>OY728165.1:535841212-537091212 GCA_963277665.1 Viscum album
GAGGAAAGTGAGAGGATACCTTACCCTAAGGGAATGAATTTAAGTGATTGACAGGAAATTATTAATAGATTTGTGGAACCATGAGAGGGCTCAAAAGAAAAATATTCATAATAATGTATGTTCTGTGTGTTTTTAGTGAATGTGGTTGAGTATTGGTGGGTTTGTATAGAAAATTAATGGATATTTATTAATTAGTTTCGAATCATAGTTTTGAGTCACAATATGAAAAAGGAATATAAATCAAAAACATCACCTTGTGTTTTTAGAATGGTTTGTACCAAATAGGATTGGTTTTAAATATTTTATATGTTAGTGAACCGATAACATTATAATAGTACACATTGTGATGTGGAATAAGGTCATCTTTATAGAGAATTGGTATTAACACATAAAAATAAAATATTGGTTATGTAGGCTTCATAAAGGGATTACAAATATAATAAAGCCTCCTAAAAATACATTATTTAAATGGAAAATATCACTTTTTTATTTTGATAGTCTTTATCGTTATTTTCTCATTAAATTAGAACAATTATGATATCATAATACACACTATATTTATATAGTCTTTAATTTTAAACCAAAAAATAAATTATTTCAAATAATTATGAAAAAATCAACATTAAAAAATATCTACATTAAATTTTTTAAAATAATTATTATTTATCAAAAAAATATCAAAATAGATTAATTATTACATTAACTAAAAATTCATTAATAATAAAAATTAATATTTTCTTTGAGAGTAACAATTTTATGAGAAATTTGAAAATTAAATTGGTTATAAAATATTAAATTATCATATATATTTAATAAATATTATTTACTAATAAAATTATTTTAAATTTACATTTTTCTAAAAAAAATATTTCCTTTAAATATAGTGTCTTTATTGACACTCTACATTTCATAAAATAATTTTTTTCATCCTATAAAATTTAATCTCAAACTCATAGTCTAAATAAATTTAAAAAAGTGATAAATATAATAATTTTTTCCATAAAAATAATATTTATAATTTTATAATTTTAGGTTATACATAAATAGTCCACTATTACACCTATGATTTTTTGGTGAGTAAGGTGTGCGATGGTGATATTTTCATGGGGTGGATCAGTGAACAAGGATGGGGTTCTGATATTAATGAGATAAAAATTTCCTACAAATAGTATTTAACATGCATTACATGTTTTATTTCATATTTTCATGGTTAAGGGAATATATCTAAGATGCAACCTCCATTGGAAGATCTTATAAATGGGATTCATATGCTAATTCCCTACTAGATAAGAACAACGATTATTTAATCCATGTCAATTGGATTTTTAATAGAACCTCCTGTATAATAATCATATTGATCATCGTATAATGGAAATATTTTCAAAATTTAGGATTTGCAGTGTTCTTTTAAAACCAAAAAGATATATAACTACAATGGTAAGAAAACTTATTTAGTGAATGTTTTTTTAATTTGTGTATTACATAATAACATATTTACTCATTCAAAAAAGTAATTTAATTTTTAAATTATGATGTAATTATAGAATAGTTTTTATTAGTGTAATACCATGATATTATATTTTATATTTTTCCATTTAAAAACTAATGTCTTCAAATTCAGACTTCCAATGAAAAAATTAATTAAGATGAATTACCAAATATCTTATAACCATTAAAATTTAATCGTATAAATAACGTGTAAAAGTAAATGAAATATAATTTTAACACACACATATATATGGTAATTTTTAACATGAAGCCTTAATAGATATTAAATTAAAAGGTCACAAAAATTAAGAAGATTATTTTATGATTTAAAATATAATAAATCTAAAAAATATATGTGTTTAATTTTTTGAAACTAAATATATTATAGATAAATGATATTATTGAATTTAATCATATATTAATTCCAATTTTATAAGAAATTGATATAAAATAATAATAAGAATAGTTATTATTTTGTTAAATTTATTTTTCTATGAAATCAGATATTATTATATACATATGTTTCAATTTAAATGATATCTTCTTAATTTTTTTTAATTCTAATTATAGAAATTAATACATTTTTAGTTTTATATTTTCAATATACTTTTAATATTAATTTTTCGGTATTTATTTTCAAATATCCATTTTCTATATGAATAGTGAAAAATACAGTTGTTAACAAAACAATAAATTTTATTAATTTCTCATAATATAAAAAATACATAGAGGTATATAAAAATATTAAATTTATCAAAAATGTATATGTAGATTAAAATAATATATTTTTAATAACTATTTATAGTTCTTAGGGAATTTTTTTTTGTATTTAATAATTTGAAGTTATTTTTCCAATATAATAAACACTTTTGGACAATTCATTTAATTAAATATTATATCATTAAAATTTGGTTTTATCTTACTATAAAATATAAATATAATTGTTTCCATTTATAAAAGCCCATTTTTTAACATAAAAAACGGCATTGAATTATTTATTCTACGAAACAATTTAAACCTTAAAAATAGACATTCCCTCAAATCGGTTTTTCTATGTTATATGGAAAAATAAAAAAAAATATTTTTATGAAATTATATATACAATAACATAAAATATATTTAATATTTTTATGAATTGGGTAAAAATTATTTAATAATATCCATTTAAGTATTGGGCATAATTATATATTTAGATAGGTAGAAACTACATACCATGGAAAAATTGAAAATGGTAAAAGTAATAAATCAAGGTGTTCTGGGTCATATACACATTAAAAAAATTATAAATAACTTTATGAGACATTTTTTACCTTATTACATCCCCTACTCAGTTATTTTTTTGGTTTCTACTGTAAAACTGAAACAGTTTTTCCATTATATTAATATTAAATATTTACTGAAATACCTTTCTCACAACATAAAAAAGTGTCCTCCACCACCCCTTCAATACCACTAAAAAAAATTCATCTCTTTTTGAAATGTTAATACTATTACACAACCTATATTAATATTTCAAAATTTTTATATTCTAGTCAAAATTGATTTTCCCTATACCTCCCTATCATTGGAGACTTCCAAGGGAAATACCAAGTGCATAACATGAGTACTAATTTAACATAATTTAGTTCATTTTTATATTGAATTTACAAACATATTTTCATTATACATATATAATTAAATTAGTATGGTTTTTATTATGAATTAAATTATTATATGGTATTAAATATTTAGAAACATTACCCATCACCCATATGAAAATAAAAAACAACATTAATGTGTGTTTGTGAATAACAACCTCTAGAAAGAATTGTGTTTTAATTTCCGTAACCTCCACACATTTATAGTAAAAAGTATATATATAATAAAAAATACATAAATATATATAATAAATAATATTCTGAATTTGTTAAACCAATAATACATCCCCCTTCTTTTGAAATTAAATTATCAACCATGAATACATGTAGACTACCACTTCTGTGGAACAATATATTTTTATTTTTATTTTCATCACCACCCATCATGTATGGTCAGATTTTTTATTGAAATGGATAGTTAATATTTTTTATGAAATTATTTATGTTATGATAAGATTAAGTTGATTACTTATTAAAAATATGATCATTAAATAACTATGGCAAATTCATCTATAAAAAAAGAGATCTATAAAAATTTATTTTCTTAATGATATTAAATAACATCATGTAGGTAATATAATTCTTAAAATTATTTCAAAATCGGATATAACCCACTATTAAAACTAAATTAGGTCATTATTCTTTCAGAATAGTGATATTACAACAAAATCCCTTCATAATCATCCATTAAAAATGATATGTTCTTGTTGCGATCAGTTAACCACCAACCTCAAAAAATTCCAAAAATTTATATCATAGAAGACTATGGGACATTAATATTTGGTAATATATTATATATATATATATAATTAAATAATTATTCTATTATCTATCTATGATTGCAACATTATTGATAAAATTATTATTTATGATATCAATGTATGTTTTTTTAATCACCGAAACACCCTCATTCTTGATTTCTTTAGTACAAATCATAAAAAAAATCCAAATATAATGAATTTATATAATTACTAATAGTTATCAAACATATAATCCAATAAATCTCTTAATCTAAAAATTATGAATATTATTAGAAAAACAATGAAAATCACTCATATTATGAAACTACTTCTAATTGATCAAGACTACTCACCCCAATATTAAAAAAAGATAACAAATTACTAATATAATTACTGATAATAATTATTAATGTATAATTTAAAATAATATTTTTAATAATGTGGTTTTTAAATGTGTGATTAATATAGTTATTCATTTTATTAAATGGGATAGAGGGAATTTTGACAAAAATAAAATTAAGGGCAAGGATTTGTGGTCTACATTTCCCATTATTGAGACATGATTTATATTTACATGAAAATTTTCAATTTCACAGCATGTATAAAAACTCTTTGGTATATTAAATTTTTTGAAATAAATTTTTTTAGGTTATTTAATGATTAATGATATTTTTAAACTCTAATGGGGTTTTTCCAAATGTTACCAAAGTGGTAATTGTTCTTTATCTCAATTTTCAATTACATAAGACATGATTTTGTTATACACCATGTTTTTATATTATATATTACATTATAAACTATTGATATTTTTTATCATTATTAATTTTAGTTAATGTTCAATTTCAAATAAAATCCATTATGGTTGTTTCAGTCAATCATTTCCACAGTTGTAAGGGTTTCATTGTCTCATTTTCATATCCTTGTAACATGTTCTAAAAACATTCATCATCATTAATTTTATATGGTGTATTCAATACCCTATTAAAATTATTTATAATTAATAAATTTTATTTTATTTATGTTAAATTAATCGTATCCCTCTAACATACATTTTATTCATACATTACCATTACCATAATGGGGTTTTCATCTATATTATAATTCACTGATATATGATTTGTATTAACCAAATGATTCCATTTTGTGATGCATGTATTTTCCATCGATTAAATTCTATTATTATCATATAGTGATATTTTTTGTTATTAATCGTAATTAAACTTATCTTTTACATTTCCATTCAAAATCACAGACTATAAGAGGAATAATTTTTTTAAAATGACTTTCCTTTATGAGCACTCTATATTTCTTTTAACTGAAAGAATATTGTTCACCATGATATCATATATTGATTGATTGGGGAAATTATATCTATAAACATATAACCCTGAAAAAATATGGTGTTAGGTCGATGGATTCATACAATGAATTCTTTTCAATTTATTGATATAAAAACATTTGGAAATCCTTATATTTTTTAATCTAACAACGATCATTATTGATCACATACGATATTTGACTATGTATTTTTTACCTATAATCATTCACTATTTGGATGGTTTATGTTCATGTTATCTCTTTTACAGAAATGGGTTAATGTATTAATGTTCTATATGTTATTTTTCAAATATATATGATTATTAGAATAGATAATTATATATTGTTTTCTTGTTTTCTCATTTGATCTATGAATTAGACAAAATTAATGATTTGTGAGTCTTGATATAAATAATATTGATTCATTTATTGGCCTTGTAAAAAAAACTATAGTTGGTATTTTCTTATTTGTCTCCAAAAAGATGATATTTTGAAAATAATGGTCCTTGACGGTATGATCATGATGTCCAAGACCAATATTTCTAGACTTAGAGAAATGAATTAGCAGTCTATCACTATACATTTTATTATTATAGTTATATTTATTATTATCCATGGGATATGATCATTTTAGTTATTATCTATGGATATGTTTTTTTTTGTTTCACTCTATTATTGAATTTTTTTTCTAGTTATATATTCCTAAAATATTATTTATGTCCATATTATTCTCAATTATGATCACTAATTATTTATAATTGTTTTACTCTTTATAAAAACTAGATCTCATTCTTTATTATGTTTCTATTTTATAATGTAATGAATAAATGTATTTCAAAAAATATATATTTTAGAAAATAATATTTGGATATATATCGAAGATGATCAAAAGTTGATATTGATTGTGATGTTTCACATATAGTGGAATCCATTACCATTTTTTGAGAAATACAGGGGATTTATTAGTAAATAACATTTATTAATTTTATAAATATATGAACCTAAATGTTCTTGTGAATATACGTAATAAAAAAATATCATTAAGTCTTATAATTATGGGATATTCATGTATATGAATCTATAGTTTCTAATGAAGATAATATATGAAGAACATGTTATAAACAAAGGATCTAAAAATTCACATTTGAAGGGTTACAATTAGTAACAAATAAGTGTTTAAATAAATTTTTAGATAATGATGTTATAGGTTAAAGATAAAAATTTCATTGAGGAGTGATAAGATGTGGTTGTTCATAATTTCAAACGTATCAGCAAAACTTTTTGATTGTTTATTTAGTATTAGATACATTAAAATATTTGATGATTAGAATATGTGAAAGTTTGTAAAAAATATTAGATATTATTATAGGGATGAATTATACGTATAAGAAATTGTTTTGATGTTTTGGTAAATTTGATATTGTGTGATTCTAGTTGAAATTATATCCCTATCTAGATACTATAAGTGGATTCAGTCTATAACATATATATACCTAGGTGTAATAACCATGAAAAGGGATGATTGGGTTTTAACTAAATCATAGATATTGAATAAAAAAGATTCATTACTATAAAAATTGTCTAACACGCTGAAGTGGATAAATTTTATTTAATCATGTTATATTTCTAATCATTTATAAAATATTTATTTAATTATGGATTATAGATTTGATGTATGAGAGGGCCTAACCTAATGAATCATGGATTGAGTTGTAAATACTTGACTTATCATAAGGGTTTGTATATTTTTCGGTTTTAGATTAAACCATGGTTTTATCATCATAAAAACTCCCTACGGTTTATGGAAGATATTGGGAGAAATTGAGGCTTTTCAGAGCATAGAGCATTGAGAATTAGAACAATAGAGTGGGCCATAAGGTTTTTCCATTAAAATTATTAACTGTGTGATGTAACTATGTGGTACTATTAGTAGAGAGAAGCATGACACTTGGGTTTTTTAACAACCATGCTTTCATAAGAACATGGATATGACTAAAATTCTAGATGTTTGGGATATAGGCTTTCATACAACTTGTTCGCGGATAATAAAACGGTGTTCCTAACTTTCTCCAGGTCCCTCCATAAGTAGATCATTGTGCATAGTTAGAACATGGTTTGGAAACATGTGTGGCCAAACCATGTGACCCAGCATCGGTGAGTGATTTAACATTTTCCCCATGAATTGTATTAAAATATTGAAAAACATCACACTTTACATATCATGTGGACCAACTTTATACTTCCTCTTATAGTGTACCCCTATCCAAAATAAAGGATCATGCTAACACATTTATTAGAAATCAAAATGGATCATCATCAAATGATTTGGATATGCAAGTGTATGCTCTCAAATCCTCTTTATTAAATTTATTATTTAGATTAATATTGCTTGTGCAATTTTGGTGTCATTTTAGTCACCCTATTTTCAAGGGGTTTGACTGTTCTTCATTATTCTTTTGCTATACTTAAAATCTTATGTTGATGATGGATGAAGAGTCATCTATAGCCACAAATTATATTGTCCAGTTTTTCCAAAAATTTATTTATGTTTTCATAGCTTCACCATTATGCCACACGTTGTACATTTCAAAAAATTCCCTATAAATATGGTGTTCTATTATAAATAAATATATTAATGTTTTTATTTTCCAGTTGAACATTTATATGTGTTTAGAATAAAATTACCTTTATCATATTCACCTATTTGGGTGTGTTGAATGAAATTCTATGTCTTATATAGTTATTTAATTGACCAGACACCCCTTAACTATTCAACATATATTGGAAATGTAATTTTACCACTTTATATTATTTTTTAGTTGACCCAAATAACTTATAAGGGTTCTATATGACCAAAAATTGAATTTGATAGTATAATTAATATATAGATTTAATTCTATTTAGTGATAATTTTTGGAATTTCTACTCAACCTGATGTATGGTTTTATTTTAATGGATTTTATGATATTTTTTTCCTTATATATATATATGTATTGATGACTATAGTGCTTGAGAGATTATTTTTCATGTTAACATCATTATTATGAGTATTTCATTGTAATGGTTTGTTCAATGATTGTTAAGGGACCTTAAGAGTAATATTTTTCATGTTCTCTTACTTCATATCTTAATCATTCCATCTCAAATTGTTATATGGTGATTTTGTAGATGTACTTGATGTTTGTGATCCACTATTTTTTGTGTCAGGCATAATTAATCACCCTACCTGTCTCAAGGGATGGAAATCATATCTCACATTCATTATGAGATTCATTTAATGTAACTGTTATTGATCCTCTATCTTTTAATAGTAGTTTTGGATGTTGTAGTTATGTCCCTGATCTAGCTAGAATAGAGTATCTATGCATATACATTATTATGTTCCCCCATTCTTAGTTCATATATGAGTTGATAGTATATAAATATACTATATATGTGTGTGTGTTATTAATATATATATATAGTTACTAATCAGAATCTTATACTAGACTATAATGAAGTAGGTTAGTCAAACCTGGATTTCTGTAGGAACCTAAGCCCACTAAAATTTATATATTTAGATATTATTATTATTATTATTTATACCATAAATTTTTTTTCATTATGTTCATAGGATAGATTATTTCAATACACCATTTGAATGACCTAATGAGTTTATCTAACACCCTACACTGGTCTCCTTTGGTAATTAATTAGATTACGTGTTTGTAGGTATTGATACAAAAGAACACCCTACTTTGGATATTTTATTTGATTTTCATATAACAAGGAGTATGTGATTAGAGGATTGAGGATATGGTTTTAATTCATGGGTAGTAGTCCTAATTTTTTTTATTTTTTAGAATATGTTTATTATTATACCATGATTATACTTTTTTTGTATCATAATTAAATGACATCATCATGTATATAAATGAGCCTTATAGATATTGACTATTATTTAATTTTCTCGTTTATTTAAACTTATGTAGTTGTTTATTATATTTATTTATTTTGTTACATTTTTATGTCATCCATTCTCTATTATAAATTTATTTACTTGTTAATAGTTCCACTACTATATGGTGGTAATGTCTCAGCATAGTACCACCTTACACCATTGCTTCTAGTTGGTAGCCTATTGAATACAGTGAGGCAGGCATAGGGCCATGTGATACATCAGATCAGTGAACCAATTTAAATAGATTCTGGGTCGGAGCATCAAAGAGTGGTATGAGAGAATTATTTTCCTTTTTATTACTATTTTTAAATTAGTCATAATACTAGGATGTAATAGACTTTGTTAATAATCTTGTTCTTATGCTTAGCTAACCCACTATTGGGGAAAAATAAATTTCATTGGATGGGTAATTTCTATTGTTATTATTTATTATTTCAAGTTATAGTCGATACATCATTTAGGTTGGGTTAAACACATGTATTATAAATTTATTAGCATTAAGGTTATTTTAATAGGAAATAATACTCTTTTCTCAATGAAATACGGGTGAGTCATTTCATTCATCAATATAGAAACAGTAAGACTATCATTTCCTTCATTTTTTATTATCACATCTATAATTTTTATGCATGATCCTGATACATATTGTTTTCCTTGATTATTATACATTTAAATGTGCTAAATTTTCATCCAAGGAGAATATAACTATATTAATTAAAATTCTTTAAACAACATAAACTATTTTTTCCCGCACAAATTGATGATGACACCGTAATTAGACAATTAAACAATAATATGGGTTCCGTACCTATTAGTTATGGACCATGTGAAATATATAGATGTGAAAGTGTGTGTGTGTTTCTTTGTGTGTGTGTGTACAAAAATTTAAAAGGAAATGAACTCAAATGGATTTAAAACATTATAATGAAATGGTTACTCCTAAATGAGATTCTAATTGTAATGTAAATAGTGTTTTAATCTATACATTGTAATTGTAAAACCATATAATCGATCTCTAATCAGAATACATGAGACCTATACCTAGTACCAGGCATAGAATAAGATGGTTGGTGTGTCTTATATGTTTCTTAAGTTTTGTTATAGTCTTTCTTTAGAACCTAGACCTAGATTTTGTATTGGGTAAAAAGATAAAATATTTTCTATTGGAAGGTTGTGTCCTTCTACTTTTATCTTTGTATATTTATTTCAACAACTAAAATCTCCCCCATGGAACGAATTTGAACTATAGTATTATTTTACTATTATATCATCGAGTCATACACATGGATGGTTGTGCCGTCAATTATATGAATGTGGTGGTACCATAACATAAAATGACTCCTTCTATAGTACCAACAATGAAATAAAGTATTGTTCCTAGTGTGGTCACCAAAACCCACATTAGGTTAGAATTTTCTCACAAGATGAAATATATGAATGGTTTTTCTTAGCCTGCCCTGACTATTATAGATTAGACACAGGTATTTTAGCCAAAGAATCCTCCCACATTTTTTAGGGATTACAAACATAATGCTACGTATTAATGGATATGGGCCACGATTTCTATTTTTGAGAATATATATAGTCCTCCAGTGGGGATTATCATTCTTTATACTTATAAAATAGGTGATTCTTCCATGTTTTGGTGATATGTTGTTGCCTAGGAAGACTGATATAGTGATATGATCTATATCTCTTTTCTTATGATATTTTATGACTATTTCATTCCATATACTTATTGGAATAACTGAGATATTTAGTTTTTAAACATGCAGTAAGGAAACATGTCTATCAAGAAGTACACTTCATGATTTTAATAGTAACAATATTTCATAACAACTCTAGTGGGTGACGATCTTATGAATAAGATGTGATATAAGGATTTCTTAGTTTACCCCATCCGAAAATATATTCAATGTCTTTTAGCTGATGGAAACTTCTGAAATAGAAAACCAGACCCTCATTACAAATAAATACATGATATAAGCTAATGGTGGGAACACAAGAAATTTAGCACCTAGACCTGGCCGTTTTTCATCTAGTTGGTTAATGTCACATTTCAAGGTTTCTGGTGGGGTTAGTAGTTGTCCCAATACTCATGTTGATAGATTTTTTATAGTTCAAAAGTGTCAAAAGTTTCATCCTATGAAACCCTAATATATGATGGCTATAGTATAATGAAGGTTATAAGGTTGTATGAATATTATGAAACACTAATTTGGGATCCTTCCATCAGTTCCCAGTGATTGGGGATGTAAACCTACACCACATTTTCAAGGGGGACAATAGTATCTCGATAGGAAGTAGAATGGAATACCACAAGAATCTTAGGTCGAGGTGGTAGTTGAGGTAGTGGTAATCAAAATTGGGACATGCAACATCAGTAGATAGGGGAAACTCGAGGATGTATGGATGTAAATCAGCGATGTAGTATGGGTCAATTATATAGAGTAAAGCCTATTCCAAAGGACCAGAGCACCATACCTTCTATATTGAAATGTATTATTATAGTAGTATCAACATTATTGTCTTCATTAGTTGACATAATCTTGTTGAACACTTTTTTATATGTGGTATTAATAGATATTATGGACCTCATGATAGAGTTATTTTGTGGTGGGTTGACACTCAATACATCATTAGGTGTCCGAGGAGATAACTCTAACTGATGTAGTGAAAATCCCCTTGAGTTATAAAGATATGAATCCAAGTGGAATATCATTTACCTCGATATGATGGGGTATCATGTATATAACAATATAGAATGGTTAGTTCTATATCATTACATATTTACTGTTATTTATGGAGTGTGATGTTTATATCACTAGATGGTAGTAAGAATATCAATAATCTATAATGTGATGTCCAAGCATATTGATATGGACTTGTGAATTTGGTGATGGGAAAGGTGGCATCCCAGATTTCGCATATTTTCTTAGTTGATCAATGTTTATGACCCACTATTTTATCTACTATAGTGAATTTTTTCCAGAATGTCTTCCTTGAAAACAATAATGGGATACCTCCAATTTGATCGTTAGAATTCAAAATTGGGTGAGTCCAAGGAGAGTTACAAGCGACCATTCTCCATTAAATATTTCCAAATATGGATCTTTAAGAGATATAGAAATAGTTGTAATACATTGATTCTAAAGGTTTTATATGCCCCTCACTACTCTATGATGTTGAATAGTTATTCTTCCAAGATGGAGGATAGTACCCTCAGACTCTTTGTGCATTATCATTAATGGAAGCTGTTCATGATAAAGAAAATGTATCCACTACAACACATAAACAAGTTATTTTATCATATTAAATGAGAGGAGTAGGTCTCATTGACTTATTTTTTGTCAGTATATCATTTTGTGTGTGTTGTATCATTATAAAAACCTTTTTTAGCTTTATAAATCATGTACTATCTTTACAGGTAACTAGTAATATCGTTCGGTCCCACAAAAACACCATTTATTTTTATATATTTAATGAATTGAGTTTTCCAACCATATATAGAATCATTTTTTGGTAGTCATTTTTGTTGACATCATTTGGTATTCTCCTTATTAACGTGGTCATTCCAGCTATCTTGAGATCATACTAAACACACTGAGAGAGCACTTGATCTTTTCTAATTTATGAAAATTTCACATTTGGATAAAAATGTACACATCTTTTGTCATATCATATTAATGTAAATATTTCCAGTAGTCCCATAGAATGTAATAACTATGGTTTAATGGGAGTATCCAAAAAACATCTTTGACATACAAAGTTTCTTGGGGATATTTTTGTATTACAAACAGGTCATTCAGAATTTATCCTGCCTAGTAGTTCCACTTATAGGATTGAGTAAAAAGGATATGAATTTATTATGTTTATAATCATTAGATTAATTCTTTTAGGAGTTAAAGGGAATAATTTCTTTACTGAAAATAATGATTATACTATATCCATGAAGGAGACGTATAATTTTCTAAGGAACATTTGGTATTGATATGGGAGATGTTCTGAAATTGGATGAGTGGGTCATGGTATATGGGTATCATTACTTGATTCCGAAAGAGATTAATTACCCAATTCATGCCCTATAGATAGAATTTTTTATTTTATTATATTCATATTTTGAGACATTATATTCATTGAAATTAGTTTATGTGGTTCACTGGTCAAAACATCGTCAAGTACATATTTATATTAACAACATGAAATCATAATGTAAGAACATTGTATTGAAAAGCATGTACACAATTCAACACCCAGAACTTAAAAGAATATAATACCTCAATAAATTAAATTTTTTAAATCAATTTAATATATAATATGACTTGAAATTCGTGGAATAATGAGTTATTGTGTATCACATGCAACAACTACCTTCTTCAATATCATGTGTTATACACAATACTGAGTCCTACCAAAAATTAATAAATTGTTATTTAATATAATGTGACTTTACTTGGCCATTAAATTAGTAGTTATGAAAATTTTTAACTAACATATGAATAAATATAGTCAATATAAAATATATATTTAATTCATTAGTTAAAAATCAATTATAAATTAATATAATAACTGATGGAATATAAAGAGAATATTTCAATTTTTTTATAATATTCCAATATATTTTATAGACATAATATGAGAACCAACATAGTATCACAAATATTAATATTTTATTTTATTTAACAAACTTTTACACTTTTTAGTGGAAAACTTAATTAAAAATGAATTTTTGGAACTCATATATCATATATATATAAATAAAAATCATCATCAAAATAGATAAATAGAATTTATGTTATTATAAATTTTTTATTTTTTTTCTATGAAGCTTCAATTTTATTATGAATAGTAATAAATATTGAATTTTACTTCAATTTTTCTTATTCATATAATTTATTTATAATGAAAACATAAATTTAAAATTGATTATATAGTTTATTAATATCATATTTTTATCAACTAATAATCATTATTTCATTTCAATAGTTTTTAATTAGTATTAAATATATAAATATAGAAAACTTTCATAAGTTTTTACTTTAGAAACTAGCATTATCATCCAATTAATGAGAATAAGATTAATTTTATTTCTTCAAATTCTACAATTGAAATTTAGTAAAAATGGTTTCCATATTTGTAGCTCAAAAAATTTATGACATATAATTTCTTCAACATATTTTTTTAACAAAAATATTATTGAATGTAATTATAATTCATTACAATGATTATGGTAAAATTAAAATTAATATGTGAAAAAACCTTATTCAAGAGCTCCCAAATGACCTTGACATTTGTCCAAGGGCCATTGTATGATTATTTTTTATCCTATTGTCACTCTCATCAATGTTGGACCATTATTGGATCCACATGAAATGAGAAAAGCAAGGGTCGGAGTCACTTTTCCAAAATTTACAAGTGGGCCACTCATCCTCCACTATAAAAAGGCCTCCTATCAACCCACATCCTCACGCCTCTCAGGACACTTTAGCTCGACCAGGATCTGCACAAATAGCTCTTCAAAATCCATTCCCATTGGCTCTTTATATTCTATGATGATATAATAAAAACTACATCCAAAATAATCTTGGATATTTTTATTCTATGGAGTTTTCCTAAACACACACACTCATCCATGTAATAGGTAAAAAACCTTTTTTATGTGTACAAATATCTAGCGCCTCAAAAAATGATGATTCTCCATTACTACTTTACCTCATTCAATAGGAAAAATTCATTTGGATCATTATTTATATAATATATATATATATGATATTTATTATGTATTTTTTATTTTTTTCTTTTATAATACATAAAATTATACATTCCATTTTTTGATAGTACAATAACATCGATTCTGGATTTGTAGACAACTACCACCACAGTCTATATTGATTCATTCAAACTATACATGGAATGTATAAATAATGGTTTTAATTAAACATATATGACATAAAAATATTATCTATGGTATTAATTACATTATCAAATTTTAGAAAATATAATATATATCATTATCTTTATTTCTCTTTCACAATCAATTAAAAAGTCATATCGTTATTCGTGGATATGTGAACCACAATCTCCTTAACATGATATGATTCAATTTATAGAATATAAATTCCTCAAATAGGTGTATATATGATTAAATTTTAAGTTATTTATTATATATTGATCTTTTTTCAATGAAATAATATTACTTTTCTCATTTCAAAAATGATCATTGAAAAAATGGGAATGTTACTCATCTGTTCGCACGACATACAGTCACCATGATTGTAAAAATGAGTCAAAATTCATAAACATATTTAATTGTTAGTTTTAAAATTAAAATTGATGTAATAATATGATTGTTATGTCAATATTATTATTCTTTTAGTTTTATATAATGATCTCTTTGACAGTAATTGACCTACCAATTTTATTTTCCATGCATAACACAAATTTGTTAAAAGTACCATATGTAAATTTAATTTTAGAATTAGTTTTACCAAACATGGTAATAAGTAAAATAAATGTAATTATAAACATGAAACTAATTATGCATCTATTAAATAATTAACATAAGTTTATTTTTCAGAAATATAATGACAACTGACGCATGTCATAATCAAGGTAATGTATAGTAATCTAACATTTCACAATTGTTATATATATTTCATATTCACCAATAAATTATTATGTGTGTAATTTGAATTCCTGTTTGGATATACTATATAATTAATCCCTTTATATTCACTATATTTTTAACATCAATTTAGTTTTATTATTTAAAGAGGCTTTAGATTTAGAATTTTTAAAGGACATATAAAACACTTTGGAATATTTAAAGATTATTTTCTTGAACAATAATTTTAATGATCTTTCAAGGATATTTCTGTTTGAGTAAATTATATGATCAATGTTCCATAAACCATTACTTTTTATCTCTTCTTGTTTTTATGACCTTTTTAATGTATTAGTTTCACTTTTCCACTCTTTTGTACAGTAAATGTTTTAGAAATTGTTTTGTAAAAAATTACCCAACATGATTTCTCTCTTTAGTTAGATACCTTTTTTTAAAAATGTCTTATTGAAATTATTTCTAAATTGATTTTAAATTAATTTGGTAAATTCATATCCCCCTTTTTTCTATTTTACTAATTTCTTCAATGGAATCTTCATGTCCAATTCCATACAAGAATTTTTTTATCCATTTTTCGTGTTAATATATAGTTATTTTTACCTTGTATGACATGTATGGATTATCCCTCAATGATTTCATTGAATCAATATTTTTATATATAAATTGGATACTTTTATATGAAATTTATATCAAATTTTATTTTAAAAAAATGTTTCTAAATAGGGTTTAAAAAATGATATTTTCCTCAATACTGTTGTTAAAATATAATTTTATAATGTTTTCTTTTCATCAATGTTAAAAACCATTTATTTTAATACACATGCGATATATATTATTAATAATTTCTTTAATATTTCTCTCGATAGATAATGATGGATTTTTCAATAGATTTTTTTCACATTTACATTATTTATTTATTTTAGTCCTCTGGAAATATTTTTTTTCCAATGCTCATTGAACATCTAACTTCCCGTAATTATCCATATCATTTATCATGGATATGATCCTCTCCTAAGAAAAATATTATCTTCATAAGGTGATTATTTTGATAGTTATTTATTTATTTGTGAAATATTTATAAATACATATACTTTATTCAATACGAACATTTGAAAAGGTATTTTATTTATTTGATATTATGGAATCATTGGATTGGTAAGACATGATTTTGGGATAATATAATGTAATCCATACATGTTGGCTAATTTTAAATAAATCCCCTCAATTCATTTGTAGTCTCATCGGACAAAATTCGGTTGAAAAACCCCAACACATTTGTTACCCGTATGTTTTAAAATTTCTTGGGTATGGTATTGAAAGTATATATATAGTTGCACAAACCTAATAGTTCTATACCTAGTATGATTTAAACATTCCAGTAAATGGTCCTAATGGTATAGGTTCAATGTACCTCTAAAACATGATGTCTCATAATTAAAATATTCCCTCCACTATTTTCTGTTATTATTCATACATTTGATTTTTCTTCAAAATATCCTTGGATAAATTTCATTTTAAATTCATTGATTAAATGACATATGATTTAGTTTTTATACCATGACATATGTATTTTTTCAGTATTTAAATATTTTAAAGTAATGTTTTACTAAATAGTTACCTTTCCCTATTGGTTTATTTTCATTTATTCATTATTTCTTCCACTTAACTAACCATTATTAAAAATTTGAGATAAACTTCAGTATGATTCCTTTTCCCAAAAATCCAAGAAATTTAATATGAACTATATGGAGGGACAAACTATATGTAATGTTTTTATACTTGATGTTATACGAAAATAATAATATCATTGTTAGAGTGTTAATTTGTAATACTAGAATCATGTTTATATCTGCTTTATCAAGGCTACTAAATGCATCAATACTTTGTTATTTGATTCCATGTATTCCTGAAAATGTAATTGATAATAGACAGTGGCCCTGGTTACTTGGGGTTGGGTTATTAAATTTAAAAAGAATGATCAGAATCTTAGGTAGCGAAGATGGGTTCATTTCCATAATTCATTCAATTTATACATTTACTACACACAATGGAAATGAAATGTACTAGATGATTCTATGAGTAAAAAACTCATTTATAACTGGTTTAGTTGGCCAGTAGAAAATGGGAACCCATTTCCTTATTTTAAAAAATGCATGTTAAGGTTCACGAAGATTATTGGAATATTATCCTCTCAAATTTAGTAGTTACTTATACCCTTATATAATGGGTTATAGTAATGAAACATTTTTCTCATGAGGGCTTAGTCCTATGAGAATGTATCTCATATGATGATTTGTATTATGCATCACCCATTGATGATGATAAATGATTTATCATTCATGGTAATGTTTGTGTAAAAACTGACATCAAAGATGAGATGATGTGGGAATTTCATGCCCTGATGTACTTCCATTTATGAACATGATTCCTCGAGACTTACATCCCCAATATTGGTAGCCTTTTGTAAAAATAATAAAATATATCTTCATCACTCGGTCCTCCTCCTTTCAATAGGTGAATATGGAACATCAATGACTGGTAGTACATGTATAGATATTATCCAATCAAAAGTCAAAATTTGATGATGTTTTCATTGAATACATGATTGGTTTACCCAGATCAAATCATAGAAATGATACAGTTTTGGTAGTCATTGATCATTTGATGAAGGCCTCTCATTTCTTCCCCATTTGATAGAACTTCTTGGTTGTTGAGATAAGGATGGTATATATGATGGAGGACACATGTCATCTAGTATCAGATTATTCTATAGTTTATGATAGGTAAAATAATTTTATCTATTGGTTTTAAAAAGGGTTGCATAAGGACTTTGGTATATTGGTTCTTATGAGCATTGGATATCACCCATAGATAGATTGGTATATAGAATGGATGATTTAGCTGTTAGCTGACATGCCCCGTGCATGTTTCCAAGACATTGAGGGATCTTGGGAGAAAAAAATACCACATATAGTGTTCTATTAAAATAATATAATTTAAGGTGACATCTATATTGTAACACCCTGATATATTTTCAATTGTTTTTCTATTGCACTTAATTTATCTATTTGATATATTTCATTTCACATGAACCTAGAAAAAAGATTATATATATATATATATTTATTAGAACACTCAGTCAAAAATTCGATTCACATGTCACCAACTTTTCTTTTTCTACATGTAATATTTTCTTAGATTTCACCACATGTAATATCCACTTGGATTGTGCTACACAAAAGACCGACTTAATTATGTTACACACAACATAGATGTTACTTTGAATCATTATTTTATGTTATAATTATTTAAATGAGATAATTATAAAATAGAAATTTTACATAGTAATAATAATGTTAAAAACTAATCTTTAAATAGTATTTCTTATATGTTCTATAAATATAAAACATATTTCTAAAGAAAGATATGATTATTTGTAATGTTTTTATGTTTAAAAGTTTCATTTTCTCGAATAAACAAAATATAATTATAAAATAATTTTTATAACACATTTAAAAGTTATAATTGAAAATATAAACATCAGTTTTTAATTTATAAAGTATAAATTAGCATAGGGTATATTTTTGGGATTTTTCTGAGAAACTTCATTTCATTAATGAATATTAAAAAATACAATTTTTAATAGATTTTCATTTAAATAATAATTAATGTTTAATTTAAATATGAAACTTTTTTATGATAAATTTATATCAATTAAAAATCTATTTATACAATATATTTTATTTTGATAAATTTTACATTGAAATTTACTATAAAAACCTAATAAACTTTTGAACATATTTCAACATTAAAGACACGTAATTTCATCCCATCTACGTGATTTACATTAATCTGTATTTTTTCAGTTCTAGGATTTTATTTTTAAAAAACTAACACACACCACTATAATCAGAATAGTAAATATATTCTAATTATAACATCTTTATTTCTTACCAAAATTATTTGTAATGGTGATTATATTTAATCACAATGATTAATTTAATATTGATCTTAATTTGGGACCAAACATAAATATTTGGACAAATAATGACCTCAAATATTTTCCAAAACACATTTTATGGCCATATTTCTCCCATTGAATTGACATTATTTATTTATTATATTTTTCTATGACTTTGTTTAGGTAAAAACATTTGTAATCCTAACTTGTTTTCAAAAATTATAGTTGATTGTTTTTCATTCTCTATAAAAGATCACTAACACCCCACATCATCACACCTTTAAATCCTATTATATTTGAACTATATCTACTTAATCTACTTTCCAAGAATCATCTATTATTCTTAGGACCCTTCCATTGGGCAGAAAGAAATCCAATGAATCATTTCCACACAAACCAGAATAAGTTTCCCAATTAAGAGGAAACTTCTTCTCTCAAGTCTTACCTTTTATTTTCCTTCTCCACCCCGTCCACTATATTTTTTCAAATTTTGATATAAAAACAATGGTATCCTAAAATTAAAAGTTTTTTTATTCATATTTTTTACCAACACTTACACATGCCTCCATCTAATGGTTAAGGAACATTTTGTTTACCTATACGGTGAACTACCGCCTCATTAAACGATGATTTTAAATTTTTGTTTCATCATCACATGGTAGAAAAATGATACAAATTATATTTATATCTTCTATATATTATATTTGTTAATTATTATTATTTTAATATGGATAACCTTTTTACTTTCCTTTTGGTGTTAATTCTATAATTTTATTAGGAACTGTCATCTACCGCCCCCTCAAACCGATGTGATTCAATAACAGTCTACGTGGAATATATTAAGGATTGGTTTAGTGAATTTATATGATATATAAGATATAATCATTATAATTTAATAATGATATATTTATTCATATATATTCTTTTGTAGACAAATATATTTTTTAATATCTTTCTCTCTACGTGTAAATTAAACTGAAGTAGCGTTTATGTGTACGTACGACCAACCTATCCATGAATGGTGTCTTCTATTTAATAATTTTACATTCTTTAGATAATTATAAGAAATTTATAATTTATATAAATTATATTTAAATCATATTTTACATTCTGATATATCTATAAGGACCAACAATATAACAAATAGTGACACATCCGAAAAACAAAGTGAATATTAACCGAAGTGAAACCATAACTTATGATAGTAATAAAGTGAGTAATATAAGGTCATAATCAACAATATATGGTTTTAAATATAAATTTTTTTTCTCTAAATTATGTATAATAAATTTATATTTTAGATATAGGTGGTATGAACGAGTACGACAAGAGTCAAGACACATGTTATGTTGATTTCTTCTTTATTTTTGTTTCTGTGAGATACATTATTTATTTGCCATCCCATTCAATTTATGGGGTGTGTATACTGAAAATAGATGTAATCAATGATTATTATAATTAAATTCATTTTTTTCACATAATCATTCTAAGATCATTATTTCATGCATTTTCTGATTGAAAAATGACTAAATCGGTAAAATAATATTATCTCTATATTCCATCATTGAGATTCATGTTTTCTTATGCAAAAATATTCGTATTAAGGGGTGTATATATCCATTTTAAATGAAATATCATGAATCTAAATATTTTCAGCATATTATAATGTTCATGTAATTTCATTTTATTTCAGGTATAGCATGATCCCATGAAACCAACTGATAAGGTTTTATTACCCTCTCTTTAGTCATATTTTTTTCAATTAAAACCATGATTTCAATAAATGGTTTCGACATATATTCTAAAAATATCCTATAATCATAACAAGAAATTGCAAAAATTTATTAATTTCAAAAATATCTTAAAATTAATATTATTGTCGTTTTCAAAGAAATACCTTTTTATATAATATTTAAAATAAAAAATGAATATTATTTTTTCATCATACATCATTTACATTTATATCCACTGTCGATGCTTTAAAAAATTATTTTCAGGTTTTAGGGATAATTTTTTAAAAAAAATAAATAATATTTACAAAAAAATTAAATTTTTTTCATACCTCATTCATAATTATTCATGGAAAGTGGTTTTCAAATATTTTTCAAGATTATTATCTATTTTTTAAAATTATTTTAAAAGAAATAGTTTTTAGAACAATTTCATGATTCTTCCCCATGTTTTCAATTAATATTTTTTTAATATTTTTTCCGTATTTCATTATATGTTTTCAAATTGTTTTCAAAGAAACAGGTTTTTAAAAAATTATAAAAATTTTCAATTTTTTCAGGTAAAAATGTTTTCAAAATGATTTCATGTATTCTTTATAAGTTATCCTAATATTAATTAGTAAATTTATTTTCAAATCGTTTTATATATAAAAAATATTTTTTAAAAGATGAAAGGTTATATTCCTCATGAAACATTTTTAAAGATAATTCAAATTTATTTTTGATCTAATATGGAATCCATTGATCTTCCTCATTTCCTTCTAAGATATGATTTAATGGTACTCTTTATTTTATTTATATGAATGATATATGTTTAATTTAATAGTCATTATCAAATGCATTTCTCCTTCACGGATAATATGATTATTATATAAATGTTTCAATCATGGGTTATATGTTTATGAAATCCATTTCTCTTTCATGGGTCATTCATTTGATGAAAGGATTATAAAACCTGTATCATTGTAAATAGGTTATAATAGGTTTACAAATTTATGAAACCCATTTCATATCATGGGTTAAGCTATTATTTTTTATGATTTTGTGGAACATTTATGTTTGATATAATTATGATGTGGGTGGGATATACATCTCCAAATGCATTGGGTGATGAATTATAGATCTAGAGATATACAAAGATGGAATTAGAAATTAATTTGGATCAGTATTACGGGGATATAATGGGAAAAGAACTCGATTTATTAATTTAGGGAAGGAACATGGGGTGAACTAAGTTCAATAAAATAGGGATGGAATGATGGGTGAACTTGGTTCAGTAATACAATGTTAGAACTAGGTATGAACCCGATTTAGTAAAGGACATTTTTAACTAAGATGGTCTGAGGAATAATTCCATGACTACTATAGAAATAATTATATATGTTTATTTTCCTTATGTAATTTCATGTTGCACCCTATGTGGTGATTTCATGTATTATGTATTTTATTTCATTATAAATCATGTCACAAGAACTTCCCAGATTTATTCCATGATTCATTTATAGGATGTTTGATTTTCAAGGAACGATCTTCTATATTCACGATGATATTCTCGTACCCCTATTCTCAACATTATACCAACATATCACCCTTTTTAGCATTATTGTAAAAAAAATCTGCAAATTTCTTATGTTTCATTACCCAATCTTTTGAGTATAAGTATTAGGTAGATGTACTAAAGGTAGAGATATATATAGGAGATGTTGAAGATCATTCAACAAGATAAAAAAAATTGTTTCCTTCTTTCAAAATACACTAAAAATTATAGTCATCAGGAATGTATTTTTCTAATGTATTGAATATTCATCTAAAATGATGTATTATCGGTTTATGTTAACCCAGAGTCTCTATAGTTTTATCAAAATAATTTTTTAGTCAACCTTGGAAAACAAGGGTGAGAAACCATTATAGAGATCCTTTGGTATATTTATAAGGATATGTCTAGTGATGTCAGTATGGAAAAATATAAATATGAGTTAATATTAAAGAAAATATACTGGAATTTTTTTAAATTATTGAGTTGGTTTTTTATAGAAATACATTCATGTACGGATACTACAAGTGGATGTGCCTTAAACACAAATGTAATTTTTTGTAAAAACTCTAACGAAATGATCTTGGGATAACTATGGGTAATTTGGTACATGGTAACAGGCCTTTTTTCACACCTAGATTGATTATATTAGAGGATATGCTTTTAGAATACACACATTATTCATGAACCATTTTCAATATTTAAATATATTACATCATTGAATAACCTCTGACAATCCATGGAAGTAATAAATTAATGAAAGTGTCAATATTTAGACATCATATAAGTAATTCATTAAAAGAATATCTGGTTTTCTTATATGATTAGTAATTATCAAAATATACTCCTCGTTTTATTCAATGGAGGGATGAAAAAAAACCAGATTAATATTTATTGTGATATATTATTTTCTTACAAGAAGTCATGTGGGATGATCACAAGTGTGAGAGATGTTGTGATCATGCCTAATCATTTCTCATGGAAAATAATTAACAATGTTTACCATCACCATCTCTTGGGGTCACTGAGGAATAGAATGAATGACTTAATTGGATGTTCAAGTAATATAAACCACAAAGACAAGATGATTTGGTTTTTTATGTGTCATGAATGTGTAATGAATCACCTAAGTAAATTTATTAGTGGAAAAGAATATGTTTTCATTGTGGTAAAGAAGGAATAAATCGTGTGACTGGAAGGAAAAAATAAGTGTTTGATTAACGAAATGGATGAGAAAATTGGCCACCATAAGAATAAATTTAAGGGTATCTTTTATTATATGTAGAATAAACAGTCATTATTTAGTTCAGTATCCCATGAATAAAGCACTTGAAGAGGATCTTCAAAGTGGTACGAGTAATGGTTACATTACTTGAAATTCCATTACCCTAGTTACCCAGAGTCGGTGAATTATTACATAACTTTGGAATGATCACTAGAGATCAGGCCTCAAAAGATAGATTATATTATTAGCCTTGGAATTTATAGATATATACAAAAGTTTAACATTACATCATTAAATAAAAACCATAACATTGTGTCGCATTTGAACACACTCATATCCCCTAGCCTATCCCTACAGGTCAATCATAATATACTACTTCACATCCTAGGAAAAATAAAACAAAAGAAATGGGTGAGCTTAGATAATCAGTAAGGATAAAAATATAGAGGAAACATTCATAAATAAGCATAAATATTTATGGAAATTTATCTGACTAAAACACATTACTTTTAGACATAAACATCAGTATAATATGGAAAATATAAATCAAATAATTTAATTTACATATTCACATGGATATTCTACATGTAGAATAATCACATGTAATATTAAAAAAAATTCATAATGATGGAATGCATAATGTTGGAGATCATAACCACATAGTCATGGCCTTGTGCCAAGACAACAAATAATTTTTTTAAGGCCATGTTCCGTGGAACTAGTTTGACTCATGAGACCAACAGATGTGTCCAGGAGCTAGAGAGGGCATCACTCGTCACTTACAAATCCAATGCATTATTCATATGAAATGGTTGAAACATAAGATAAACAATCACATTAATAATGCCACAAGAAATTTTAATACATTAACCATAAACCATGAATGGTATAAAAATAACACATCCATAGTCAAGCATATCACAAAACCTTCAATACAATAAGAATGATTTTATTATAATAAATACATTTTAAACAAGTTTAAAATCCATCAATGTATGTTGACATAGATGAAATCAAAACTATTTGAGAGAAATAACTCATTCAGTTTTGAAATTAGTAAAAAGTCACTTTATTAAAAAATAAAAGAATTATTTTTAAAATATTCTTATAAGCTTGAAAGGGAAGCTCAGATGATGTTATAACGGTGGAAAATAATCGTAGCTGTTGTATATGTTAAAAAACATTCTTACCATAATTTTCTGAAGAGGTCATAAGGTACCTTGTTTTTAAAATTAAGGAAAAATTCCTCTCAAAACATTTTATAAAATGAAAAAAAGGTTATACATTACTTTATCAAATATTCTAGGAAATAGTAAAATTATTTTCAAATTCGTTTTTATGAAACGTAGGTGTGGATGTTAAGGAGGTCCCTGTATGTCATGACCCGCCTTCACCAGAAGGAGGGAAGGGTCAGCATATTGCCAAGCCCATCATTCTTTAAGTTTAAGGAGAGATAATGACCCCCCTAAACCCACCTTCTATATGTCCCGGAGTGGCGAATAGCACCAAGGGTATGGAAATTACACACAAATGGAAGGCATTACCCTTTTTGTTTTATAGGATCGAGAGATAAGATGATGAAACCCAACAACGCCAAAACTAAAAGATAAGTAAAGAAAAAAGTAATACATTCCCATATGCATGTTCCAAAAGTAAATTCCATGAAGTACAAAGTGACTACAAAAGTAAAGTACCATAGAAGGAAAAGTATCAACTGAAACTGTCCCAATGGTCCTAGTACAGTCCAGCACGGTCCCTAAAGTCCTCCTGGAAACTTGAAAACTATTTTTATATATGTAGGGTCAGCATACAAGTACACTCAATTGGGAAAAACCAAAGACTCTCCTGTACAAGTGGGGGAACATTCTAAAGTTCCGTGAGAAGCAGACAACCAACACTCTCAAGGAGTTATCCATCCCACTCACCGACCACACTCACAAAATAACGCAATCAATTAATTTATATAATAAGATCACATCGATGTTTGGGTTCCTCATGCCACTTTCCCGCTAGTTATTGAAGACATCCTACGCATCGAACCAATCCCGCCATTCTCACCGCAGTCCCACTGCCGCACCCGCCCACACACACTTGGGCCACAACCTCATCGCAGTCCCACTGCCAAACCCTGGCCACACAAACCTAGGCCACAACCATCACACGTAACCACACCTACAAACAGTTAGGCCAGAACAATCACTGCCATGCCCTAAGACACCTGGGCCTCATCTTGAAGACACTTGGGAAACCACCTGCCTGCACACACCTAGGCCAACCACCACACTACCCCTCCCGAAAGGTTCTTGGGGTAATAATGGACTTTGGGCCATCATAGCCGGACCAAAGATATTTGGGCTATCTGGGAATGGGAGCAAAAAGGATCTAATAACCAGACACTAATAGAAGTGTTGGAAAAAACACCCTACCCCATGAAATGGGGGTTTTCGGCACTAAGTGGTCAACATGGGTGGGGCGAGAATAAGAAAAAAAACTACAAGTATATATATATATATAGGTAATAAGAACTCTCCCAAGATTAGCATTTTTTTTCAGCCAGCCTAAATAATACAAACAACACTCAAGTCCGAGTCACAACTCTCACCAACAAAATCCATTTGTCCCATTTGTTTTCATTTTCAGTAATGATGTTTAACTAAGTTTTTCACCTACTTGGGAAACTATAAATCATAAGAACAAGACAAGTAAAGCAAACTGTCAATCATTAACTACAACATCCACACCTGGTTCTCTCGTAAAACCACAAAAACCAACAAAAACCCCATGATACAGCCCCATGTCCATCATCTAGGAGCCAAAAGGGTTTTTCAACCACAGAGGATCCCACCCCACTTCGTGATATAAACAATTTAACCACCCAGTCTTAAAATTCACAACCACTGAATCCATAACAATAGGGGATTCCATCCACACCCACATCACCTAGAAATCAGCCTGTGAAAGGATATAACCAAAGCACTACCACCAACACAAAGAAAGGCCATACTTGTATTTTCAGATTTATAAGATTTAACACACTCCATGATTTTCAAATTCATTGTACTATAACCTGGGTTATCACAGAAAGGATTGATCTTGGTGCATCAAATTTATTTAGCCGAATATACGTAATTAACCAAATTCCTTTACACATTAAGGGTTATCCACTACAATACAATCCATTTAAACGTCACCAGAAGAAAGGGTTCGTTAGTGCACAGAGAAATACCATCAATAGCCATAATTTTCAGAAGGCATAAGCCTGCACAATTCATGAATCATAAATCATGGAAGATCATAAATCAAAGCATCATCGATCACACCCCTCCCCCTTCATTCTTTAGAATCATTTTATTATCTTCATTGAGGTTTGGTCCATCCAATTCTATAGAATCAAAAGAATGCCCACCCCACAAGATTCAATGAATGGAGAGTCGAAGGTAAAACCCTACCTGTTGATCAACGATCGACGCTAAGGCCGGGCACCAAACTTCAGGGATAGCGATGCGGCTCGTCTGAATGAAAAGTGTATCATCTGAACGAAGGGTACACTTGCACAGGGTGATCGATAAAAGAAACCTAGGGAGAACCCTTAGGTTATAAAGGGTGAGATACATCCTGCCCGGGCCGTTAAGATATGGAGAAAAAAATAACTCGAAGACGCATAAGGCGCGAGGTCATGGGTTGACCACGCAGTCACGTCATTAATGGGTCCTGCGGTTTAAACCGACACACACACACGTTAATTCATTAATCATATAGTTTATTAATCATTTTAATAAACACATTATTGTGCTTTAAAACAAGCTTAATGGGTTCAAAATAGGTTTTAAAACCCTATTTGCGTGAAAAGGAGGAGCTATTGGAAAAATACCTCGTGGGGTTAGGCGAGAGCCACCAGTAGCTTAGAGCTACCAGTAAGCTATAGCTACCAGTAGACCAAGCTACCGGTCGATAGAGCTACGAGTAGGCTGCGTCTACCGGTAGACCGAGCTACCGATAAGCCTGCTACCATTAGGCTAAGGCTACCGGTAGGCCTACCAATATGTCAAACCTCATTGAGGCTCCTAGACTACGCAGAACACCCAAAGAACAAGATTTTCACCAAGTAATGGACCTCTAATACCCTGGAACATTACATTAGATACCTCTCAAACTATTCTAACCCTCGAGAATCAAAACAACCCATAAGGAAAGAGAGGGTCCAAACAACCACCTTGAAAGATACCTATCAGGAGCTAACCCCATTGTTAACTAAAAACACCATTCCTCTTAACCAAGAAACAAACCATGTCTGAATGCCTAGTCAAGTGGGTTGGGGAGTCTCTTCCCCCATGTCAAGATACTATCCTCTTTGGGCGGAACTGACTCACCTGCACGTGTTTAATCGCATCCACCTTAATGCATCTTGATTCGGGGTCAGACCCTCCCCTCTCCCCCATAGGCAGGACTTTTCACACACATTTGGAGGAAATAAAACCATGTTTTTCATATCCAAAAAGGTAAAACGATCCACCACAACAAGTATAACAGAAGATCACAAAACACAAAACAACTATGGGTATTGGGCACACATCTATTCTTCCCTCTCCCACGTACTCTCCTCAAGCCCACCATGTCTCCATAACACACAAACAAAGGGAATGGTTCAACCATGAAGCACCTTATCCTTGCGATCCTCGATCATCACTAGTCTCTCCACAAAAGCAATGTCTTCCTCGATGTCCAGCTCACCCCAGCTGAGGAAATGTGAATCTTCGTGCAGATACCAATGGAGCTGGGACACATGGAAGACATCATGTATCCTCAGAAGCGGTGGTGGTAGCACTAGCTGATAGGCTACTTTGTTGACCAGCCACAACACTTCAAAGGGTCCGACGTACCTGAGAGAAAGCTTTCTCCCCTTGCCGAACCTCCACTGTCCACGCCGAGGAGATACCTTCAAGAACACATGGTCTCCAACCTCAAACTCCAAGGGCCTCCTCCTAGTATCAGTGTACAACTTTGGCCATTCCTGGGCAGCCTTCATCCTTTCCCATATGAGCTGAACCTTCTCTGTCGTGCTTTGCACCACCTTCGGGCCAAGGATGCCTGCCTCTCCAACTTCGGTCCAACACACAGGTGAGAGGCATCGTCTCCCATAAAAGGCCTCAAATGGGGACATACCAATGGTAGAGTGATATATGTTATTGTTGGAAAACTCTACCAGAGGAAAGTGTCGCACCCATGATACTCCTGAGTCCAGAACGCATGCCCTCATCATTTCTCCCATGGTCTAGATGGTGCGCTCTGTCTGTCCATCTATCTGGGGATGGAAAGTAGTTCTATGATGTAGTTGCATGCCAAAAGCATGCTGCAATCCTCTCCAGACCCATGAGGTAAACCATGCATCCCTATCCGAGACTATGGACCTCGGAACTCCATGCAACTGCACAACCTCATCCACATACCATAGTGTCAAAGCATCCATTGCACTCAACTCCTTTATCACGAGAAAGTGATCCGATTTGGTCAACTGGTCCACTACTATCCAGATGGCATTGCATCCCCATTGAACCCTGGGTAGTACCGTGATGAAATCCATCAACATGTCATCCCACTTCCACTCGGGGACATCTAGAGACTACAGTAGGCCGCCTGGAACTCGGTGTTCAGCCTTCACTTGCTGACACACTAAACACTTGGACACAAACTCTTCCACTGCTCGATTTACTCCGGGCCACCAAAACTATCTCCTCAGACCCTGGTACATCTTGGAAACTCCCGAGTGCACTACAAGGGGTGAGTTGTGGAACTCACTAAGAACCTTGCCACAAAACTCTTCTGGAACATACATATTTCCCTAGAAAAGCATCTGGTTCTGACCATCCTCCATCCACCGTTTTGGAGCACTCCTCTAATCAACTCAGTCACGAATCACTTCGCACTTTGGGTCTCCCCACTGAGACTATTCCACCTGCTGCAACAGAGAAGACCGCATTGTCATCTGATACATGCAACCTCTACCGTTATCCATCCTCGCATCCAGGTGCAAGGCGGACAACTCCTCCATCACCTTCCAGGCGTCTTCCAACACTCGGACCGCATCCTTATGCGTCCTCCTGCTTAAGGCATTGGCCACTACATTCCCTTTCCCTGAAGTGTAGGAAATCTTGATGTCATAATCCTGGAGGAACTCCATCCAACTTTGCTGCCGCAATTTTAGGTCCCACTAGGAGAAGATATACCTAATGCTTTTGTGATCTGTGAATACCATAAAGCGTTCTCCAATGAGGTGATGCAACCATAACTTTAGCACAAAAATGAACACTGCACGCTCTTGGTCGTGGGTGGCATAATTATGCTCATGAGGGCGTAGCTTCCTAGACCTGTAAGAGATCACCCTTTTTTGTTGCATCAACACACATCCTGGGCCCTATCCTGAATCATCACAGAACACTTCGTACGCCTCCCCTTCTTCTAGTAGCCTCAGAACTGGGGCACTAACCAACTTCTCCTTCAGATAGCTAAAGGCTTCCATGCACTACTCACTCCATAAGAAAACCCGATCCTTCTTGGTCAAGGCTGTCAAAGGGGATGCAACTTGGGAGAAGTTGGGCACGAACTTCCGATAGTCACCTGACATCTTGAGGAAACTACGAACTTCTTCCACATTCTTGGGTGCTACCCAAGAAACAACTGCCTCAACCTTTGACGGGTCCACCACTACCCCCTTCTCGGACACCATGTGCCCAAGGAAGTGCACTTCTCGTGTCTAGAACTTGCATTTTGACAACTTCCCATAGATCTAGTGTTGTCGAAGGACCTCCAAAACCATCCTTAGGTGCTCCGCATGGTCCTCCTATGACCATGAATAGATCAGGATGTCATTGATGAATACAACTATGAACCGGTCCAGGTACTCCTGGAAGATGTAGTTCATAAGCCCCATGAACACGGCAGGGGAATTTGTAACACTGAATGGAATGACTACGAACTCGAAGTGTCCATATCTACACCTGAAGTACATATTCGGGATGTCTCCCTCCTTCACTCTCAATTGGTGGTACCCAGACTGCAGGTCGATCTTTGAGAACCACCCTACCCCTTTCAGCTGGTCGAAAATATCATCTATCCTCGGAAGAGGGTAGCGATTCTTGATCGTCACCTGATTCAGTCTCCTATAGTGTATGCATAACCTGAGACCACCATCTACCTTCTTTTCGAACAAGACTAGAGCACCCCACGGTGATGCTCTTGGTCGAACATAACCCCTCTTCATCAGATCATCAATCTGAATCCGCAACTCCCGTAGCTCTGAAGGTGCCATCCGGTAAGGAGCCATCGAAATTGGACGAGCGGTGGGCTGAAGGTTTATCCTAAACTTGATATCATGTCTAGGGGGTAGAGTCATCACCCCCCCCCCAGGGAAGACATCCACAAACTCATGGACGATCTCTGGAACCTCCACCATGTCAGCATCTACTGACTCCACGGACAGCTCGACTAACAAGGAGAGGAGGGGTTCCTCTCACCTGCTGTCCTTCTAATTGCTCCGCTCACCGGTGAATGTAACACATAGGCCACCCATGACTAAGAACATAACCCTTCCTTGGAAGCAGTCGATGATGTCACACACAGAGAAAAACCAGTCGATGCCTAGGATGACATCGTATGGCTATATCTGTAACAGAAGAAGATCTCTGACCGACTGATGTGGCCCTATCATCAGTATAAATCACCGACAAACATATAACATGTTAGTCTGACCTCCAACTGGTGTGCTCAGCACTAGGTTCACTGGAAGTCTCTCGGCATCTAGATCCAAAGAACGGGCTAGACTAGGTGCAACGAAGGAGTGAGAAGCTCCGGTATCGAACAAGGCATAAGAAAGGGTGCTGAACAAACTAATTGTACCCCGAACGACCTCAGGCCTTGATGGAACTACTTCCTCTATGGCATGTAACTATCCACACCCAGCCCCACTTCCCCTCGGCTGTTGGACACCTCCCCGACCACGCCCTGGTCGAGGTCCCTGAGGAGTACCCTGAGCTTGGTCTCCTCCTGCAACATATGCCCTTGGAGGAGCGGGAGCTCGCTGTCCATGCTGCTGCTGCTGCAAAGGCCTAGCGTGAAGCTATTGTTGGGGCGGGTTTTGGGGATGTCCTCCACCACCGTATGGTACCCTGTCCGGGAACTGACTCCTGAGATTTCCATGGCTCCCACAGACGAAGCACTGCGATCCTGGGCCCGATGGAAAAGGGAAAGGGCTAGGGGATCAAAACTGAAACTGCTACGACCTCCTCCCTACTGGTCGGAACCTGGAGGGTCTTGATGATGGAGGCCTGGTGCTGACAGGCTTCCCCTTCAATGGTCCCCACTGGATCCCCTCTCGTGACACACCTCCTAGAGTGTTCATCCTTTCCACCACTACGGCCTTCTTCTGGACCTCAATGTACGTCGGCAGGGTAAACGGGGTAACAGCATACTGGAAGGAGGGTCAGAGCGCCTCCTCTAAATGTCTTGGTTGAGACTCCTCATTGGGGAAGTGGTCTGGAGAAAAACATAGGAGTTCCTTGAACTTGATTCCCAGCTCCCTCACTAGCATACTCCCCTGCTTAAGGGAGAGTAGCTCATGTCTCTTTTCCGCCTTCATCGTCGAAGAGAGGAATTCCGCCCGGAACTCCCTCTCAAAATCATACCATGCCACCACAGCCTCTCTCCTCTCCCCTAGGTAAAGAGTACACCCCTGATGCACTACTCCTCGCATCTGGCTGATGGCCAGAGGAACCCAGTACTCATTCGGGGCCCGAATCAGGCCGAAAGTTATCACTAGCTCCTCTAGCCAGCCTTTCGTCTTCACATCAGAGGTGTTACCCTCATACTTCTCGAGCATCTGTCACTGGAAGCCTGAAGTGTCTTCTACCACAAGTCGTCCCCCTTCTCTCAATAAGCACTCTTCCGATCGGCCAAAGTAGTCTCTGGGGCCTCGATCGCTTGCACCAGACATGGTCACCTTCCAGGTGCCATATCTGCATGGTAAACAAGGAATGCCTAATCCCAAGTAGTGCAGAATATTGTTCTTAAAATTTCTTAAACTTTTTTTATTCTTAATTCCCTAGAAACCCTAGAAACACTAGAACAAAAGTCATTATGATACATGTACCTTCCCTAGGGTCTGTACCCTGCAATCAGCGTGGCCTCATTTGGTAGTTTAGTTCATCCAGAGTCCTTGCATCGGATCACAGGGGCCCTTAAAATCCCATGTCCTAGTCGGTATTCCCTGGCCAAATTCACGCACGAAGGTCACCCAACACTGTTTCCCTACCATCCCATGCAATCCGCACTATGCCTAACTCTAGACTCCATCCTATCTCTCAAACCTTCCTTGGATACCATTATATCATGACCCAAATTCACTAGAAGGAGGGAAGGGTCAGAAGATTGCCAAGCCCTTCCTTCTTTAAGTTAAAATAGAGATAATGACCCCTGAAACCCGCCTTCTATAGGTCCTGGTGTGGCGAGTAGCACCAAGGGTATAGAAATTACACACAAATGGAAGGCATTACCCTTTTTTATAGGATTGGGAGATAAGATGATGAAACCCAAGAACACCAAAACTAAAAGATAAGTAAAGCAAAAGGTAAACCATCATGTTCCGAAAGTAAATACAACAAAGTACAAAGTGACTACAAAGGTAAATTACCAAAGAAGGAAAAAACAGCCACAACAAATGTCCCAATGGTCCTAGTACGGTCCAACATGGTCCCTGAAGGCCTCCTGGAAACCTGAAAACAGTTTTTATATACGTAGGGTGAGCATAAAAGTACACTCAGTAGGGAAAAACCGAAGACACTTGTGCCCAATTGGGGGAACGTACTGAAGTTCCGTGAGAAGCAGGAAACCAACACTATCAAGGAGTTCATCCATCCCACTCACCGGACACAGTCACTAAATAACGCAAGGAAGTAATATATATAATAAGAGCACATCGATGTTTGGGTACCCCGTGCCACTTTTCCACAGGTTATTGAAGACATCCTATGCATCGAACCAGTCCCACCATTCTCACCATTGTCCTATTTCCGCACTCGCCCGCACACACCTAGGCCACAACATCACTGCAGTCACACTTCCAAACACTGCCTGCACACACCTGGGCCACAACCATCACACGTAACCACGCCTGCAAACACCTAGGCCAGAACAATCACCACCATGCGCAAAGACACCTGGGCTGGAAGATCCACTTCCACACCCGAAGACACATGTGCCTCATCCCGAAGACACATGGGAAACCACCTACCCGCACACACCTGGGAAAACCACCACACTACCCCGCCCAAAGGTTCTTGGGCTAATAATGGACTTCAGACCATCACAGCCCACCTGAAGATACTTGGGATATCTGGGAAAGGGATCAGAAATGAGCTAATAACTAGCCACTAATAGAAGTGTTGGGAAAAACACCCTCCCCCATGAAATGGGGGTGTTCGGCACTATGTGCTCAACTTGGGTGGGGCAAGAATGAGAAACACAAAAACTAAGAGTATATATATATATAGGTAATAAGCACTCTCCCATGTTTAGATTTTTTCTTCATCCAGCCTAATGAACACAAACAACACTCACATTCGAGTCACAACTCCCACCAAAAAAATCCATTTATCCCATTTGTTTTCATGTTCAATAATGATGTTTAACTATGTTCTTCACTTACTTGGGCAACTAGCAAGCATAAGCACAAGCCAAGGAAAGAAAATAGTCAATCATTAACTACAACATTCACACCTGGATCTCTCGTAAAACCACAACAACCAATGAAAACCCCAAGATACAACCCCATGTCCAACATCCATGAGCCAAAAGGGTTTCTCAACAAAAGGGGATCCCACCCCAATTCGTGATGTAAACAATCTATCCACCCGGTCTTAAAATTCACAACCACTGAATCCATAACAACAGGGGATCCCATCCCCACCCACATCACCCAGCAATCAGCCCGTAAAAGGATATAACCAAACCACTACCACTAACACAATGCAGGGCCATGATGGTATTTTCAGATTTATAAGATTTAACACACTCCATGATTTTCAAATTCACTGTACTTTATCTGGGGTTATCACAGAAATGATCGATCCTAGTGCTTCCAATTTATATAGCCGACTATACGTAATTTACCAAATTCCTTTACACAGTAAGTGTTATCCACCACAATACAATCCATATAAACGTCACCAGAAGCATGGGTTCGTTAGTGCACATAGAAAGACCACCAACTGCTATGATTTTCAGAAGGCGTAAGCCCGCACAATTCAGGAATTATAAATCATGGAAAATCATAAATCAAAGCTTAATCGATCACACCCCTCCCCCTTCATTCATTAGAATCAGTTTATTATCTTCATTAACGTTTAGTACATCCAATTCTACAGATTCAAAAGAACGTCCACCCCACAAGATGCACAGAATGGAGAGTCGAAGGTAAAACCCTACCTGTTGATCAACGATCGACACTATGGCCGGGCACGGAAAATCACAGATAGCGATGCGGATCGTCTGAACGAAAAGTGGATCATCTGAATGAAGGGTACCCTTACGCAGGGTGATTGAGAAAAGAAACCTAGGGAGAACCATTAGGTTATAAAAGGTGAGATACATCAAGCCTCGAGCCATTAATATATTGAGAAAAAAATTAACTCGAAGTTGCGTAAGGTGCGGGGTCGTGGGCTGACCACACAGTCACGTCATTAATGGGTCACGTGGTTTAAACTGACGCACACCCACGTTACTTCATTAATCATTTATTTTATTAATAATTTAATTAAATGCATTACTAGTCTTTATAACAAGCTTAAAGTGGTCAAAATATGGTTTCAAACCGAATTTTCTCGAAAAGGAGGTGCTACTGGAAAAAAACCCCGTGGGGGTAGGCGAGAGCTACCGGTAGCTGAGAGCTATGGGTAGGCTGCAGCCACTGGTAGCCGAGAGCTACCGGTAGGCTCGAGCGACTGGTAGACCGAGCTACCGGTAGACTGCAGCGACCGGTATACCTAGCTACCAGTGGCTGACAGCAACTGTTAGCCAATATACCGGTAGGGTGCAACCACCGGTAGACCGAGATACTGGTAGATAGAGCTACCGGTAGGCCTGCTACCGGTAGGCTGAGGCTACCGGTAGGCCTACCATTAGGTCTAACCTCACCGAGGCTCCCAGACTACCCAGAACACCTAAAGAACCAGATTTTCACAATGTAATGGACCTCCAAGACCTCGGGCCATTACACTGTAGATACTCATGTATGCATAACCTTAGATAATAAAGAGATTGGAAAATTAACCCTTAACATTTTATTTTACGTGGTCGGGGTTATTTTAAACAAATTTTCAATAGTTAAATAATTGTTATTAAATTATAAAATAACCATATACATAAATATGGTTCTATTAATGATCTTCTAATATTTTTTTGTTAATAATATTGAAGTAGTATCATTAATTATCTTTTTAACTAATTCTTTTTCTTTATATGTTTTGTTACATAAGTCATGTTTGTTACGTATAGGATGTATTTTATCCACATCCAAAATGATATTAGTTTTTAAAAAAAAATCATAAAATGAATATTATTATAAAATTTTTATAATGGATAATGAATATCATCGCGTTCGTGGAGATGGTAATCCGTACGTACGCACGACCGACAATACCATTAAATTGACGGTCAAATAGTATGTAATGGGATGATAAATCATATATATAGAATCATTAAAATGTTATAATTATTATTAAATTCAATTATACTCATTATTATAAAAATCCAAATAATGATGTTTTGAATAACAAACTACACCATGACGTGGTGATGGTAAGCCGTAAGTACGAATGTATGGAGACATTATCATTAATTGTATGGATATAATAATGAATATAATTGTACCATATTTATAATAACATAAGAGTATGTATAAGTTATAGGATTTATTATTTTGTGTGGAAACAATAATGAAAGAGGAATTGGAAGAAGAAAATAATTTTGAAACATGTGATTAAATTATTACAACTTCTTCGGGTGCTTCCTTTTGATTTGATCCAAAGGGATCCTTAGGTTTGATTTATGATAAATTTAAGGCCTATATGTTGATGTTAGGGTGGTTGTTAAGATAATTGAGTATGGTTTGGCTAAGCAAAATGGGTTTGGAGGTGTGATTTTGAGAGAAAGATATGTACACTTTTATAAGGGAGGTGGAGTCACTTTGGGAAAAGCATGAAATATTAATTTATAATACAATTATATTCAGTTTATAATGTCTAAAAATGAATTTATTTCCAATTTATGGTGTGTATGAATCAAAAAGCTCATATTTAATAGGTTTTAGATAGGTTTAGGACACCCTATTAACCTTATCTTTTATATTTAACTCTTATTTAAATAGTTTAACTTTTACCATGTATTGTTGTATTGTTATAATAAATGGATAATAAAAATACAATAAAAAGAAAATAGTACCCCATGTGGTTCATAATTTATATATTTAACCATATCTATGTCCTTTGGAAGTTCCTTAGTTTTTTAGGAATATTATATCAATTAAAAATATAGTATTTAAAAAAACTAATTTATGTCAATTTGACACGTTTTATTATTTGGTTTTTTTGAATGTCATAAATACTATTTCACAGTGAAAAAAATATGTAATCAACCCCAAAATGTAATATTTAGATATAAAATCTGTTTAATGCATCAAAAATATAGATTTACATTTTTTTGGATATTTATAATATCAAATATTTTAATCATTCATTAATAAGGTAATTACACCATCATCATTATGTCATAAATAAATTTAATTATTTAATTTATAATACTTATAAATATAATACCATTATGTAGGAAATATATTATATGTTTATAATGAATATTTGTATTCTAATTTATCTTATGTATGAACCATATTAAAAAAATTTAGTTAATATAATTTAAATTTAAATGTTTTAACTCTTCTTTAAATAAAATAATAATAAATGCCCTAATCTAATCCAAGTAGATCAAAGAATATCATATTGTATTCCTATGGTTTATTTCTGTTGAAATACACTTATCTAATAGAATTAGGACTTGTTTACGGTAATTATAATATCATTTTATCTTTAATTACCTTATTTACTCTTAATGGTGGTAAATAAAAATCTAAAGATACTATTCACAAGAAATTATTTTCATCATATTGAACAACATATAACATACTGATGTTAAACTTTTTTCTTGGATTTTTGAAATTTAATTCTTAGAAGTGTTAAAATTACATTTCATACAAATTTGAAGGTGCGCCTAGTAGGTGGGTAAACGACGTTAAAATGTTCATAAAAAATGTTTAAAAAAATTTATTATAAAATGAATCTAATGAATTAAATTGAACTTATATAGGTATTATGTATCAATTTTGACTGAAAATAAATTTAAATAAAACAAATAACCATTTCAAAAAAAAAATTTAAACAATAGCGTAGTGTTTTTACTATTCATCCAAAATTGAATGTTTTCATAATAATACAAAAAAAATCACCCAATGATATTTATGATATACCAAATCCAAAAATAAAGTCCATTTTGGAAAATATAATTTAATAAATTTCAAAAAATTGGGTATTACTATTCATAATGGCTAGTTTGAATTGTCATGGTTTTCTAGACCTGGAAGTTGCATACAACACAAGCTATTGTATTATAAAAAAAGAAATTTATTGTGGATGCTTGAAGTGATACAATTTCCCACATTATAATATTTCCTTCCTCCAAATTTCTAGAATACAAATGCATAAAATTATTTGGGTTGTTCTTGAATATAAGATCATCGAGTTTCCACATCGCCTCATCCCTTTAATGGTTTCTCAATAGAAAATTTACCAGATCAGTCGTCTGAATTCTCAACACTTGTTTTTTGGTATGAGAAATCTTGACAGGCTCTTCAAATTAAAATAAATTGGGTTCTAGTTCTATTTATTCATATGTGAGTACATGTGTTGGTTCAGGAATGTATTTTCACAACAGTGATATGTGGAACACATCATGAACTTTGAAGAGACTTGGAGGCATTTCCAAATGGTAAGATACAACTCTAATTCTTTCTAGAATTTCGAAAGGTATGATATACCGGGGACATAATTTTCCCTTCATACTGAATCGTATAACACCCTTCCATTGAGATACCTTCATGAATACATGATCACCTACATTAAATTCCAAATATTTCCTTCAGTTATCAAAATAGCTCTTTTTCCTACTCTCAGATTCTTTGATGTGTGATTTATTAATCTTCACCTTTTTCACTATTTCCTCAATATGTTATGGGCCTACGAGTTTTCATTCACCCACATCATCCGAACAAGTTGGTGTGTGAAATCTCTATCTATATAATGCTTCATATGGTACCAATAAAATACTTGAAAGGAAGCTATTGTAACAGGAAAATTCTACCAGAGGTAAATATTTATCCCGCAAACCTTGAATGTTATGTGAGAAAGATCTCAACATGTCTCTTAAGGTTTTAATAGTCCGTTCTGATTGTCCATTTGTTTGAAGGTGGTAGGCAGTGCTCAAAAGACGTTTAGTAACGAAGGCCTTCTAGCGATTTTTCTAGAATCATGTTGTAAAATAGGGATCATGATCATAAAAATTTGATATGGGTACTCCATGAAGTTTACAACATCATTAATATAGAGTCTTTCTAAACATTCAAGTGGTAAAAATTCACTTACAAAAAAAATATTCTGACTTAGAAGTATGGTCAACAATGACCCATATTTCATCATTCCTTCTAGGATTCTTTGGGTTCCCCGTAACATATTCCATAGTAATATCATCCCATTTCCACTCAGGAATGGGAGGAGGATGCATTAATCTTCTAGGATGTTCTCTTCTATCCTTCACCTATGGAAAAACCATACATCTTGACACATAGTCAGAAATATCCCTCTTCATATTGTACCACCAAAAATGTTCCTTCAACTCTATATACATATTAGTACTACCAGAGTGTATTGAAAAATTGGAGCTATGAGAATTATCCAAAAATTCCATTTTTAGATCAGGTATGTTAGGAACACAAATTCTTTCCCAAATTTCTAAATTCCATCTTCATATACGATGTCAATCAATCTCCCACCATTCGAGGCATTAATTTTCCTTTGAAAATCCTCATCATCCGTCTGAGAACATATTATCCTTTCTAGTAACGATGGATGGGGATCCATTTAAAAAAGTATTTATATTTCACCTTCCATGACTATTCTAATATCTATCATTAATATATACATGAAGATAGGATCCCTTTCAAATATCATCTTGTTCAAAACTCCGTGATCATTTCTTCTTAAAGTATCTGCCACCTTATTTTCCACCCCCAAGTGGTAGTGTAGAGTGAAATCATAATCCTTGAGTAGTTTGATCCATCTCATTTGCCTAATGATGAGTTCTTTTTGTGATAAAATATTCATCAAACTCTTTTAATCAGTTTTTATCTCACATTTTTCACCATAAATATAGTGTCTCCATATATTTAAGGAATTATTATAGCTGCTAACTCGAGATCATTAGTGGGATGGTTTTGTTCTTGAATTTTTAGATATTGTGATTCATAAGCCAAAACTCTATCATTCGATAAAAGGAAACTACCAAAAAAATTTCTTTGAATAATCTCTATAAATAACAAACCAATCATTCCCCGATGGTAGTTTCAAGATATGAGAATTTACTAATCTTCTCTTCAATTCATTATAACACTCTTCACTCTCTTTTTTCAAATAAAATTAAACCCTTTATGTGTGAGCTTTTTTAATGGGTTCTCCAATCAATTAACATACTGTATAAAATGCCTATAATAACCTGTTAATCCAATAAATCTATGTACCTCAGTTATACTTGTCAGTGTTGGCCATTCTTGGATCACATTGGTCATTTGAAGGATTGATAGAGATTCCATCTTTTGAGACAATATGGATAGGAAAAGAAATTTCTTGATGCTGGAATTCCAACTAGTTAAACAACCCATATAATTCATTTATTTTGAGGGGTTTCAGAATAGTGCGCATGTGATTTTCAGAAATTTCGTAGCTTTTTGACTTTACCAACATATCATCAATAAATAACACTTACAATTAGTCATGATATTCCATGAAAACTCTATTCAATAGATCCCGGAAAATATAGGGTGCATTAGTCAGTCCAAAAGGCATTTCTGCAAACTCATAATGCCAGTACCTAGTTCAAAATGCTCTTTTCGGAATTTCATCCTTCTTTACACACAACTGATGATATCCATATTTAATGTCATTCTTTTAAAAATATTTAGTGACATGAATTAAATTGAAAAAATCATCAATTTGACGTAGGGGATACCTGTTCTTTATTGGTATAGCATTGACCTCCCTATAGTCAATGCACAACATCATAGATCCATCATTATTCTTAGCAAATGAACATGGGATCCCAATAGAGATACACTAGCGGGGAATAATTACTTTATTATACAATTAATGTAGTTGTTTTCTTAGTTCAAGGAATTCCACATTAACCATTCTATAACGGGTCTTATATATGGCCCTTTAACAAGGAATTAAATCAACAGAGAACTCAATTTCACATTCTAGAGGATGTATAGGTAAATCTTTTGGAAACACATCAACAAATTCGTATACAATAGGTAAGTACTCAATTTCAAAATTCATTTCCTCACATATATTTACGTCACACTCTTCCTCGTCAATATTAAAATTCAGTAGATATAATAGTGGTTGATCTAGATAAGAATCAAATGGTGATGTTTTTTCACTAATGATAAGGTATTATTTATCATCATAAAAAAATTGAATCCACCTTCTTCATACAATATATTTTCACATCATGGTCTGGAATCCAATACATACTGAAGATAATATCAAATTAAATCATGGTTATGACAATGAGATCAACAAATAAAACACTTATATATGTCCTAATGAAAACTCATTCACAAAATATAATTGTAGTGATACCTACCTTATGGGATATGAATGAAAATTTTATTGTTAAATAAAATTGGAAATATCTAATTTTATTATATTACTAGGAAGATATGGAACTGTGTGATGATCCAAAATCAAATAAAGCATTGGATAAATTTGAGGAAACCATTAAATTACCAGCCACCACCTCATTAGGACCTTCAACTAGAACAGTATTTATCAAATAATCTAGGACTTTCTCCCATGGTCTTTTCTATGGTATTTTCCCATGGATCATATAAAATTCATTTGAAAAATTCCCGGATTCTATAATATTGTAACATTCAACATTTAGAACTTCTATCATTCCCATGTAATCACGAGCTTGGTGACCTTTTCACCACACTTGTAACAGACTCACAATCCTTTCAGGCTAGTACCAAGGGGTTTCTTCCAACATTTACTACAACATCGAAATTCAACATTTCCCTTCTTCCCCATATTTCTATATCTAGTGTTTTCAGCAGATCTTTTCTTCTCTAGTATTTCATTAAAAATGTATGACTTATAGATTTTTTTTTCAAACTTGATAGAACATGAGACAAAATCTTCGTACGATGAGAAGGATTTTAAGACTAATTCTTGACAGAGAAAAGGAATTAAACCATTAATTAATCGATCAATATTACTCCTTGGGTTATGTATATAATCATTTGTATGACATGATGACCTTGTAATGTCAGCCTGATACTTTGCATCATTCTAATACTCCTTTTTCCTGAGACTCAAAAATTGTCTCTCAATGTACACTTGATGGTCACGAGGAATGTATTTTTCTATGAAAATCCCATTAAATACCTCTATTTCATATTTGATACTTCTTCATCCTATTTTGTGTGATGAATTAATGCCCCCCATTGACAGCATCTCCCATGAGGTGATAAACATCCTTGACATCTGTTTCCCTTTAGCTACTCCCCAAAGCATGAAATATTTTCTCAAATGAACTTATCCATTGGTCAGTAACAAATTGATTTGTAGTCCCATATATTTTTTGTGGTTGTTTCCTCATAAATCTATCTAACATTTTTCCTCCGGATTGTGGATCAGGGTTCTCTATATAGGTAAGTTTATTATTCATAGCCTAAGTGAATTGTCCAATTATGGCTGTAAGCTATACAACACTAGTTGCATCACCAGCAACAATATAATTATCTTGAGTAACTGGGAAATCCATAAATGGATTACGTTTGTTGATACAGTTTACATTACTTTCACTAAGAACCAATTATAAACAATGGAATACCATATATTAGTTTATGAATTGCAATACATAATTAAAAACTCGTAAAATACCTAACATAAATTGAACAGTTTATTCATATATTCCCTAATAATAAAAATGTTTTCTTTAGGGATGTATTTACTAATAAATATTTCATAATGATTTTCCAAAAAAAATGTAAATTATCATGAGAATGTCACCCTTGAGTGTTGTAACAAAGAGTGTAGAATGAGCCATTGTCATGTACCAGGATACCCTAGGTCAAGCCCGAAACTCCATCTCAGAATTTTTACTCCAAGGTAAATAAATTTCAGAGACGCCTCTGCCTGATCATTTGTAGACATTGATGTATTTCATAGAAAACTCACAAAATATCTACATTACCAAAATTCTAGGAAGTTCATATATAATAATCCCCAATTTTTTCATGGGTAATGTTCTGTAATCAGATTTTTTCTAAATATAGTTTCCAATTTTTGTACAAAACATCCTCTGATACCAACTGTAACACCCCGAACCTAGTAAACCATTGTAGGTGAATTGTTACATAACATTTTCATGATCACAATTGATCAATTATCGACTGACCAATTTGTTTAGTATGCTTAAAAGTACTAGATACATACATAATAATTACATTACATAATGGAATAATAAAACATCAACATATTTTCCACTTTGAACACACTCTTATCCCATAGCGGAGTCTTTCATAAATATGCATAAACATTTAAGGAAATGTATACGACTAAAACACAAGACTTTTAAACATAATATATAGTATCATATGGAAAATATAAATCAAATAATTCCATTTATATATTCACATGGATATTTTACAAGTCGAATAATCACATGTAATATCAAAAAATAATTTAATAAGGATGGAATGAAAAATTCTAGACTTTATAACCACATTGGCATGGCCCTATGACAAAACTAAAAATAATATTTAGTATATTTCTTGTTCCAAGACACTCATTGGTCTTCTGAGACATACTGATGCATCAAGGAGACATAGCGGACACAACCCATCACTTACTATGTCCAACACATCCGTCATATGAAAAGGTTGAAACATTACATAAACATTGGTATTAAAACTAGCATAAAAAATGTTAATACATTAACCATAAACCATGAATGGTATAAAAATAATACATCCACATTCAAACATATCAGAATACGTTCAATACAATGTGAATGATGGAATTATAAAATATAAATTTTAAACAAGCGTAAAATCCATCAATGGATGTTGACATCGATTAAATCAAAACTATTTGAGAAAAATATCTTTTTATATTATGAAATCATTTAAAAGGAACATAATAATAAAATAAAACTTATATTTTTTAAATATTATTATATGATAGTACGAGATGATTCGATAAAGTTATAATGGCGGAAAATAGCAGCACCCGCCGTATACGTTAAAATATATTCTTACGATAATTTGTAGAAAAGGGAATAATGTACCTTGTTTAGAAGATGGAAGAATGATTAATTTCAAAACCTTTTATAAAAATTAAAAAAAAATGAATAAATAACATTATCCCATATTCTATGAAATAGAAAAAATTATATGAAATACATTTTTATGAAACACTGATGTGGATGATAAAGAGGTCCTAGTAGATACTCATGTATAAAGAGCCGTAGATCATAAAGAGATTTTAAAATTAAACATTACCTTGTATTTTCCCTCGGTCGAGGGTACATTAACCCCTTTTAAAATAGAGAAATAATTTTCTTTAAATTATACAAGGACCATATACGTAAATATGACATTATATATAATCGTCTAATTTTTTATTGTTAATAATATTTTAGTAGTATCATTGTTTCGAGTAATAACTGATTTGTTTTCCTTTATTTATTTTATTATGTAAGTCATGTTTATTATAGATAGGATGTATTTGAGTCATATACATAACGATATTATGTTCTAAAACATTATTTTTAATCATAAAATGAAAATTAATCTTGAATGGATTTGATGGGGAATGAATCTCATCTCATTCGTGGAGATGGTAATCTGTACGGTCGCACGAGCGTCAATACAATTCCATTGATGGTGAAATCGTATATAATTAGATGTTATATAATATATAAATAACCCCTAACATGTTATATTTATTATTAAAATCAATCATACTCATTATTATACCCATCCAAATAATGACGTGTTGAATAAAAAACTACACCACGACGTGGAGACGGTAAGCCGTACGTACGCATGTATGATGAATTTTTTATTCATAGGATGTATAGAATAATGAATATGGTTGTACCATATGTATAATAACATCAAAATATGTATATGGTACAACAGTAGTTATTTTGGTTTGGAAAAAACAATGAATGATGAAGTGGAATATGAAAAGAACTTTCAAAGCGGTGATGAAATCATTACCACTTTTTCACATGCTTCTTTTTGATTTGATGAAAATCTCTCTTTAGGTTGGCTTTGTGATCATCATAAGGCCTATAGGATGAATTGAGGGAAGTTGGGAAGATATTATAATAGGGGTTTTTTGTTCTAATCTACCTTGGAGGTGTGACTTTGAGAGAATGACAATAACACTTTTGTAAGAGAGGTGACGGTCACGTTAGGAAAAAGGTTGGAATATTAATTTATTACAAAATCATATTTGGTATATAATGGATGAAAACAGATTTATTTAGAGGGTAATGTTGGGATGGGTTGAATACCCATAACCAATATGTTTTAGAATGTTTTTGGTCACCATATTGATCTTATCATTTATATTTAACTCTTAGTTAAACAGTTTAACTTTTACTATGAATTTTTGTATTATTATAATAAATGGTTAATAAACATACTATAAAAAAGACATGTTAACCCCAAGTGGTTTATTATTGACATATCTAACCTTATCAAGGCTCTTTGGTTGAAATGTATATTTTTAGGAGTATTATATCAATTAATAATATAGTATTTTATTTTAAAAACTTCATTATGTAAATTTTAAAACTATTTAGTACATTGATTTTTGGAAATTCATAACAACATTATCACAAAAAATTATTTTATCAACTCTAAAATGTAACATTAACAATGAAATTTATTGGAATTCATTAAATTTCTCAATTTTCATTTATTTGTATATTTATAATTTCAATTATTTTAATATTATATTAATAATGTAATTAATGCATAATCCTAGTGTTATAAAAAAATTATTTATTTAATGTCTAAAAATATGAATAAAATACAATTATTTAGTAAATATACTTAGATTTATAATTAATATTTTTATTCTAATTTATCTTTTGTATAACACCATATTAAAAAAGGTTTAGTTATTAAAATATGAATTTAACACTTTTAACTCTTCTTTAAATAAAATAATTATTAATGTCCTAATCTAATCCAAGTGGATCAAAGAAGATATTTTTTTATTCCAAAGGTTGATTTTTGTCGAAATTAACTCATCCAACAGAATTAGTACATGTGTTAGTGTAATTATAATATCATTTTTACCATTAATTACCCTATTTAATTTTTACTATGGTAAATAAAAATCAAAAGTAATTATTCACCAAAAAATATTTTCAACATATTGAACCACATTTTACTTAATGATGTCAAATGTGTCTCTCAAATTTTCTAAATTCAATTCAATGAAGCTATAAAAAAAATTTATGAAAATTTGATAATTTTCCAAGAAGGCGGGAAAAAGAAGTTAAAATGTTTAATAAAATTTATACATCTAATAATTTTATAAAATGACACCAATAAATTAAACTGAAATTATATAGGTATTGTGTATATATTTTTTCCTAAAATAAATTGAAATAAAATAAATAATTATTTAAATAAAATTTAGGTTGTAAAAAATAACGTAGTTTTTTTTTAATATTCATCAAAAATTGAATATTTTCATAAAAATAGAAAAAAAAATTATCCTAAGCTAATTTTTATATTCTTAATCCAATCATGAAGTCCATTTTGAAAAAAAAAATTATAATTTCACAAATTGGTAATTAATATTCATATTTGTCATATTAATTAGCATGGTGTGCTAGAACTCGATGTTGTGTACCACACAAACTATTTTTTATTCAAAGAGAAATGTACTGTAGAAGAATAGGGTGTTACAATACTGATGATGAAAAGAATACAGATAATGAGAGAATAGAATGGCCTATTTTTTAATTGAATTATGTAGATATGATAATGGAATATGTATTGTGTAGGATAATAACAGTTTCATATAATTATATTCAAGAAGTATGTTAAATGAATGGTAATATATAGAAGGATTTCCCAGTTATATTTTTTGGTACGAATTTACTCGAAAATTCCGAATTTTACTGATGATATAGAAAATTAATATAATGGAATGGTTATTTCCATGGAAAACACATGATTAATGGGAAAATACCCCTTATTATGTTCACTATGTTTTTATAATATTTTTTATAAATATTTATGTAGTATGAAGAAGGTAATTGGAAGGTACCAATTACCTTATAACTAATTAAGGAAAAGGTCACAAGTAGTTCATCATATCATTAATAATGAAAAAAACTTACTGCATTTATAGAATTTATCTAGTAATAGGGAAAATAAATATGCATGCATGTTTTTAAAAATTCATTTATAGTAATTCAGGTCATTACAAACTTCCCAGAGAAATTACAACGATGGTATTCAAATGTTTGGAATGTGTCAACCAAGCGATTCTTTGTGATATATGGGGGATTAATGTTAAGTGGGATTTTTATTGACATTATATCTAGGTTTTTGGATTTTCATCATTCCAAATGGTTATATGGTTATACATTTATAAAAATTTTAAGTTAATATTTAACTGAAGTATTTATATATTGATATTGTACTGAAAACATGGTTAATATGAAATTAAGTGGATAAACTTATTCCAAGGGTGTTTATAATATTTTCTGGAATTATATTATTATGTTTTTATAAAAGATTCCATGTATTTTGGGTGACATCCAACAAATAACAGAAATGTCGCAGGTCTTGAATCCAGGACTGAAGGACGAGATGGGTTTCACACCTACAATTGGCCTATGAAATGGGCTGGTTAATGTATAATTGTTTTTTATAAAACATTATATATGATAAAATAATATTGTTATTTTTTATGTTTATATATTAATGTATTTACCATGTTAGTTTTTAAGAATATTAATAGAAAAATAAATATACAAATCATTATTTTATAAGTATTATGATATACTAAAAGTGATTTTCGCACATTAGGCATGAAATTTAATTTCGGGATATCCATTACATGAGTAATGGATGAATTAATCATTTATAAAAGAAAAACTAAATAATGATATTTTTTTTATGAAAATATTTCAAGTAATTATATTTCCTTATATTCATAGTTAATTAAATAATTACTCAATGTTATGATACTGATCAAAAGACAAGGTGTTGTCCCAATGCCTTAATTTTGTTGAAAAATGGACTTTTAAGTCATAACATATTTATAATTTTGAGGCCCTAAAATTTTTATTGATCATTACCTTATTTTTGATTGATGGACTCAATCACTCATTGTAAATATTTAATCATTTCCACCATTTCCAGTCCTTAATCCCAACATATGTTCCCCTATTTTGAAACTCAAAAATATTTTCATTGGGTTACCATTATGGTCCCAAATTTCCCTTTTAAAGAAAGTTTTAGTATTCATTTTTAGGATGTAGGTTTCTATGACTGAATTTTCCATGTATTAAACCATTGATAACCCATAAATCTTTCAAGATTTGAATTCCTAATAATGGGGATAGAATTTAACAACATGTGTTTTTGTGAAATAATTTTTTAATTTAATTTATCTTTTTGATATTTTATATTTCACATGACAGAGGATACAGTTCATTATATATATATATATAACAATGTCAATCATTACATTCATGTGGAACTGACTTTTCCTGCATGACATGTAAGGTGGACTTCTATTGTGATTCTTGTAATACTGACTTTGCTTTCTCTATATGCAACACCGACATAGCGTAAGTTATACGCATCACAAATGATTCTACGATATATTTTTTTCTTATTATAATTATTTAAATGTGATAATTATAAAAAATAAATGAAACATAATTACAATAAAAGAAACAAATAATTTTAATATATTCTTTATAATTGTTCTATATAGGTTAAACTAGTTAGTAATGAGAGATATGATTTTTGTTAAAGTCCTTTTTTTGTTCAAAAATATTGTTTCCTTGAATGAATCTATTTTAATAATAATATTAATTTTAAACACATTTAGAAATTAAATCGGATAAAATAACCTTCATTTTTTAATTTATAATTTATAAATTATCTTACTGTGTGTTTTTTATTTTTTAGAAACATAGTTTTATAATGACAAATAAAAAATACATCATTTTAGATAAAATTTCATATTTTCTAAAATAAATATTATTATTAAATAATATTATAAAATATTTTAAAGGTTAAATTATATAAATTATAAATCCCTTGGGAAAAATTAGGTCGTTATAATCAATATGAAATTGGAATGGAATATACCAACTTAAAAATTGTATGAACTTCATTCTACATTCAAAATCCATAATTTTGTCCCGTCTACGAGATTATCATTAATCTTAATTTTGCTGCTTCTATTTATTGAATTTTATAAACAAAAACCTTTAATATCATTATAATATTTAGATTATAATTATATCATGTTGATTTTTGACCAAAATGATTATTAAATGTTAATAAAATTAATCATTGAGATTAAGGTCAAATTATGCCTATTTAGGGACTAAACCATAATATTAACATCCCAAATGAAGAAATATCTTTTAAAAAATAATTTTCTTCCATAATTATACCTTAAACCTTATAATAGTTATTTATTATGGGTTTTTATGGATTTTTTAGGTAAGAACATGTGTAAAAATAATTTGTTATCCAAAATACCAATTGAGTCCTTTTCGTTGCCTATAGAAGGGAACCACCTCTCCTACAACCTCACTTCTATAATACCTATTTATTTATGTCAATATTATCCCAATATAATTACCAAAATTCCCCCTTTCATTATATAAACCTTCACATTGGAAGAATTCAATCCAAGGAACCCTTTTGGAAGAAACTAAAAGGATTTCCCTAATTAAGGGGTAACATCATCTATCATGTCCTTCAGTTTATATTCCTTATCCACCCCTAAAATAACATTATTATATTATTGTATAAATAATCCATTATCCTAAATATAATAGTACTTTTTCCAATGGTTTTACCTATAATTATACACACCAACATTTAATGGGTAACGAATATATTATTTACATGTAAGGCAAACTACCTCCTCACTGAACAATGATTGTTCAATTTTTTATACCTCCTCTCCTGGTGGAAATTATCATATAAACCATTATTATATTTTTATATAATATATTTATTATTTATATAATAGTTTATTTTCATTTTACAATAATTAATGTTTACTATCCATTTGGTCTTAATATGATAAGTTTGTTTGAGGAAGTATGGACTACCACCCCTTCAAAGTTGCACGATGTGTTCACACACTAGATGGAATGTATTAAAGATTTATTTAGTTAATATATATTATATATATGATGATCTAAAGAATATATAATAAAGATATATATATATATAAATATATGTCATTTACTTTCATTCTCTCAATAGTATAATTAAATTGAAATAGCATTAATGCATACATACATCATACCGTCTCCATGAACAATATTTTCCATTTCATTCATATATATTCAATATATTATTATAATAAAAATATATATGATATATAGTTTATATTAATAACATGTTTTAGAGTTTAATATATTTATAAGGACCAACAATATAACATATTAAGACACAAATGAAAAACTAAGCGAATATTACACGAATTGAATCCTTAACATATGATGGTTAATAAAAACGTAATATATGGCCGTAATCAAACCATATATGGTATTATATATAATAATATGACTTTGAAAAATATCTATAATATATTTAAATTTATTATATAGTTTGTTTGAATGATTAAAAATATAGTCATTACACATGTTAATTGGATTTCTGTTCACATTTTATTTTAGTGGGATACATGTTTTTTACCACACATTTTTTATGTGGATTTTATATATCACATGTAATTAATTAGTGATTATTATATTAAAATTTATCACTATTACTTATATATTCTATGAAAATAATATCATGAGGTTAAGTTACAAAAGTTACCAAATCAGTAAAATATTTTTATCTCAATTTTCCTTCATTGAGAGTCATGGTTTATTATGCCCCTAAATTAGTTTTGAGGTGTGTATACATACATTATACATGACATATCGAGGGTATATATATTTTAGAATATATTTTTAGATTTAAATAATTTACATTTCTTATATGGATAACATTATATCATATAACCATTTAATAAGCGGTTATTGAGACAAGCTCATCCCTTTTCCATATTGTTTTTGATTATGATTATTTAGAAGCAATATTAAGATTTATATCTAAATAATATTCATTACCTATATTTTCATATGGTTATTCATGTATTATCCATATATTGGTATCATTTATTCCACTCTTCTATAGATAAGATAACTAAGAATGTGTTTTTACGAAATCCTGACATTACCCTTTCTTCGGTCAGAAATGATTCATCATTAAAAAATAAATATTTGTAAAATGGTTTCCATTTATATTCTACTAATAAGTTATGATAATTAAAATACATTTTACCATTACTACTTTTAAAAATCTCTTCAAATGAATCTTATTTTCTCTTTCTGAATAATACATTTTTCTAACCTTTTTACACTGAAAAAGTAATATTTTTTTACCTTATACGACATATTCAGATTTATATTTCATAAATCATTTAACGAATTATTTTTATGTTTAGAGGATAATTTATAAAGAAAAATAGAATAAAAAATAAAATAATTTCAAAATTTTTTCAAGCATAATATTTATGTATTTAGGGAAAATTATTTTTAAAATGTTTTCACACCGTCTTTCTGTGTTTTAAGTAGATTTTCAAAGAAATGGTTTTCAAAACATTTTTTAGATACTTAAACATGTTTTCATGTAAAAATATTCTAATAAAATTTCAATATTTCTTTATATGTTGTCCATGTGTTATCAAAGAAAAATGTTTTTAATGTTTTTGAAGCTTATATTATAATTTTTTTTAAAAAGATTTTAAAACTAATTTCAAGGCATCATTATATGTTTCAATGGTATTTTCTAATAAAATTATTTTTAATTGGGTTTAAGTATTAAATTATTATTCAAATAAGAAAGGAATATTTCCTCATGAAATATTTATAAAACATATTTCAAAATTACTTTCATCAATGATTGCTTTTGTTGATGTTATATATTACATTGATTTTCTTTAAATGAATGGGTTGGGCTTAATGTAATTGTATTTATAAAAATTATTTAGCATTAATGGGTTATATTTTTATTAAATCAATTTCTATTTCATGAATTATATGTTAGTGAAATACATTTCTCTTTCAGAGGATATATTTTTTATGAAATGATTATGAACCCCAAGTCTTTTCCACATGTTATGATATGTTTATATGTTTATGATACCCATTTTTTGAATGTCTAATCATATGATTGTATATGATAAATTGTAACATGTATATATGATTAATTTATCATACCGAAAGATACTATATCTCCCTCTAATTCATTGGGTGAATATTTTGGTATTATTTGATATACATGGCTAGAATGAGAAATGAACTCGGGGATGAAATGGAAAATGAATATGATTCAGTAATACAAGGCTGAAACATGGGGTTTACTCCGTGAAGTAATACAGGGCTAGAAAAATGGGTGAATTGGTTTTAGAAATATAGTGTTGGAATTGGGTGTGAACACAATTATGTAAGGGGATTTTTCAACAAAGTTGGTCTTGACAGAAATGCATTGAATACTATATAAATCATTCTATATGATTATGTGTCTTCCAAAATTAATTGTTTTACTGTTATGATATTATTTTAAGGATTGGTTTCATTATTTTCATATGATTCATGTCTTATGAATAACCTAGATTTATTCCATTATTCATGTATATGAACTTTTATATATATGGTATGATCTTTTATTTTCATGATCTTGTTCTAAAACCCCTATACTATCAATTATACCAATATAAATCCATTATTTACCCTTACTGTACATTTTTGTTTTCCCAATTCATATGTTTCCTTTACCTAGGTTATGAATATAACTTTTAGGTTGATCTACTATATATGGAAATATGTATAGTAGATTTTGAAGATATTTCACTATGATATATGATTTTGTTTCCATGTTCTCAAAGACACTCAACAATTATGTTCATTGGGCATGTATTTTTTTAATGTATAGAATATTCATCTAAAATTATGTAATATACATTTATGTTTTTCCTGGGTATCTATATTGATGGATCCTTATGAAGAAATATGTGGAGGGACTTTTTATTCATCTATGCCCTAGCTAGTGGTAGGGGAAGAAACTATTCATGGATCATGTCTCATATAAGATACTTCATAGAAGGTCCAATTAATAAAAAATAACATATTGATACCACAATCTAGATAAAAGTCTTATTCTTACTCACGTTGAAGAACATTTTAGTTCTTGTTTTGGTAATTTTTTCATTCATGTTTTTCTTAGGTAGGACCATCGATTAATTTAGATGTTGTGTACGAATTCGCCTCGATTCATTAGACCCTATGAAATTTAAAAAAAAAATTAGACCAGTAGCACAACAAACATTACATCCTCAAAATACCTGTCTATGCATGATGTCTTCAATTTTTCTTTGTTTATCAAATAATTTTCGTACCAATCACATGTTTTCCAACCGGATGAGGTTGAGTTAGAGATATATTATTACATTATGGATTATCCAACACATATCATGGATCAGAGCATGAATAATTTCCAAGAATGTTTAGTTCCATTATTATGGGTGTTATATAAGAAATATTGAGTACACTATGAGACATGTGAGTGGGAAGCTGATATATGAGCATATTGGCTAGAATATTTTAGTGATGATATCTCTTTACACAAATAATGTCAACTCAATGAAAATTTACTCAAGAAGGATATGTCAGATCGAATTGTAGTTTCATATAGGTAGGGATTATTATTTAATATTAAACCTATTTTCTATCATGGTAAATGTTTCTTATGGTATATTGATGGTGTTGGGAGATTTGAATCCATGTTCAGATCCCATTTATTTTGGAATTTGGATAACATAGTTGGCATTAGGTTTAGCCCATTGTTATTACTAACCATTTTTAATAAATGTGTAGAGATCATAGATTGTATTATGACAGTACATGATTATAATAATATGATTCAATCCATGGTGCTTCTCTATGTATTAATTACATTGGATTGGGATAGTGGTTTTCACATGGGTTTTGGATGATAACAACAATAGTACACTGAGTTCATGTGATGTCCCTCCCTTGGTTAAACTGGAATGTGGTTTGAAAAAAAATTTATAGAACTGTGAAACCTAATATTTTTGGGTGATTCTATAGTTTTCCTATTAAATTTATTAAAACCTAAAAAATCACCACACACATTCTCATTTCTAGTAGACCATACTTCCTTTTTTACCTAGGGAGCTCCGAAGTTTCAAACATATAGATCTTGATAAAACCTTCACCAGGACTCCAAATGGATCATCATTCGAATTATATAATATATGGGTTATATCTCTAATCAAATTTCTTCAAGTATTCATTTTTAATCACATGTCTTTTTTTATTTTGGCGAGAACTCATTTACCAATTTTTTAGGGTATTGTTCCACTCTTCATTTTTCTTCCATTCTAAATAAAACTTTAACCTATAAATTGGACTAGTATTCATCTATGAATCTTAGTTAGGTGGTCTAGTTTTTTTAAAAAATTCATGTGATTTTTTTATATATTATTCAGTGTTCATAATTCTAGCATATGACATGTGTTTCCCTTAAAAGTGTTCCTGTATAATAAATAAAAATAGGAATATTGTTATACTTCTATATAACCTTGTTAAATGTTTAGAGGATGTTAACCTCATTCAATCCACCATTTTGGTTGTTCTTAATGAAATTATTTATCTTGTATAATTTTTTAATTTTCCAATAACATTCTATGTGTTCCAGTAGTATTAGAAATCTAATTACAATCTATATATAAATTTTCAGTAGTAAAACACACCTTTTAATTATTCCTCTTGACCTAGATTTTAATTTACGTACATAATTAATAAAAAGGTTTAATTTTATTAGTTATAATGAGTGGATATTCTATGAAAATTTATGAAATATTTTATTTATTGGGATTAAATGAACATTATTTACATGGTTGAATTTTGATTTATTATTATGGTGGAATTTAGGTGACCCCTCATGTTTTAATTTTTATTTTGTCTATTCCATTATTATGGGTTGCCGGATGATGATTGAGGTACCTTTTCAGAATTAATTTTCATTATCATTTACATTGGGTGTTGGTCATGACGTATATCAACATTATACATTGATTCAGTTGATTGGAATGACGTTCCACATTCCTCCATTTCAATTATTGGGCAAGAAAACTCACCCAACCTGCCTTGAGTGATGGTAATGTGGTCTCTAATTCATTATCAGATTTAGGGCATGCACCATTTCATGATCGTATATATTACTAATGTTTATATAGACACTTGAGTTATGCCCATAGTCCAGTTAACACCTTGTATCCATGAATATGCGTACTTATGTCCCCACGTACATAATTAATATAGGTGTATACAGTATATAACTATAATATATATATATACAATACATATGGTTTCTGATCAAACATTTAAATAGGTCGATGTCGAAGTAGCAATAGCAATCTATGTGTACTATAGGAACCTCATCCAGATTGTATTTATTTATTTGGATTTTATAATTATACTTCATGCCTGTACACTTCTTTTTTTCAAATGGTACACTATTTCTAGACACCAATTTTGGTTACCATCTAATATTATCTCACACCCTAATTGGGTCAACATTGGTATCATTTATAATACATGTATGGAGGTATGGATTATTAAAATATCCCTTTAATATATTCTTTATTTTATTTACTTATAACATGTTCCATAGGAGTAGGCGAATAATCATATGCATGCGATGCAACATGAGAAGTATTTTTTTGATTGTGTATACACATGTCCTATGATTCACCTTTTTAAATATCATCATGAAATATTTTCATCATGTTAATTAATTATCCTTAGGTCACTGGATTACTATTTCGGTTTCTTGGTTGTTTTTGTTTATGTGGGCCTTTATTATATTATATTTTAATATGTCATCTTTTATATCATGCTTCTACTATTGTATGCTCATTTATCTTGTCTATATTTTCATTTTTATATATGGGTATAGCCTCCTCAGCGTAACACCATATTCCCTCACTACTATTTGGAAACCTCTGGTGTACAGTATGGAGAACATGAGGCCATGTCACCCAACAAATCAGGGAACCAGTTAAGTGGTTCCTGGGTCAAGGCGTTACAGAGTCGAGGGAGACATTGGGGGAACTTAAATCTAATGTTATCATAAATATAGGTAGAAAATTTTGATATTGGATTTTTTAAATTGGATATATATTCTCTTATTGTGATAATTTATCCACACACATTATTAAATCATTTTGGTTTTAGTGATGGTAAAACCAGAAGGAATAATATTACCAATAAATATTAGTGATGGTGTAGAGATTAACCAAACATGTAACAAAAAGGGATAGTAACTGTGCTAATAAATCTTTTTATTATAAAATATTATCTCTCTCTTATTCTTATTGATAACATGTACATAGTTTAAATCCCCAACAACCAATAAAATAGAATGATGGAATCCCATTAAATTTTAGGTGACGTATATGATGACAGAATGATGATTCAATGCCATTCGTGTATTTGTTTTTGAATAATCACCTAGTAAAGTATCATCATTGAGTTGGAAGATTTTTTTATAGAAAATATATAAATAGATAAACTAATAGTGGAAGAAATATGATGTTTGTGATTACCAATATAGATGGAAAAAATGTGTTTCCTAATCATACATAATATTTGAAGGAAGACAAATTATTTGATATTTTTTCTATAGTTATGCCTACAACATAGATAAATTAAACTGACCTTATTAGTTTTGTTGTAATTAAAATTTTGAGGAATCCATTTATTTATAGGTGATAATATAACAACCTGATATTTTAAATTATATTTCTCCATTAAAAGAAAAATATGGAAAATATTTATCTTCACTTGCAACACCAAATCAAATCAAACTATGTGAAATTATGTAACAATTATAATACATCGATCAAAATTGTGGTTAAATTAGATTTAATATAATTTTAATATATATATATATAATTATTATTAATATTAATAAGGAATATATAAAAATTTAATTAGTGTGGTTGAATAGTTAAAAAGACTAGTATATTCAATAAAATTAATCGTTTCTAGAAAATTTATGGGTTTAACTTCATGAAATAAAATATAATATTAATAAAATATACGGGTGATATGATGAATATATTAACACTCATTTCAATAATTATTTATAGAAAAACATTATTGTAATTAATATTTTTTAAAATTTATTTTCCATTGAAAATATTTTTTAATATATATTAATTTTTAGATTTGATGTAATATTATCAATTATTATAATTTTAAATTCAATAAAATGAACTTCACCTTTAGATTCATCATGTATATACAAGCATAAAAATAATTTTTTTATTTTTCTTAAAGATTAGATTTTAGATTATTACATAAAATATTTTTTTATCAATACTATAGTTTTTTATAAAATATCATTAAATAAAAAAAACCATGACTTTAATAAAATATTTTAGTTGAAAAAATATGTGTTTATGGAGTTAAATTAAATGTCTTAAATATTATTATAATTTTATAAAACCAATATTTATCATTTTATGATCACAAGTGATATCGTTCCATAAAAGAAACTATTTTTAACCTTTTCTGTTAATTATATATTATTTATAAAAAATATTGTTTTGGATTTATATAAAATCAACATATAATTATTTTTTTTGTTAAAAAATATCAAGAAATCTATGGGTGATTACACTTATATTACATGTTATTATTTTTCATAAAATGAAAATTTTCTAAAACATGTTTTTACATGTTTTATATGAATATATTGGATCTTATTTTCATATATATAATATTTTTTTCTAATAAATTGAATTTAATATTTTTAATCAATAGATTTAAAATATGTAATATGATTTACTTTTTTTAAGAAAAATATTATTTACTTAGGTAAAAACTAATTACCACACTAAAACAGAAATTAGTGAAAGTAACAAATTAATGGGTAATTATTTTAAAACATGTTAAAAAAGATTCTAATTTAGTGTTTTGGATTTTTTCAACCATATATAAACCAACACCCTATTATTATCTACTTTTGTGAAATTATACAAGTGAAACATGTGATCTCATAATATTAGTTTGATATATTTAGAAAAAAATAATTCTCGACACATATAAAATAGTCATATCACAACCGTTTCAATTCCACTAATATAAATTTGTATCCTATTAAATATATACCCATAGTCCTAAAAATTACTTCATTTTCACCATTTTATTGATATGGTTAAAATGTATTATACAAATATCACCACTTTAAATTAGTTATCCAAGGGAAATTCCAAGTCCACAATATGGGTACTAATTTTTTTTAAAAAAATTATTTTAAATATTACTTGAAATATTCGTTATTAATTAATAGAATTGAATTTTATTATTTGGGTTCTATTTCTTTTAACATACCTAAATATAATTTTAAAAAGGTACAATGAGGTTTTGGGGGTGTTCAGATCTAGTTTGAGGCCTATTATCTCGAAAATCAAAAAGTGAACATGGCTACATGTTTTTTTTGCAACTATGCATCCTAGAGTCTGTGGATGTGTAAGCCATCAATGTCCCTAATAGTGAATTTTTTAGTGTTTTTTCAAGGTTATTTGAACAGTGTGGAAAACATTCTGATGTTACCTTTATATCAGTGAATGGATCATAGTCGTCACATGGTTTGGAGAAACTGAGTGGGCAAACCGTCCACATTGAAAAAATGGGTGAAATTATTGGAATGAACATACTAAATGATTTAATAATTTTCTCTACCTACCTTATTATTTATAGTGTTTATTTGGTCCTCCACCCATAAGAAACACAACTCCTTTATCAAGCTATGGGTCCATAACAATTGTTTATTTGATATCTTATTCATATGCTATTAAATCATATGGAATTCTATAAGTACCATCTTTTATAATCTATAGACTATTAATGTTTTCTCACCCCATTAATTGAAAATTTTATATTCAGGATCATTTTTCACATATTTATAGAATTTGAAAATTTATTCGATTTCTTCAATCATAGCATAAATCAATCATTGATACTATATGTGTTAATCAATATGAGGCTATGGTAGGTGGTCTATGCCCTTTTATGTCTTTTCATTATGTTTCATAATTTTTCCCATTTTTGTATGGACGAATATTTTCATGATCCTCCCCAAATATTTTAAATTAACTTATATTAGATGTCTCATTCTTCATTTGGAATCCTTAGAAATCAGAGAATCAACACATTGGGTTAATCACCATGAGTTTCTATATCCAATTGTATGTTCCCTTATATAGACGTCAAAATACGCATTTGTTCAATATTATATTAAGGACCATGTGGTATGAAAATACTTTATTAATTACATTAGAATTTAATTCAAATGAATTCAATGTTGAAAAATTATTTATACCCATTAGTACATGCCTTGAGAGAATGGTATAATTAAATGACATGGCTAATCACATGATGCCTAATTCTATAATACATAATTGGTTTTCCCACATACATGCCCTCATAAATTTTAAATTCTATTAAATGATTGAATGAATGGAATTGACTCTTATTAGACAAGATATATTCATTTACATTTTATAGTAAACAGTTTTTGTGTTAGTTTTGATGGTGAAACAATAGGATATGAATTTAATAACCCTTGTGTAGACAACCATTCCATTGTTAGATTTTCTAAATTCCTTGTAACTAGATTGGCGATGATATCATCTATGCCTGATAAGGGATCACCATGCATTGTTGGTTTTAAAAAAAGATGAGTGAAACAAGTTCACTAGGGAAGACCAATAAATAGTATTGATGGCATCATTGGTTGTACGGTTCCATGGGAGTTAATATGGCCCCTTTGTGAAATACAATGTATGGACTCACAGTTTTTTTAGACATTTAATGTTTTCACACCATGCTAGAGTGACACTTTGGACTTCATACATGGGTCACCTTTAAGTACTCCCTAACATTAGACTTCAATTTTTCCCTTTGATAGATACATAAAATTTCTATCAATATTTCCATGGATGGCCTTAAGGGGTCTCAATAGTTTTTATAAATAGATGATTACAATTTTTATCAAAGGAAATTACTAGTTACTAGATTTGAATTTTTAATTTGGTTTACAACAACCTAGGGATGTAACTTCTAAGCCCAATCAAAATATTCAGGATAGTCGATTCATTGGAACATTATCCTACACACTTTACCATAACATGTGCATTCTGTTCAAAAAAAAATCTAAGGAAAAATCTAGTTGAGTTGATAGGACTCCATGTGGATCCCAGTGCAATGAATTTACTTTTATTTTCTATACTTCATTTATATTAAATATGTCACATTGTTCATTTATACTACACAAAATGGAATAGGTATAAAATTGTGGGTACTGGCCTAATGAGATTGTATCTCCCACCCTACTGAAAAACCTATTATACCTTCGTAGAAATTATCATTTTATGTGTGGGAAAAGGGATTCATCCAACTTCAATTTCTTGATTTACATTTCTGGTATGGATATGAGAGTAGATGATTGATCCTATGAATGAGTTTCTATTCATAGAAGTTTTTGAATTTTTTAATATTTTTTCTCCATGTTTTATATTCTTATATCCCTATCCCTATTTTATCTTTTTTTTAATACATGAAATTGTATCATTATCAGGTTATTCTATATTATATTAATCGACCATGTTTATTTCATTATCATGCATGATTTTGCATTTGTTTTCCACTAGATTCTAAGTGTGGTTATCTTTTATTTTATTTCATTTATACTATTATACATATAAATCTATTGATGTGAACATATCTAATAAATATGGATATAGTAACCCCACGGACCTACCCAAGTCCCTCGTTACTAACCAGACACCTTTGGATTTTTGGATAGATTGGTTGATGTGTTCTTCCCAACTGTCTTGGGGAACAACTGAGTGCCAGTCGAGGTGGGATTCAACAAAGTTGTATCAGAGACATTTTCAATTTTTTCATACTCTTTGGGTTTATTTAAGAGACTAGGATATAATAATTTCATTATTATCATGCTCCTAGGAGAAGATACACCACGTATTGGGAGAACCAAATTACCTGCGATAGGTATTTTTTGTTTTTTCATTCATTGTTAAGTTTTCATGGAATTTTACTATTGGGTAACACACCAACTTTCTAGTGATATTAATATTGAAATTACATGAATAAATTGGTATCATTGGCTATATGATATAATGAAACATTGAAATAGTACATCATACTAGGCACTATAAGATTTAGTTTTTCATGCAGTATACCAATCCATATCTACAATCTTCATTCATTACCTATAATGCATGTGATTTCTATATTTTGTCTTGATTTTATGATTTAAAGTGTGTTGTTGTTATCAATGTTGGAATAATTGGTTTAGTTTACCAATTATTACATATTACATTGTAGATTGTGGAGTTTATACAGATTCACATCTAACCAAACCAGTAATAAGGCTTTTTTTACTTCTATTATTCGGTTAATGTTCATTATTTTGTTAGTTAATGTTCCAATTTCAATTTATATGTTGTATGGGAAATTGTTAATTAGTTTTAGTGAGAAAATTAATTACATCATAATTATAATTATCAATTAAATAACAATGATCAATTATGGATTAAAAAGAACAAGACTCCTTAAATGAAATTGTTACATTATGCATGATACCTCGACACTAGTCTAACTTGGTAGTTGGGAGTAGTATGTGTCTTCAATTCAGTCCTTCTGTGATTCAGTTAGACAGCACAAATCTAGATCTCAATGCAATCATAGGTATGTGCTTCCTTATTAGGATAACTTCTTCTTGTTATTCTATACAACATTATATACCTGCTATAAATCTTGTCTAAGGTATGTCTATTGAATTTTTTGAGCTATAAAACTGTGGAGATCTCGTGATATATTTTAGGGACATCGTGACTAGAATACTGTTGAGGTGGTGGGAACTAATCCAACCATGAATCCTCTTGTAGTTCTATATGACGATCCTCATTTGGTTCATGAACTAGGTGTTGATTCCTAGTTCCGGAATAGTCTCCGTAGATTTAAAAAAATTAGTTCAAGGTGCACCTCGACATGCCCCGTCTATGGAATAGTCATACTTTGAATATCAGATGTAGGATCCTCACACATTCTTATTGGATGTTAGACCTCATGATATTGAATAATGGTTGTTGGCTACGGGGTCATTACTCAATCATATCACGATTACTCAATAGTGAAGGATCAATATCACAACCTATATGTTATATGATTCAGCCAAGACATGCTGGGACAGTCTTACTTAAGCTGGTCAGCATTACGGTTTTGTCTTGGCGAGCATCTAAGAATCCTTCTTCAACTAAAATTTCCCATATAATTTGATAACTAATATATTTATTAAATTCATTCACCTTGAATATGCTGACATGTTAGTGATTTATGATTTATCTTTCTACATCGAATTGTATAGTCTTTTACCAACCATGACTGGTGATGAGGTAACTACTCAAAGTAAATTCAATGATGGGATTGCATATTCCATTAGTTCAAAGGTGAACATCTTTTTGATGAACAATAGTAATGAGACGATTAATCAGTCCCTCAATACTATGTAGAACCGAAGGGAATGTGGCAATGAAAATATAAGAAATTAATCTTATATTAAAACTAGTAGTGGGATATCCAATGGAAAGAAAAAACAGTTTGAAGGTACATAAAGAGGAATTACTATCTAGGTGGAATACACTGACAGATTTGTGGTGTTTACCCTTTTTAGAAGTCCAAGTAACACAAATATCCAGTCATTTAGGAACCCAATGGATTTTCAATCTTTTGGTTTGATGGGTCCTTTCATTCGCTTCTACTAATCTTTTTCTTCTGTTTCTATTGAATGAGGTTATGTGCGAGTACCACCCTCAGGTGAAAGGTCAGTCACACCACATTGGGTAGAAATATTGTATTCTATAGACCATTTAGGCTGAGATTGTGGTTATGTTTTTCCTAGTTAGGATTCAGAGTTCCTTTGATAGTATAGTGAGCCTGCTTAAGCTATTCAGGTAGCATCATAGGGAAGCAACTCATTCCATATCTATGATGTATAGACTTCTCCAGATGAGTAGTGTCTGGGGCCCTCTATAATAAGAGATACATATCTGGTAGCATTTATATTAGTATATTCCTTATTCGATATAGGATTATCAGACTCTTTATTATATACTTGAACTATGGGAATTCCGTTCTTAGTGAGCAAATATTTTTGTTGTTTTAGAACCCTTTAAATGTTGTTTGTAGTTAGAGTCAAGGGTATTATCTAGTGTAAATGGTGCACCCTTAAGATATGTGGGCACAATTTTTTGTGGATTTTTTGAATCCTTGAGATGATAGGCTTCAAACCCTTTATCAGTATGGGCTAGCTTGTCACTTATCGAGCCCATGTGGATTTCTATCACTGACGAGTGCCATTCACCCCAATCGAGTGAAACATGTATACCCATAAGGGTGAATGGAATCTCCAGGACAGTCATGCGGGACCCAAGTATAATTGGATATGTGGGATGACAGTCTGAATTTCTGGTCTATTTATGAGTGATCAGGGTATGCAACTTGTAGAATTCCATCCAATGATAGATCGTTTCTGGGATCTTAACCCTAACTATTTATCTAGCATACCTCTTGATATAGAGGTTGAGTTCTCTATAGCACTTGTTATAAGTGTGGAATGCATGTCAATTCCCCCATGTAGAATTGAAAATATAGAGCACCATGAAATCAAGAGGAATCTTGATACCATAGTGGCTAAGGGGTTTATCTTACCCAACACATTTCAATGGGTTTCAAAAATCCATTTCCACAAAAAAGGAAGGTGGTGTTCTCCTATTTTGTGGGGAGAATTTGTAAATGAACTAACTTATTATAAGGAACTGGTAACCAATGCCTCGTATATTTGACCTATTTAACCATCTATTATGAAATACTATTTTCTCTATGATGAATTAGAGGTTAGGATACCATCAGGGTCATGTGATATCATCATACATGACACGTATGGTTTTTTTGAGTGGGTACAACTTTTACGAGTTTATGGTTATGTATTTTGGTGGGAATGAAGTGATGATAATATTTAGGGATCTGATGAATCTAGGTTTCCACCATTATGTTGATTCCATCTTGGTATTATTCATTTTCAAAATTGGAGCCTATTAGTTCTACAGACATGACCACATTAACCATATTAAGATCATTTTAAGCACACCAATTGAACACCTACTATATGAAATGAATTTAAAGAGCCACATTTATATCATTAAGGATAAATACATGGGTCATATCATATATGATGATGTTATATCAGTTGTCCCAGAGAAGGTTGGTGATTTTTTCCCAGGAGTAGCCTATGAATGTTCTTTTCATACGCAAATTTTTAGGGATTGATATATATTAAAAGTGATACGTTCAAATTTCTCATATTTTTAATTTATTTATACGGTCTTGACCACGAACGGTGTGAAATTTATCTTGACTGGATACTATGTGACATATTTTAGGATTTAAAGGTGAGACTCAAATTAGATCTAATTCTGATTTATCTTGAGCCATTAATCAGTAATATAGTTTATTGTAATTCTTCAATAATTATTAATTTTCGATGTAGGATACAGGGTGATCTAGTCAACTCATATGGATCCAAACATGAGACCTCATATATGGAATAATCATATGCTTAATCTTTACCTAATATATTTGGTTCATGATCTACATTGTTGAATTCATTACTTATTGTGTATGTGATTCGTCATTTTTATGGATCATAACATTTTCATATATATCTTCACATAACAGGGCTTGAATATGAGATAGTTCATGATTGTTGAATACAAGAATTTATTATATTTTGATCATGCTCACTATTCCAAAAAGGTGAATTTCATGACATCTTCCTAAAGCTGGAAGACTCAGATTCAATCCATTAAGGAGGCCAATACTGAGTGGTAGTTATCTTTAATTCCTTCTAAGATGCATTTAGATGTTTCAAGAACAACACTGACAGCTAGTTCTATCATCTCTAGGAGTGACATCCTCTCTTATGGAATGGGTTCATATAAGGAAATTATTATATTCATAAGTCCTTTTAATGGGGGAGATAATCTCATGTGAGAACCCTCCTTCTTGATAGGTTGTTGATGGTAGTGAAACTCCACACCTCTATGGATGATTATGGTTAACTTCTGATATATGGGAAGAGTGTATATAGGAATCTCATACCTCTATTTGGTATGTTCATCCTGGTCTTACCAATATGTATTGATATGTTTTTCATTAGTACTTTTGGCCAGGTATGATGACTCAGATAGAAGGTTTCATCACTCATACTCCCCCTACCAGAAGGTGTACGTAAAGTAAAAACAATCTATTGGGCTTCTTCATCATCTAGAAATTAATTATTGGAAATGAAATAATTTACCAATTTAGTTCATGATATTAATACTAATATCCCCTCAAGGTAGTGATATAGTATGTTTGATTGTCTATAGGATAACAAAGGTTGTGTATTTCCTACCGATATGGGAAGCCTTCCATGTTAATGAGTTTTTAATGCTATATAATTCATAGATAATGGGACAACTTAGTATTCCCCAATCAGTATTATTGGAATGAGATATCTAGATCACATCACAATTTTGGAAACTGTTTCATATGGTTCAAGGTTCACAATTTCTCTTTGGTACTTCATATCAAAACTACACTGACGAGATGTCCGAGTAGACCATACTGATGTTAGAGGATTTTATATGGTAATTTATTATTAACCTTGGAGTTTCAAGGGAGAATAATATTCCTCTATTTAACATTTATAATAATAAAATCTTTTAAGAAACAATTCATATGTCCTCGTATGATCCCCCTTATAGTATAATTTTTTTAAGCCTATGTGTTGGCTTGAGGAACGGGACGTAGGTCTACTGAGCCCTCATCATGTTTAGTAGACTTCGAAGAATGTGTAGCTAATTGAGAAGAAATTAAAATAGATCAATCTATGAATGTGCCTTATATTTATTTTCACAATTTTCCTCTTGAGATTGATATCAGACATCGGGTATTACTATGAGTATCACATGGGTTTGGTCACGAACATATATGGAGACATAAAACATTATCACTTTGATATGTTGGCCCCTTCGAGGTAGCTTATAGTGTTGGGCTGGTAGCCTATCTATTTTTGTTGCATCATCTTTATTATTCCATACACTATGTCTTCCACGTATCTTATCTTTTATAGTATCATATTAACATGTCTCACATATTCGACCAGGATGATATTGAGTGACAAGTGAAAATATCTTTCAAGGAGCATCTAATATCTATCATTGATCATAGAACGAAGTCCATATGAGGCGGTTCAATTTATTGAGTTCGAGTTCTATTGAAAGATGTTTGAATATTATATAATATCTTGGATCAGGAAGCTGATATATGTGCTCAGTGGATGTAAATATTCTCGAACGACATTCAACTACCCTCAGAATGGAAACTCATAAACACGTTGTCTTATAGAGGGGATTATCTAATGTAATGGAATTTAATAAAGTTTAGGACCATTAATTTTTTTTATTCCTTAAAATGGATGTAAATATGAATCCTAAAACGTTCAATATGGTTTTGAGGGCATTTATAGGTTGTTCAATCCCCGTATCCTTGAAAACCATGAAGTCAATAGAGCCACACTGTCTATGTACAACCAATAGACCCAGGGCACATGACTATGAATGCTTTCTAAAATCCATAACAATGGAGTTTTTCCATGTTTTTACATGGTTATTTAAATCATACTCCAAACAGTGCTTTGTTCCCTTTATATTAATGAATTGTGCATGGAGAGAACACAATTTCACCAACCAATGAGGCCAAATCATGTGTAGCATAAAAATAGTTTAAATTACCGAAATGAACATATTAAAAGAAGTATTCTATTCTCCCTTCATCCTCATCTCATTTATAGAGGTTCTAAAATCCTCTCCTAAAAAACCATTATCCTTCATCAAAATTGGGATTCATACCTCTCTAACATTTGGTCTATGATTTTTCTGTTGTCGGATCCTACAAAAATCTAGGGGTACTCTCTCAAATTCTATGTATTAATTTTCGTGTTATTCAACCATTCCACTACACAATTTATTTTTAAATTCTTTTTCAATATTATCATCTTTCTTGATCGTATAATTGATTTCCTCTGACCCAGCTCTAATAAAATGTTGGTATTTAAAGATATATTCTCAATGAAGATAATATATGTGGTCCCTGACTTTTTTAACCATTTCATTTCATTCATAATTTATAAATTTGTGGTGAGAGCCATATTTTTCTATATTGACTGATAATGTTTCCAATTTAATTAAAAATAGTGTACCTTTGTGATCTTCTTGGCCAGATAAAGTGGCAAGTCATCTTGATGGGTTGATCACATTGTGTTGATCCATCAACTTGAATGTGACCATACTTATTTGAAAAATGGACTTTTTAAAAAAATTCATAATTCTCTTGTGGTATGTAATTACCTAATAAATTTCAGGAACCTTATCATTGGTTTTTTTTAATGTTGATATAATAATTATTCCTTATACAAAATGACTTGGGAGATAAGTATAATTGGATTTGTTGGAAAATAACATGATTCTTTATTTTATAAAACATATATTGTTTTCCCAATAACATACTTTCATAAATTTTAAATGGAATAAAATGATTGAATTTATGGAATGGAATCTCATTATTCATGCAATATATGTTTACCTTTCTAGTTAAAATGTTGTATCCCTTATACTGAGGGTGAAATATTGGGTTCTGACTTAAGGACCCCCTAAATAGATAAATGTTATATTTTTATATTTTATAAATTACTTATAACTATGTTGGGTGTTATATAATCTATGCCTAATATGGGATCTAAATGATTTATTTTTTTTAACTCTAGATGGTTGACACAGGTTCCCTGGGTGATAACCCATGGATGGTCGAGATGGAATAACTGAATGTACTATTACATGAGAGAGACATGGGACCCTATGTGTGATACATGGTACAAAATACGAGGTATGATATAAATTGACTCTTTTCACACCATTCTAGAGTGACACATGGGAGTTCCTAATTGGGTCACCTTGGATGGACTCAATGCCATTGGACTCCTAACAAGAATATCAAGCAATAGTTGGAAAGTCACTATGGATTTCCATGGATGGGATCATGGTGTCTCAATATGTTTCATAAATAGAAGATTAAAATTTATATTCAATGATGTTATAATTATTTAAAATAAAATTACATTCTTTCAATAGAAAAATGCGTGGATATTACCACCAAAACTAGTCAAGAGCATGGGGACAGTCCACCCTATCACATTTTACCATACTCACATTACTTCTATAGCTGCATTCTGTTCAGACACACCAGCATTGGTCAATATAGGTTGAGTGGTTGAGTCCCAATGTGGTACCAATTCCATTTAATTTTCTTTTATTTTCTATACTCCATTGATATTAATTATGTAAAAATTTTCATTTACATTTCTCAAAATAAAAAGTCATATACATTTTGGTTTTTTTATACTGATATTATATCACACAGGTTAATTAGGATCCTTTGGTACGTGAGTAGAAATTTTGATTTCAGTAGTAGAAAAATGGATGCAGCCCACTTCTAATGCTTGATTTATATTTTCAAGAATGAGTTGAGAGAAAAGGACCAAGACAATTCTGAAGAATCTAGTTGTTGTTGTTTTTTCTATTTTTTTATATATATTCTGCATGATTTTTATTCTTATATCCTCTACCCCTAGTTTCTCCTTTTTAATGTAGACACACGACGTACTAAAATCATCAATTTATTCTATTTTTTAATCATCTTATACACTTTATTAATTTATCTTGCATGATTATGATTTTGTGTTATGATGTTGTCTGAGTATTGTTATTTCTTCTTATGTTTCACATATATATATATATATATATATATATTACTGCACTCTACTTTCAACAATGATGGTATATTTTTCATACGGACTTAACCAAGTCCATCATTACTAGTTTTTCCCTCTGGAATTCATGGTAGAAAGATTGAAGTCATGTGGCCAACTATCTTTGGGAATAGTTGAGTGGCACATATGGTGAGATGTTAAAAAGTGGCATCAGATACATTTTTCCATCATTTTATTTTAGTTTTTTTGAAAAACATGATATATTAATTTATTTATGATCATATTCCTGGGAGTAGCTACCCCATGTACATGGGAAACAAAAATTTCCTTTGATTGGTAATTGAGGTTATTCCTTATGTTGTTATGGTTTTATAGGAGTTCACCATTGGGTGACAGACTTATATTTAGATTCTAATAATAATGATTTTATTTGAATATATTGCTATCATTGGACAAATTATATTAGTGGGAATTAAAATTATAAATCAAAATATGCACACTATGATTTCATTTTCCATACATTTTGTCATACATTGTCTAATTAATGTGTGAATTATATGTAATGCTTGGGATTTTAATATGTGTTGTGATTTAATGCATTATAGTGTCCTTCAATTCTAAATTATGTCATAACTATATTAATTGACCAATAAGTTGACATTAGATTGTTGATTATTGAGTTCTTACAACATCTAATCTGATAAAACCACTACCACAGATTGTTATATCTATTGATTTCTGTAAAGGTCTTGATGCAGTTAGCTGATGCACCAATTACAATTTATTATATGTATGACACCTTCTAAATATTCATGGGAAATGAAATTATCTATATCAAAATTCTAATAATATCTTAACTAAGGATGAACCTAAATGAGTCTAAATTAATATGAAACCTTAAATGAAATGGTTACCATATATATGGTACCCATAACATGTTTTGATGTGGTAGTGGGAGGTTGGACATGCATCTTGTGCTTTATTTCTTTGATTCACCCAAACCACAAAGACCTAGCTCGTGGGGTAGGCATAGGGGTTTGCTTCTTTAGTATGATAGCTTTTCCCTATTGTTTTTTATCCTTTCATACCTATTATAAATCTTGAATGTGATATGTTCTTGGAGATTTTAGGGATATTACACTATGATGAATTCATTGTTTACGAGAAATGTGGAAATGAGAATAATCCTACACTGGTGGGCCCAAATCCAACCCTAATACCTCCTAATATTCTATATGAGGTTGATCCTCTGGATCTTCTGAGGGGTGTTGATGCATAGTTTTGGTAAATTATCCTTTTATTTATGAAATCTATGAAAGGTTCACCATGACCTACAACTTTTATAACAAATATGACAATGAAATTTCAGCATTAGAATCTGAGAACCTTCTTTGGGTATGGTGGCGCTCAGACAGCTAAATCATGGTTAGAGGATATGGTTTCAATATTCAATCATATTGAGACACCTCTATAGTGGAGGGACATTCTTTCAACCTATCTATTTTTTTATTTATCTAGATCGGCTAGTTAACATTAGGGTATGTTATGGGAGGACTTATAGGAATCCTTCTTGGAATAAATTTTCTCACATAACATGAAAACTGATCCTATTTGGGAAACATGCACCATGAGAAAGGGGAAAAATTAGTGATTGAATATTCTACTATATTCACTAATTTTCATCTTTTTTGGATAACCTTGAATGTTGATGATCAGACTACAATGAGGGGATTCTAGGATGGGCTCGCATAAAACATTTGATCAGAGGTGAACATATTTTTTATACAGTAGTTTTAGATATTATGAATTAGGACTTCATCACTAAGTGGAACCTGAGTGAAAACAAATACTTGATGTATGACATTTTAGATTACATGAATACTACCGATGGGATATCCAAAGACAATAAGTGTCTATTTGATAGTACAAGTGGGGGTGGTTCCACATTTCTGGAAATCACTACCACCTTTATGGTGTTTCCCCAGGGTGGTAGGACATGTCAAAAATATCCCTAGTGAATGAGCAAACTAATAACGTGTCGGGTTTGCAGCAGGATAGGTCACCTCATGTGCTTCTGACAATAGTTTCCTTAAATTAAAAATGTATGAGGTTCTATGTGGCCATCAACATCAGGATTGGGGTTAGTGATAACTCAATATTTAGGAATATTTTTATCGATATGTTTGTGAGGTTGAGATGGTAGTCATGGATGAGGCGGTTAGGCTTCATAGTTTCATTGACAGAAGATTGGGCCAACTCACACTAGTCATGGAATATTTAAGGGCCTTGGTACAGGACATATCTATGTTGTTTAGTCAACACTATAGGAAATGTGTCCAAGGTAATATTTAATTATATTTATTATTCAATTAACCTCTACTTTAGTAACTTCCTTATAAGATATAGGTGCATCACACTCTTCCAAATCTATTGCAACTATGAGAATCCCAGGGGAATTGATGTAATAATCTAGTGTTGTTATGACCCTTGACAAGGTACTAGGAGTTCATGAAGAATGTGTAATATAGTGCAACATGTTCCCCTTTGAGATTGGTGGGTACAATTTTCTATGTAGTTTCATTATACATCAGATGAAAGGCTTCTACATCAATCTCGATATAGATTTTATTTTCCCTTATCATTCCCAGGAGTATTTCTATTGTCATGTAGTGACATTAACATCACACAAGGGAACTCATATATATGTAATGTAAAATGGAATATCTAGGCCAGAATAGGTAAAAACGATTTTACATAGTCTAGGTTAAAGGAAATTCGAAATGGCTCGTCATTAAATGAGTGATTAGGGTGTGCACCTCATAGAATTCCACCTAGTGGTGGATCTTTTCAGGGACAACATCACTGATGATATTTGTAGAATACCTCTTGAGAGTTCATAATAGATCATGTTCCCAGTGCATCCTCAACATCAATTCCCTTATAGGGTATGGAACCTTGAAACATACATGAACTCATTAAGTAGCTTGAAGGCTCAGAGGCTAAAGTTTCTATTTGTCCCAGCACATCACCATATAGTTTACAAGTGATTTTCACTAAAATAGTTATGGTACTCTCATAATGTACATTGATTTAAACTGAATGTACCAGATTATAGTAAATAACTTGTATCCAATTCTCCTTATAGATTATCTCTTAGAAAAATAATAAATATAATATTTTCTCTTTAATATCAATTTGATGTTGAGAGACTATCCAGTTCTTGTGAGGCCATCTGACATACAACATACAGTGTTTTAGAGAATGAATATATTTTACAAGTATTTTTTATTCAATTTGGTTTGAAGAACATAGTAGTAGTTTTCATGGATTTTGTGAATTACATTTTCCAACTATAGTTTTATCTCTTCATTATAGTAATTGAAGAAGACATCTTACTGTATTCTCACTCTAGACACGACCATGCCAACCATCTTGATAATGGTATATTTACACTGAGAGTGCACCAGCTATATGGGATGCTTATAAAATGATACATTTTGATTATTACACATTAATAGCAGGGTCACATTATATCTTAGCTATCTATATTTTTTGACCTAAAGATGGTGTGGAATTTGGTTTCCTTGGGGAATCCTAAATGTGCGTTTGAAATAAGGCAATTACTAGGGATAAATTGCTATTATATGTGATTCATTCGTGATTCCTCGTACTTCATAGAAAATCATGTTGTATTAAGTATAAAGGTTATGAAATTCATATAGACTGAATATTGTGATTCATATTCTTAGATGATTATGGGGCGACTTAGATCAACTCTTATACAAATTCATCAATATCCAGGAAGAATTTATACAACATATTGTGATTTTATAGGAATCGGAGTTGGAGCTATTCAGGTGAAGGGTGATCAATTCATTGTATATATATATTCTACACATTAAGACCTCAGGAGGGGAAATATCCTATGAATGATTTCAAGAATGGTTTCAGGGTTCATTCTATATATTTTTGGAGTCATTACTTATTCTGTGTACAATTATTAATTTAAAATGATCATAAAATAAACAAATATATCTCCAATAAATGTGAATTTAATCTAAGTCATTACAGATGAGTTGAATACTGGTATTATTTCATTATTTAGAATGATTACCCCTGGAAATTAGAATGGAGGGGCTGATTACATGAGCCAGAAGACTCAGAAGGAAGCCATCGTGAAGTCCAATAGGGAGTGAATGTTTATGGATATATTTTCAAAGATGAATTTAGGGGATCAAGAACATCATGGGAAGCCCGTAATAATAGTGACATCCTTAATTATGGAATATGTTATGATGATGTAGTTATTAGATTTATAAGGCCTTCTTTTGAGGTAGAGAATAATTATAGATAACTCACCTTCTGGTTGTGTTGTTATTAGTAGTGAAAGTCTAATATTTGATGGATGGTTCTACGTTCCTTCGGATATATAAGAAGATTTGACAGATTAATCTCATGATTCATTTTATTCAGTTCATCCTAGGATAACCAATATGTACTGATACATGAGTCATTAGTACTGGTGGCCATGTATAAAGTGGATAATTGTGGGTTTTATGACTCGATGCTCCACCTATCAGTAGGTGAATCTAGATCACCAACATCATTCTAGACTTATATAGACTCTTTCTATTCCATTGTGGAAATGGATTGACCTAACCAAGTATTTTTGGATAGGATTTTCAAGATCCCCTCGAGGTAGTGAACCAATATGGGTGATCATCAATAGGGTTATCATGGTCACTCATGTCCTATAGATTCGAGATACCTTCATTGATGAATAGTTACAATTGATATACATCTAGGAGATAGTGAAAATCCGTGGTGTAATTTATTCTATCATATCATACTGAGTCATCAGGTTTACATGAAAATTATAGAAAGAGTTTCATATGGAAATGGATTCATAGGAATTCCTATGTACTATATATCACATTCATACCAACGGGATGTCTGAGCAGACCATACACGTGTTATAGGATATTTTTACACACATTTATCACCTATTTTAGAGGTTCTTGGGAGATTCATATTTATTGGGCAAAAATCCCTCAAGGTAACATTGCAGTTTTTTTTGGGTTGATTGTGTTTGTTGAAAAAGCAGGTTTCCATGGAGAATTGTCGAGTTCCCGAGAATTTGTTGACATTCCATGTTGACAAAGAACTATGACAAAGGAAAGGACGATCTGGAGGCGGTACAAAAGAGCAGTACAAGGTGGCACCATTTCCCAGTGTTTGCCAAATTTATGGGCCTGAAAATTGCCAATGGAAAATGGAGTGATATGTTTTTGGCAATGGTTGAGGAGAGAGAAATGAAAGAGGTGCGCGGAACAATTAAGCGTGGCGCGCAAAATTAGCGGGTTGCGCGAAATCTTGAAGTGTGGCGCGCAAAACAGCGGGTTGCGCGAAATTTTATTTCGCGCAAAAGATGTTTCAAGGCTGAAAGCTTGAAAATCGGTAAAGGCATGAGATGCGCGAAATTATGGAGCAGTGCGCGGAAAATGGTTGTGCGCAGAAGATTTGTATTTCGCGATCAAAGCGGATTACGCGCTCAAGAAGGGTTTTTCGCGCGGGGTCGATTTTGCCTATAAATATGAAGTGACCCTCCTCCATTCAAGAGAGTTCAAGACATAGAAAATACCTGATCTCTGGTGCGCGAAATTGAAGTTAGAAAGGGTGTTGCGCGTAAATTTAAAGTTTGCGCGTAAAGTCAGCTGTTGCGCGAAAAGCTAAGGCTACGAAGAAAGTTGGTGTTAGCGCGTAAAAGGAAGGTTGCGCGAAAAGTGGATATCGCGCAAAAGCAGTGAATTGCGCGCAAGGCAGTTTTCAGGCTGCGCGTAAAATTTGGAGGTTGCGCGAAAAAGGAATTTCGCGCAAACCATAGAAATTGCGTGCAAGACACCGTAAGGGTTGCGCGTAAAAACGGAGGTTTCCCGGTACATCCGGTGCGAAGTGAGATTCATCTATGGGTGAAAGTTGGACTTCAACAGAGCATCTACATACAGAAGAAGATGCATTCCTTCATGAAAATGAAGAGACCTACAGGTCTATAAACTGTGAGTGGATTCCTTCCAAGAGCAGTGAGCTTAGGAAGAGGAAGAAGGTGATCCTCTCCACCGGCAGTGAGCCAGAGAGAGAGAAACAGGGAGTGACCCTTGGGAAAGCAGTGATCTGACCCTAAACATTGTATAGGCAGTGAGCCTGGGCATAGAAGTGATCTAGCCCGAACATTGTAATCCACAGCTAGTGAAGTTTAGTGGACTTGGTACGACCGGCAACCTGTCTGCGTATGCTCCTTGGACGTAGCCCTTAGCGGTGAACCAAGTAAAATTGTTGTGTCCTATGCTTGCTTTACTTTCTGTTTATATTGTGCAGCAGGAAAGAGAGAGAAGAGTGTTTTGCTTAATAGTGAAACAGGATCAGAAAGGGCTTTAATTTTTAATTAGTCATACCCTGATTCACCCCCCCCCCCTCTCAGGGTATTCAGCCTAGTGGACCTACCAAGTGGTATCAGAGGGAAAGGTTAACAGTTGGTCTTCTCTCAATGGAGGTCACTAATCATAGAGGGATTCCGATCTTCGACGGATGTAATTTTCAGATATGGAAGAATCGAATGCAACACTATTTCTGATCTTTGGGAATGGACGTGTTTTCAGCAGCTATGCATGGTATCATAGCTGATATTACTAGTGGTGCATTATCAGAAGCTGAGCACAAAGAGTTGGATGCTGATTCCAAAGCAATCAACGCCTTAGGGGGAGCCCTCTCTAATTCCATTTATACAAAGGTGATGTCATGAAAAACGTCACATGCCATGTGGGAAAAGATTTTGAATATTTATGAAAGGGATACAATAGTCAGTGAGGCAAAGTTGCAAGTGTTGTGGAACAAGTATGAAGATCTCAGAATGAACCCGAATGAGTCTGTTGATGCATTCTTTGACAGGGTAAATGTTGTGGTAGAAGACATGTGGGGTCTTGGAGAAATTATCGAAGACATTAAAATCGTAAAGCGCATCTTGAGAAAGCTTCCACCTTGGTTCAATCCGAAAGTTTCTGTGTTGGAAGATAAAGATCCGAAAGAGCTAACATTGGATAACCTACACAGCACTCTTGTTGCATATGAAATGAGAAATGATGACAACGATGCTGTGGAAATGGGGAAATCCAAAGAGGTGGAATTTAAGGCCATGAAGAGGCTCACTATTGAAGATTCTCAGGAGGAAGAAGAGTCAGATGAGGTGATGTCGTTCCTTTCTTCAAATCTGCAAAGAGGAAAAGGAATGTTTATAGGGAAACTTCCACTAGCATGCTTCCGGTGCGGAAAGGTTGGTCATCTTGCTGCAAGATGTCCCAAAAAGTTTCAAGAAGAAAGCGATGAAGATGATGTTGAGATTCCCATGAAAAAATCTTCAGCCTTTGTGAAAGGGAAGAAGCAGTTCAAGAGAAATTTCATTAAGAAGAAGAATCTTCTTTCCCAAGAAATTGACAGTTCAGCTGAGTCTGAGGGTGAAGAAGTTGAAGAGATCGAAAACTACAAAGATCATGGTCAAAATGCGATGGTGGCTATTGCTAGTAGTTCTCTAGAAATGAAAGAAACTGATAGTGATGAAGAAGAAGAAATTGAAGGGAGATTTGACATGGAAGCTGAATTAGAAGCAGCTCTTGAAGAGATAGATGTTTGGCGAGCAAAAACAAAGAAAGCCAACAAGATTGTACTTGATGCCAAACTCTACATGCAACAACAAGAAGAAGAGAAGTCTGAGCTTGAGAAAGAGATTGAGAATCTTAAGTCTTCCAGGCCAGAGCGCACAGAAATGGTTGATGAGCATAAGCTCAAGATTGAAGAGCAGAAAAGGGAGATCGATTTCTTGAGTCGAAAAGTGAAAGATCACGTCAAGCGTATTGAAGAGCTTGAAGGAAGTTGTCGGTCTGCGGAGAAAAGTTAAAGACCAGGAAAAACCTTTGAATCCCAACACATTCTTGGGAAATCAGGTCGTTACGAAGACGGAAAGAAGAAAGAAGAGCCTAGTAGTTCAGCAGGGAAGAAGCAGCAATTGAACTCAGATGTTAAGGCTGATTCACGGCTTAATAAGAAACAAAAATTTGTGGCAGTTAAAGTTAGACCGCAAGCACCTGTCCCGAGATTGAAAGTGGATTTGAGCACAAAGCAGGATCAGAATACTCAGAGATCCAAAGGGGAAACTCGTAATGCTGATGTAACATGAAGGAATGCACCTTATATCAGGTGTTATTGTTGTGGAAAGATGGGACATTCACAGTATGTGTGTTCCATAGCCAAAAGATATCGAAGGGAACAAGAACAGAGATGGCAGCCAAACAGAGAACGGTTTTCCAGCACATTTTTTGAAGGACACTGTTTTTGGTGCGGAGGATTTGGACACATGGCTAGGTACTACACTCTGACCATTCAGAAAAATGTGCCAAAGCAGAATCAAAATGTTTGCAAGCAGCAGATCAGTAAACCGACAAGTGAGTTAAAAGTTCAGAACAGATTTGCAGTTTTGCAAGATGAAGCTGGTCCATCATACTCTGAGAAAGAACTGAAGCCTCAATCCATGCCGAGTATGAATGAAAAAGTATGGACTAGGAAGAAGAAAACTGAGAAGGCCGTAGTTGCTGAAATTGCCCTTAAAGCATCAGATCGTTCTGGTGTTTGGATCCTTGACAGTGGTTGCACATCCCACATGACGGGTAATAAGGATCTGGTTACAGGCATAAAATATGACAAAGAAGGAGTTGTCAAGTTTGGAAATGATGAAGGCTTGAAGATTGTTGGCTCAGGGAAATCCAAGTTTGGGGGCAAAGAAATGAGACATGCTGATGTCTTGGTGGTAGAGGGTCTCAGTCATAATTTGCTTAGCGTCAGTCAACTATGTGACTCTGGGAACTCTATCCTATTTACCATGAAGATGGGTATTGTTAAAGGAAAAGATGGAATAGCCATTCTTCAGGGAAAACGAACAAAGGGGAATCTTTACCTGGTAGGTGGGGAAGAAGATTAATGCCTTTTATCTAGAGAAGAAGAAAATCAGTTGTGGCCTAAGCGACTTGGTCATCTATGTCAACCATCTATGGAAGATTTGGTAAAGTGTGATGCTGCTAGAGACCTTCCCAAACTATCACGTGATCGCACTCATACATGTGATGCTTGTCAACAAGGGAAGATCATCAGGAAGACATACATGCCAAAGGAACAAAAAGCAACTTGAGTGCTCGAATTGGTGCATGCTGATGTATGTGGACCTATCTCACCACGAGATATAGATGGGAAAAGGTACTATGTTCTTTTCATTGATTACTACAGTAGAATGGCCTGGGTATTCATCATTACCCATAAGACAGAGGTGTTCAGTTTCATAAAGCAGTACAGGAGGGAATCAGAAAAGATGCTTGGGCAGAAAATTCTGAAGTTTCGTACTGATAACGGTACAGAATTTACAAACAGTCAGGTTAAAAACTATCTCGAGAAACATGGGATAGGGCATCAAGTTTCATCAGTAAGAACTCCCCAACAGAATGGAGTGGTTTAAAGGAGAAATTGGATCATCAACAACATGGCCAGAACAATGCTTATTGATAAGGACCTACCAGAGAAATTTTGGAAGGAAGCAGTTTTGACATCGGTCTATGTTTCAAACAGGTCCCTGTTATGTCCGAAGCAAAGGAAGACTCTGTATGAACTGTGGTACGGAAAGAAGCCAACGTTGAAATACTTTCGAATCTTTGGAAGTAAGTGTTTCATTTTCAACAAAGAACATCATAGGATGTTTGAGGCATGAGGAGATGAAGGAATATTCCTTGGCTATTCAGGGAAAAGCAAAGCATATAAATGCTTTAACAAGAGGCTGGGAAAAATTGTTGAAAGCAATGATGTCACTATAGTTGAAAATGAACAGACTGCTCAACGACCCAGTGAACAGTTTCTGGATGAAAGTGATGATGAGGTAAGCAACACAGGGGGAGTAGAAGTGGCAGAGGCTGACTCAGAAGAAGATTCTGATGATGAACAAGAAAGTGTCAAGTCTGTATCTGCAAAGAAGCCAAAGAATCGAGCTGAAATTGATAGGCAAAATAACATTGGTAATCAGACAGCTCCAGTTCAGACTCGAAGAATGAAATCATTACAGCAAACATCATTTTTATCTCAGGTGGAGCCAAAATGTTTTTCTGATGCAGCTGAAGATGAAAACTGGCTTCAGGCTATGAATGAAGAGCTTGATAAAATTGAGAAGAACCAGACATGAGAGATTGTTTCGAGGCCAGCAGACAAGAATGTCATCGGGACTAAATGGGTCTATCACAACAAGATGAATGAAGATGGCACAGTTATTCGGAACAAAGCACGACTAGTGTACAAGGGATACTCCCAGATAGAGGGAATAGATGTTGATGATAAATTTGCACCGGTTTCAAGGCTGGAGACAATCAGATTATTTTTTGCCATAGCAGTGCAAAGAAAGTTCAAAGTGTTCTAGATGGATGTCAAATCCGCATTCTTGAATGGGGTTGTGGAAGAAGATGTGTATATTGAGAAGCCAGATGGTTTTCTCATTCATGAGGATGAGAACAAAGTTTGCAGGCTGAAGAAGGCGTTGTATGAACTGAAACAAGCACCAAGGGCATGGTACTCAAGGCTTGATCAGTACTTGAAGAAGCGTGGTTTCCAGCGTGGAGGAGTTGACTACAACCTCTATTTCAGCAATGACAGTAATCAAAGGATGATGGTGCTAGTGTATGTCGATGACATAATTTTTTGCAGATCAGATGAAGCTCAGTGCAGACAGTTTTCCGAATTCATGAAAAATGAGTTTGAAATGTCAATGATTGGAGAGCTAACGTTTTTCCTTGGTCTACAGGTGACACAAGGATGGAATGGAACATTCATTTCTCAATCCAAATATGCCAAGGAGGTTCTAAGAAGGTTTGGAATGGATAATTCCAAGGAAATGAAGACTCCGATTGCTACCCGGATGAAATTATCAAAAGATGAGGATGGCAAGGCAGTTAATATCACAGAATACAGGCAAATCATTGGAAGTCTGTTGTACTTAACCGCAACAAGGCCTGATATTGTTTTTGCCACATGCCAAGCAGCGAGATATCAGAGTAATCCCAAGGAAAGTCACATGCTTGCAGTGAAAAGAATACTTCGGTATATCAAGGGAACAGTGGACTTCGGCTTGACATACAACGACAAATCTCAGACAGAGTTATTGGGATATACTGATGCAGACTGGGCCGGTTCAACAGATGATAGAAAATCAACGTCAGGTGGTGCATTCTATCTTGGTTGATTGTGTATTTCTTGGCTATGCAAGAAACAAGATTTCATTTCATTGAGCACCGCAGAAGCTGAGTATATTGCGGCCACTCAAGCATGCATACAGTTATTGTGGATGAAGCAGCAGCTTGATGATATGGGAGTTGAAGTGAAGTCTCTGATCGGAATCCTGTGTGACAACTCAAGTGCTATAAATCTTAGCAAAAATCCCGTCCATCATTCAAGGACAAAGCACATTGAGATTAAGTATCATTTTATCAAGGAGAAGGTTGAGCAGGGAATCGTGAAATTGGATTACGTGCCTACAGAGCTACAGGTTGCAGACATTCTGACAAAGGCCTTACCCAAAGAAGCTTTTGAAAGGCATCGACTGGCTCTGGGAGTTCAGTCAATTGCCCACACTTGAAATAGAGTGGATGTGGTCTACCCCGCCTCTCCCCGAGGAATGGTGTGTTTTCCCAAATGTGCTGATATGTGTTCTCTCCTGTGTTATAGACTACAAAGGATTGTCCTTTGGGTTCATTGACAAAGGGGGAGAAATAGTGTTTGTTAAAAGGGGAGAAAATAGTGACTGGGAGACAGTGTGGAGATTTGATAAATCATAATTGATATGGGGAGAAGCTGACAGGTGGAGCAGCCAGAAAGGGGGAGCAATGAGAAAGGGGGAGTGTATTAAATCTGACGATGCTAGAAGTGATCGATCAAATCATAGAAATCACGACAACTGAGGATCGTGATAAAAGCAGAACAGTGGTGTTGGAATGGTGTGAGACGGTGTCCAGCTATCAACAATTGGAATCAACTTAAGAATTCACCAATTGGTATCAGTGTGGTTCAACAACTGGTTTTATTTTAAGAATTGGTATCAGGGTGGAATCGACAATTGGGGTCTGACATGAATTGATTCATTGATGAACTTTTCATACTACTCTTGTTTCTCACGCCGAACATTGCTCATGTAGGCTTATAGTACGTGTTAAGTGAATCCTTGAACTCTATCATAATCGCAAGAGGCGAATGGTGGTAGCAGCTGGAAGAAAACTCAGTGAGGTATCAAAGTGCAGAAAATATTTCTGAGCAGAGTTGTGAAGAGTTGTCAACAAACCCAAAGGGGGAGATTGTTGGGCAAAAATCCCTCAAGGTAACATTGCAGTATTTTTTGGGTTGATTGTGTTTGTTGACAAAGAAGGTTTCCATGGAGAATTGTCGAGTTCCCGAGAATTTGTTGACATTCCATGTTCACAAAGAACTATGACAAAGGAAAGGACGATCTGGAGGCGGTACAAAAGAGGAGTACAAGGTGGCGCCATTTCCCAGTGTTTGCCAAATTTATGGGCCTGAAAATCGCCAATGGAAAATGGAGTGATATGTTTTTGGAAAAGGTTGAGGAGAGAGAAATGAAAGAGGTGCGCGGAACAATTAAGCGTGGCGCACAAAATTAGCGGGTTGCGCGAAATCTTGAAGTGTGGCGCGCAAAACAGCGGGTTGCGCGAAATTGTATTTCGCGCAAAAGATGTTTCAAGGCTGAAAGCTTGAAAATCGGTAAAGGCATGAGGTGCGCGAAATTATGGAGCAGTGCGTGGAAAATGGTTGTGCGCGGAAGATTTGTATTTCGCGATCAAAGCGGATTACGCGCTCAAGAAGGTTTTTTCACGCGGGGTCGACTTTGCCAATAAATATGAAGTGACCCTCCTCCATTCAAGAGAGTTCAAGACATAGAAAATACCCGAGCTCCGGTGCGCGAAATTGAAGTTAGAAAGGGTGTTGCGCATAAACTTAAAGATTGCGCGTAAAGTCAGCTGTTGCGCGAAAAGCTAAGGCTGCGCAGAAAGTTGGTGTTGGCGCGTAAAAGGAAGGTTGCGTGAAAAGTGGATATCACGCAAAAGCAGTGAATTGCACGCAAGGTAGCTTTCGGGCTGCGCATAATATTTGGATGTTGCGCCAAAAATGAATTTCGCGCAAACCATAGAAATTGCGCGCAAGACACCGTAAGGGTTGCGCGTAAAAACTGAGGTTGCCCGGTACATCCGGTGCGAAGTGAGATTCATCTACGGGTGAAAGTTGGGCTTCAACAGAGCATCTACATACAGAAGAAGATGCATTCCTTCATGAAAATAAAGAGACCTACAGGTCTATAAACTGTGAGTGGATTCCTTCCAAGAGCAGTGATCTTAGGAAGAGGAAGAATGTGATCCTCTCCACCGGCAGTGAGCCAGAGAGAGAGAAACAGGGAGTGACCCTTGGGAAAGCACTGAGCTGACCCTAAACATTGTATAGGCAGTGAGCCTAGGCATAGAAGTGATCTAGCCCGAACATTGTAATCCACAGCTAGTGAAGTTTAGTGGACTTGGTACGACCGGAAACCTGTCGGCGTATGCTCCTTGGACGTATCCCTTAGCGGTGAACCAAGTAAAATTGTTGTGTCCTATGCTTGCTTTACTTTCTGTTTATATTGTGCAGCAGGAAAGAGAGAGAAGAGTGTTTTGCTTAACAGCGAAACAAGATCAGAAAGGGATTTAATTTTTAATTAGTCATACCCTGATTCACCCCCCTCTCAGGTTATTCAGCCTAGTGGACCTAACAATATTCTTTGGGATGGTTTTTCCTAAAATAACAGATTTCATGAAATAATTCAGTTGTCTTTGTATGAGGACCTCTACAGCAGACCATGTAATTCCCCTCTATTTTTACCAGAGGTAGGAGAGGTAGATCAGCTGTGTCCTTATCTCATTTAAGATACTTCATAGAATATACTATAGAGTTAAAATCATATTGAAAAATCTCAATCAATGAATTAGTATTATATAGATCTTTACCATAGGCCTCTTTTGTTTCAGGTGGGACATCAGTTCTTTCAAGGAGTATCACCTAGGTAGATTCATAGATTTATTCCATGTATGTCATCTTCGACAGTATCATTTCATCTTGAATCACTCATTTTACATTAACTATATTGATATGGAGGTGGATACATCCTTTGATTATTATCTGATTTGTATCATTGATCATAGCAAAAAAAATTCTCTAAGGTTGGTCATTTTCTCTGGTCTAGGTGCTATGGTAGCATAGACATGTGTAGGAGGAGACCTGATATTGAGAATAATATGTACATGTTTAGTAGACATAACACTTCTCAGATGTCATTATTCTACCCTAGGAAGAGAAACTATGGGTGTGAGATATCCTAAAGAGGGGAGGTTGTAATGTACCAGAATTTGGACCAATAATTTTTATTTATTATACAATGAAAAATTCATAAATATAAGGATGAAATGATTAAATTTTGTTTTAGGGGAATCTAGTGCTCATTCGTTGCTAGGATACATGAAAATCAATCAGCAGACCGGGCTGCACGGGTTTTTTGAAACCGTGTAAGCCGTCTAAAATCCTTGAGAGTGTGAATTTTCATGGTTTTCACATGGATAGTCAAACAATTCATCAAATTATGTTACATAGCCCATATTTTAGAGAATAATGAATTGTTAACGCACAATTTGGAAAAACTGATAATCCAAACTGTGTGTAGTGCAAAAATTGAAGAAATTACCGAAACGACCCTCTTAAATGAATGATTATTTTACATATTCCTCCCCTATCATTTCAAGTTTTTGGGATCTCATACTCATATAATAATCTCTTATCCAACATAAATCTATTAATTCATATAACTCTTATATCCTAGATCTGATTCATCTGTCGATGGATTAAATACAAATCTATTGTCATGATCCAGAATACCCAATAATCTATTTCAATTTTTTACCATCCATTACATTGTTCATGTGAAAGATCATTTCCCCAATTTTATATTAATTTGACAGTGTCATGGATTTATTACAAATAATAGAGAATCAATAGTTGGTACATGAATTGGGAATCTCTATGAGGAAAAGGTTGGTGCTCCATTCTTATTTCCACCGTTTCAATGTGTTTCATAAATTGTGATATTGTGACATAGTTCATACATTTCATGCTTCAACAGTTATTTCTCAAGATGAATTAAAAATAAATTATCTTCATTCCCTTGTTGGACTGACTAAGTGGTGAATCAACCCATTGGGTTGATCACCCAGAGTTTTCCCATCCAATTGGACGTCAACTTCCAAAGAGTCACAAGTGTCCATTTTTTATAAATTTTCATAATGTGTTTATGGTATTTCATTACCTAAGAAATTCCCAGAGCCTTTTATTTATTTTAATTATAAGATGAAACATCATTTAAAAAATTTACACCATGCCTTGGGTGGATGATATGATTTAATTATTTCACTAACCACTTCATTCTTTATTCCATAAAACTTAAATGTTTTTCCCAATGATGTGCATCAATAAAAATTATATGGGATGAAATTCCTTAATGATTAGAATGGTGTATCATTATACATATTATATATATATATATCATTCGTTTAAAATTGTTTTTTACATAGTTACAAGGGGAAATCAAGTGGTTTTGATATTAGGACCCATTGGACGGACTCCCAATCCATTTCTAGAATTTTTAAATGAATTGTAACTATTTCAAGGAAATATCAGCAATGTTTGAGATGGGATCCCAATTAATTGTCAATATGAACTCAAGACAGTGGAAATTTAATGCCTTGGGGAGACTATGTGGATGATATTTATGGAATCATTGGATGTACCATTCCATGAGAGTCTCTTAGGCCTTTTTGTTCAATACTTCCTATTGACTCTGAGGTCTTTTAGACTTTGGATTTGTTCACACCATGAAATATTCAGACATGAGACTTCATACTTGGGTCACAATGGATGGACTCCTTGGTATTTTACTTATAACTATCCCTTCGAGTGATACTTTGATATATATCAATATTTCCAGAATTGGCTCTAGTTGAATCGACATGTTTAATGAGGATAGGATTAAGAAAATTCAAATGTAACATAACATTTCTAAATGATAATTGGTCATTTGGTTTAGAAAAATTTACAGACCTATCCTACATGCCCAATCACAATCATGGGGATAGTCCACCCATTGGAATTATTCCTACTAACATTACTATGGAATGTTCCATCTTTTTAGACACATAGAATTAGGTCGATTTATGTTGAGTTGTTGGGTATCCAAGAGGAATTTAGTTCAATGCATTTATTATTATTTTCTATAGCACAATTAAATTAAATATGGAACACTGTTAATATATACTTCTTGAAATGAAATGGAGTAGAAATCAGTGGTTCCAATTCAATGTGATGGTATCTCACAACCTACTCATCCACCTGTGGAAGTCATGCAGGAATTATGATTTTTCGTTAAGACAAAGGGATGTATCCATCATCCAGTTCATTATTTACATTTCTAGGATATAGTTGGGAGCATAATACTAAGAATATTCTCGAGATTCTAGGAATATTGGTTTTCAATATTTTTTCTAATTTTCAGCATGTTTCGTACGAATATATCCCATTCTTTCTAGATTTTTTGTATAAACATGACATACTATCATTATTAGTAGATTTTTTTTGATAATAAAATTCCTAACTTTAATTCTTTATATTTCAGGATTATGATTTTGGATTCCACTTTTGTGTTGGTGTTTTTATTACTTATGATATTTCTTATATACTATTATAAAAATATATATATTTCTTTGCTCTAGTCCAATATAATTTTGTATATTGTCCCATGGAATTACCCATGTACCTTACTGCTAGTTGGGAGCCTCTAACATTCAGGGGTGCACTTGAGGTACTGCGTCCGGTTAGACGAGTAACCAGTTGAGTGGAACTAGGGAAGGGATTCTAAATTACCATTAATATTATATTCTTTTAATTTTTATATAATTAATGTATTATTTTTTGGGTAATTATTCGTTTTATAAAAAGGTAATATCAATTAATAACTTTTCCCCTTTCCCACTAATAAAAATAAAAAATGGAATATGTGTGTGTGTGTGTGTGCAGATTAAATCATCCACAAATTTAATGTGTCATTTTCTATAAAAAACAAACATGTTTCATACTAATATTTTATTTAATAAATATTTTTAATATTTATTAATTTTTTTAAATTCCTAACTGATAAACCTATCCTTAATTTTTGTCATTTCATGGAAAATGAATCATCAAATATTTGGATGTGTTGACAACCGTCTCTGTGGAATGACTGATTCCAATATTTATGTTTGTCATAAAATGATTGAGTGTTCTTAAAAATTGGTATAAAGAATATATATTATTTTAATGAAATAATTAAACTTTTGTTAAGCCAAATTTGAAAATTGATTGACAGTATGAGAAATATACAATTGTCGTAAATTATTCCTTTCAAAAGTTCATTCTAAGAGATAATTTTGGATTCTTCATAATATAAAATATCATTGTATTGGTTATATTAATCTTAAAAAATTTATTATTTAGACATAAACCACTAATAATAATAAATTATTGTTATCGTACTTTCTTACATATATATTACAACTAAATCATTTCATAATCATCCAATAGTAATGGTTTCTTCTTATATGGGTAACTTTAACCACCAACTTAAAAAACATTATAAATTTATATCATGGATGACTATGTGAATTTTATATCACTAAATATGGTATAATAATAATTAAATATTGATTGCATAGTATTTTTTTTGGTATCAATAATATTAGAGTCATTAGTTATGATACCAATGTATGTTTATTAAGTATCACTAAAACATGATCAATATTGATTTCTTCAATAAAGATCCTTACCAAAACTATCATAGTATGAAATTATAAATTAAAAAAAATTATATAATGAAAAATATATTACCTCAAATATTCTAGTAATAATTAACCTTTGTAGAATAATAACAAACAACATCACTATTACAAAACTAGTTCTAAACAATCAGGATTACTTACACATGATATCAAAAAAATAAAAATAAAAATAAAAATATACATGAAGGTAATAACTATAAATGATGTTTATAAAAGGATTTATATTTAAAAATGTTCCTCAATGGAAAATTAATATAGTAAATTTTTTATATAGGATGATTTATTTCATTTGAACAATGAAATAATTATGGTCAGGGTTTATTGTCTCAATTTCCCTTCATTTGGGCATGTTTCTTGATTACGCACCTACATTCATTTTCAAGGCATATACACTTAATATTTAATAAATTCAATAAATAATAATTTTAATTTCTAGGTATATAAATATAAATTTTATCTTTTAACCCTCATATTTTTTTGGCCCAATAGTTACCATAGTAGCAGGGGTTCTCTTTCAAAAACATCAATTTATGGAGACATGATTATATTATACACCATGCTATTTATAATAGGTTGTTCCCAATTAGAATTTTATATTTTTATGTCATTAATAATGGAAATAAATATTATATTTTAAGTCATATCCTTATGGTGGACATTAGTTGAACGTTTCAAAAATTGTAAGGGATTCTTTTTTTATTTTCCCATACATGAGACTTGTTTTTACATTAAGAACCTTTATTTATTTTATATAATGTATTGAAAACCATGATTATATAAATGATAATTAATTTCACTGATTCAATTATTATTTTTTATTTCATGGAATCCATATCATGTTCTTTTGATTATTATGTTACAATTTCCATATGGGTTTTTGATTCTCAATTTTCCTTCATTGAGATATGATTCATATTCATCGCTTGTATCCCTGTGACAGTTTATATATAGGTCATATATTACATTATATTTCCTATTATAAAATTTTCTCATTTGGGATTAAACACATATTAATCAATCACATCCATTTCCTTTCAAAATCAATCTTGGTGAGAGGCAAAATTTTTATTTTAATGCTTTTCCTTTGTGGCCACATTATATTTCCTTCCATTTGTTCAATTGTGTTCACCAAGATGTAACATATCCATTTCTTGGGAAAAATATATACCTAAATATATACCCTTTACTCTATATTGTGTTCATCTCAGGGTTATATATATTGAAAAAAATTCAAATTATATATTTGGGAACTACTAAAAATCTATATATATGTAATTCCAATATGGATATTTAATAATTACGTATACAAGTTTACTGTATAATTTTTAGCCAAACACTTGTATTATCCTGATGGTTTGTGAATATTTTATCCCTTTTATGATAATGTTTAAATTTATTGGTGTTTTTTTGTTATTATTCCAACGATAACAATTTCATGAAAATTTTATTTTGTATTATTTATTAATTTTTACACAAGATTAATGAATTAGACTTATTTAATAATAGGCGAGGACTAGTGGTTTATAGCCACACAATTAATTTATAGGTATCATGAAACATGATATATTTTATTTTTTTATTCCTACCCACAAGAAGATTTGAATGAGGCACTAGTATTTGAAAATAAGGTCACAATGTCTTGGATTAGGGAATGTAATTCACTTTTTTGAAATTATACATTATATTACTACAATAATTGTTACTATTACCAATGTAATCAATAAATTTCATTTGTTATGTATGGGTATATTAATAATTTATTTTCATTATAAAATGGATGTATTGTTGGTTATCTATTCCTTCCATTTTATTTATGCTCATTTTAATCATTGATTTGTATCACTATTATATATCAATATTGTGAATTAAGATCACCCCTTCTTATGTTTTAATTTAAAAAAGTTATTAATAAATGTATAACAAAAGATATGTCTAACAAATGATCTTGTTTGATGAGTATTTTTTAGATATTGAACAATTATTTGGGATTATGTAGTTTCTTATAAACTGGAAAAATATATCGATTGAGGTAGACATGGACTTTATAAGTTTTTTTCAAATTATAGAGAGCCCAAAACCTAAAAAGAAAGTTTGAATGTATATAATTTGTTATTTTACTTAATTCATGTAATTATGTGATAGTTATAAAAATAATATAAATTTGGAATAGATGATAGTATGTCAAATATGTGTTTTTATTACTAGAATCAGTTGTTTCAGTTCGACAAGCTACCCTTAGCAATAATAGAAACATGATGTTAGATAATTCATTTACTGATGATTCCATTTGTATGTGACAAAAAATAATGTTTGTAAAACAAGAAAAAGTGAACTCACCAGTGAATAATTATAAATGATATTTCATAGTTAATCGTTATATATCACAATTAATTAATTTCATGTTAGTTTCAAAGTGTTTTGTTTATAAAATTTCCATGTTCTATTTTTGTTTCCATTTTTGTTATTGAATTTATTTCCCATGGGGGTCATTGGTGTAAACCAGTGACACCACAAATATCACAATCCTAACTAAGAGTATTGATGGTCAAATCATCCCATGAAGATTCTTATTATGTAGACTAAGACTCTAATATATATTAAATATGTGTTCCTGAAACTCTTCCAATTAAATATACCAGTTACCCTAAACATTGAAATTCATTGATTGACAGAATTAATTCATTAATAAGATGTATAAATGTATCATAACAATTTCTATTCATGGATAATTAATTATTTTTATATTTGAATCCATATATATTGTAATTCTAGAATTTATCACAATTTTGGGAGGTGGTAGATGTTTTGGTGTTGGTATTTGTCCCATGAGATTGGATTCTAATATATCCCTATATAGGGTATAGAAACCCACATTGTTTGGTGCCATTAAACGTGTCATGTTTCACCTTTTTAATCCATGTTAAAATGCCTTTATTTGTGCCTATTAATGTAGTGAAATAATAACCAATGATGTTCCTTTAATTTTTGTTGATCCAAGTAAATAAATACTTTTAATTTGTATTTCATATTGAAATTATGTCATACATTTTATGTCATATGACTAAGACCTATTTTACACAATATTACTTCATATGAAATTTACTTGGAGAATAATGATACAAAAAAAATAGTTAGTTGTGGGTTTTTCAAATTATAAGACCATAAAAATTAATGCTTAAACTATGTTAGGACTTTTTTGGGATTATCTCTTAGTTTATTAGTAATTAGAATATTAATTATGAACATACATATATATTATGTAAAAAAATTAACGGAAAACTGATAATTATAATTCATTGATAGTGAATTTTGGTTCATTTACAATTGAATGTAATTACTTTAATAACAATATTTTTTATGGTTATGGGTTCCACTTCAATGTGGCTAGGATAATAATATTATGACATGATTATTCATTCATGATTCCTATGTGTATGGGTAATTATTATAAATGGAATAATTTTTTCTAAATGAATGATTCTACCAGTTGAGGTAGAAAACCAAGGGATATCTCTCATAGGGTTATGTACTTTATTTATTTAAGGAATAAAAGATATAAGATATCTCATTCAAGTGGACGGTGACATTATCTTGTTCATAAAAAATCCATGAAGGTTCATGGCCTTATTGATGATATGTCCATAGAAAACTGTTTTCCATACTATATTTTTAGAATCATGTAAATATTTATTGGATTTATCTTCTATGGAATACTATGACAGATTTGGTTATTAATACTATAGACTAGGTGGATCAGGTGGCCATATAATAACTTAACCCTTTAATACGCCTCAATTAATGTTTTATTACAGAAAGGTACAATTAATAAAAACCAAAAATATCAAGAGACCTAGTATATTTTGGAAATTAGATACATAACATGACATAATAATTAGGGATAAAACTAAGTTATTTAAATATTATTCACATGCACGTAAAATTTCATTTCTCATTTTAAAATACATGGGATTCCCTGGAGATACACATATGATATGGGTGATAAGTAAATAATTTTAATGGAATAATCAAATTATAACATGATGCCACTAATACATGTCCGTAAATATTCTTATAAAGGGGGTATAAAAGGGGTGAAAGTCATAAACATGATAATCGAGGCATGATATATTATGATAAAATCATGGAAACATAGGAATTAGGAAATAATATAACATGAAATCAATGCAATAAGTCATAGATAACAACAAATATATCATAACATAATAATATTTGGATAACCTTTAATATATAATATTTTTCATCTCATAGGATAAACATATTACCTAATAAATTTGAGAGATATATAATGTTGGGCCTTCCAATCACATTTATATCATGTACATAAAGTTTTGAGTCACATTTATCATACAACGTAATAATTCCTTTCACAACTTTTAACTGCATGATTATGTGTTGTAGTTTGCATAAATTGAATTTATAAATCAAAGATTTATATTTAAAATTATATTAATACTTGTGAGTAGAAATGGGGATACATATCTATAACACACATTTTGGGAATGTATAAAACAATGCCAATTTCAATAGTATAATGGGTTTACAAAAAATTTTATAAAATGGGTGAATGAAAGTGAAATTGATTGTCACAAATCATTGGAATTATATGTATAGTAAATATTAGAGTAGAAATAATTACAACATGGAAAATCAGAAATAAAATCTCTTTTAAAATATAAATTATTTGAAAAATAATAGAGATTATGTTTCCTTGAGAGGGTCCTTTAAAAGGTTTAGGAGGAGTTTCTTAAAATCAGGGCGAACCATGGGAGGGATATGGAGTGTTAAATAATTATTATAGTCATTATAAAAGGGTTTTGAGTGAAGATAAATTGGATGATGGGTGTTTTTCAAAGAAAAAAAAGAGTATAATTCCTTATAAATTTGTAATCATAGGTTTTCTCCACAATATGTTAAAATAGACAAACAACAAACATTCCCATTATTTTTTTCATATTGAATTTCTGTTTAAAATTCTATAATAAAAATAATTTAATTCATTATAATAATATCCTTGTGAGGATGATGTGAGTCATGTTGATAACGAACTAATATTAAAAACATAAAATATACCAATGGTTTTTGTGGATTGATCACAAGATTATAAAATTAATAAAAATACCTAAAAATTAAATTTAAAGGGAAACATAATTTTGGTTCAGGAAACTCTTTATTGTATTTTTAACATATTTTTTGATTCTTTAATTTAATAATAATTACCTTATATATAAACATTTTTTTGTTTTTACCAAAAAAATTAATTTCAAACAAAAATTAAGAAAACATTACAATTGGATAACTTCAAAATGAAAATATAAAAATTAATAATTATTTCAGTAATATAATTCACTAAATATAAAAAATTTACACTCTGAAAATTAATATTTAATGAAGATTATGGCTTTATTTCAATGATAATAGTTTTTTGACACATAAAAAATTTAATTTCACTTACTTTAAGTATATTATCATTTATATTTGATTAAAAATTATATATAAAATATGATTAAAAAAAATTATTTCAAAAAACTGATAAATTCCTAAAAATAGGTTTCATGATTGAAATAATATATTTTCAAAAAATTCAATTTGAGGTTCATCGTATAAAAATCTAATTACTACCAAACACATTATTTATTAATTTATAATGTAATAATATAAAATGACAAATATAATACTTGTTTTGATAAAAATAAAAATATAAAAATTCCCATTGTTATGGACTAGATACATGACCTCTGGATTCACCAGTATGTAACTTAGGTGTATGGTTTGTGATATAGATACATTATAGAGGTGGTTCAGTGAACATGGTTTAGGATGCGATCTCAATAATATTTATCCTCTCTCATGGGTTGATATTATCATGGTTTTTTTATTAAGTTTCAGCTAGTGATTCTTCACCGGCAATACCAAGTGATTCCAAATCCCTCATATCCTCTAAAACATTCAATTGATTTGATAAAATACTATTGGTTGAGGCCATCTCTTCATTTTTTAATTTTATTTGGACTTTATCATAACCATTATTGTATGTTATTTGTAATAGTCACTGTAAAATGGATATATTATCAATGGTTATGACTCTTAATTGTATTTCAAATTAGACAATATATAACTTATAATGGCCCCAAATAACAATAATAGATAGTCTCTTTTATATAAATATATTTCATATTAATGAGTTTATTCATTGGAAAATGTAATTTAACTTTAAAAAATCCAGTACTTACATCCTAGGTGTGGATCTTGTGTCTTGGTGAATAATTATACTAGGATAGAATTGGAATTAAGTATCAGTAATATGTGTGTGACACCAAATAGATGGTCTTCGTTAATAGGTTCCCATATAATCCCAGAAGATGAAATACTAGATCCTTAATAGGGATTCTAGAGAGTCAAAAAAGAGATCAATTCTAGTGAGGGCCGGTAAGGAATATGGATTAAGATCAACTCTAATAAGGATCCAATGGTGATTTTGAGAAATGTGTAATACTTGTGGGGGAATATTAGGAACACGTAATAAGTTTCACCCATGTTAGGGACTTCAGAGATATCTTTGCTGAGGGTCCTCATCCTGAGCCTCGGTAGGACTAGGAAAAAGTGGATTCTCAAGAATGTATATGTTCTGAAATCATTCACCAAAATATATGGAATATGAATCTAAATTATTTTACATAGGTTATTACATATTAATATATAGATTCTGATCTAAATCCACACCATGTGTTCTTTCACATCGCGACTCTTATTAAAATTTCAAAATAACTATGATAATTGTTATTATTTTAATGAGAATATCCTAGAGAACTCATAAACCATAGTCCATAATCGTTATACTAAAAGTAAACAACTAATAATATAAAATTAATCTTATAACTATGCTATCTCATATGAAAAACATTTCCATTGGTTCTCATAGAACCCTCCTTATCATCCTATTATGTCATCCACCAAAAAAAATCATCCATTTCTGATTAGAATGGTAATAATACATTTCTAAAATCTAACCTTGAACATGGAATGTAAAGGAACCAATGTCATAAAAACATAAAAATACCTATAAGTATTATTCCCACCTACCTTTTTAATCCATTCTTTTGTTACCATGAATGATGAAGTGATAGATATCTGATTAATATTATTGAAACCAAAGGGGAGTTAGATGAGATATAGAGTTGAAGAAGAATCAATTAGAATAGTGGTGTTTATCTTTCATGAATAATTTTTTAAAATAAGTATTTAATATGTTTAAATGTTTATTATTTTCAAAACATAAATATTTTTAACACTCATCTATTACATGACGTTTCATTTTATGTAATGTTCCTTATATGGTTTTCTAGTGATCGAAGGAGAATAAATTATGTATCTGGGATTTAGGATGAAATTTACATTTTTTTCTTCAGGATCTTGAGTATTAAATTCCTAAGGTTTATATAAAAATGATATTCATGTGTTCTCCAAAACATACAAGTTTATTATAAATCCAAAAAAATATCTAAATGTTATGTGATTCTAAAAATATTGTTTTACAAAGTCAGAATGATAAATTATCTTGAATTTTATGTCTCTTGAGTAAAACCTAGATGGCCTTTTATGATGTTTTTATTCCTATATAAAAAATATTATACTTTTATAATTGAAAAAGCTACAAAATATCCAATGTAAAAAAGTTATGTTTTCCAAAATTTAGATGTTTTTAAATAATTCTATAAATAAGATTAGTATGGTACATATAAGTCACTCTATGCTTAATAAACAAGAAATTTAGATTTATCTTACTACCCAATCATATAGTAGTATGTATGCATAAATCATATAATACATAAATTAAAAATATATAAATTCCACAGCCACTCTATAATATATATATATTTCGTTTATTAGTTATAAATGAAATTTTCTTATGTATAGTAATAATTGAGATACATAAGTTTTCCTCGTCCAGACATAAAATTAGTAATGACTTGACTGTCCTTAAAATATATATGGATAATCAAATTGGTAAAATATTTTAAAATTTAAATACATAAGAGTTAATATATACTCAAAAGTAATATAATTGGATAAAGTCACAAGTGTCACTATGATAAAAAGGATTACTCAAAGTATAATAAAATTGAAAAAATTCTAATAATTGTAAAGTAAGGGTTACGATGAGAAAAATAGAAAGGTGGAAAAGGCCTTAGAACTTCTCCAGCATAAGAGTTAATCTATGTATATTATAAAAAAATCACTATAACATTTTAATTGTGTGTTTTGATTTATAGTCTTATTATTTTTTTGAAAAATGTTATTTATTTGTGGTAATTCAGAGGTTTTGAAGATTAATTTTTTGAAGGGTAACTTAATAGAAGAAGATATATAAAAATTTTATAGAAATTATCTTATAGATTAATTATCATGAATATGAATTTACATACATGTTTTTGGTGAATAAGAATTATTCCATGAATGTTATATAATAATTTGATCGTTAAATATTAGTGAAGATAATAATAGATTAATTGCATCAATATTATGATTGTCACTTCATGAAGAGGATTTATTTTTAAGCATTTATTGTAACTTAATTATCATTCAATATTTTATAAATTCATTCTAGGATAACAAAGAAATATATAATGACTAAATATGAAGTGGAAGAATCATATAATTCATTGAAATATTTTACATATCTGAAATTAATATTCAATGAGGGATAATGTGTTGTTATTGTGAAAGATAAAATAAACCAGGGGACATTCCTAAAGAGTGAAGAAATTTAAGATCCAGAATCTAATTTATTACTAAAGTTGGAGAGATATAATAATATAAAAAGTCTATTTTTAGTTTATTACAAAAAAAATAGCACTTATATTAGATCAAGTAGATGAAGTAAAATAGAAAGATAATACACTAGGTATAATGTGCAATCATCTAAACTATGTCATGTGTTGGGGAATAATGAAGAAGTAAAAATTATTCTAAATTTTTATCAAATGACGCCACAATATTCAATTATATGGATATAAACAAATCTTTGAATATTTACAGAACCTTTTTCATTGAAGGACATGAATATAGTACAACCTATGTCGAGATATCAATGTTTCATCTTGTATAATAAGTCAATGAAATGCCCTAATGATTTTCCACAACCATTGGATTCTATTTCATTTTATGATATCAATTTATTCAAGTTAATTACTTGAATTAGGTACTCATTTTTAGTGTTGATCATTTTATATTAGTTTTCCTTTGATTTCAATTATTTGGTGTGTACGAACTCAAAAGTGAGTCCCCCCCAATCCAATGAGTTATGGATGTTTCATTAATAAAGTTTCATAAATTGGGGAAAGTAATATGATTCATTACCCTCCCCCCCCTCAAACGAACCTACATGAAACTTGGGGATATCCCATGTTAAAAAAAAGAAGTTTGGGTTTCCAATTAAGATCAATAAGATTGAATTTTACTGCTATGAAGGTTATTGAACTGAGTTAGAATTTGAGTTTGTCTCATTATCTTTCATATTAGTGGTAGTATCTATGTATATACATTAATGTTATTTAGAAAAGTTTGAGTTTCAATTATTATTTTTATATCCATTATAGATAATATAAAGTCAGTGAATAGAAACTAAGTTAACATATAAAATCGAACAAATTATAATTTTTTAAATAATATACTATTAATATAAAAAAAATTTGGGTATGGGTTTTTAATAAATGTTTTTTTTTCTGGTTTTACAAAAACAAAATTCAAGAATCCACGTTCAATTTGGATCCTTGGGTTAAATTTGTTAAAAATAGGAAATCATTAAATGTCATCAAAAACTCACATTCCATGAAATATTTTTTAATTTTATTGTAATTATAATTACAAAAGGAAATTTTTATAATATATAGTATATCTATTAATGTAATAACATTTTGGAAAAGGCTAAATTTGAATTTATGGTATTCAAATATAAATAATTCATTTATATTAGAATATGAATATATAGATTTGTTTAATATGTGGCTCAGTGAGGTGGTTAGAAACTTTAGAGGGTTATATGATACTATAAATGATTCAACCATTGTTTAGATGATATATCATATATTACCAGATATATTTTGAGAAAAATGTATAAATATAGAAGATTGTGGTGCTGAATCTCCACCATTATATGACTTATATATCTTCTTGTCTTAATATGAGATTTCAAATGAATTTATTGGAATGATTATGTATTAATCAATGTAATAACTACCATTATATGAGATGAATAATTATATGACCAAAAACCAAATTTAGGTAGAAGAGGATGTTAAATATGTAATATTAGATTCAAATGAAGAGGTGTATATGATGTTCAAAAGGATCATGTCACTCATTTCAAGGCGTGTTCAAAGAGGAAAAGATTAATTTTATGGAAATTTATCCTTGAAGATATTAAATTGTGGATATTCAGAGATTTATATCTAAATTATCCACATCTGTATGAAAATTAATTTAATGATAAATAGGATTCCTTATATGATGTTTGAAGGATATAATAACCAAAATTTAGTGGTGGGATATTTTAATCAGCCAGTTCTAGAAATTTCTAATCATTTATAGAATGTATATTTTATTTATCCAATAATGATCATTAATAATCTATTGGTAGTTTGAGTGATTTTTATCAAGTTTTATATGTGATAAGACATTTATTTTCATAATGATTTGAATGGAGTCAAGTAGTGATAATAGATCAAAGAAAGAAAAGAAATCATCATTTCTTGATGATGTGGTACATCAATCCAAAATAAAGATCATTTAAAATAAATAAATAAAAAAATAGAATATTAAATATTCTTATGAAAGGAAAATAAAATATGTTAATGACTAATTAATATAATATATTTTAATTTGATAAGAATATATTCATAAATAAGGAAGCTGAGATTATCCTAACTGCTGAGGATGTACAAAAATTTCCTCATAATAGTGAACCATAAACTTAAATTATTGAAAAGAGAATTATTAAATGTAAAAAATAACATTATATACTCAATATAACTATTATATAAATGGATATTAGATCAAATATTTGAGATGTAATTATTAAAAATTCAATAATATGATTGATTATTTCTCAAGAGAGTAATTTCATGGACAAATTAATGCTTGAAGGGTTTTATAAATAACAAGGTTATAAAATATTTATTTATAAATATCATGGATATATTTGGAGAAAATTTTAGCACCAATATAAGTTGATATAAGTGAAGATAATCACATAAGATAATACAATTAAAATTCTATTTTCCAATAATAAGTACAATTGTAAATGAATGACTACAGATTTCTATGAAAAATAAATATATGAAATAAATATATGAAGTGAATAGGAATATTTATATATTATCCTAGAGCTCTATTACATCAAACATAGGTTATTATGCCTCTAAATAAATTTCTTTTAAAAAATTACGTTCATTTGAGTTTGTAGGGTCATGAAAAATATGCAATGGAGAATAAGAATCCCCTTAATTTGGGAAATGATTCTACCCAATTTCCTTCAATGAAATGGAAAAAAATAGAAAACACCCAAGAATTGTCAAGGGATCAACCGGTCTATATTCTGGTCCAAAATTGATGGTACGTGGCCGGTTCAGCAAGTCGCCCCCTCCGCGGACCAGCGTCCTCTATGAAACAGAGGCAGAAACCCTCTGCAGGCACGAAGCAGGATGGGCGCCTGGCCGGTCCACCGTCACAAACTGCCCCAGCCATGAAACGTTTCAATTGGACTAGACCATGTTCGTTATCATCCGCAGAATTGAGGCAGAGCCCTGCGCAGCCACGAAGCACCCCCCGAACCAATATGGTTCGCGGGTAAGGTGCATTCAATGCCCCCCATGAGTTTGGGATTGGCCATGTCATCTGTAAACCAGGTTTCCGGTGATGGGCCTTCGCAAAAGGAGTCGAATGGCCAAAGATACATCTCTTTCCCTCCTCTTTAAAGGATATCTAGGTGGCAAAGAATGGGATTGATCAGATTCAGGTGGAAGGATTTCAGATAAAGGAGATTAGGATTTCGTTAATAGCAAAGTTCCAATTCGCGAAGAAGAACAGGTATTAAATTGGAAATGAATTAATAAGGAACCGAAAAATGCATAACAAATTAGTGAACCGCGAACTTAAAATAAAAAAAATAATGAATGATGACCCCAAGCCATGGCCCCTTCGCGAATGTACTCCCCATGGACCAGGGAGTCTATTCCCCTTTTTCGATCCAATGTAACTCGTAGCACCCTCCTACAGAGGCGAAGAACTGACCGAAAAACCTCTGACCGGTGTCGCCCCTGGCCACTGCTGCTCGCGCGGACTCCGTCGTGTACCAACCTAGTACGCGGGCCGAACCTGAAGCCGCGTACCACCCTGGTATGCGGGATGCCTATCAGTCTACATACCACCCTAGTATGCGGATGACCACTCCACCCACGTAGCACCCCCCTATGCAAAGGGAGCCACTCCTCATAAACCCATGTGGCCCACCAAATCCTTCGGTGTTCCCATTCCTGGAGCCAGATAAAATCCTTCCAATTCGGACTGATCCTTCGCATTACCTTCATTGGTTTATTCATCGGCCCCAAGCCAAGGCCTCTACCGATGCCATTGGACCCGTATGATGCAACCGTCAGGCTCATCAGCGCACCTCTATGAGTTCAGATACCCATGGTAGGTGAGGGAAAAGGGGTTTCTCTAGCCCTTGAGTGGGTTCCCATAACATTATGGGGTTCACATTCCCATGGTAGTTCAGGGTCCGAGCCTGAGAGTCCCCTTTCTGCCTCTCCACTTGAAGGGATTGTGGTACACCGCTCGTGTTTCCTTTTGACGGGCACCAACATTGAGCACTTCTCCCCTCTCTTGGGAGTGGCAGGGCATCCCACCTGGAGTAAGCCCCCACACCATCCTCACCAAAATCCAATGGCCCTTCCCCTCTCATCACAGAAGGTTCATTTCTCTACTTCCAGACTCTTACCTTCCTCCAACACAAGGGAGAACGAGAGTTCAGTGGTCCTGGCCTTCTCCTCTGCTCGTCATCTTCCTCCCCTTCACTCATTAGGGAGAAAGTGTGAGGCTATCCAAGTCTGTTGCATTCTCTTGTTTCTCACACCATGCATGACTCACGTGGTCTTAGGGATTTGTAATAGCCACGACTCCCACACAATAGTGGCCCTCAGAACGAACTACGTGGGTTTTGATACCTTTTTTCTTAAATAGTGTACGTAGGACGCCTCCCCGAGGTTCAATCCCAACAACGGGCCACTAACCATGTCTAAGTCCCAATCATTCCCCTCAGAACAAACAACATGGGTTTTGATCTATATATCCTAGGCAGGGTATGTAGGATGACTCCAAGAGGCTCAATACCAATAACAGGCAACTCTCATGGGTAAACCCTAATCATCCAAGAACTATGTGAACATCGATACCTGACAAATCGGGATACGTAAGAAACCTCCCTGAGGTGAAAACTCAATATCTAAGTCTAGTATATATCTATCCCTATCAGACCATGTCCTTATATTCCAGCAAGACCATCTTCGATCATAGTAAATCACTTCCCCTGAGTCTTCCAGGTCACTTCGGCGTATGTCCCGCACCAACTTTGATTGGGCACCGCTTTCTCGGAGGTCCTTGTCACATGATGTTAAACTGTAATATTGGGTCCACATCACATGACCTCAAAATGTTATGTTTCCCATCATGTGGCACTGAACTACGTGGATTCTAATTCTTCTCATAGGGATACATATGAAGCTTGTATCACATGTTCAATCCAAACACTCAAGTCATTATCTATCCCCACTGGATGACAATAAAGTCCAGAGAGCCCAGTTATAAGGCTTCAAGCCAGTGCCATCTCAATGAGTCCAAACTCCTCGGAGACATTGATCCAATGTGGATGGTAAACCTCGGGCCTAAATGATTCTGAATCACTGTGTTCACCTGACCATTTCCAACCAAGAGTAATCCGTGGATACTTTTCTTGGGTATAAACCAAAGATTCACAAACATATGAAAATGTATTAAATCTAAATGAGTGTCTCATAATAGGAAATAAATTTCCCCCAAAAGGTTGCGATGAGCCTAACTTCGCATCCTCCTGACCAATGTGAGTTCTTATGCATCGTTGGCCGAATCGTCCATTGAATGCTAGCCTTTGGAAAGAATGTCCATGGATCGTTGGATAATGAACCATTGGAAGTTTTGAAATGGAGATTAATATACCCAACTTGATCAATTGACCAAAACTCACCTCTCTGCAATATCGACTGTCGGGCGCGTTGGTCCTCCCGTCCCCCGGGCAAAACTAAAATGGTGAACACGGCATGAATATTTAACCAGGCATGATGTTTTTAACCTAATCCCACTTTGTTCCCCCTTATACACACAAGGAGGGGAAATAAAGGTCATTAATTATGCATGGGATCATGAGATGATGCTTTGAAGGGTTTTCTATTTTTATTTGTTAAAATATTTTACAGGTACCACTCAGAACTCCCTTCGATCCAATGGCATCATGGAGGAACTCACAAACATGTACTTCAAGCAACGCAATGACTAGACATACTCACCAACGATGGACCTCGTCACCTACTCATCATCTTCAATGCTGGGTCTTGGATGCATTTATCCGAGAGTACCACTTGAATGGTACTCTCTCGACGGTCGAGGTGGACATGCACGCCCTCCAATCCACTAAGACCCGCTGGTCACCTACCCAGCAGCGGCAACAAAAGACGATCCAGACAACTCCTATTCTCGTCTCAATTCATTTCGGGAGTCTATCTTCGGAATGAGACAATGTGTAACTCCCATATCTTAGGGAGGCGGATGAAGCCGACACTGAGGACTTCATCCCGGCTGAACAGGGGTTCCTCTCTAAGGCCCCCGTCAGAAGACGTTGTCGTGGTTATGCCACTTCTCAATATCCTCATACTGAGAAGGATGTCGCCTAGAGGATCTAGGCTCACACTCCCTGAGCTACGGCCCCAAGGACCAAACGACAAGGGCTGCAAACGTACAATAAGGGACTAGTCATCACCATTGTCCCTAAGGAGGAGCTCTACTGCCCAGGGATGGAGACGTATTGTGAGCAGGCACATAGACACGTCTACTCCTCCAAAGTCCATCATCCTGACATGGATGCATCATATGATCAGGCGCGCATCCCTGCCGAGCTCTATCAAGCATGTCACTCACATAGGAAGACACCTACCTGGAAATCACCTCTCCCTACCCTAGGGTCATGAAGCCCACATACCAGACATGGTGGCAACCCAGTGCTTACAGGACCAGCTCTTAGCAGATTCCCCTATCACCTACCATCCCTATGTGGTGGCAGTCAACAAATCCCTCCATCTAGATGTGGCGGCAATTAATAGGCAGGCACATCTCCCTTACAACAATGGCCACCAACTCGATATGGTGGGGAGCCATAATATATAGGACCAGCTCCATATGGATGCAAGGAAAGTCCCCCATCCCAATGTGTTGGAAAACGGATAGATAAACAGGCATATCTCGGCATAGGGGCCGACTCGTTCACCTGCCCCGACATAAGATAATTTTCAGTACCCACTGAACACTAGTGGTTCAGAGTAGGATATTCGTACTCTGATATCGGAATAGGACTTCATACCCATTATAGCCAAAGATGTATCTCTGCATATCCAGGATATGATGGAGGAGCGGGTATCGATCCCATATCATATCTTGCAGACTTTCCAGAATGTAATTTAATTAGCAGAAACAGAAAGGACTCGGGCCCGTGAGCCCATCTACCCAATTGAGGTGACTCATCTAAGAGATGTGATAGCCTCCTCAGAGCAGATCTACATCCCTACTTCCACCCAGGAGGGTTGTTGGCCATATTCCATGATACAAGGGAAACCAGAATGAGAATCTTCACTCGTTCCAACTGGGGGATACCCGTCCATCATGTTGGATGCTCCAGAGCAGGCATATATCCCTGCTAAAAGTAAATTTGTTCATCTACAGATCCCGGAAGCATCACAGAACCCAATTATAAATGGACTCAAAGGTGAAGGCCGTTATCAACAGCAGATGGTCCCCACTACCCACAAGAAATCACACTTAACACACCGAAGGCAGCCGGAAAATAATGAGAGGGTTCATGACTCCGCTCTACTGGAAGTTGTGGTTCCCAATGCCGCTAAGCACATATCGAAGTCTCAGAACCCTGTCCACCCATTACCGTATTATGGGAGTGTCAGTAGTAGTTGCAAAGGTCCTCCCTGCAATATCGCTACCAGCTGCTCTGAAGGTCCTCCCAAGAGCATCCGAAGGGGCCTCCCCCACGGTCTTATAAGGATCGATCATGAGATCTTCTCTTTTGATGCGATTCACAAAACCTGTCCACATGAGTAGAAGATCGAGCATCATGAAGGCCCTACACTTGCTGCAGTCCCCCATGAAGGTCCTCCCCTGGGTATACACTGCAAACACTCTCCTTGTAGTGGGCCCACATATTATAATAGTAGTCCTCACTATCGTAGTCACAACTGCGAAGGCCCTCCCTACAGTGACATCTCATCATGACAAGAAGGCCCTCCGCTTGTCATGGACTACCCTAAAGGTCCACCCTAGGGGTAACGTTGCAACGAAACTACGCACAGCCAGGCATCAAATCACGATGGTAGTCCTCACCAATCTGATAACAAAGTTCCTCCCCGTAGATACGTCAAGAAACGAGAAGGCCCTCCCCTCATTTTGGTACATTATGATGGCCCTCCCCAGGGTGTACCCCATAGACAGTATCCCTGCAGTAGCTGTGATAGTAGTCCTCACCACCACAGCCTCCATTTCGAAGGTCCTCCCTGCAATGGCCCCATGAAACAAGAAGGTCCCCCCCCCCTTGTCGCAGTCTATCTTGAAGGTCCTACCCAGGATACACATCGACCGTCAAACCATGATGGTCATCATCACCATGACAGCAGTTGTTGCGAAGGACCTCCCTATAACAATGCTACATGACCAGAAGGTCCTCCCCTTGCTGTGACATGCCTTCGAGGTCCTCGCTAGGGTATGCACTGCAAAATTCCACTATGCAGTGAGGCATCATGTAGTAATGGTATCCCTCACCATTACGACATGGTTAGAAATGGCCCTCCCCACCTAGACGACGATCAACAAGAAGGCCCTCCACTTATTTGGTACATTATGTAGGTCCTCCTTAGGGTGTACCCCACAGGTTCTCTCTCTATGGTAGCTGTAATGGTATTCCTCTCCATTGCAGCCTCCATTACAAATGTCCACCCCACAATGACATATAATATCAATAGGAAGGTCCTCCCCCAGCCAAATCAAGAAAAGAAAATCCCATATATGTCGAGGCACTCAGAAGGACGGGATCAAGCATGTCATATTCCCACCTAGTCACCAACGACAACCTCATTCAATCAGAAGAAGGTCCGGGGACACGTTCATCTTCTGAACCACCTCGGAATCACCCTCATGATAACTCAATACCTACCAGCCCCACTGCCTCCGACCACACTATCGGTAAGTGTCTCAGTTGGGCTGACCGGGTAGAGGAATCACTAGAGGAGGAGTATGCTGACATGTTGCACCAGAGGAAATGACTATCCAGCTATGATGTACCAGTTATTTTTTGGCCCACGAACACCTCTCCATTAGACATACCCAGAATGTTGTCCAAAGAATGTGCACACGACATCCACTCAAATATATGGACAACCCTCCGCCGGCTGAAATCATGATTCTATCCCTACGATAGGTATGTAGACCATGTCAAGACAATAGGAGACCTACTGCATCACATCGACCTGGAAGCTCTTCTTTCGGTGCAGCAACCATGACCTGTGAAGCGTAAAGGAATCCTTGAGTTAGTCTGCCTCAATGCACTGCACCAGTTGCGCCGCCTCATTGGTGACGCTCCGACAGGAGTCTATATTAGAGTATGGGGAGAACATGGAGAAATTTATTTCACTCTGTTCCACGCTGAAAAGAACTTGTTTGGCGTAATGTATTGCAACATCATCATGTCAAGACAGCAATCGAGTTGTCTCCCAATTCGGGAAGGGAGAAACACACAACAATGAAAGGCCTTGAGTAAGTCCTAGAAGCGTCAGGCCGGACGGGAACAGGAAATTCATGAAATCCTAAATCAGGCCACCGAAAGCATAAAACAGGCCCCTCACCAAGGAGAGACCAATAAGAAACCATTGCTTTCCTCCCCATAGGGGATTGATTCAAAGGTAAACTCGTCATCAGATCCAGTTCACCCCTGAATGGGGGCACACAAGATCAGGCTGTTTGCGATAGCAGTAGTTGCTGCAGAAATACAGGGTCAACCCCAGCCTGTAGGGCTAGGGACATTTTTAACAACAAATGCACCTGTAAGACCAATAAAAATTGGAAGAGACTCAACATCCAAGGAACGCAGCCAACCCCATTCCTCAGGGGTGGGGGAATTTTTACCACCTCAGCAATAACCTCCCCCATGAGAATCAGTATTTTCTCATCTAAGGAGGATAGTCAGAAGAGGATGTTAATTCCCTATCTCATCCTTTGAATCATCATCCCCTTCATGAGGGAGGTGTATCGTATGTTCGCATCAAAGATCTCTCTGTGTCACCCTTCATCAAGGAGTCCAAAATCAATCTCGGGACAAGAAGGGGAGGACCAGTAAAATGCAGGGGAGATCCACTTCCTATTTGGAAGATTACTTCTCCTCCACCCCACGATATGCCTCCATCAATTCCATAGAGGTTAACCTCATGGGTGGCACAAAAGATGATGAAATTTTTGAAGGATCGAGAGATAATGGTTCCGGTCAGGCTGCGATTCACAACAAACAACCATGTATGCACACCCAGAACAAGAGGGCCGCACTATATATGATCACCCCTCCATCTAAATCCCCTCCGCTTACCCTGTGAGCATCCAATAAGGATAATAATAATGGACCGGTTACCCTTAACCCGCCTCCTTCTCTCGTTAAAAATGATCCACTTACGCTCAAACAATGATTCGCTCGTTAGGAAGTGGAAATGAAATAATTGAGGTGGATTAACGCCGAGCTACTCTAGAGGAACCATCTTATTAAAAGCGCTTACCATGAAGAGCCACAACTTTCACTCCGAGAAAGTTCACCTCAAAGACCAAGGGTTGCCCCGCCAAACGAGGCATAGTCAGGGCCCCCGCCCAATGAGGCACTCGGTCCGTCCAACTACATGAATATTGATTTTGGTGAATACTAAGACTTCCCTCCACTCAAGATGAAACTAGAGAGAGTACGTCTAAACCCTATGAAGGTGTCACAAACGACATATGAACCCTTTGTGTTGGCCGAGCCGGATCCTCAAACAATGCCTCAGGCTACACCTTCCCAAGACCTAGCCCAACATGATGTAAACCATGGTCTCACCAGCACCATCGAGGTTCTAACAGCTCTATTGGAAGAAAAATAACGTTGACGCGCTTTGGTACAGCTAGTGTGAAAGCCATACCTAGATTGGGTGAACAACACACCTCCTCCACCCAATTTTGGGAGCCCAGTATTCCATATTTTCAATTGGTCAGGCGATCCGGAATAGCATTTGATGCACTACGCATCTTATTGTGACTCTGTGATGGGAACTCTAGAACAAAAAGAAGCAGTGATACTAAGACACATCATGCGGACCTTTCAAGGATCATCCTTCATCTTGTATACGAATCGACTAGCTTAGTCAATAAAAAGCTCAGAAGACCTTCATCAGCAGTTCATGTTCCACTTTAGCTCAACACTGCCTAAAACAACTGTCATCGACCTCATGAATTGAAAACAGAGGAGGAACGAGAGGGTCTCATATTTTATCACCAGATGGATGGTTCAGACCTACTCTCTGAACATGCCAATGCCCCAAGATGAGATGCTGGACATATGCATCGATAACTTTTGAGATGAGCTGCGAGCACAGCTCATACAGGTGGAGTGCACCAGTAGCTTCCAAAATCTCTCTTCCATTTCCCAGAGAATTAAAGACTCCCTACAGAGGACTAATATGAAGTCCCGAATAGACTTACAGACTCTGGAAAAGAGAATAGACAGAGGTAAAGCGTCCTCTGTCATGCTCAAGCCAGCCCCTGCGCCTGCTCACTGGCTAGGCCTCCACTAAATTTTCAAGGGCCCCCTGTATATCAGTGGTCGCCTCCGCCCAAGTGGGGTAATCAGAGGTGAACGAAGCGGAACCAGTTCTAGGAACAAGGACAAAAATTATACTCCTTCCAAGAGGACCAAGTCTACGATAACTTGATCACCTCCATGAATTGAAACTTTCTCCACCTCTCGGAGCCATGGATGCAGAAAAAAGTCAGCCTCAATGTCATGCCAGATTACTATCCATACCATCAAATGTTGGGGAACAATATAAAGTAATGATTCATCTTCATAGACCTCCTGCAATGGATGGTAGACTTCAGGCGGGTCAAGCTAGGACCACCCCCAGCACATGTGATGTATATTTTTACCACCAACTCCGACAAAGGGGAGGGGTGGAAGGAAGTCACCATCAATAAGAGGTAGAAATTTGATGACTGGATGATTGGGAGGACTGTCAGTCGAGCTCAGGGCGTACTACGAGCTCAACTATAGCAGCCGGTGTTGCCGCCAACAACCCTTAATTCTGCACAACTGACAATATCGGCCTCACAACCCTCCATGATCCGGTCATCCTGGAGTAATCGAGAAGGGAGGGGACATGTTCAAGAGGGGCAGTCCACAACGAGGCCAAATTTAGCTCCGACGCTATCAGATTTTATGCCCCCAAACATGGCGCCACATGCACCGACCCACCAAACAACACCATCTGGGACAACCGACCGGGTTGACCTATCACAAGAAAAGGAGGTAATATTTTGTTCCATCAACACCTTCCATCTAATGAAATCATTACCTGACGAAGGGTATGGTTATGAACTCGAGTCACGGCCAAAACAGACCCTATGATTTTACCACATCCCAAAACCATTAATACCGCGGAAACCTGTGGGAGAGCCCTTCAACAAAATCCATGGGAGAAAGAATATCCCTCCACCTCCACAAGCGGCCAATCTGACCCCATCATTCTGCATTACCCATCAGAGGAGGAACAAGTGTCTAGCTGCATAGTGCACACAAACAGACTGGACAGGATGAGTCCCTAGAATGTCGGAACACCATCGAAATCCAACATCACGGTCGGTCCCTCCTCGTCACGTAGTCTAGCTCTCAAGATGCCTGCTAATACTCTCCCACCAACGGAGAAGCACCAGTTGCTAGAGTAGAAATATGATATCCTTAAGCAGCTGGCGTCGGTACCTTCCAAACAATCAATCCTGGATTCCCTGAGTTTTTCAGCAGATCTTAGGGAGGCACTCATAGAAGCCTTCCTCATCCCCCAGTAGTTTCAAGCAAAGGTATCCGCCGCCAAAATTTACCTGACGAAGACTAGCCCGACTGAATGCAATGAGGCGATTTCCTTCACTGATCAGGATGAAGATTCCATCATACAAGGAAACATTAAATTAGTATGTGTGTTTGACACACTAAATGGTGTTGATATTCGAAATTCATTTATTGACAATGGCTCTGGAGTTAGCCTCCTTCCCCTACGGACACTCCGTAAGTTGGGCTAAAGTGATGATGACCTAATACCCTCAGCCATAACTCATTTAGGTTATGAAAAGAGTGAACAAAATCCAATGGGAAAAATAAAGCTGAAAACACATTTTGTCGAACTTGTGACCAACTCAGAATTCATGGTGTTCCGGCAGAGCACACCATTCAATGCCCTACTGGGAAGGCCATGGCTCCATAATCACATGTCCATTCCTTTTTCCTACTACCAGTGTATCAAGTATTTTGTAAATGGACAATGTGGGAAATTGCACACTTACAAGTCCCCTTTTAAGCTCTCAGAGTCACACTACATTGACGCCATGTTTTATGAGCAAAAGAAAAAGAAGCCTTCGCTCGATGGTATCGACTGGGTTCCCACTCCAAATGGTCTGAAAATGGTTCCTAATGGCCCCCTAAAGCATCTCAGAGGAGACTTCATATTTCCCATTAACCATGTTAAGAGTAGGGGTTCATGTCTAGACACACACTCAACTGTCCTCATGACTCCAGCCATAACGGCCGAACATAGTAGTACAGAAACGACCTCTAAACCTCAATTTTAGGACGAATACTTAAGCAAGGATGCTTATGATGCATCGCCTCTAGACGCCCAAGAGCCCATGCTGAGAACTATCCCCCAATCAGATCAATAAGATGAGAATGTTGGGGAAGAAGAGAAGAAAGATCTCAGGGATGAATCACCAGCATTTGAAGAAGGTATCTCCAATAATGTGGACGAGCTCAGGGAAATAAACCTGGGTACTGATGAAGACCCGAGGCACACTCTCATTAGTACAACCATGTCTCCTGAGGAGCAAGAGGTATATACTTATTTCTTGAGGAAAATAGAGATTTTTTTTCTGGAATTAAACAGAAATGTTGGGACTTGATACCGAAGTGGCGACACACCACTTATGTCTGCCAGAAGACCACTGGTGCTATGAACAAGCCACCAGAAGGACGCACCCCACACATGCTTCCGAAATAGAGGCTGAAGTCGATAAAATTATTAAATAAGGATTCATTATGGAGGTGGAATACTCTATACGGTTATCCAACATTGTTGTCGTCAAGAAAAAAAACATACAAATCCGCGTCTGTATCGATTTTAGAGATCTCAATCAGCATTTCCAGAAAGATGATCCCCCAGTCCCGATCACTGAGTTATTAATCGATGCAATGGCCGGGTATGTGTCTTTCTCCTTCATGGATGGTTATTCTGGGTATAATCAAATCTTGATGTCTTAAGAAGACGAAGAAGCCACTGCCTTTAGGGCCCCTCAAAGAGTATTCTATTAATAGGTCATGCCCTTTGGTCTCAAGAACGTGGGCACCACATATCAACAAGCCATGCATTGTATCTTTAAACCATTCCTGGGGAGAGTCATCGAATTCTACATGGATGATATGGTGGTAAAATCAAGACTGTGATCAGATCACCGGTCAGACCTTGAAACCATCTTCAACAAACTTCGACAATATAGCCTGAAGATGAATCCCTTGAAATTTGCCTTCGGGGTTACCTTAGGAAAATTCCTTGGCTTCATCATACGCCATCGTGGCATCGATGTAGATCCTGAAAAGAAAAAGGCTATCCTTGTCCTACCACCTCCCCGCAATCTCACTGAGTTGAGAGGATTCCAAGGACACCTGGCCTACATTAGGTGCTTCGTAGCCAACCTGGCGGAAAAATGGTTTACCTTCACCAGGTTAATGAAAAAGTGGGTTATGTACCAATGGACAGATGATTGCCAAGAGGCATTCGACAGCCTAAAGAAGTACCTCTTAAGACTGCCAGTGCTCATGCCCCCAGTTGAAGGAAGACCTCTTATCCTATACATGATGACCATAGAGCGGTCACTGGGAGCCTTACTCGTACAGAAAAATGACGTCGGTAGTGAAAACAGACTCTATTACCTCATCAAAACCATGATTGACTCTAAAACAAGATTATCAAACATCGATAAGAGTTGTTTGGCCTTGGTCTTCATTGTTCAAAAATTGTGACATTATCTGCAGCATCCTGAAGTCCATTTGGTCTTGCGTAGTAACCCGCTCAAGTACGTTCTCAGCCACCCGATGCTTATCGGGGGCCTATATTGATGGGAAGTCATCCTCCAACAGTTTGACATCTGGGTTTTCCCTTAGAAAAGACTTCAAAGGCCATACATTAGTAGATTTTCTTGCAGGGAACCCCTCGATAGGGACCACCGCACTAGACGTCATGATACCTAATTAAGACATATTCTCAGCTCAATAATTGTTCCCACAATGGGAAATGTAATTCGACAGCGCATCTTGAAGCCCGATAGTGTAGAGAATGGAGGATCCCAAATTTAACAAGGTGGGTTTGAGGATAATAATCATGTCCCCAGAAAAGGCAGTCATTCCATATTCCTTCCTTTTGTAAAAAGGATGTACGAACAATGAGGCAAAGTATCAAGCCTTCATTGCGGGAATGGAGCATGCACTCCAGGAACAAGTACAACACCTTAAGGTAAAAGGTGACTTGGAACTAGTAATCAATCAAGTCAATGGTGACTATGCTATTAAAATGGAGGATCTGATTCCCCTGCTTGACCATGTCTGAAGGTTAATGGCAGAATTCTCCACAGAACCAATGTTGACCTATATTCCCCGGTCATAGAATTCCCAAGCCAATGCATTAGCTTATTCGGCCACAGCTCTAGCTGACCAAGACCAGGATGAAACAATTATCAGTATTTCTTATCATCAAATGGTCTTTCTTTTTGTTCAAACTGAGATGGATGAAATCAATGAAGTCAATACAGTCCCTGAGCCATATGCTCCTGCCACCGGCTGGATGAACCCCATTGAAAACTACCATCAATGTGTAGAACTTCCATTAGACAGGTCTGAATGAGAGAAAAAACTGAGAAGGGTAATCAACATTGTCTGATATGGTGGCACGAGTCAGCAAGAGGTCCTCTACAAATGAGGCCTCGATAGAGTCCTCCTTAGATCCATTGATAGAGAAGAAACCTATACAGTCATGACTGAAGTGCATGCCAGAGTATGTGGAGCACATCTGTCGGGGTCCATGCATTCCCATTAGGTTCAAAGGCTGGGGTACTATTTGCCCAATATGGCATGAGATTTCGAGCACTTTACCGCAAAATTCCACTCCTTCCAAATTCATGCAAACTACATTCAGCAACCCCCAGAGTTAATTAATCAGGCCAAGTACTCCAGGACATTTTCCATCTGGGGAATGGACGTCGTGGGACCATATCCTCTTGTCATAGCCAAACAATTGAAGTACATCCTCACAACAATCGAATTCTTTTACAAATGGGAAGAAGTTGTACCACTCAATGAAGTTAGGGAAAGAAACATTGTCAGCTTTGTGAAAACCAATATCATCACCAGATTTGGCGTCCCTCATACGATACTGACGGATAACGGCACCAACTTCTCCTCTGCTAAATTGGAGACACTGTACCAAGAATATGGTATCAAGGATAACCACTCATCCCACTACCATGAAGTGTCCAACGGACAGATAGAGGCTTTCAACAAGACCCAATCCATCATTCATCAGAAAATGGTGGACAAAGATAAAAAATCATGACTGGATAGACTCTTTTATGGATTGTGGGCTTATAAAACCCCAATTTTCACCGCCACTCGGGCTACTCCGTACTCTTTAGTATTTGAAAGAGAAGCAGTCCTGCCCATTGAGCTGCAATTTCACCCACTCCATGTTTCCATTTGTGATTAGTTATCCAATGATGAGAAATTAGAAAAATGGCTAGGTGAATTGGAATAGCTGGATGAGAAGTGGTTCCACACTTTGCACCATATGGAAGTATATTATAACTGGGCCACATGAGCCTTTAATAAAAAGGTTCATCTTCGATCATTAATGGAAGGAGATATTGTGTTGGTCCTCCATACCCCAATGATACCTGGAAAGAAACCTCCAAAGCTGGAGCCCAAGTGGGAGGGACTATATGGTATACACAAGGTCTACTCCAATGGAGCATATGCCCTAATCTCCACGGACGGGAAATTCACTACCGCTCCTACAAATGCGAGATTTCTAAAGAATTTTTTCACATAATCAGAAGCAGCTATCATTCAAGATACTTGACATTAAACTACCATGTGCCAATCGTCCGAGATTCAGGACGTTAAACTGCATGGTGCCTATCGTCCGAGCTGTAGGACGTTAAACTGCCAAGCCCCAATGGTCCAAAATCTATGACCCTAAACTAAGAGTATTTCATCCTAACCACACGACGTTAAACTGCATGTATTTCAGAGAACTACGTACGGCTTGATTCCTTCCCTTCAGGATATGTAGTGATGCCAAGAGTCTGTATCCTGGCCCAATCATCCACAAATAATGTTAAAACTGCCTTCTGTTACCCTAGTGTACAGACCAACTCTGCACGGGGAGTACCCCTTTCATAGAACTTCGTACATCTTGATTCCTACCTTTGTAGGTTACATAACAATTCCAGGATCACACATCCAGGACCAGCCATCCCGGAATAAAGATTAAAAATTCCATTTTCCCTCGTGTATGAACCAGAACTGCACGGGGTGTATTACCTTCCATAGAACTACGTACGGCTTGATTCCTGCCCTCACAAGATATGTAGTGATGACAGAATTCCACATCCTGGCCCAACCACCCCCAAATGAAAACAATTCCCTCTTCCCATGTGTACAGACCATCCCTACACATGGTGTATTCCTCATCCTTATCGGACGACGTTAAACTGCACAAATATGAAAGATTTAAAATGCCCTTTTCCCCCGTTTACATATCAGACATGCATGTGGTGTATTATCTTCTAAAGAACTATGCACGGCTTAATTCATGCCCTTTCAGGATACATAGTGATTCCAGAATTCCACACCCTGGAACAACCACCCCAAATGAAGCTAAAAATACCCCCTTTACCCCCCGTATGGACCAGACCTTCATGGGGTGTATTCTCCAAAAGAACATTGTGAGGCTTGATTCATTCCCTCGCAGGATACGTAGCGACACCAAGATCTTATCTTCTAGCCCAGCCGCCGATAAAAGAAAACACAGGTATATATACCCCTCAACCTTACCACATGACTTCAAATTGAACGAAATCCCCTTCTCATGTCAGTTCATATTCTTCCTCCCTGCATGATGTTAAACTCCACGGACTGCGTCTCAACCCACCAATGATATATGGAGAACTAGAATGGGAGTACTCCTGGAGTGTTTGGATGCATCCTCTCCATACATCAGACTCTGCGACCTAGATAATTATGGATCTTCATAATCATTCATGGCCATCATAAGTGGATAGTTATCGACCCGTGGACACCTTTGTTCTACTATACATACCATTCCCTCAGTGGCTCTGCATATTGATATCCCCTGGCCTGTCTACAAAAGGAAAGATTTCCTGAAGCGATACCCTTCCTATATCCATACGCTTATCTGCCTCAGGGCCCCCATATCATATCTCCCAGTCCAAAAATTTATGGAGTAGTGGTTTACATGTTTGGTCCCCTCTCACATCCAAACGTTTCCAGGGTATCCCTCCCTGGTTAGCCAATGTATCCTCCCGTGGTGTAAATGATGATCTGCATCTATAAACATCAAGACAGGGATGAGCTACATTGACTCGATGGGAAATTGCAGTGAAGATGTTTCTTGTATGCTTGGAAACCATTATCCCCATATGCCTATCTCTGTACTATGAGCAATCGCAGATTTTCATAATCATCCATGTCCATAAAAAGTAGAAATTTATCGAACCATGGACACCTTTGTACGACTATTTGTACCATTCCCTCAGTGGATCTGCATATTGATAGCCCCTATCCTATCTACCAAAGGCAAGATTTCCTCAAGTGATACTCTTCTTATCCTTCTATGCTTACCAGCCTCAGAGCACCCATACCATACCTCTTGATTCGGGAAACCCAAGAGTTACAGTTTACACCCTCAGTCCCTAACACTTATTCAAAGTATACATGAGCCTCATAACTCAATTTCCCTCCAGGTGATTGTAGAAATAGTCACCCAATGGTCTGAAATCTACGACCGTTAAACTAAGAGTACTTCGTCCTTACCACACAACATTAAACTGCATGGAGTAAAGGTACACCCCATGCGCATGATAAATCATCACGGTGAACTCTTCATGTTTTAATAGAAACCAGAGAAAAACATCCCTAACATGTCCAGATATTTCCTTACCAAATGATAGACTTCGTGGCCAGAAAAATCTTGAATCCTCATATTCATTCATGACCATCGAAATTGGAATGTTATCGACCCGTGGACAACTTTGTATGACTATGCGTACAATGCACTTAGTGGCTCTGCATATTGATTTCCCCAGGCCCTTCTACCAAAGGCAGAATTTCCTCAGGCGATACTCTTCCTATCCACGTATGCTTACCGGCCTCATAGCCCCAATATCATCTCTCCTGAACAATGAAGCCCCAAAACCACAATTTACACCATCAACCCCTCTCCATGTATTGGAAATGCCGAGAAATTCAAGCCCAGTAACATTCTCATCAAGAGTGGCCTTTGCAACTACGTCCTTACCGCATGAAGATTAAAACTGCATGGAACATATCATTTCAACTTGGCGCAAAGATTCAATGACCAAGTATTAAAAATCCAGAGAAAATGACTCCATCTACAAGAATTTTCATAGGTTTAAAAATTCCCCCTATCCTCACTGCATGACGTTAAACTGCACAACATCTTTAAAAATGCTCCTCGTCCTCTTGGAATGATGCTAAATGGCATAGAATTTAAAATACTCATACGTCCTTTCAACATGACAAAAAACTGCACAGTATCAAATAACAATAATGCCCTCCATCCTTGACGCATGACGTTAAACTACATGGTCAAAATATGTCATGGGTTCAATTAGGAATGGAGGCTTTCCTCCGTCCCTCAATGCATGGGCAAGACCTGCACAAATCACCGTCTCACACCAGTGTGAGAAGGGATGTCTTCACCCATTATTGAATATTTAGCCCAGATTTTTCTCCCATATCTCAGCAGTTTCTCCTCATATATTACACTATATACCCAGAAGGAGTTGAACCCTTGTAAGCCACCCCTGGTGGTCCTGAATCTCAACTTCCCTGTAGTTTCTTAGCTATCCAAAGATTAAAATCATTGACCTAAGGACACAATTACATGAAAATTCATACCATGCCATCAGCGGCTATGTATATTGATCACCCATGGCCCATTTACCAATGGAATGATTTCCTTAGGCAATGCTTCTCTCCGTACGCCTCTTGGCCTCTAGACCCCCATATCCATCTCGGGATTCAAAAAACCTCTAAGCTGCAGTTTACCATCCACATTCACAACCCTGCCTAAATACGTTGGAATGTATATGATGAGATTACCAAGAACCAGGAAAAGTCGTTCCATTCTAATGAATGTCCCAGATACATGACTTTAAACTATTCCAAGATCCAACATTCCATTACGCCAACTAAATGCGTAGGACATGGACCCATCTTCCACACTCCTGATTCATATTGAAGTTCCCAAACCCTTTCAGACATCACATACCCTTTCTGAGACACCCTTGGTGGTTCTTCGTAATTCTTCAAGCCACCCATGGTGGTTTCTATAATCCGAACTTCCAAAAAGTCCTCAGGACATCAGAAATGGATAGTAATTGACTTAAGGACACCTTTCCCATGACTATTCATTCAATTCCCTCAGCGGCTCTGCATATTGATCTCCCATGTCCCGTCTAACAAAGGCAAGTCTTCCTTAGGTGATGCTTTTCCATCCTCTGCACGCCGATATGGCTCCCATTCCATGAGATATGCCTTGAATGTCGTTCAAATCTAAACATTATCCCCCACGTGCGTATGAAAGGTATTGAGAAATCTTTTAATCAACTAAACCTTGTCAGGGACCTCTCCCCACCATATCTGGTCAAAGTTATTCAACATAAGACATCAGTAATTATAGTCTTGTTGGCGGGACTTTAAACCACTCACAAAAGGAGGGGTAAATCCTGTTAGGAAAAAAACCCAAAAAGGGTGACCTAAGAAATATCCAAGCCATACCCGCTTGGTCCACACTGAATCGGCCCAGCCAAAATTAGGGTATTGATGGAAAACACTAAAAGTTTGAGGGGCTTTTTCTATAAAACCCTAGCAATAGTCAAACTACGCTCGTTGGATACCATGGTCCAGGAAAAGATTAGAGCTCGTTTATATTTTATCAATTTCCCTAAACTATGATTATTCTATGTTCAGTGAATTTTTATATATAGAGATCACATCAAATAATTTCTATCATAGGAAGAAGACAACAAGAGTTCTATGGAGAAACATCTTTTTGTTCTGTAACAAAGTTTATGAGAAGGGTTTGCACAATCTGGATCCTCCTCTAGCATGAAAGGTTATTACAAAAGTCTTTCAGTGGATTCAAAATGTTGTATCAGGTGTTGATAAGAATCCTTGATTGCTTGATGGATATTCTGTTGCAAGGCTATCTCAGATTCTTCACCAGCCCGCAATGCTTCCGCCTCCTATTCCTTCTGTCAGCTCGCCCTCGTCTCCTCCTCCATCTACTACTCACCTTCTTCAATTATGGTAGTGACATTAGTCTCCTCTTGCTTCATCCACTGTATGTCACTCCTCAGCACCTCCAGTTGAGAATGCTGCTTTAGGACTTCTCCCTAAAGTCTCGCGGCTACCCCGGCATGATCATGAGCTTCTGTTAGGAAAAGTTGCTGGGTCACAGAAAGGTAGGATTTAGACTGAGCAGCAGAAAGGTGATATTCAAAACCACCAAGCCTCTCCCAGTCAATGACCACCCTCTTGACTATATCATTAATCCCATGGTATTCTAATCCATCAAATCCTAGTAGCATAAAAAGATTTCTCAACTGCAGTAATTTAGTCAGCATCTCGGCCAAGGGTGTCTTAGAAATCAGCTTCCAGATTTTCTCCCATGCCCTTTGGTGAGCAGGTCATAGACTTTAAAGGGCTAGTTGATTAGGCTCAAAGTCACTCCTGGACGAAGATACATACTTTTGGATAAATGCCACCAAGGAGGTACCCGATGTGGCTTCAACCGCAAGCTCCACCGCCGCATCAACTTCACCCCTAGCGGTTGTGGTCATGGGAACGATTGGATCCGATGGCACACTCGCCAGTGCTGAAGGTCGTGGTCCAAAATCCTGAAAGTCGATAAGATAGATAATTATCCCTAATTATAAAGGGAAAAGAGAGGATATAGTGGTAAGAGATTGAGAAGCTTACCTCGGATCATTAAGGTGTCAGTGCCCTCAAGCTCTACATCACTGCTACCGCTCGAGGAAGACGCAATATCTTCAAGAGGCAATATAGTCCTAGACACCCCAGAGGTGTCTAGGACCTAAGGCCACACCTAAGGCCAGCAACTGCCAATGCATTCCCCAAGCGGTCATATATTGAGATCACGCTCGGGGAAATTACTCCCTCAGTAAACAAAATGATGGCCCGCTCTGGGTTTTTGACAAATGTCCTCATAACAGGCTCTTCCTCCATCACCATGAGATCAATCGTGTCTAAGGCAGCTGACCTCATTGGATCTGGGGCCTCCTCGGTAATCATGGGGGCCCATCCTACCTCGCTGTTATAGATACTGTGTGATCAACGAGAGTCTCATCTTCCAGCTGATCCTCCTCTGAAATATCCTCGGTTTTTTAGGACAGATAGAAAGTGTCCGTACCACTAGCCCCTTCAATAGGTCCCACCATCTCTTCACACTCAGGTATGGCCGCAGGTGGTACCTCAGAAAACAAGGGGGCGGCAGGTATGACCACTTGGGAAACCACAACCAGGTCTCTGATTGGCCCTACACCATAGCACTAAAATAGCTAATAACTGGAAGAATCAGAACATATGAGTTGGTAATCAAGGAACTGGGAATCATGATCACCCGATGTTCCCAGTCTGAGCCATTCTGATAATCGGGATGCATGCCGATGTCTATATATCATCCCATGGGAAAATTCTCCACTCGAAATAATGGGAGGAGCTGGAGGAGGAAAGACCCGAGTCAGATCCGCGATGGTCACTTCCATGTGCTCAACTAAAAAAAGAGACCCCTCCTCGATGACCCCCATAGTCGAAGGCACGTGTTTGCCTGCTGTGGTACCCCGTGCAGTATACTCCAGGGATGGAATTTCCCACATGGATTCCTCGGCACCCAGCATAAAGAGAAGAAACATTAGAACCTCCACAGTAAAGAAGGAAGAATGCCAGGACGGATGAGCAAGGCAACCTCTTCATCGGGATCAGACGACTCATGATGGTTTATCATCATGGACACCTGTTTAGACCCATAAAGACAGTTTTAGAGTGAATGCATGTATGCTTCCATTTCCTTCAACGAGGTTACTATATCATCCAGATCGTCTTACAACACAATATCTGGTCGAGAAAATATAATCCTAATACTCGGATGATCGAGAGAGCTAAATTGGAGTAACGCCCAAACCACTTCATCTAAGCCACTGACCCTCTGGTCATCCTAAATCCTCCACGCATCTGGAAATGTGGCCATAATAGGAACAACTAGCCAGGGGGGATTGACCTGAGAGGGTCGGGCAGCTGTAGGGGCTGGGGGATGTGCAAATAGTCGTGGTTGTTTTCTATATCTCGTCGCCACCTTAGAACTCTTGGGATCTATCTATGGGTGAGACCTCAAAGGCAGGGGGTATTCCCTTGCCTCAGCCACAGTAGGGGAACCAGCAAAATCATTACCCCCTAATGATTGATCACTCTCTTCCTCCTCCTCATTAGTCACCCATCGCAGCATGGCCTGGACTCGGTGAGTTAACACCACATAACCCTAGCGTGCATGAACGTAAGCATCGTGGTCCCAGAGATACTGATTGGCCCACTCCAGGTCCTCATCATAAAGGATTTCAGTAGGAGTATATATGTAGCCCAGCCCGTCGAATGCCATTTATGATTCCTGGAGATGCCGCCACAATGAACATGGGTAATTTTTGTGAGAGGATGATAGACCATTGAATTCGTCCCATTGGCCCCAGGCCATCTAGAAGGTAGCATCAACAGGAATTACAAACTCTCTCCAGGCAGATTTAAGGGAATGTGAGGATACACCTCTGTCCTTTAAAACATTACGCAAAAGCACGGGACCAGGTGGGTTGTGGAGGTCCTTTCTCGGCTTGGTTGGAGCATTATCCTCCTTCCACTTCTTCTTTCTCTTCGATGGATTAGGACTCGAGATAGTGGGTACCCTCAGCCCTAACTGACCATTCAGGTACGATTGCACCCAGGAGTTAGCATAGCATTTGGAAAATAAAGGCATGGAGTCTTCAAGAATGGGGGTCATAACCTCACAGTCAGTATCTGCCCGGGTAAACATTAGCCACAATTTTTAGGCCACCATTAGATGGTGGTTCCCACGGGTGCCATTGAGAGCAAGAGGACACAACTTCTAGACGCATCCATATTGATGTCCAAATCAACATGGAGCATACCCCTCACAGATCAATTCCCCGCTGATACGAGCCACCAGAACACCCTCTCGGAGGTAAAAGAGGTATCCCCTCTTGGTTAATTCCTCTGATATGGATTTCATGATCACGATGGTCGCAGAAGGATATGGTCATAAATTGAAATGATCATACCTCAAGATTCGGCTCGATTGTAGAAGAAAACTCTGGTCCGTACATTTTCCATCCTTCTCATGGGTCACCCACTACTCGGGCATAACCCCACTGGTCAATTGCAAATACGGCCGGAATACGGTACCCAGAATCTGAATAATATTAATGAATGTATAGAAGTTCTTAATATGTGATCCCAAACATCCGGAGAAGATTTGAAAAGGGTCGGCTACCTGGTTTTGTTGACTCCCCTCAGTAATATTTTCAAGCAACTGATAAATCCTTGTAGGTACTAGGAAAACCAAGTTGATGGGGTTTTTGGTGGCCCGTTGTGCCGCCATAACAAAATTTGTGACCCGCATGCCACCAGTATCACTTACGGGCAATATGCAGCCACTCAAGAACGTGGCCAAAAACGCCACCAGGTGGTGCAATCGATCAAAGTACGACATAAGTTCCCTTCCCCAACTGTTGAACTGGACATCCTCCAGGATCATCCAATAGTTTCCCCTCTTCCTTCAGGACTCCATCAAAGGATAGGTCGTGGGCCGGCGCGGAAGATCCATGGACTTCATCTCTCTGGAGAAATCATTGATCCATTAACTATATGGGACATGTTGATTTAGAGATATATCCTTCAAATGCTCTCGGGCCTGATCAATGAGGTCCTTCACCAAGAGAGGGGTCCTTTCTTCATTATCCCACACAGAAGGGGGAGGCAATAATTCATCATACATGCATCCAGCAATTGGCAACCCTAAAATCAGGAATACATCCCAACGAATGATACCCACCTCCCCATGGACCAGATGGAAGATGTTGGTATCCGGACTCCAACGGCTCATAAGCTTCTTGGAAAGGGCATGGGGCCAATGGGTATAGGTCTGGGACACCCAGCCAGCTTCATATAGACCTACGACTCTCAATTCCCCATCAAACTCAGCACAGCTCTAACGAACCCAGAAGGGACACGCAGAATCCAATGACTTAAACACCCCTCTAGGCCGAAGGTCCCTATCTACTGACCAGCCACATTGGTTTTTTAACATATCATTGTGGGAAATACTTCGGTAATAGTGAATTTCCCCATCCTGTTGACGTTTTCTCCTGTCGAGTACACAGGAAAGAGATTCAACACAGACCGGGTAGCTTTATCCCTTGGGGTAGGCCACCCATGGTGGTTATCACAACTCGAGGGATAGTACTGGAAAATATTCATGTTGTAGGATTGTTGTCGTGATATGGAATTGGAATCAGTGTATCATACAATAAAATGAATTCGTAGGTAGGGAGGATGTTTGAAAAGGGGTACTCCCACTGTGAGTCGGACAACAAGTATGCAAGGAGGGGTTATAGTGGAGTGTGGTGGACTCCATCCTGAACAGAGATGGCCACATCCATTAATTGTTTATCATAAATCAGAAGAGGCTCGGTAGCAAGCCTAGTCGCAGGTCGATGAGGAACCATGTTTTCTCTCTATATCATGGAAACCATACAAATGGTTAGTCCACGAGAATAAAATTTGTACAAAACACTATGTACCTGATAAAAGACTCCATCCCAGAGCCTTCATGTCAAAATCCGCGGGCTAGACTCATAGGAGAGTTTGAGATAATGACATACCACAAGACAACACTACGTGGAGGAAGTCCGTAATACTCTGGCCCATGGAGTGTTGGAAAGAAAGCCGCGAACCAGGCTACTCAGGGGAATCTCAACCCCTAATTTAAATGTCTATGTTTGGAAGGCTTTAAAAGTATTCAATGTCTAGATTATTCCAGTCCACAGACCATCAGAAACCACATAGCGATTTCATACGCGGTCCATCAGGACTTACTTTTTAGTTGATTAAAATTTTTAGTCCGCGGCTAGGATATTGGTCCATGGGTTAAGGAAAGTGCGAATGTGGAACGGTTCATGGAAATAGAAGCTGGTTCGTGGATGAGAAGTTTCGCGGAGAAGGCAGCCACACGGAGACGAAAAGAGAGCTATGTTGTCATGACAAATCTAGTGAAATTGAAGGGAAGTCCCCCCCCCCCCCCCCCCGTGTTTATAGGCATGGTCCCCTACCGGGTCTACTGCTCTACCACAAACAATCCAAATTTCAGGACCACTCTACATTGGAATAGTCTCCTATTCATTCCGATCGCACCCCATTTTTATGGGGGCATTTGTAGGGTCCTGATAAATCCACAAAGTAGAATGGAAATCCCCTTAATTTGTGAAAGTATTCTACCAAATTTCCTTCAATAAACTGGGTAAAAATATGGAGAACACCCACAAATTGACATGGGATCGACCGGTCAGCGTACTAGTCCAACATTGATGGTACGTGGCCAGTTGAGAAAGTTTCCCCCTCCGTGGACCAGTGTCATCCGTGAAACAGAGGTGGGAACCCTCCACGGGTGTGAAGCAGGATGGGCGACAGGGCAGTCAACCATCATGAACCGCCCCAACAAAGAAAATGCATCAATCATCCCAGAACGAGTGCAATGTTGTTCGCTGAATAGAGGGGGAGCCCTGTATGACCTCGAAGCACCCCCTAAAAATTTGGTTCATGCGTAAGGTGCATTAAATGCCCCCCGCGTGTTTTGGATTGACTAACTCATCTGTAAAATGGGTTTCCGGTAATTGGCCTCAAAAAAAGGTGCATCATGAAAATAGATACATCTCTTTCCCCCCTCTATAAAAGGACTTTGAGGGGGAGAAGAAAGATATCAATCATATTTGGGTGGAAGGATATTGGAGGAAGGAGCATAGGATTTTGCCGATAGCGAAGTTCCAATTTGTGAACCAGAATAGGTATGAAACTGGAAATAAATTAATAAGGAACCAAAAAACGCATAACAAACTATTAAACCACAAACATAAAAAAAATAAAGAATACAATGATCCATGGACCCTCTGTGGATGTACTCCCTGCGGAACAGGGAGTCTATGAACCTTTTTTGATCCAACGCACCACGTGGAACCCTTCTACGCGGGAAAATCCCTGACTGATGATCCCCCGACTAGCGCTGCCCCTGGTCGTCGCCGCTCGAGCAGACTCCGCCACGTACCAACATGGTATGCTGGCCGAACATGAAGTCGCGTACCACCCTAGTACACAGGATGCCTAGTAGTCGACGTACCACCCTGGTTCGCAGACGACCTCTCCAGCCACATAGAACCCACCTACGTAATGGGCACCACTTCTCATACACCCATGTGGCCCGCTAAATCCTTTGGTGTTCCCATTACCCAAGCTAGATAAAATCCTTCCAATCCAGCCAGATCCTTCACAATCCCTTTATTGGTCTATTCATCGGCCCCAAGCCAAGGCCTCTACTAAAGCCATTGGACCCGTATGATGGAACATTCAGGCACATCAGCGTGCCTCTTTGAGTTCACATACACACAGTAGGTGAGGGAAAAGGGGTTGCTCCAGCCCTTGAGCGTATTCCCAAAAAATTATTGGGTCCACATTCCCACAATAGTAAAGGTTCTGAGCCCATGATTCCCCTTTCTGCCTCTCTAATTTCCAAGATTGAGGGACCCCGCTCACGTTTTCTTTTGACGAGTGTCAACGGTGAGCACTACCCCCCTCTCCTAGTAGTGGCTGGGCATCCCTCCTAGAGTAAGCCCCACACCATCCTCGGTGGAAGCTAATGGACCTCCCATCTCATAACAGAATGTTCATTGCTCCGCTTCCTGACTCCTACCTTCCTCTAACACTAGGGAGAAGGAGAGTCCAGTGGTCCCGGCCTTCTCCTCTGCTCGTCGTCTTCCTCCCCTTCTCTCAGTAGGGAGAAAGTGTGTGTCTCCCCTAGTCTGTTGCATTCTATTGTTTCTCACACCGAGCGTGTCTCACATTGGAATAGGGATTTGTAATGGCCACAAAACCCACACAACAGCAGCCCTCAGAAAAAACTATATGGGTTTTGATCATTGTTTCCTAAACAGGGTACGTAGGACGCCTCCCTGAGGTTCAATCCCAACAATGGAACACTAACCATGTGTACATACCAATCATGACCCTAAGAATAAACTAATTGTGTTTTGATCCCTATATCCTAGGTAGGTTATGTAGGATGCCTCCTCGAGGCTAAATCCCAATAACAGGAAACTCTCACATGTAAGCCCTAATCTTCCACTAACACGTGAACTTCGATTCCTGACCAACCGGATTATGTAGGTATCCTCCCCAAGGTGAAAACTGATATCTAAGTCTTTTATACATCTCTCCCTATCAGAACATGTCCATATATTCTAGCAGAACCATATTTGGGCCCAGGAAATCACTTCCTTTGGGTCTTCTGGGCCGCTTCGACGTAAGTACCGCACCAACTTCGACTGGGAACCTCTCGCCCAGAGGTACTTGCCACATGACATTAAATTGTAAGGCTGGGTCCTCATCACACAACCTTAAAACGTGATCTGTCCCGTCAATTGGCACCGAACTACATTGATTCTAATTCCTCTCATGAGGATACGTAGGAACCCCTATCACAAGTTTGATTCAAACGCTGAAGTCATTATCTGTCGCCCTGGATGACAATAAACTCCAGAGCGCCTACTTATAAGGCTTTAAGCCAGTTTTGTCTCAATGAGTCCAAAATCCTAAGAGTCATTAATCCAATGAGGGATCGTAAATCTCGGTCCTAAATGATTCTTAATCCCTACGTTCAGCTGACCATTTCCAACCAGGAGTAATCCATAGATACTATTCTTGGGTATAAAACTATGATTCGCGAACTTATGAATACGTCTTAAATCTATAAGAGTGTCCCGGAACATGCAATAATTTCCCCCAGAAGGGTGAGATGAGCCAAACTTCCCATCCTCCCGACCAATGTGAATTATTATGCATCACTGGCCGAATCGCCCAGCAAATGCATGCCTTTCGAAAGCAGGTCCACAGATCATTGGATAAAGAATTGTTGGGCATTTCGAAATGAAGACCGATATACCCAACCTGAGTGATTGAGTGGAACTCAGATCTATGCAAGATCGACCATCGGGCACGTCAGTCCTCCCATCCCCCGATCCAAATAGAGTTACTATACTACCAAGAAAAATATTGGACTTTAATGGCCATCATTCATTCTGTAGGTGAAAAAATAACATGTTTAAATATTTTTTATATAGAGGAGTAAATTTTCATTTAAAGAATATTATTTAAGGAATTATTTAGTGGGAATAAAACCCTTGAGAACAAATAAATAAAATCATGATATTATTTAACAAAAATGTGGAATGTTGATGAATTTCATAAAGATACTGAATAATGTGTTTGGGAGATGTTATCTAAAGGGACATATCAGTAAATATTTTTTTCTTACTAGTTAAAATGTATTAAAAAATATATTATTTTAGTTTATAAATAATTCAAATAAAGTAGTTAATGATAAGGTTTCTCATAATAATATGAAGGATGTTGTTACGAAGCCATTAGATATTAGTCTCCCTAAAGAGGGTTGAAAATATTCTAATAATATATAATGATTTATGGGTGATTTAAAGTATAATTGATATAAAATTGGAGAATAAAATTTCAATATTATTTTTGGAAAATTGATTCAAATTTCTAAAAATAATTATTTATGATGTTGTAAGAAGAATGTGACTTTAACAATCTATATTGCTGATGTAAATAAGAATATGAGTTCTATTATCAAAAATGGGATTTAATGAGGAATATTGATTGTAATAGTGTTTATTACTCACATTTAGTATGAATAATAGGTAATGTTGGATGGAGAAAAATTATTAGCCATGGGTTATAAATGGATATTATATAATGATATTTATCCCCACACTCACGTAGTCCTTAGATACTTACATTGATATAGGGAGAAAGAATAAATAAATCACTTCATGTTTATTAATAATTATATATTAAAATTTTGAGAAAATAATATAGCTAAATATTAAATATATGTGTTCACTCTATGGTGGATTCATCTATTGTTTACATGTATCATAAATTTTATAGTATTTTATGATGAGGATAATTTGTCAACTCAAATGGATGTATGTGTTTTGAGCTATTCTAAAATGTTTAGTGAAAATTTAAATGGTAAAATGTTATTGAAATATTTAGGGAATTTTTTTTTGATGTGTAAAAAGAGTATTAGTGTTAAATATTTGAAAATTTTAGTTACTGTGTAGAATAAAATTTCGTTATCAATGATGATCACAATATGTTTTAGGTGATGTAATGAAAAAGTTTTAACACCATCTAATGGAAAATAAAATATTATTATTCATTTTTCTTATTTACCACAATGATTTATCACACATAGGAGTATAGGTATTGAATAATTATTCATTTCTATGTTTTTCAAATTTTAAAATTGATTTTTATTCAATGGTTTACAATAAAATATACAGTGGGAGATTATTGATCCCAATAATAAAGAAGTATATCTATATATATTGATAATTAATTAACCCAGATTAATTATATTGAGATTTAAAGTTAATGAAAATCCCCTCAAATAATATTTTTATCTGGGGAAGAATAATTAGAGAAATGAAATATTGGATATGTGTATGTGTGGTATTATTTTGATAATACCTAAATCATGAATGAATTCTAGATTTTTTTAAATATATAAATTTTAGAATTTCACTCTTGATTTGGATTTATTTGAGGGGTAAGGAAGAATTAAAGAGGATTTATGTTTCAATATTAATGTTTTTTAGATTTTGAGTTATATATTCTATATGTACAAATCATGATGATATGATTTGAGTTATCGATAATTTACTCATATTATAGACACAATATGATAATATCATAATGAAACAAATGTCTTGAAAATTGTGTTTTTTAATTATAGAATATGATGTTTCATTATTTAATCCAATAACTTGTTTCATGTTGATTACTTACGTAATTTTATAGGATTAAAATTTGATGACATCATAATCAGATGGTATTACAAATTTTGGTTGATAACGTTTTTAGAAGATATAGGTTTTATTAGAATTTTCAAAAGTCACTAAGTCTTGTTGGTATGGGTGAATCTATGATGAATAGATGGGATAGACATATGACAAATACCCATGTAATAATTAAATATATATAGGTTACTCTTATTATTTATAAGTGAAAATTGGAAAATAATTAAGGAGCATAGAGATGTATAATGGTTCATTTTCCTAAAAAAAATAGTAGTGTCATGAGTATCACTATAATAAGTATGAGTACAAAGTGGGAAATAATATTTGTTAAAGGTAGTAAATTGGAGTTAATATTATTTCAGAGATAATGGAAATAATAAAGTACATGTGTATTAGTATGATGTGTTGGGAAACACAATAACATGGAAAATAGAAAATTCCTCAAAACTCAAAAATAAGGGTAACTCTGAGAGAACTGAAATAATTGTAAGGTCAATATAACACATCCATTATAAAGGTTAATATAGGCTAACTAAAAAATTAAAAAATTCATTAAAACTTTTCATATGTGAGGTCTCATACATAAGATTCTTACTATTCAAATATATGAGATTTATAGAAGATAATTTCAAGGTCCTAAAGTAATATTTTTACAATGTGATTTTTTTAAGAAGAATAAAAAATATTTTCTTAATGTTGTTATTTTTATGGATTATATATAATGAAGATAGATCATGATATTTTATTTTTTATAATTAGTGTCACATCTTGTAGATGATATACATTTGTGATATTTCAAACATGGACAAGGGAAGAAGAATATGTAATATGTTATGAATAAGATTTATAGAACTATACATTTATTAATGATATTTTAATATTATGATAAGGATAATCCCTAACTATGAGAAGATAATGATATTAGTCAATATTATTGTGAGATTTCATTATATCATCATATATTATGAGTCAAAGATATTTCATGATTTTTTATATTCACAATGGGTACTATATTGAATTAGATAGTCCTAGGTGTTTCTAAATCATGCCATGCATAAGTTACAATTTTTAATTAGTGAACCTTATAGATCATGTTTCTATTGTTTATTCTTTTGTTACTCTATGTGTGGGAATAAATTAGTGAGATCACTCACACTATCTAGTGAAGGAGGTTGATTAGAAAGGAAATCCTAAAACAGAAAAATGAATATCCTTCCGTAATTCCCATTCCCCCTCTATATGATCCAACTCCGAGATGGGGGGAAATATCCAAAAACAATATTCACTCTTATACCCCATACCATTAATAGTCCAAAACTATCTATGAATAGGGATCAGACCTAATGAATTTTATATTGTAAAACCCTAAACATTTATGGTTCTAAAAAATTACATTCTTTTAATCCTTATGTATTTTTTTATTTATTAATTTCCATTGTTTTAATGGTTTCTTTTAAAAAGTTTTAAGATGGTCATAGCTAGAGGTATATGAGAAATTAAACTATAAGATTGGTCTTGTTACATGATGACTAAGAAACGCAGAATGAAACCCAGTGAGAGGAAGGCTCATACTATAGTGAATAGGGGTGTAGTATGGTATTATTTGGGAATATTGGAGACCCATTACTCAGGTTTTGTCTTTTTATAACCCATTGGAGTGACATAATGATGGTGTCAGGGGATAGGGGAGGCTGACATCATGGGACAAGTCACACTACAATGGTTTTATATTAGAAGTTGGAAACATGGCATGTCCTCTGTAGTGCAATGACAATTTCACCACAATATTTCCTTATCCACAGACTTGTACATTCCCCGTGGACAAAAAAAATTATTCTCCTCCTCATCCCAATGAAGTTCCTAGAAATCCCATATATGTTTCATTCTCATCCAAGGAAATATAATACCTCAATTCCACTACTCTTCACTATAAAAATTCTATTTTTTATTGATCATCCTTCTGAAAGGAAAACACTATTTAATCATAGGATTTGAATTCCATTCCCTTTTCCATTATTCCCTTTCTGGAAATTTGCATTCATATTTTTTGGTTTGATTTTAGGGTTCCAATTTCTTTGATGTGATTCAAGGATTTCATCTTGGATGAAAAATTTATTTTATGCTCAATGTATATAGTCCTTAAGGTAAACCATAATGTCTTATTTATTTTATAACTTTGTATCTTGAATGGTAATGCATGGTAAATTAATGATTAGCCCAAATAAAAAAATATATATTTTCTATGAATAACATATACAAATAAATAGTCCTCCATATTTTTATTACCCAAATTAAATTTGGGAAAATATTTTTCATCCATATAGTGATGTGAGACCTAAACTAGATTGGAAAATAAGAAAATTAAATATGTGACCCAGTGGGTTATATGATCTAAAATATGACCTGGTATAGTAAATATATAATAATAGGATGTATCCTATGAATAATACATATTTATATATGATATTTTTTAATAAAACATAATAACTAGTAAAAATGTGGGTACATTAATGAATTTGAAATATTTAGAATTCAATGTTACAAATAGTAAAAAAAAGAAAATATAACTAATGTGATAAATTTGATTAATGAAGAATAGGTCTTATAGAGGGCCGAGTTTACCCTCGGGTATAATGTATATGGTTCGGTCATAGGTTGAGTTTCTACCTTGGTGGTCCATTTATGATTCTGGGGTATGATGAGTTTCCCCTTGGATGTTCCAATATTATTTTGTGATAGGATGAGTTTCCCCTTGGTTGTTATTCTATAATTTCCTTAATGAAAGTGTTTCCCCTAGGTGGATATTATATGATATCAAGGTAGTTAGAATCCCCCACATTGTGGTTTTGTATCTATTTCAAAGACATACAACACTAGATGGTGTATTAAAGGTTGATCTCAGGTGTCACGGTAAAAATCAATGGTGAACATTTTCTTACTTACAATGATTTCACTAACAAAAAATGGAACATAATCATGATCATTCATTCAGTGGGATATATTTATAATTGAAATTGTTGTATGTATACTAGGATTACATACACCCTGTTGAGGCCACCATGGTTACCAGAGAAATCATCATGGTTGAACAAAATCTAAGTGAAGGTCTATTTGATCAATGTTTGATCTAGAATTGCTAAGATGGAGTATGATGTATGGGATCCAGCAAGAACTAGAGACATGTTATAGGATTTTCATTCATGGTGTGTTTTGGTACATATTGGGATTTCGATGTATATGATCTACCCAAAGAGGCTGAAAACTATATGTATATATTGTATGATATTTTTATAGAATTTAATATTGTATAGAATTATTTCGGTATGTTTTTTAATTATTTTTTTTCATCGTGAATTTAAAATTGTTTTGACTTGGTTATATGTTATTCACATTAATTCTAAAGTTTTGGAATAAGTTTATATGTCCTTATAGTCTACTAATGGTTTCAATAAATATCCTCACAGCTGGAAGATGGCCTCTAGTATGTATGGAGCCTTTCCAATGGTCAAATAGAATTGATATTTCTTTATTGTCAATAATAACATGATAGGTTGATAAAAAGTTCTATAATAAAGTAATTTTTCTATTTTTCTATTTTGGAAAGATAAAAAATTGAATTTTTTTGTTACATAATATGTATTTTGTGATTATTAGAATATAAACTATGTATGAGGTAATACTATATTAATTGACCATGTATTATTATTTTTGGATTCCTTATTTACAACTGAGACACTTCCCCCAATGTGATGTGCTTGAGTATTGTATTTATTATCTATGGGATATTTTAATATTATGATATAATGGTAATAGATTTTGAATTGTAGATTCATATCAATAATTTAGTATTTATATTTCATTTTTTTGATCTCTCATTATGGTTTTCCTTGGTTATAGTATCAAGTATATTTTTTTAAAGGGTCAGCAATGATTTATTTGTTGTCTTATCATTTATTTTAATTGTGTAATCTTATCAATATGATTATTTTTTATTTATTAATGTTTTTAATAATAAAATAACTTATTTATGGATGTTATTTATTATGAAAATCAAAGAACACCATAAAAAGTTTCTTCCTCTATAACATGTGAATGAAACTAGATGTTTAGTGGGTCCTTCATAGATAACCTAATTTTGTTTTCATAATTATTATATTCTCATTTTAGTCTCTCTAACGTGATTGAATAAATTTTATTGAATATTTCACTACATGTAAAGGAATAATATTAATGATTTGTTATTGTTCATTATATTGGTGTGGAAATTTGTTTTCCGTATTATGAAGTAATTACAGAGAAAATAAGCATCTAAAAGAGATTAGTAGAGAATTATTCCATGAATTAATTAACTATAATATTTCGTATTCTTTTTTAAATATCATATAGAAGTTTTATTAGTTCCATACAATCAACCTGTATCAACCTTAGGACTATGTCTTTCAACCTTGTGACCATTATTTTTATCGTTATAATAGAATATATCATCGAAATTGGAATATGATAAAGCATTAAACATTTTATGTTTTAAGATTACATATTATTTGTTCAGACGAAACAAATATATGTGAAAACATTACATGAATTATATTTATATCTCATATTGTATCATTTTAAGCCTTACAACTTCTTCTCAACCATACTAGATGAACTATATGAGATTTTCATCGAAGGGTTGAATCCTACAAATTTCATTAAACCTTATTAAAGACATGAAACCAATAATATTTAACCCTATCACACTTTTAACACTATATAGATAATATGTTTTATGTAATACATGTCTTCTTCCAAAACATAACAATTGATTTATTTTTATTATCTTTTTTTTATTTTAATTCAATTAAAAAAATTCGAAAATGTTTTCTAATATTATTTGTTCAATAATTACTCTATAATTAATTATATTCAATAAAAATAAAAATTGTAATATATTATAAAATATTAAATAAAGATAATATCAATATAATCATGATTTAAATTTTATTATTTTTTTTGAATTTTTTTTTATTTATATCTATTTAAAATCAAATTTAATGGATATTAATTTTTTATTATTTGTGAATTAAATATTGAAATAGAAATGAACGAATTTATATGAAATGAAAATCTAGGATATTTGAAGTATATCATTTCATAGAGATTCCCAACTACATGTTTTTAAATTGTTAATTGTAGTATCTTTTTAATTCAATTTTCATATATGAACTAATGAGTTTATGATGACTATGTAAAAGAAAAAACACTATAAACATATATTATTTTTAATATAATATGAATGTGAAAAAAATTATGTTTTCTTCATTGATACACACAATAAATATATTAATAAAAAAATAAAATATATCATTGTGTTGAGTATACAATTACTGGGAAAGATCGCATGAATAATTCATCATTAAAAAAATCAATGGAATCTTTGAAATGTTTTAATTAACTATTGGTGCTATCATTGTTTCTGGAAATTTTTATTAAATATTACAGTAATCTCATATCATAATGTATACTTACTCAATATTTATAAATGCATTGAATATATATAGAATCTGTGGTAAAATATTTCTCTGTGTATTTTTAAATGATTTTCATTAAAATTATAGAACTTGGTATCGGGTTATACTACCGAAATCAATGGTATTTCTAGTTTTTCCATGGTCTAGTAATGTTATGTGTTATTTGGTTATGGATTAATCTTGAAAAATGAAAGGCTATTCAATCCTCTATTCAAAAGGTAAGGTTTTGAGTTTAGGATTAATGTGAAAAAATTAAGGGTTACTAGGATTTTCCTCCATGTGTGAGGATGATATTTTTATTTTTTTCTTTCCACCATGTCTGAAAAACGAATTTATATTTATTCTGTGAATTATGGTGTGAAGAAAGCCATTTGTAATGGGTTGTAACTCCCCTATTAATGTAAATCCCATTTATATTGGGTGACATACTCTCATGTTGAGAGTGTGAAGAGTAGATGTTGGACCACATTTATCCAAATAATTATAAGTATATTTTTTCATACTATATTTTATAATGCAAATAATAATAAATATTTTAATATATTTATAATTTAAAAAATTTGTAAACTCACCCTCAAACCCTCTTTGAAAATTTAATATCATAACATCATGACAAACATATTAGTATCTGATCATGGACCATTAATGGATCACTTAAAATATATTATATTTCATTTTTTAAAATTTAATCATAGAATTTATCGTCATGGGTAATTATAAATTTAAAATAGAAGGATCCTATTTTAATAACAGATCGATACATTGGAGAGATTAATTTTTTATGGTATTGATTACAATTATTTCTAGGAAAAATGTTGGTTATCCTTATGATAAAAGGAAATAATCACAAGACCATAATGGTAAAAGAATACATGTTAAATGAAATTGGTACATATACTTTTACTGGTAATTATACTCTTACATATGAATTAAATTAAATGGTAATAAATATTTTATAATAAGTAGTAAAAAATGATGTATTTATTTATTTCCCATAATGAAATAATATCCATGTTATTTTGAGAATATTAAAATCTACTTATAATATAACTAATAAATAAAGGAAAATAATCTTTGGATATTTGGAGCTAGGTTTTAATATTTTAAAAACTGTAAAGAAGTAAGTAATATAGTATTTATTTATAATTTTTTTTATTGTAAATTTCATGAATTTTATATGAGAATACTTATATTGTATGGTTCCTATTGAAAGAGTTCATTGATACATAACAATAAAGTTACATATTAGTAATCTTGTTTTTGATGAATGTGGTAATTTTAAACAATATAAGGACCATTATATTGTTGGTTTATATATTCAATATGACTTATAATATAAAAATATATCTTATTAATAAGTTAAGGAAATAAAATGTATTCCACATAAATTAAAAATGATTATTACTTCTAATTTATCAGTTTTAGAGTTCTGGAGATATTTTAATGATAACATAGATCATGTTTCCAATAGAGTGTATAGATCAATGAAAGGATACTCGATAAATAATAAAAGGGTTCATTATAGATTAGATTAAAAGGGAACCAAAAAATTAGTTTTTATATATTTTTTTAAGTATGTTAATTTCAATGTTGTAAGAAACAAATTAGAAAAGTGAAATTAACCTTTATAAAAGGAAATTACAAGAAGTTAATCATGAATTAAAAGTGATCTCATGATGTTGTATTGATATATATAGACAATTTTATTTCTAGTAATGAAATGTAACTAAAAAATGGAGTCATAAAATTTGGGTCTTATGCTATTAAATTAATCATGTGTGTGATTTTGCTTTGGCATCAAGTGGTTCTGAATCTAAAAAATATTCAGTTGATGAATTTTATAACAAAATTGCAAGGTTTAAATAATTTTTTTTTATATTTTAGATATAACTATAAGGAAAATAATAATAAGAGAAAGATACATTGTGAATGAAACAAGGAAACTCTTAATGAAATTGAAATGATAAACAATAAAAATTTTATTACTAACAATAAAATCTCTTCATGTTAGGACATTAAAAAAAAATGGTAAACTCAAATGTTATATATTTATAAATAATTAGGTAGAAGGATGAATAATTAAATATAGTTAATAAAAAAATCATAAATTTATTAATGAAATTGAAATATTATAGAAAATGTATTCCATTTATTTTCCGGGAAAATAATTTTATGATGTAATGGTTATAATGAATGAAATAATCCAAAAAATATGTACCAAAATATTTTAATAAATTATGTAAAATGTATGAGACCATTATTGTAAAAAGATGTAATATATTTTTCCCCATTGTCACATATTTAGTTGTTGAATCAAAGGTAATTATGAAATTGAGTTTTTATATGATTTAAAAAGATTCTATGACATAATATTGCCTTTATTTTAAATTCTATATCATTAAATAAATGTTTGAATTTTGTTTGGGTTCCAAAGAAATGGTTCCTATAATTTTTTGATATAACATCACATGGGTTACAGAAATATCCTAAATCTGATTTTGTAGGATATATTCCTTTGGAGTCTGAAGAGGGTAACATCATACGAGGATATTGTATATTCTCATCACATTATTTTTCATTAATAAAATTTCTTATCATTCGAAAGATGTATATGAGGTAGTGTATCATCAAGAGATAAATCAATTGTTAATTTTAATATATTTGGTGATTTAATATTTTATAAATATCCTATAATATGAAAGGTTTTATTAGGTAAAATCATAAAAAAATTACTAGTATTTGATAATTATATTATGATGGAATGATGTATAAATTCAAACAAAATAAATTAATTATTTATAAAGAGGAATCTATTCGGTTTTCTAGAAACTAAAGTATAATATTTATACTATCAATTATTTTAAACTAATTGATAAAAATTTCATGTGCTTAAATTTTGTATAGTGAGAAATGATTGTTGTATATTATGCATTGATATATGATTTTTAGGATGACATGTGATTTGTATAAAAATAATAATGTGTTGTAATAACATCGAATAAATTTAGACAGCACTATGTATACGATTCTTCAATAAACATTAAACTGCACATAGAGAGTCTTGAAAGTAGCTAGTTAGTTCAAAATTTAATAACTATAAAACATATTTATATTTAATTATTTATAGGTACATAATCAAATAGTATTAGTTTTATGAATCTTCCTTTATTATTTTACATGAATTTTTTAGGTCAACATCAATTTACATTCATTCTCATAAATTTAAAATCATTTATATATATATATGTGTGTGTGTGTGTGTGTTTGTTTATTGCATATATAAAACTAGTTAAACTTGTAAAAAGAGAATTTATTATTTAATTTAAATGGTATTGAGGTTGATATTTGTTATATATTGGATTTTGAATTTTTTTAGGAAACTAGATATTTTCACAATATTTCAATCCCTAAATTAGGGAAATATTATTATCGTCAACCATTATGATATGTTGGCTTCAAAACTATGATATAATATATATATTTTTTGTTTCTTGTCTGGTGTATATTATGGTCAAATGGGTCAATGAGTTATTATTTCATAATATACAGACTTAGGGGAAGCCCAATGGTTTATGAGAGGCCATCATATCATCGGTGGAGGCAACCATCCATCCCCTGGTGTTGTTAGAGGGACCTATATTTATATAGATCCCACCATCCATTTGGTGGATAAGGATAATTTTTCATTCTTCTCTATCACCCCATCCAGCTAGTGGTGCTCTAAATTGGAATCCATTGTGGTTATTTTGGTATTATCCTAATAACTCAAGTATTGAGTAAATCATCATCCTAATTAGACCCATTTTTTCATTACAACCACTTGGATTGATCTTTATCGATTCAGTATGATTTCCATTTTTGTCCTCATTAATTTTTATTGATACAATTAACTATGGATTTGCATCGATGTATGATAGATTTTTAATAATATATATTCTCTTTTATTCGAATTAATCACATATATAGGCCATATATGCTTAATCTATGGCTCTCCACCTAGATTTAATTGAGAATTAAGGCTTTATTGATAGATCAATGTTTGATCATAATATTTGGTGGCCTCTCACTGATTGATCCATGATCTAATGTTGACAAGGTATCAATTTTCACAAGATGATGTAGTTTTGATCGTGAGGCTTAATTTTTTCATTTATTGTCAATCCTAGAGGTTTTTTGTTAGACTGGATCTTATTATCGTGAATACTAATGTGAAGGAATGATCTAAGTGTTATAAAATAGTGGATCATTGTATTTTTTTCATTTTTTAAGAGGAAAGAATTCCATTACATCTTGGTAAATTATATATATGTCTTAAGAATGTTTTATTTGTGTGTAAAATCCTAGTTTTGAGACCCTTTTAGGATCAATAATATTGACATCTGTTGGGTGGCCCATGAGATCATTTCTCAGTTATGAAATGTTTGTTTTATTCTATTTAAATTATTAATTCTGTAATATTTAACACCTACTAGAATTATTATTTTTAATATATTGTTTTTTCTATATTATTCCTTATATGGGGTATTGAGAATAACTAGTGAAATATCATTTTTAGTGTTAAAGATGACAGGTGTAATTGAAAGACACATTCTACAAGGACCCATTCAAAAAAAATACATAATCCTGAGTTCTGTCAATAATTATACTTTTAATCACATTGAAGATCTTATCAGGTTTATACCATTATTTAATTTGGTCATAAATCATACATAACAACATAATTATTACAAATAGACACTTCCACTCAATATCTATTTTGTTGATAAAAAAAGAAATTTTTTTAAATAAAACATGGTTTGTCTCATGTTTAAACATCATGAATTTCTGTGATAACATAATTGACTTTATTTCTCTATATGTATTTGTGAAAACATTTCAAAACGTTAGATGGGAATAAAAATATCAGCATAGGATATTATGAGAATGAATACGGTTAGTCTTGAGAATCCACTTAATCCATTATTACATAATCATAAATTAATTCTTTCCACCTCTATGAAGAATTAAATATACATCACTAATTATAAGTTCATTTCTTATCCATTTTGTAACCAAAATGTTAGCATAAAACACATAGAAATAACATATAACATAAAGAATGGAACATGGGACATATTCATACATAAATAGAATAACCATATGCTAGACTTCCACACATATCATTCTTAAAAATGGAATATACATATGGATTACTTCCATACCCCAAGAATTGGATGTTATAACGTAACCACCCATCTTTGGTATATCACAGAACAACCCATATTTGGTTTATCACATAACCACTGTATTTGGTTTATCATGTGACCACCCATTAAATTTTCAAGTATAATTATATAATAATAAAAAATAAATGATTTCAATTATCAATAATTCACTCATAAAATGTCATTTTCAATCACAATAAATCATTTCAACATATTTAATTATTCAATTCATTGAAAAACCCATTTAAAAATTTATTACACGTACTTTTTAATCAAAGTGTCCCATAACACATTGAGACATTTTAAATAAAAAAACATTTTTAAGCATTCATGTACAGAAAAATATATTATTAAAACCCATTACTAAAATGAGTACATGAAATAGATAGTTTTAAAAGTCTAAATAAATAAAATAGTTAAAACAATGTTTTAGTTAGAGTGTCCCTTACCACATGAGAGACACATTAATAAAAAAACTAAGGAATAAAATTAAAAATAACATAAATATCATGATAATATAATAATTCATGATATAATGAGTGAAACTATTAAATATACATATTATTGGATAATATATAAATATAATATTTAGATATGTCTCAATGAATGGAGATTGAGACGAAATCCCTTACAATGATTGTATCACTTGATTACGGATAAATTAATGACATAATTATGTGTAAAAAAATAAATACACCATATATAAGTGGATATTCATTATAAAACAATCAGGTGTAATTAAAAAATATTCATAGAATAACACAACCATTGAAATTTATATTTAACTCAATGAATGAATATTGTGTTACGATTTCCCTTAAATTTAGCTCGACTCATCACATACAATCATTATGATCCTGAATAATTAACAATTTAAATTTATAAATTCTTGAGAAATTTTTTCATTTTTATTATTAATTTAACATCACTTTTTACCATGTTATAAAAATTAAAAAAAATTTGTCCATATCAGTCATTTTTTTTATATTTGGTACTTGAGTAGAAAGTGAACATGTTTTGATGTATATTTTCCATTTAGTCCAAAGTACATCATCTCCAGAATAATATTCATGATTTAAATATAATATATATCAATTATATATATATATTTATAAAATCCATAATATGTTAATATAATTAGTGAAATTCACCGTTCATGGAGACGGTAGGTCATACATACGTATGAACAGTACTTTCATTTCTTTGTCATATTTATATGATGAATAATGAAATGATATAAATGTAAATTATAATTCCATTATTATATTTATTTCATATATAATACTTAGTTTTAATAAAACAATCATTTATAAATTCCATGTATAAAAGGAAAGAGTCACATCGCTTTGAGTGGGCGGTAGTCCACACTTCCTCAAACATAATTATAATATTTAAACAACATGGAAAGCCAAAATGTATGACAAAAATATAAATTATGTAAGAATAGATGAAATATGAATATAATATATATCATATATAAATAAATTTTTGTTATAATTTCCAACAGGAGTGGTGCTTTGAGAAATTTGAACAATCATCGTTTCACGTTGTAGTTCTTAGCCATAAACACGAATAATATGTTATATATCCATTAGATGGAGGAGTGTGTAAGTGTTAGTATAAGCCATAGAAAAAAATATATTATATTTATGATACCGGTGTTGTTATAAAGAAATGTAATAAAGAGTGTGTAGGGGGTTTTAGAAAGAAAATAAAACAAAGGAGTTTGAGAGAAGTCATTACCTATAAATCAGGTAAATCCTTTTGATTTGAACAAAAGGATTCCTTAATTTTCATTATTTCTAAGGTAAGGTTATTCAAGTAATGGAGGGTTGTTTGGTGATTATTTTAGAATAATTTGGGTGAGGCAAGGGGCTTTATAGGTGTGCGTAAGTTGGTAGAGGTTGTGGCCTTTTATAAGAGGGAGAAGGGGCACTTTAAAAATGTTTAAAATAATAATTATTAAAAATTGTTTTTCAATTTATAATAGTTCCAAAGTAATATATTCTATGATAAAACGAGGATGGGTATAAATTATATCAACCAATATGTGTTATACATGTTTATGTAACATATTTAACCTCATCCTTTATCTTTAAACCTTAGTATAAAAAAAATTTCACTTACCATGTCTTCTTGTATTTTTACACTATATGGTTAATATGGTTGCTATAAAATTCCAAGAGAACCTAAAGTGGATAATTGATTATAATTTTATCATTGAATATTTCATTTGGCCGAATACAATATTTTTATGATGATTGTATCATTTAATAAAAAATTATTTGTTTTAGAAGCTCATTTATGTCAATTTTTACACTATTTAGTAATTGATTTTTGTTAAATTCATAACAACTTTATTCGTTATAAAAACTAATTAAAATTAATGATAACATGTTATAATCATCCAGAATGGTTTTTTATGTAATCAAAAATGTTAAAATTTACTATATTTTAATATTTTTAATATCCTTTCTTTTAATATTTTATTAATAAGGTATTCATTGCATCATCGTTGTGTCATAAATAAATTTATTTATTTAATGTATAAAAATTATAAATAGAATACCATGATGTATGAAATATTTTTAGATTTAAAATTTATTTTTATATTAAATGATACCATTTATATAACTCCACCTTAAAATCATTTTAGAAAAAAGATACATGATTATGTTACATTTCACATTACATAAAATTAATTATTAGAACATGTCCTTATCACACCCAAGTGGCTCCAGGGGGTCCTAAAATTGACCCAAGTATCTTCATGGTCGGCCATATATCATAAAATAGTATTTGGAAAAGTGTTATGGTTGTTTTGTATTATTATAATATTATATCTTATCTTTATTTTCCTGATTCACCCTTTAACTATTGTAACACCCTGACCTTAGATAACCAGAGTCGGTGCATTATTACATAACAATGTCATGATCACAAAATATCAAGTCTCGAAAGGCCGATTAGTTAAGTAGCCATGGAATCACTAGATACATTCATAAAGTTTACGTTACATCATAAAATGAAAACTACAACAACTTAGTCTCTATATTCCATAGTCATATCCCCTTATACTATCCCTGCAGGTCATTCATAAAATACTTCTTCACATCCTAGGAAAAATAAAACATAGAAAGTGGTGAGCTCAGATGCCCAGTAAGAATAACAATATAGTGGAAACATTCATAAATAAGCATAAACATTTAAGGCAATGTATAATTAAACAAAAGCCTTTTAAACTTGAACTTCAGCATAATATGGTAGAAATAAAGAGGAATAATATAATTTACATATTCACATGGATGTTCTAATAGTCGAATAATCACATTCAATATCAATAACCACTTTCATTATGATGGAATGCATAATGCCAGAATATAATAACCACATAGTCAAGGCCTTGTTCCAAGACTACAGATAATATTTTGTCAAGGAATTGTTCCAAAACACTAGTTTGTCTCATGAGACCTTCCGATGCAACGAGGAGCTATATCGGGCTCCACCCGTCACTTATTAAGTCCAATGTATTCCTCATATGAACAGGTTTAAACATAACATAAACATTTGTATTAAAACTACTATACGAAATGTCAATACTTTCTCTATAAGCCATGAATGGTATAAAAATAACACATCCACAGTCAAACATATCACAAAACCATAAATACAATATGGAAGATTTGTATCATAATAATTTATCTTCAAATACGCTTAAAATCCATCAAAGGATGTTGACATAGACGATATCAAAAAAAATTGAGAGAAATATCTCATTTTTTTGAAATCATTTAAAAGTCACTTAATTATAAAAGAAAACAGTTACATTGAAAATATTCTTATAATCTTGAATGGGAAGCTTTGAATATTTTATAATGGCAGAAAATATCCGCACCCACCGTATAAGTTAAAAAAACATTCTTACCTTAATTTTGACGTATTGGTTAAAAAAGACCTTGTTTGGAAAGCGACAGAAATATTTCCTTATAAACATCTTATAAAAATTCAACAAAGCTATAAATGAATTAAACCAATAATCTATGAAATATTAAGAATTATTTGAAATACATTTTTAAGAAACATGGATGTGGATGATAAAGAGGTCCCAGTAGATAATTACGTATAAACATCCTCGGATAATGAAGAGATTGTGAAATTAACCCTTACCATGTAATTTTCCTTTGTCGAGGGTAGGTTAACCTCAATTATAATGGTGAAATAATTGTTAATAAATTATAAAAGAATCATATATATTTATACGATATCATATATGATCTTTTAATATTGCTTTGTTAATAATATTTTAGTATTATCGTCATTTCAGGTGTTCACTAACTCATTTTCTTTTTTATGTTTTGTTACATAATCCATGTTTTTTATCCATAGGTTGTATCTTATTCATATAAATATTGATATCAAGTATATAAACATTATTTTTTATCATCAAATGAAAATTATTCTTGAATGGATATGATTAGGAATGAATCTTATCACATTCGTGGAGACGGTCGTCTGTACGAATGCACGAGAGAGAATATCATTCTTTTGATAATATAATAATATATAATTTGATGTTATATCATATATAAAAAATAATTATCATGTTATATTTATTATTTACATGAATTTCACATCATTATCATACTCATCCAAATAATAATGTTTTGAATAACAATTACACCACAGCGTGGAGACAGTAAGCCATACGTATGCACGTATGTGACATGTCATTCAAAGGATGGATAGAATACTGAATATGGTTGTAAAATATTTATAGTAAAGTCAGTATATATAGAATATACTGGAGTTATTATTTTATAATAGAAATAAAAATGAAAGAAGAAGTTTAAGAAGAAATGAACATGAAAGAGGGTGGTGAAAACTTTACCTCTTCTTCAGGTTTTTCCTTTTGATTTAATCAAAAAAAGCTCCATAGGATAACTTTATGATCAAAGTAAGGCCTCTAGGTTGAATTGATGTAAGTTGAGAAAATATTAGGGTAGGGGTTGGCCATTTCAAAATGCTTTGATGGTGTAAATTAGAGAGAAGGGGGAGTGCCTTTTTATAAGATGGGTGAGGGGCACCATTGGAAAAGCTAGAAATATTATTTTATAATAAATTCATATTAGTATTATAATGGCTCAAAATTGGATAATTTAATGGTTAATGTGGGGGTGGGTCTAAATCCTTTCATCAAATAGATATTAGATAGTTTTGGGTCACTGTATTAACATTATCATTTATATTTAACCCTTAGTTAAATAGTTTGACATTTACCATGTCTCTTTGTATTTTTATATTATATAGTTAATAAACTTACTATATACCTCCTAGTGACCCCCAATAGGTCAATTAATGATAAAACAATCATTATATAAGTCCTTTGGCCAATCCTTATATTCTTAGGAATAGAAAATCAATTAATAATATAATATTTATTTTAAAAACACATTTATGTCAATTTTGACACTATTGGGTATTTTGTTTTTGATAATTTCATAACATCATTATTACTTAAAAAAAATTTATATAAACAATCCTAATATGTCATATTAAACTATAAAATTAGTGGAATTCATAAAAAGTCACAAATTACATTTAATTTGATATTTATAATATCTATTATTTTAATATTTCATCAATTAGGTAATTATTGCATCACCTTGGTGTAATAAATAAATTAAATTATTTAATGTTTAAAAATTATAAATAAAATACCATTATATAGGAAATCCTTTCATATTTCTAATTAGTATTTATAATCGAATTTATCTTATGTATATCCTTATATTACAAATGTTTAATTATTAAACTTTGATTTTTACTCTTTTAACTCTTCATTGAATTAAATAATAATAAATGTCATAATCTAATCCAAGTAAACCCAAATGATAATATTTTATTCCTAAAGTTGTTTTTGGTAGAGATACAGATGATCAATAGAATTAGGCCATGTGTTAGGGTAATATTAATATCATTTTTACCCTTAATTACCCTATTTACTTTAAACCATGGTAAATAATGGTAAAAAGATACTATTAACCAAAAAATATTTTTATCTTATTAAACCACATTTTACTCCTTGATATTAACCGTGTCTCTCTTATTTTTGAAATTCCACTCACAGAAGTGGTAAAATTATGTTTTATGCGAATTTACAAATTTTCCTAGGAGGTGGGTAAAAGACGGTGAAAAGTTCAATAAAATTTGTATATATCTAAAATTATTCTAAATTAACTCCAATGTATTACATTGAACTTATATGGGTATTATGTATCAATTTTTACCTTAATTAAATTTAAATAAACTAAATAATTATATAAAAATTGGTTTTAAACTATAACTCAGTGTTTTTTAACTAATCATCAAAAATTGAATGTTTTCAGAAGAATACCGGAAATTCAGCCTAAGCTAATTATGATATTTCAATCCAAAAATGAAGTCCATTTTTAAAGATAAAATTTATAAAACTTCAAAATTTGGGTATTAATATTCATAACAGCTAGTTTCATTGGTTGTGATGTGTGTTAGAACTCAATGTTGCGTACAACATACACTACTATATTATTCAAAGAGAAGCGTACCGTGGAATCTTAGGGTGTTACATTCTCCCTCCTTCAAATAATTTTGTCCTCAAAATTTCTAGAATACTACTGCATTAAAAGACTTATGTGGTTCTTCATCATATGTTCCTCGGGTTCCCACATTGCCCCTTCCATTTTATGGTTTCTCCATAGAACATTTACTAGACGAGTCCTCCGGTTTCTCAGCACTTGTTCTCTTTTGTCAAGAATCCTGACGGGCTCTTCGCAATAAGACATACTGGGTTCCAGTTCTAATTCCTCTTAAGTGAGTACATGCATTGGGTAATGCATGTATTTTCTCAAAAGTGATACATGGAACACATCGTGAACTTTGGAGAGACGTGGAGGCTTTTCCAAACAGTAAGCTACAACCCCAATTCGTACTAGAATTTCGAAAGGTCTGATGTACCTGGGACTCAATTTACCCTTCTTACCAAAACGTATAACTCCCTTCCATGGATATAACTTCAACAAAACATGATCTCCTACCTAAAATTAGAAACCCTTCCTTTGGTTATCGGCATCGCTCTTCTACCTACTTGGATCTTCTTTGATGTTGTTTTGGATTACCTTTACCTTTTCCATTGTTTCCTCTACCAGTTCTGGGCCTACAAGTTTTCTTTCACCAACGTCATCCCAATAGGTTGGTGTTTGAAATCTCTTTCCGTATAACGCTTCATATGGTGCCATCCGAATTCTTGAATGGAAGTTATTGTTATAGTAAAATTCCACCAGAGGTAAATACTGATCCCACATACCCTGAAAGTCATGTTGGCATAATCTCAAACTTGCCTTCTAAGGTTTTAATAGTCTATTCTGATTGTCCATCAGTTTGGGGGTGGTAAGCAGCACTCAAACGAAGTTAGTATCCAAGGATTTCTGAAGAATTTTTCGGCATATTGATGTAAAATAGGGATCACGATCTGAAACAATTAATAAGGGTACACCATGAAGCCTCACAACTTCATTAATATATAGTCTTTCTAGACGTTCAAGTGGTAAATCTTCCCATATGGCAGGAAAATGTTTTGACTTGGTAAGACGATCAACAATGACTCATATTGCATCATTCCTTCTATGAGTCTTTGGTAGTCCCATGACAAAGTCCATTGTAATATTGTCCCATTTCCAATCTGGTATGGGAAGAGGTTGCATGACTCCTCCAGGCTGTTGCCTTCCAGCTTTCACTTGTTGACAAACCATACATCTTGACACAAAATCAGAAATATCCCTCTTAATGTTGTCCCACAAAAAATGTTCCTTCAAATCTCTATAATTTTTGGTGCTCCCAGGATGTATAGAAAAATTGGAACTATGAGCATCATCCAACAATTCCCTTTTTAGATCAGGTATATCGGGAACACAAAGTCTCTTCCTGAATTTCAAAATTCCATCTTCCTACACAAAGTCTCTCAATCTCCCATCGTGATATTATCCAATTTCCACTCAGGAATGGGAAGAGTTTGCATGACTCATCCAGGCTGTTTCCTTCCAGCATTCACTTGTTGACAAACCATACATCTTGACACAAAATGGAATGCTAGAAGGAAACATCCTGGATGAGTCATGCAAACTCTTCCCATTCCTGATTGGAAATGGGATAATATCACGATGGGAGATTGAGAGTCTTTGTGTATGAAGATGGAATTTTGAAATTCAGGAAGAGACTTTGTGTTCCCGATATACCTGATCTAAAAAGGGAATTGTTGGATGATGCTCATAGTTCCAATTTCTCTATACATCCCGGGAGTACCAAAATGTATAGAGATTTGAAGGAACATTTTTGGTGGGACAACATGAAGAGGGATATTGATGATTTTGTGTCAAGATGTATGGTTTTTCAACAAGTGAAAGCTGGAAGGCAATAGCCTGGAGGAGTCATGAAACCTCTTCCCATACAAGAGTGGAAATGGGACAATATTACAATGGACTTTGTCATGGGACTACCAAAGACTCATAGAAGGAACGATGTAATATGAGTCATTGTTGATCATCTTACCAATAGGTTGGTGTTTGAAACTCTTCATCACCGGTCTGATAACTCTTTATCCTTTCTAGTAAAGATGGTTTGGAAACCATTTGAAAACTAATTAATGTTTCACCTCCCATGGTGATTCCCATATCCATCTTTACTAGATCCATGTATATAGTAACCTTTTCAACTCTCTTCTTGTTCAAAATTCAAGGATCCTTTCTACATAAAGAATCTTCCACCTTATTTTCCTTCCCCGGGTGGTAGTGTATCATGAAATCATAATCCTTGAGTATTTCAATGCATCTCCTTTTCCTCATGTTGTGTTCTTTCTATGAGAAAATATACATCAAACTCTTGTGATCAGTATAAAAATGAAGGCCTTCGGGCCATTCGAGCAGTATTAATCTCACATTTTCACCATAAGAATAATGTCTCTATATCTTCAAAACAAATATTACCGTATCTAACTCAATATCATGTGTAGGATAGTTTTACTCCAAAATTTTCAGCTGTCGTGATGCATAGGCAATAACTCTATCATTCTTTATAAGGACACAACCAAGTCATTTCTTCGATGAATCACTATAAATAACGAACCCATCATTCTCTGATGGTAGAGTCAATATAGGATAATTGACTAATATTGTCTTTAGTTCTTCAATACACTATTCACACTCTTTTTTCCAAACAAATATAACCCCTTTACGTGTGAGCTTCGTTAATGGGTTAGCCAATCGGGAAAAATTCTGGACGAAACACCGATAATAACCTGCTAAACCAATAAAACTGCGTACCTCAGTTATACTCATCATGGCTGGCCATTCTTGGATTGCCTTGGTCTTAGAAGGATCAATAGAGATTCCATCCTTAGAGACGATATGTCGAAGAAAAGAGATCTCCTGAAACCAGAATTCACACTTGCTAAACATCCCATATAATTCATGTCTGCTAAGAGTCTTCAGGATAATGGGAATTTGATTTTAATGGCCCTCATAGATTTTGGAATATACAAAGATATCAACAATAAATACCACAGCAAAATCATGGATATATTCCTTAAAAACTCTGTTCATTAGATCCACTAAAACAGGGGGTGCATTAGTCATCCCAAAAGGCATTACTGTAAACTCATAATGCTCGTACCTAGTTCGAAATGATGTCTTCAAAATGTCTTACTTCATCACACAAAACTGATGGTATCCAGATCGAAGGAAAATAATTTAAATGTATTGTGCTCCATGTTGTTGGTAAAATAAATCAACAATGGGAGGTAGGAGATACTTGTTATTTATTGTTATAGCATTTATTTCCCAGTAGTCGATATATAACCTCATGGATCCATCTTTCTTCTTAACAAAAAGGACAAGGGATGCACATGGAGAAACAATAGGTCGAATAAATACCTTATTACTCAATTCCTCTTATTGTTTCATTAGTTCAACTAATTCCATAGTGGACATTATATAAGGGGTCTTCGATATGGGCCTTGATCTAGGAATTAAATCAATGGAAAACTCTATTTCACATTCTGGAGGATGCCAAGGTAAATCTTCTGGAAACACATCAACATATTTTCTCACAATAGGTACATCCTCAATTAGAACATTCCTTTCCATATCCATAGTTATTTCATTCTCTTCCTCCCCAATAATTGAATTTAGTTGAGCTACTGTGGGTGGATATAGTTAAGAATTAGGTGGTGTCGATTCTTCTCTAAAGATAAGGTGTTCTTTATCAACATCATAATGAATTTTAACCTCCTTATTCTTTCAATAAATCTTCGCATCATGGTTCGAAATTGAATCCATACTAAGGATTATATCACACTCAATAATAGGTATGATGATGAAATCAGCATATAAATAACATTTATGTGCTCTAATGGCGACTGATTCACAAAGCTTTGTTGTAATGATACTTTCCTTATAAGTTTTAGCTGAAAACTCCCTTGTTAAATCAAATTGAAAAAATATCTAATTTTCTTAGAAAATGGAAGATATGAAACAATCTGATGATCCAGAATCAGATAATGCTTTTTCTAAACTTGAGTAAACCATTAAATTACCTACCACCACGTCTTTCGGAAATTTTACCTCAGCAGTAGTGATAACATAAGTTTGGCCTTGATCCCTTGGACTTTTCTAAGGTAAGTTCCCCTGGCACTTAAAACATTCATTTGCAACATGTCCCATCTCCCTATATTTGTATCATTGAACATCGGTGCCTACTTTATTCCCCCTATAATCACGAGCATGGCGGCATTTTTCACCACACTTTTTATAGACTCTCATTTCTTTCAAGCAGGTACCAGAGTGTTTCTTCCCACATTTACTGTAAGATGAATATTCAACTTTTTTCTTCTTCCCATTTTCTCCATTTCTAGAGTGATCAGTATATATCTTCTTCTCTTTATTTTCTTTAATGTCGTAAGACTTAGAGAATTCTTTTTTGTCTTGATAGAGCATGAGACAATATCTTCGTACAACGAGAAGGTTTGTGAGACTAATTCTCGACATAGATTTAGTTTTAACCCATCAATGTAACGATCAATATTACTGATTGGGTTAAATATATTATCTGCAGTATACCTCGCTAACCTTTTAATGTTATCCTCATACATTGCTACATTCTCATACTCCTTCTGTCTCAGACTCATGAATTTCCCTTCCATATCTGCTCGATGGTCACGAGGAAAGTATTTTTCTATGAAAAACTTTTTGAACTCCCTCCATTCCATATTTGATAATTCATCAACTTCCATTGTGTTATGAATCAATTACCACCATTTATCAACATCTCCAATGAGGCGGTAAACTGACATGATAACCTTTTCCCTTTCACTACACCCCAAGGAATGGAATATTTTCCCTAAGGAATTTATCCATTTTCTCAAATACTAGTGGATTTTTACTCCCATTGAATGTGGGTGGTTGTTTCATCATTAAGCGATCTAACATTGATCCTCCACACTACAGATCAGGGTGCTCCATATGGGTAAGGTTATTATTCATAACCTGAGTTAGTTTTCCCAGTATGGTGATTAGCTGATCATCACCAATTGCATCAACATCTCTACTCTAATTGTCTTGATCATGAGGGAAATCCTTACATTGAGTGCGTGAATTGATATGGTTTCAATTTCTTCCACTAGGAACCATTTATAAACAATGGAATAAACATGATCAGTTTATGAATCGAAATACATAATTCCAAACTTCTAAAACACTTAACAAAAATTTAGCAGTTTATGGATATAATCCATAATCATAAAAATGCTTTCTTTGAGGAAGTATATACTTATAAACCCTTAATAATGGTTTGTAAATAAAATGAAAATTATCCTAAGCATATCCCTATGGAGTGTCGTAACCAAGAGTGCAACAAGGTCCATTGTCATGCACTAGTTCCCATTCGAGTCTAGCTCAAAGTGGTGTTTTAGGGTTTTACCCCTTGGTACATCTGTGCTAGAGCCGGCATTACCTGCTCGTATCGAGATAGGTATCTACTGCTCTGAAATCTCACAAAATCTCTACAATACCAAAATTCTAGGAAGTTATTCTATACTAATCCTCAAATTCAATCTTAGGTCTATGTGCTCTAATCAGAGTTTTTCTAAATCTAGCTCCCAAAGTTTGTACTAAACATCTTTTGATACCAACTGTAATGACATGACCCCAGTTACCCATAGTTAGTGCATTATTACATAACATTGGAATTATCCCAAAATATCAAGTCTCGAAATACCGATTAGTTTAATATCCTTGTAATCACTAGATACATTCATAATGTTTACATTACATCATAAAATGAAAACTAAAACACCATAGTCTCAATAGTCCACACTCATATCCCCTCATTCTATCCCTCCAGGACATTCATAAATTACTTTTTCAAATCCTGTGACAAATAAAACATAGAAAGGGTTGAGCTCAGATGCCCAGTAAGGATAAAAATATAGTGGAAACTTTCATAAATAAGAAAAAACATTTAAGGAAATTTATAACTAAAAAAGACTTTTAAACTTGAACATCAGAATAATATGGCAGAAATAAAATGAAATAATACCATTTACTTATTCACATGGATATTCTACTTGTCGAATAATCATATGGAATATAAATAACCACTTGCATAATGATGGAATGCATAATGCCATACTATCATAACCACATAGTCAAGGCCTTGTGCTAAGAATACAAATATGATTTTTTCAAGGCCTTCTGCCAAGACAATAGTTTGTCTCCTGAGACCTACGGATGCATCGTGGAGCCATAGAGAGATCCACCAGTCACTTATTAAGTCCAATGCATTACTCATATGAATAGGTTTAAACATAACATAAACATTCGTATTAAAACTAGCATAAAAAATGTCAATACTTTCTCCAGAAACCATGCATGGTATAAAAATAACACATCTATAGTCAAACATATCACAAAACCTTCAATAAAATATGGATGTTTTGTATCATAATAAATCAACTTCAAATAATCTTAAATTCCATCAATGGATGTTGACATAGATTAAATCAAAACTATTGGAGAGAAATATCTCCTTTTTTTTGAAATCATTTAAAAGTCACATAATTATAGAAGAAAAAATTTTCTTTGAAAATATTCTTATAAGCTTATAAGGGAAGCTTCGATGATTTTATAATGGCGGAAAATAGCCACACCCTCCATATAAGTTAAAAAAACATTCTTACCTTAAATTGTCGTAAACGTTACAAAGGTCTGGGTTTGGAAAGCGACCGAAAGATTACATTATAAACATCTTATAAAAAGTCAAAAAGGGTATAAATAAATTTAAACCACCGTCTATAAAATAGTAAGAATGATTTGAAATACATTTTTAAGAATCATGGATGTGGATGATAAAGAGGTCCCAATAGATAATTACGTATGAACAACCTCGGATAATGATAAGATTGTGAAATAAACTCTTACCTTGTACTTTTCCTTGGTTGAGGGTAAGTTAACTCCTGTATAATTGTAAAATAATTGTTATTAAATTATACAAGAATCATAAACATTAATATGATATCATATATGATCTTTTAATATTGATTTGTTAATAATATTTTGGTATTATCATCGTTTTGGGTGTTCACTTACTCGTTTTCCTTTTTATGTTTTGTTACATAATCCATATTTGTTATCCCAAGGTTGTATCGTATTCGTATCCAGAATGATATCACGTCCCTAAACATTATTTTTAATTATCAAATGAAAATTAGTCTTGAATAAGCACGATGGGGAATGAATCTTATCGCGTTCGTGGAGATGGTAGTACTTACGTACGCACGAGTCACAATATCATTATTTTGATATTAAAATAATATATTAATTGGATGTTATATCATATATAAATAATAACTATCATGTTATATTTATTATTTACATCAATTATACATCATTATCATACCTATCCAAATAATTATTTTTTGAATAACAATTACACCACGACGTGAAGACGGTAAACCGTACGTACGCACGTATGGTGACATGTCATTCAAAGGATGGATAGAAAACTGAATATGGATGTAACATATTTATATTAATATAACTGTATATATAATATACTAGAGTTATTATTTTAGAATGGAAATAACAAAGAAAGAAGAAGTTGATGAATAAAGGAACTTGTAAGTGGGTGGTGAAAACATTTCCTCTTCTTCGGTTTCTTCTTTTTGATTTGATCAAAAGGGATCCATAGGATGGCCTTATAATCAAACTAGGGCCTCTAGTTTGAAGTGAGGGAAGTTAAGTGAATATTTAGTCAGGTTTTGGCCGATCCAAAAGGCTTTGATGGTGTAAATTAGAGATAAGGGGGAGTGCCCTTTTATAAGAGGGGTGAGGGGAACCTTTGGAAAAGCTAGAAATATTATTTTATAATAAATCCATATTCGGTTTCTAATCGATCCAAATTAGATTATTTAAAGGTTAAGGTAGGGATGGGTCTAAATCCTTTCATCCAGTATATTTTAGATAGGTTTGGGTTACTATATTACCCTTATCATTTATATTTAACACATAGTTAAATAGTTTGACATTTACCTTGTCTCGTTGTATTTTAATATTATATAGTTAATAAACATACTATATAACTCCAAGAGACCCCCACATGGTCCATTAATGATACAAATATAATTATATAAGTCCTTTGGATGAACCATAGATTATTAAGAACAGAATATCAATTAATAATATAATATTTGTTTTTAAAAACTCTTTTATGTCAATTTTGACAGTATTGGGTATTTTGTTTTTGATAATTTCATAACATCAATATTATTTTGAATAAAATTTATATAACCATTCCTAATATTTTTTATTAACCTAAATAATTAGTTTAATTCATAAAAAGTATGAAATTACATTTATTGTGATATTTATAATATCAATTATTTTAATATTTCATTAATTAGGTAATTACTACATCATCATTGTGTCATAAATAAATTAAATTATTTAACGTCTAAAAAGTATAAATAAAATACTATTATGTATGAAATACTTTTATCTTTCTAATTAATATTTATAACTGAATGTATCTTATTTATAACCCTATATTAAAAATGTAATTTTTATTAAACTTTGATTTTAACTCTTTTAACTCTTCTTTGAATTAAATAATAATAAATTTCCTAATATAAACCAAGTGGACCTAAATGATAATATTTTATTCCTAAGGTTTTTTTTGGTCGAGATACACTTTTCCAATAGAATTAGGACATGTGATAGGGTAATATTAATATCATTTTTACTCTTAATTTTCATATTTACTTTTAACGGTGGAAAATAAAAGTAAAAAGTTATTATTCACCAAAAAAATTATTTTTATCTTTTTAAACAACATTTTACTCCTTGATATTAACCATGTCCCTCGGATTTTCAAAATTCCACTCACAGAAGTGGTAAAATAATGTTTTATGTGAATTTCTAAATTCTCCTAGAAGGTGGGTAAAAGACGGTGAAAAGTTCAATAAAATTTTTATATATCTAAAAATATTCTAAACTAATTCCAATTAATTAAATTAAACTTATAATGTTATTATGTATCTATTTTGACCTTCATTAAATTTAAATAAAATAAATAATTATTTAAATAAAAATTCAGTTTTAAACTATAACTCAGTGTTTTTCCTATTCATCAAAAATTGAATGTTTTTAAAAAAATAACAAAAGTTCACCGTAAGCTAATTTCGAAATTCTGAATCCAAAAATGATGTCCATTTTGAAAGAAAAAATTTAAAAAATTTCAAAATGTGGGTTTTACTATTCATAACAGCTAGTTTGATTTGTTTTGGTGTGTGTTAGAACATGAAGTTGCGTACAACACACGCTACTCTATTATTCAAAGAGAATCATACCGTGGAATCTTGGGGTGTTACGACTATGGTAAAGAAAAATAATTATTGAAGTTACTATTCATAATTCCAAAATTAATAGATAACTATTTAAAAAATTTATAACTTATTATTCCCAATAAGGAATCCATTTTTCCCAATTCAAATTAATGAATTAGCAGAAATTAATTTAAAAATAATTAACATTGTCAAAACTAGAAAGCGTGTTTTGAAGAAGTAAAAACTATCAAAAGATTGACTTGTGTTTATGTCTAATTACCATGTGAAACTATATCCAATTACCAAAATTAAATTAAATGATAAAAAAATAATCCAATTACACTACTAAACCAATTATAAAGAAAATATATCAATTTAAATAAATTAAATAATAAAGAAATTTTCAATTAACGTGCAGTATATTTCACTATTCATTAAAATATATATTTTTAGAAAATTACCAACATTTAATCCCAAATAAATATTGATTCCCCAATTCTAAAGAAGATGTCTATTTTTTCAAATAGAACATATAAGAGTGACAAAATATATTTTTAAAATGGGTTCTTCATCAAAATCTGGTAAATCAACCTTCTAAAAATTTTAGAGTATTTCATACTTATAATTGGATTCATTGCATTTTTATGCCTTTAAAATTTATTGGTTAATTGTAAAAGCATTTAACAAACATGTTTAATCATATTTTAGTTAGTACTTTTCATTATTCTTAATAAAATAGCTAGTCATTAACTGCCATTTAAAATTATAATACTATTATTTTATTATCTTTTGTTATAACTCAACATTGAGTGAAACATACGATTTTGGAGATACACTTTCTTTCATGTCGAGTACGCAATCGGAAAAAGCATCCGCTTTACCGTAAAATTAATAATTTATTGATAAATATTAATATATATGAAAATTTATTATTCTATAAATACATAAGATGTTACATCTTTCCCCCCTTTTAGAAATTACATCCCCATAATTTTAAAATTTGGCTCAGTAACATCATTGAATATTCCACATCAGAAGAGGACTTAACAAAACTACAACTTAAAAAGAATGGAAAAGAAGTACAATTGTGACTTGAGACAACACATAGTATTATTCCATGGGGGAAAACATTGATATGGAAGAAAAACTAACCATTTTATTTTAATATAGAGTGATATAAAACATAATCTAGGGAAGGTTAACAAAAACAAAACCAAAATCATAGGATGGGTTAAAGGGTATTTGATTTCACAGTAGGAAATTTGAATGTTAAAAAAAATTCTGGACGTTTTAAAAAATCTGATGAATTATATATGAGCATGACTATGAACATAAGGAAACATGCATACATGTCATGTAGAATTTCACCTATTAAAACATTTCTATAACAAACTCGTCTTTTCTATAAACAATTACTATTCAAGATGACTTGGTCACACCAAATGAACGAGAATCAACATCTATATAAAAACATAACCCAATAATGATTAACTATCTATTCATACTATCTTGAAACATTAACAGAAACTAAAATGGTAATGATAGGATTAGATTCCCTAAAAAGATTAATAATTTATTAGAAAAAAATAGGACAACTTTTAATCTCCAAAATTCAACACAAATACCCAAAGTACAACATATACCATTCAAAAAATAATATTCCATAGAATTACTAAAAGAAAATCCAATCAATGTTTAAAAAAATTTATAAGGGTTTGAAAACTGTATATTCCATGAGAAATTTTACATTAATCTCCAAATAATATCAACAACCCATAACAGATTGTACCAAAAATTAATTCCCAAAATCAAGTAACCCCTAAAATAAGTTAATAATTTCAAAAAATAACCAAGATCTCTATAAGTCCATAATTAAATCATATATGTATCCAAAAATAATTCATATTTTACTCCGCAATATATGATTCCATAGTATTCAATTTATCATTATCATAAAGGGCTCCCAAAATATTTAATGTCTTTCACAATAACATTTATCACATAATTTCAAAATTATTTTCCATTACCAAGGATATCTATTTGATAAAACATAAGTTCCCAAAATCAACATATTATTACTCCATCAAATCGTTTAAGAAAAAAAAAATCATACTATCCAGGGACTTCACATAGTCTAGTGGTAGGAAATAAATCTATATCTCTCTTCTATTGTGGGTTTGATCCCAAAAGTTTTGTCTAACGCAAAAGATTTCTACCATTCATATGGGTATCCCTTTCTCAAAAGCTGTATAATTTATATATCATCCAAAATATTAAATAAAATCATCAAAAATAGCCACAAAATATTTCAATCTCAACATTTATTTCATGTCCTTCATTTTTCATCCCCAATGGTAATATCTCCTAATTACCTAAAATATAAAAGGACATATAATGGTTATCCATTAAATTATAAATGTGTCGACAAAAGAAAAGATAATTATTATTAGAATTACATTTTCATATAACATAATAAAGTCTTTTATATATTAATAAAAGTCTTCCAACGTAATCTATTCATTAAAAGATCATTAATACTCTTAAAATTTTCACCAACAAATGATCTACTATTGTTTTAGAATCTCATAAATTTACAATTCATAATCATTTATTGTTCTTGATGATTTCCTTATCAGGATTTTCAATATTATTATGTAATACTTCTTTCCAAAAACTAGATAAATTATTCATGCCCTTGGATTTAAAAATTTCAAAACATGAGATAAGTAATAATCCATACCTTTCATATGTCATTTCTAGTTTTCTCATCATTAATTGGAATATCATTAGGTATTTCTGAACAGATATTTTTAGGGACATGCTGATTCCATTCCTGATCCTTCTTCGTTGGTCATCTATTTTCATAATGATTATACTCTCTGAATTTTAAGCATTCAATTGATAACCGGGAAAGAATGTCATTTCCATTCGTGGAGTCAACTGAACACATCTTTTTTCTTAGTTGGACATTTCTTTATAACTATCATTAACACATCTATAATATATTCTCATCAATTTAAGAAATTTCCCATAAGGTTTTTTTATCCATGACACATATGTTGTTGAATAGAATTACCTTTATGATTATTACCTAAACATCCAAAAAGAGTTTTTTCTCACAAATATGATGCCATAGAAAAATCACTAATGTTCAAGTGTTCAATCATGACTCCAGATATTTGGAATTGAATAACCTCAAGAAAACTCATGGAATCTCTCATTTCATTCGGTTTCTTATTAAGAAAACCGCCAAATTTTCATTCACATCCATTATTACATTGGTTCCTTCTAGATCCATCCATTTATTTAAATTAAAAATGATAGTGTGAGTATCTATGTAAAATAATTAAACACTATCATATAATAAAGATAAACACTAATATATAATCATCCATGTTATCTCAATCTCATTCAAATTTTCTAAATTAACTATGTATCCTTCTAATATGAAAACCATTATCGTTATATACATCTTTTCAGTTATACATATATAATAACCTAACCTCTAATGTTATATAAACCAACCTCTAATACTAACTATACTCATCGGCCTTAAACATTACATATTCTTTTGTTAAGTCATTATTTTTAATTTTAATGACATCAAATATCTTTTTATATTTGTAAATTTAGATAATTAGATTATCACTCATACAATACAACATAAATATTACAAGTGGACACATATAGTCACTATCCAATATTTTCAAAAAACTGAATATTTTTAAAAAAGAAGCATCGTATGTTTCATGTTTAAACAACATTGATTTTACATGATCCTATCCTTCACAATATTCGTTATTATGTCCCATGAAAAACATTTCAAAACCTGTGATGAGGATAAAAATATCAATTTGGGATACATGAAGAATTAATACTTTTATTCTTTAAAAAACATGTAAACCATGAATACTTTATCATAATGTAATAGTTTTCTTCTTTATGAAGTATTAAATATATTACACAAAATATAAACTCATTACAAACCCTTTTCTCAACCAAATAATACAATAAAACCAATAGAAAACACATATAACATATAAAATGTAACTTAGGAAATAATCATACTTAAATATAATTACCATGCATTTGAAATCCACACATATCATTTCAAAAAATGTAATATCCATGCGGATGATTTCCATACACAATTAATTGGAGGGAAAACATAACCACCCATCCTCGGTTAGTCACACAACCTCCAATATTTGGTTTATCATGTAACCATCCATCATTCGTTTATCATGTAACAACCCATTAAATGTCCAAGTAACATTATATAATAATATAACATAAATGATTACAATTATCAACATTTCACTCATAAAATTTCATTTTCAATCATGAAAAATCATTTCAATATATTGACTTATTAAATTCATTTCCAAAACCATTTATAACATTTAAAGAATATATTGTTGAATCAAGGTTTCCCATAAAATTTTAGAACATTGAAAATAAATTAAAATTTTATAACATTCATGTATATATAAATAAATTATTAAAACCCATTTCGAAAATATGGAAAATAGATTGAAGATTTTAGGCGAATAAATCCTTAAAATATTTAAAATGATGTTTTAGTTAATGAGTCCCTTAAAACATTATAATCACTCGTATAAATATCATTACGAAATAAAATTACTCAAAACATAAATATCATATGAATATAATAATTCATAATATAATTAATAAATGTGTTTTATATACACACTATAGGAAAATGATGATTCATAACATATATGTATGCCTCAATTAAAGGAGATTGAGATGAAATGATTTACAATGATTTCATCATCATATTATAGATAAATCAATGACATATATTTCTACGAGAAATATAAATACTCAAAATATATTTGGAGATTTTGTGTAAAAAAATCAGCGGTCATTCACAAATATTCGTAGAAGAACATAACCAAGGACATTTATATTTAACTCAATGAAAGGATATTTAGTTACGATTTACCTTACCCTGAGTCCGACTCATCACATACCATCGTTATTTTCATGAATAATAAACATAGTTTAATTTATACTTTCATTACAATAATTTTCAAGTTTATTATTCCTTTTATTTCACTTACTACCATGTTATTAAAATTATATAATTATTTATATTCATATCGGTCATTTTGTCGATATTCAGTACCTCATTCAAAAATGGACTTGTTTTGATGTAATTTTTCAACTTTTTCAAAAGTCAATCACCTCTAGAATATTACTCATGGTTTAAAATTAAAATATATCCTATATATATTTATTTTATAAGATCCATAATATTTAGATATCATAAGTAAAACGAACCATTAATGGAGATGTTAGGTCAAACGTACGCATGAACGCTATGTTAATTTCGTTGTCATATTTAAAGAATAATAATAAAATGAAATAAATGTATATTATAATCCTAGTATTATATTTATTTGATTTATGTCTGATTTGTTTAATATAAACATCCTTTATATATTGCATATATAATGGGAATGAGTCATATCGCTTTGACGGGATGGTAATCCACACATCCTCAAATAAAATTCTCGTATATACACAACATGAAAATAAAAAAGTATATTATAAATATAAATTATAGAATCATAGAGAATATATGAAATTAATATATATCATATATAAATACAGTTCTATCATAATTTCCACAATGAGAGGTTGTAGCCGAAAATTGAACAATCATCGTTTTGTGAGGAAATAGTTAATCTTATTGAGAAATAATAGGTTCTATATCCAATAGATGGAGGTCTCAGTAAGTGTAGGTCTGAAACCAAGCATAAAAATATCATCTTATATTGAGGATTCTAGTTTTTTGATAAAATACCATAATAAAGATATTTTATGGGGTTGGAGAAGGAATGTAAATGAAAGGATATTGAGAGAAGACATTACCTCCAAATCAGTTAACTCCTAATGATTTTACCCAAAAGGATTCCTTAAATTTCTTTCTACCCAATGTAAGGAATATATTATGAAAGATTTATTTGTAGAGATTATTTGAGGAAAATTTCTATGATCCATGGGGATTCAGAGGTGCGAGTAATTTGGTAGATGTGGTGGCCTTTTATAAGAGGGAGGAGGGGCACATTAAGAAGTTCTTGATAATTTATATTATTAAAAATTGATTTTTGAATTATAATTTTTCAAAAGTTATATATATTTAGGATAAGTTGAGTATGAGTATAAATTATCTAAACTAATAAGTATTATACATGTTTATATCACTAATTTTATCTTATCTTTTTCCTTTATCCCTTAGTTAAAAAACATACTCTTACCATGTCGTCTTTTATTTTTACACAATACGGTTACAATAAAATACCAAGGGAATATAAAGATTATCATTAATGATATTTTTTACATTTTCTAATATATTTTTTTGAATATAATATTTTTATGAAAGTTATATCATTTAATATAATAGAATTTTTATTAAAACAGATTTATATCAAATTTAACACTATTTTGTAATTGGTTCTTTATAGGTCAAAAAATATTGATTAATTTTAAAAGACAACATTAACTGAAAGATAAAATTTCATAATAATCAATAAAATTCATGTATGGAATCAAAATATTCGAAATAAATTTATTTTAATATTTATAATATCATTTATTTGAATCTTTCATTAATAAGGTAATCAATGCTTCATCATTGTGTCATATATAACTTTTTCTATTTAATGATGAATAATTATTAATAAAATACCATGATATAGTAAAAATATTAATATTTCAATTTACTTTTATTACTAAAATATATAAATTAAATAACTCTTACATTAAATCATTTTAATAAAAAAGATACATGTTTATGTTATATTTCTCTTTAATTTAAATTATTTATTATTACATGTCATTATCGCAACCAAGTGGCTCCATGGAATACTAAAATCAACCGAAAAATTAAAATGGTCAGACATGTATCATCTCATAGGATTAGGACATGTGGTAGGGTAGTTTTATATTTTTATATTATTATTATTTACCCTAATTTATAGGATCTTCCCTTAAACCATGGTAAATAAAATTGATTACTAATGTAACTATTCATAATGCCAAAAAATTCATAGGTACCTATTTACCCAATTTGGACCTTTTGATTCCAAATATATAACCAATTTTTTTCAAATATAAAACACATAATTTTCAGAAATTTATTTAAATTTAATTCCCGATTAAAAAACCAAAAATGTGTTTTTACGAAATTAAAACTATCAAATTATTTCCATGCGTTTAAGTTCAATTTCAATGTGAAATTACTTCCAATTACCAAAAGTAGATTAAATGATAAAAAATAAAATTATAATTTAAATCAAATTGATATTAATATATATATATATATCTAAATTAGATGAAAATGTATTTTTGAATTCAAATGAAGTATTTTTCACTATTCCTTAAAATATTTATTTTATCAAAAATACAAAAATTTCAACCAAAGTGAATTTTGATGTCCCATTTCTAATGAAGAAGTATATTTTGTATAATAAAACATATAAAATTGAAAACAAATAGATTTAAAAATTGATCTCCCTCAAGAGACGGTAAAAAATCATTTAAAAATATTAGTGTATTTCTTTCTTATAATTCGATTCATTATCATTTAAAGCCTCTAAAATTTATTGGAAAATTGTAAAACAATTTACCAATCATTTGTAATCATATTTTAGATAGTTATATTCACTCCAAAAAGTATAACAACTAAACATTAACTACATTTAAAATCATAATTTTATTATTGTATTACTTTTTGGTATAACTCAATGTTGTGTGCAATTTATGATCTCTGAAAAACCCATTGTAGCATGTTGACTATGATATTGGAAAAAATTCCCCTTTAATGAAAATTTAATATATTTTTCATAAAAATTAATATATTTGAAAAATTATTTTTCTAGAAATACCTAAGATGTTAAATAGCTAACTTTATAAAGGGGGATGGACCAAATGGCATAATGGTGTGGCTCTACATAGCATGTTTAATACCATATCATTGCAAAACCCATGGGGGAATTCCATACTCTATTAGAAGAGGGTCGATATATTCTGTTATGATAAACCAATGGAAAATGACCTTGAAAATGATTGAGGTCTATTGTTTCAGGATTTTCATGCATACGTTACATCACATGCGAGTTGGTAGCCTTGATTCGTGGGTGTGAATTTTCTTGTAAAGGTGATGTTGAGTTTTTCTTTAATAGTGTAACATGAGTTAAACATTATAGTAGATGTCGTTATATAGGATGATTCATGTCATGAAAAACTACTTGTCTTATTTTTCTATCATTTCATCAATGTTGGTCCAACCTTGATTCGTGGAAGCATAGTTAGAACAATATCACTAAAAACATTATTGGTTAACTTCTTCTCTAAAACATTTACATTCTACCCTTCTATAAACGTCTATATATGATCTCAAATATGTTATGTATGCATTGGTGGTTTCTATTTTGTTTATAATCACACTATACATTAAAATCCTATAGTACATATTGATTTCATGATAAAAAATTCAAATTAGGTTGATATCTCTATAGTATGTTTCTGGGGAGCATTATGTTGGGAGATATACATTGTAATAGGATAGAATCCTTATGTTTATATCATCACCTTTGTTTAATTATTTTTTTCTATTTTCACTATTATAATTATTGGAATTCTATATTGGGGGTTTGACTGATTATATATATAAGACATGACATGATATCTATTATATAATTAATATGTATTATATTTTGGATTGATGTTTATTTCTCTTATATTTATGTCATTATTTCCAATGAATACGAAAAATATCAACCGTAAAGAGCTACAACATTACTTTAGACCCTAACCATTAGTCTCCGGCCACTTACATATATGGAGGTACGCATGAAGATATATTGTACATTTCAATTGACCCGGTGATTCAGGTTAGGGTGTCACCCCAAAAATATTGGCTAGTTGAATGAAAAAAATGAACTTATAACAAAAAAGTATAACAATGTTAAATTGTTCCCAAACAACTAGATATTTTTTAAAATAAGCTATAAATATAAATTATCAGGTTTTTAATAGATTTCCAAAAATAATTATTTTAAAGAAAACATTTTAGGAAATAATTTATAGAGGAAAACAAATTTATTTATATTTTATAGTATTAGGTTGTAAGGAAGTTATTCTTAAAAAAAAAGATTCAATTAAATATTTTGACAAAAGTTTTGACAATTATGTATATTTTTTCAACTATAACATTGATAAATCATATAGATTTTATAATAATATAAATATAGTGATTGAATTATATCATTATATAATTATTTGGTGAAATTAAATAAAAAAATTTAGTCTAATAGATACACCAATAAGAAATCCAAGATGATGTACGGAATAAAAAATAAATATATAACAATTTAGATCTTGTGTATATATGAGGATGATCATGTATGTGGGTAGATGGTTATAGAGACTGATCTATTGATTTGTGACAGTTTTATATTGTGTGTATATATGATTCTATAAGGGTATTTATGTTTTTGTTTTCTCAAATTTTGATATTAAGGTATATTATATGAATGTGTTTTGAGGTGTCAGTTTGGTATTGTAGAGAGATTCCTTCACTTTGTTATCCATTGAAGATCTAGGAAGGAGGTGGTGATCATGCCCCAACCGTGGTAGGACCAGCACCTCATTCACCGTCGAGACATACCAAGGATGATATAATTTTTTAAAATATTATTGCAAGTAATAAATTCCATGGAGAGATAGATTCAAAATATTTTTGTTAATGTGTATGATCAAATGAGAAAGATACATTTTCACCACCCATCATTGGATACATGTGAGGGTGGTTCCTAAGTATTATGGATTTGGTTATAGTCTAATAATATGATCATTAACCATCATAATAGACAAATTTAGAGGAAGGTGAAAATAATTATTCGTACTCTTTGAGGCCCCACAAAATTCATTTAGGATTTTATTTTCCATGAGAATATGTACACGAGTTTTTCCTAGATCAATGTCTAGAGCCAGGCTATTAATAAATTATTTCCAAGGACATTTAGGGGGTAAATATCCCTAGTGTTTTTTTAATTTGATTGAGTTTCGGTTTATATTTTTTGATTTTTAATATTTTTTAAAAGTTTTAGATATTTTTACTTGTCTCCTACATGAATTAGATAGTGTAGGTCTAGAAGATCGAGGATAAATTGATGTATGATATTCATTTTTAAGCAATAGTATCTTTTTCATCCATAATTGTCAAAATAAATTAATTAGGAACTGATTACAAAGAGAAGCCTCAATGAGGGTATGGTCATACTTAAATCATCATCCATTTTAGGGCTCAGTAATGGTTTCATAGGTAGTCAGAAGCATTGTTTTGATTATTGATGTCAATGTAGAAGTGGATTGATCATCCAGGGTATTACGAAATCTCCAATTCCCTTTATATTTCAGTCTATAAAATATTATCATTATAGGAAATGAGGGAATCATTATAGTCATTATACACAATCACCATATACTACCAATTCTATGATAGGATGGGGAAACAATAGAATACTTTCTTGAGATACCATGATTTTCATAACAGAGGATTTAGTTAGGTATAGAGTTCATGATCATGAGTTATCTAAAGTAGTTATTAAGTCAGTAATTCACTAGCCTTTTAGGATAAGGTTGATAATATGGTGTTCATCGGTACGGTTTAAAGAGGATGTTTGCGAGTACCATCTCGAGGATTTAGGTGAGAGGACCAATATGAGGGTCAATATAAATAATTTCATTGAGCATGCACCCATATATCTGGATGGAAACCCATCTATTATCTGTGGTATGATTTTTCTATCCTCTAATATCAAATCTGCCTTATTTGATACAAGATCATCACATTCATTCATAAATTGTCTTTTCATGGATTAATTGGGGGTAGAAATTCAAAATTTATATGGAGTTATGTCCATAGACTAACAATTTTTGGTATAATCAAATTATTTTTTAATATAAATGTGTTTATCCATATGGATTATGTAATATAGGTCTCTGTGGTATTTTATAATGCTATTAAAGATTAGGTTTTACATGAATATTTTTATGTATAAGGTCATTTGGTATATATAAACTATTTATGGTTATCAATGATGGGACACATTTACATATTTGGAAGAAAATAGCTATGTTTATGTTGAAATTTGTGACATGATAGAAGGTAATACAAGAAATATACTTTTAATGAGGTGTGGTATGACAACCTATAATTATAGACTTATTTTGGATGAGGTGGAGTTGTGTGAGACAATCATTCCTCCCATTATGGATCAGTTTAAGGGATTTTTTTGAGGATATTCTAGTCATTATTCTGAAAAATTAGGTTTCTTTTATGATTGATCTCATTCAAGGATTGGATCCTATATCATGAAATAATTAAAAAATGGATCTTATAGGGATCTGAGATCTAAAATATTAGTTATAATACATACAGGGGAAAGTGGTCATATAGATGATCACATCACCTTTGGTTTGTCTAGTATTATTCACTATGAATGGGGAATGATCTTTAACGTTATGTGTTGACTATTTTAGGTTAACAAATTGATAGTCATTAATGAATATCAAATTCCTCATAAAAATGAATTGTTTAATCATATTTGTGGATCCATATAATTCTGTAATATTGAAATGATAACATTTTATCCTTTTTGTAGGTTTGGCCTTCTGATATACCATGCATTGCATTCAGGGTACGGTTTTTATTATAACATTATTTTTGGATTTCATTCATTTTAATGAATGTGCCAATGATGTTTATATACTAAATAGAATAAGACTTACATACCATTCTAGAAATGTTTATTATATTATTTCTCGATGATATCCTTGTGTTTTCAATATTGAGGGCGGATCATGTGTAATATATTGAGATCATTTTTTAGAACACTAAAGTGATATATCTATATCCCATGATCTTAATGAGTAATATTTGGATAGATTATATACACATTTATGGGACTATCATATCTATGTATGGTGTTCTAGTATATCTTTTTTAAATTTATAATAATAGATTTTGGGGAAAATTAAGGATTTTTTTAATTAGTATCGTTTTAGTTTTTTATGGTTACTAGAGATTCATTTAGAAATAATCTCACATAATAGTATCAATTAACAGACATTCCAAAATGGTGTAATATTTCTTTGGTTAGATTATTGTAAAGGTTCCCTTCATATGATTAAAAAAAGATTTAAGATAGTCATGATAGTAAACCTACATGATACATATAATGATATTACACTATAGTATGTTGTATCATTGATCATCCAAGGAAATGTTATGATACCATAGTGGTTCTTTAATTGAGATTACTAGTGCTAGAATACATGTGCTATAGGAGAGATTAATAATGTAATGGCCCATCCAAAGAAAAGGAAAACTAAAAATGGATTCCAAATCTACCAAATGTAATGGTTTTATGAGATTATAAATTTTTATTAATGGCTTTAGTTCACAGAATATTTCCAACCACAACTATCATGAAGCGGTAAACACCACAAAGCATAACATTGGTTTATCGATGTCACCAGTTACAAAGATATTGGGGTGGTAACCTCTACACATTGTACATATATTTCACATATGTTACTAGATATGATTATATACCCATTATACTTTATAAATCCATTTCTACATCCTTTGTCATCCGTTTGAATCACCATATGGTAACCTATGCACTGTATAACATTGATCCATGGGACATAACCACTTTAAAAATATCATAATCTTCTATTGAAGCATCAGTATTTCATGGAATTGATTCCCTTATCACTATTGTGGATATAAGTACCTCCTGATGTCAGAAAATGATTAGGGAATCAACCATTCTTTTTTTAGAAAATATTTGAACACATGAAACATGGATGACACATGAATAAGAGATGATATGGATTTAAAAAGTTGTTATTTATTTATAAAATTACCTCCAATTGGATTTTTGGAGCCTCAACACATGGTCAATATTCCTTTCATGATGTTAAATGGTTTTCACATAAAAAAATTCTATTTGAATGAATTTGGGGTTTTAATAACAATTATCTTTTGTGAAATCAACAACATGGGAACCATGAAATGACTTCGAGGTAGGGTCACCATATTTCATGAACCATGCCCCTTCATGAATCCCATGTATTTCATGAAACTCCTGTAATTCCAAAAAGACCATATTTCAGGAAAACCATCATCCAAGACTCTTCATGGTACCTACTTTAAACTAATACCCATGAAAATTGAGTGCTCAGGGCCCATGTATCAATCCAAAACTGGTTTAACCACAACCAAAATCATTCAACATATAATACCACCAACTCTAGTGAATACCCACCTTGTTTTAAGATCATCCATGGCTGTTATAATACTATTTATTTTTAATAATTGGTTCTCTAATGCCCCATAATCTCAGAATAAGACACCAAAACCTTGAGAATCATTATTTCTACTCCCCAAATGTATTTTTTACGCATTTCTCCACCTATAAGTTCATGATCAGTGGACACATAAGTCCCAAAGGTTAAATAATCATGGGAAAATACCAATAAAAATTATTATAGATTCCTTTTTCCATATCATTCTCACCCACATGGAAAAGACCTCCCCTAGAATAATCCCCAACAAAATTGAGGTTTTATAATTTATAACTACTTATCTTTGTGTTCTAGTGATCAAAATTAAACTGGACAACAATATTCTTATCAAATGTTGTTCAACAATAGTCTTAATCTGTGTGATGAACATAATATGCCTTTTGTATGGACATCATGGAATTCCACCTCCTCACATACCGTATGAAAAAATGCTACACTATGTAGAGAAAATCTCTAAGACCCACATAATACCTCAATAATTCTCTTTATTTGAGAGGAATTTCCTAACAGTAACATGCTAAAAATCATAGATTTTTGTCAGTTGAACTTAAATTTCGTTTTCAAACATTGTGGGTTTTGATAGCTATTTATTAACAGTGTAAATAAGAAATGTCCCAAAGGTTCAATATCAATACACCAACACATCTGGGGTACCTCTATGACATTCAATCCCAATAACCCAACACCCCCACCAAATTCCCAGAGTGAGATATTTTCCATTGGGACACACCACATAAAATCCTATGTGATAAATATTCTCTATGGGGAAACACATAACCAACTATCAAGAGTGAAATATTACCCTATGGAAAAAAACATAGAAAACCCATTCATTAGTGATCATTCCCCCTATGGAAATACCTTACAACCATAATATCCCAACAATATGTTAAAATGGGGACCCAAGTTTTCCTAGAAGAAGTTAAAATTGAGACCATATTTTCTAAACATGATGTTAAACATGTGACCAACATGTAACCCAATCATGATAATCCTATCACACACCTATCCCCATAAGACATTAAATGCATGATCAACTAGTCACTATATGATTTTATTCTTATAACCAACATGTCCCTGGATGATATTAAATATTTGACCAATCTTCCCCCACATGATGTTAATATTTTGAAGAAAATATTTCCATAAAAAATTTAACATGTGACCAAAAATTCCCCATAATATATTAATACTTCAAATGAATGATCCCTGAAATATATGAATCATATGACCCAAATATCCATTCAAAATGTTAACCCTATAACTAAACATTCCCCATAAATTGTTAATCTTGTGACCACCTATTCCCACAAAATATTAATCATATGAACCAACCATGAATATCTACCTAATATGATGAACATGTGGTTCATAAGGTGAATATTCTCAATGACATAAACATGTGGAGTCAATATACTCATATACTATACGGTATTCTATAGATTATTCAATTTAGATGACTCATATTATGTATGTATCTCATAAATATTTGATGAAATTATAAGTTCCCAACATACCCAGTATCTAGAAATTCCTAGACACGCAAAATGTTACAATCTATTCTAATTGAATGTTGGTTCTCTATTGAGAGAGAAGCTATATAATTCAATGTTTTCCCCATCAATATGGAATTTGGAATGAGTTTGATGAACATGAATAATATCTATAATATAATAATAGACTAGTATACGTGTTCGAAGGGGGAATCCATTTTTAGAGGAGATGACATCCCATTATTCCATTTTGTTTAGGGAGTTCACATAATCGTATAGTTTAATAAAATCTACCATCCCATAGAAAGTGGGAATGTGGGGAAACATTCAGTTTATGTCAAAATAATATGGATTGACAGCACACAACCCCAGATTTAAAAAATTTAGAATCTTTAATGTTTAAATAGATATGAAACAATTAACCTTCAACTATATGGACTAGAAATATTAGTGTTATTTCATATTTTCATGTCATTGGATCCATATATTCAACACCATGTCCCACCAAGTAAGAGGTAGGTCTAGTTTCAATCTATATTTCTATTTGGGGTAGATAACAATTAGTGTCTTTAGTCTCTAACAACATCAATGTAAAGTCCTTCTCTACATTAGAAAAATGGAAGGTGTTGTGGAATTATGAATAACTTTATATGTGTCTAAATTGATGGATGATTCCATATACTATAAATGTATCAATATGAAAAATATAATTAGCCTTACATAAATAAGTATAAGGTAATGGGTAATGTTGGAAATCCTACAAGACTATATTCCTACCATGAAAGCCACTACATCTTTAGATACTAGAAACTCAGTGCCCATCTAACATCTAATATCATCCATTGGAGGGTGGATGATTATCTTTACTAATATGATAAAGAATGGGTTACTATCATAAGGGATAAGGACCAAAATGTTCTCAAATAATATGATCCTCGATGAAACCACCACACTTGAGGGCCACTTAGGGGGAACCACCCCTTGTTCCAATATAAGCCCTCTTCATGATCCTCTCCCTAGATTTATCAAATATCTCACTCCCTTATGATGTGATTGTAGGGTTTTTTTGAGAGATACACATCATGAACACTAATCAGATGATTATCTTGAGGGATCTGACTATTTCATACCAATTCAAACACTAATCAATACAATAGGTCTATGAGCATGTTTCTATCATCCCTACTACATTGGCCACAACTCATATATCCCAATGTCGATGCTAGGGGAATTCACATAACGTTTATAGATATATGGATTATCATATATCATCTATGATTTTTCCATAGTTAATTTATAGCATCATATTTTTTCACAGATCATTGACAAATCATCTTACCCTTCCTAGAATTTAGAACCCCGCAACCTACGAGGAAGGAGAGGATGACTTTATAATCCACAGCTTCCACCAGTTTCCATTTTGTGAAGTCTCATGTTGAGGAACACTAGTGTAGAGGTTCTCTCCCATGGAACCACCAAATTGGGAAGAATTTTTCCCATCACTACCACTGACATTTAAATAAGTCCTCCCCACATTAATTACAACCAATTCATATGTCTTCCTCATGATGTAAACATGAAATTCTCTAATGAATAATCCTATGGAAGAAGATAAATGCCTATAGAGGTGGAATTCTCATGACCCGTGTCATAAATCAATAGGGAGGGACCTGAGAGACTCTCAATAGTTTTGTCTTGGGGATGTTCCACATCGATATTTTCTAGACTAATGGATGGTATATGTCACCATCAAACTCATAGAACCTTCGATGATAGATAACTAAATGAGGGAACCTTCCGCCATACAACTAGATAATAGGGAAGAATACTTTTTATTGATTCATACAATATTCGTATCCAATGTCTATAAGGTCCATAAATCATTCTTAATATAGCTTCATGTGGAGGATTATATTACCTCATTTCAATGACTCTTAATGAAACTCTCTCCATCACCATCATTTTCCAACCTCTCTACCCACACACCCATCATCTGGGAGGTCTTTGGATCTGTGTGGACACACTATATTGATGATGAGAACTCTAGGGAACCTAAAAGGGGTTATTAAACCCTCATTTTTGGAAAATTGGTAAAAACCTCATACTGAATGGATATATTGATTATGATGACTTGAACTCTAATATGCATTCCATCATGTATTTGATATTTGACCAGTGAGGCAGTGCTTCTTCCAAAAATCAGAATCAAATAATGTTTTTGTTGGTTTCTATTCCATTATGTTGTTCTACACCACTTAAGTCTAGATCCAACCATGAGTATGACCTTCCCATAGTAGTGAATATTAGAACATGTGGGAACTCTTTTCTATTGACCAATAATGATTTTTGTTTTCCACCTTTGTATATATATTCTATTATCCTGAAGATCCTCACTAATGACACGGGTTTTTTTGAATATCTGGGTGATACTTCACTTCCTTTGGGGGTGTCAGCTAACCTTGCCAAGGATTCTTTAGAACCACGATGTCATTTATAAAAAGTGAAAGAGGTTTGAGATAACAACACTACTAGTTTCTCAGTATCCTAAATCTTATGGATACCACAAGTCTCTCCAATAAATCCATATTAAATGCCTCACTGTGTTCTGTAAGGTTATAAAAGGATAATCATTGCATGTGTTGATCAAGGGATGGGGGTTGTATGATTCTATCCTTTTCAGGAATATCCTATAGTAATGATAGGATAATCAATATGGTTATGATATTGATGGTAATGGATTCTCATTGAATACCACAATGGTAAATGTGTTCACCATCGACCATCCAAAGTATAAGAGAAGTTCGACCCCCGTTGTAGGCATGATAAGGAAAATGCACTCCAAGGGATGGTGCAAGACCAATTAAACATAATGATGCAATGTTTTTAAATGGAAATTTCTTTCTTATGATTAGGCCATAAAATCACATGAAATAACAAAATAATAATATACTAAGTGCTATGTGACCACTAAACATATGTTTTTCACTTCTCTGATTTAAATCTCACAAATATGACATACATGGTTACAATCAGTAAGTTATTTGATGTATAATATGACCAACATAATTATTAGTGAATAGTAATAGACCCTTATAAATAGTAATGTTACCCTTATTAATATTAGAATACATTAATGAATAGTAACCTTACTTCTGATAGTATATAAATATGATTCAATGTTGAAGTATGATATACCTATAACTGGGAATAAGAAAACGAATATTTTAAAACAATTATTTATCGAGTAAATTGTTCTTTTAATTATAAATTAAATTAATCATATTTATAAAAATATTTTTGAATAATTGAGATCATTTTTTTATTTTAAACATCAAAAAATTGTTATGGTGAATTTTTGGGATTTTTCTGAAATAAGTGATTTTTTTGTGAATAGTAAGATAAGATTATTTGCAATAAATGCTAAATACCAGAATTCTGATGTCATTATCTATTGTATGTCGGATGGAAGGCCATTATCTCATAGTCACAATTACTCATTGAATTTTTTGGTCAATTAATCATCACTATTTCAGGTCTTGAGGGTAAATATTAAACTATGGAATTAAATATTATGAAAACCCTCCTCTAGTTCACAATAAAACCAACATCCTTAACTCTTATATTCACTGATATCAAGAATTTTTCCTTACATAAGTTCTACCAAAATAACTTTCTATGATCCTCCCTCAAGTCCAACAACCCTTGGTCTCATCAAAACACCAAAACATTTCCCCTTAAGAGGCTCTCAAAGTAGATAAACTCAGCAGGTAAATTCCTCATTCCAAATCTTTTAAGTTAATTTTTTCTTGTTTATTTCCTCACCTCCCTTCACCCAAATGGTATCATAACTCAAATAAAATGCATGTACATGATTTATTTTATTGTTATTGGAAATTTAATTATCCTTTTTATTTTCCCCACCTTTTATTTGAAAGAAATGAAAGAACCATTTTAGATTTGTTAATTTAGCACAATCAAGGATGATGTGTGATCAATTTATATTAATATATTAAATTATATTAATAAGACCATTAATAAAGTTTAACCAGAATATTTTATGTTTATTGTAACTTATTTAATGTTTATTAATCCCTATTCACTCATCATGTAATTTAATAATAAAAAACAAGTAAATTTTGAGCAAAATCGCTAAAATTAATTAATGTGTTTATCATTAATTATTAATATAATGATACACCTTCAAACCAAAGGACCAAATAAATTTTATAAACATGAATTCTTAAGGATATTAAATAAGAAAAAATATCTTAAATTGTGGTAAAAAATGTCATTTTACACGGTTCTCCATTCATGATCAGAAGTAAACCTATCATAAAAACAAAGAAAACAAATGTACTCAAGCAACGAAATTTATCCACTAAACCCATAAAAAAGGACACGACTGAACATAAAAAGTTAATACCAAATAAATTAAATATATAATAGGTTATGTAATTATTAATTAATAATCATAATTTTTTCAGGACATTAAAAATATGTGGAGAACCCCAATGGACTTATTGTAAGGGACCCACTCTATTTCACTTTTTATTCATGAATTTCCTCTATTCAATGACATTTTTTGTGTAATCCATAAATATGGGGATTTATTTCTCACCAAATAAATACTTCTATAATTCTATATAAGTGATGTGAAACCCCTTTCTCTGTCATGAAGACCACTTATGTACATCTAATACCAAGTAGATAATCCATAAGAAATTCTACCCAAACTAACATTATTCCTTTGGGTTGTTTTATCTTTATATTTACCCAAAATAATTTGTCAGTTTCTTATATAAATCATATTAATTATGTGTATATGATCGATACTCACGTTTCACGATCCATCACTCATTCACTTTCATTTATATACATGCTTTAAAGTGATTCCCTCTTCAATATATCCAAATAAGAAAAATCATTTTAAGAGAAATTCCCAAATGTTTACCCAATTTCATGCGCACTAAATCCTTTATTTATAGCCACCATTGACTTTATATAATAATTATATCTATTTTTAAAACATTAGTGGTTCATTTTTGAGTTTATATAAAATATTATCCCATTTAAATATTAAAATCTCTATAGTATTTTCCTTAAAACTGCGCAAAAAAGTGATAATGCAAAAATATATCGAAAAATTATCACACATATTGTCACATCAGTTTATCAAAATTTACCATGATATGTTCATATTTTACCATATTAACATCCATGTATATTCTATTTCCTTTTTTTCATGGTCACTTTTATGATACACCCATTGCTTAAGCCTTATGTCATAATTGTGGTACACAATTCTTTCCATGGGTAACCCATTAGTTTATTTAAAATTGATTGTGTGTGATTAATTATGTGGAAAAAAATAATAATGAAAAGTTAATATGGTTTGACCGTAATATCACTCTAATTAATTGTTTAATGTTGAGTCTAATGATACATTATGTGTGATGGTCTTGGTTGTTACCCTTGGATTGTGATACTATGTGAAATAGTCTTTTAGTTTAGCCTTGGCATGGGATACTGAGGGAAACAGTATTGGAGGTTAGTCTTTAATCATACTAAACTCATTTTTAATTTTCCTTCCACATTTCCATGATTTATTTATAAAATACCTTGTTTATATGTTATTATTTCATCTTTTACATTTTTTTTATATCGTCATGTCACAACTTCTATCCCATGTGATAATGCTTTGTAATTATGGTAATTCCATTACTGGGATTTTAGATTATCCCTTTTTTATGTTATCCCCATGTTATCCTATGTATATATATGAGAGTAATGGAAGAAAAGATCTCAGTATAGATTTTAAATAAAAAGTTGTTTTTATAATGTTTGATTATGTACCTAGTCTACCAATACACTAGAAATTATGATCCTTGGCTTGTAATCTAATATATAATTATGATTAAAATCATTTAATGTTATAGGTAAAAGTCTAGGGTCACTATAGTTTTTATTATTGGTTGGTACAATTATTTTCTAATATTAGGAATGGTGAACTTTAGTAATAACATTAAGGATGAGATGACGTATATGAAAACAGCCCTAAAATTTTGATACATATTAAGTATGTGTTTTATCAAGAATATATGGCCATGTATGGATATAAATAGGTAGAGGATGATCTGGAATAGATGTAACAAGGAGTGAAAACATCAACAAGGTGTTTTGGGCCTATCATGGGGTATCCTGTTACATGACAATAGGGAATTCTGCACTCTTGGTTTGACACTCCTGGAGGAATATGAATTTGTAAATTCAAGAGCTTAGTAAAATCCATTATTAAGGGAATAAAAAAACCCATAAGAATATTATATAATATTTATATCATGGATAACCAAGAATGAAACATAGGGAATCATATGATAGGATATAATTAACCTTTACATGTTTATCCTTTTATGTTAAAAATTTTCATTTTTAGGTTAAATAATTAAGTATTTAATCCCTCTAATTGTACATTATTATTTATAGTTAATGGAGGGAAATAGAAGAACTCATTCCAACATCCAATGTGATTGGAAATGTGATGATTTCCCTAATGGTATTCCTGATATGACTGGAATGGGTGCTCAAAACAACATGACTGGTCTTGATCAACTGGCTCATGTTATGAATAATAACATTAATCATGTGAAATACCATCCTCCTCCAAGGAAAGAGAATGTTTTCATAGAATATTTCATGTAGAAAAGTCCTCCATTTTTAGTGAATATTCAGATCCCCTCCAAACAGAATAGTGGATGAACTCCATGGAAAAGATATTCCCTATCCTCTAGTGCTTTGATGATATGAAAGATGTACTGGCAGTCTATCATTTTGATGGGGATGCTGATGAGAGGTAGAAACTCATCAAGAATTCAAAGTCCCAAGTGGAATTTGATTCCATGGATTAGGATGAATTCTAGAACATGTTTTCAACAAATATATTCCACAATATCTCAATCTGAATATGAAAAGAGTGTTCCTTGGTCTCATGAAGAAGGAATATGATTCCATCTAGGTGTATAAAGTAAACCTTACAAGGATTTTAAGGTACACCTTTGGATTAGTAATTAACATTAAATTATTGGTGGAACTCTTATTTAGAAGGCTACATCCAAGTATATGTATGGTGTTTGTGATTCAAGTCATTGATAGTTTTGAGGTGATTTTCTGTTGTGTATTCAATATATAAATTGAGACTGGTGACTCTGAGTGGTCTTGTACCCTGGATTACTAGAAGAAAAAAATAGAGAAAAACATGGGTGGTTCATCAATGAGATCCCATGATGGAATGAAGACAAAATATCCTGCTTGTAAATGTTGTGGGAAGAAAAATCCTAGGAATGGTTTAAAGGGAACTATGAATTGCTCCAAATGTTTATTACTGGGACATATAGCCAAGAACTACCGAAGGGATATAAAAAATCCTAATAATGTGGAAGAAGAAGAAAATAATTTTCAAATTATTATAGAACCAGTGGTTTAGTGTTAGAAGTTCAAGGAGCATGGGAATTATGAAAAGAATTTCCCAATGCCAATGGTTTTTAGTGGAAATAAACATCATACTTTATGGAAAAAATTGTGGGTAATACTACCACTACTAATGAGGTGGAGCTGGACAATGATGGGGTGATAGGTACACAAGTTATTAATTCATGAATAGAGAACGTACTATTTTATTCTTGTTCTATACACTGTTTGATATCATTCAATATTTGTAGAACTATTTAAACACCACTTCAAAATTTGGAGGACATGTTATCTGTGAGAACAGATAATGGGAAAATTATTGTGTCCATGGATTAATAACTAGGACATCTGGACATGTTATCTGTGAGAATAGATAATGGGAAAATTATTGTGTCCCAATAAATCCTCTAATTCTTTAAAAGTGTATGGATAACGATTAAACTCTTTTATATTCATCATATCATGTGTGGAGATTTCTTCCTTATAAGAAAGAATATCTATCCCAAATTATTGAGACAATAGAGAGAATCATGTTTAAAGAAATTCCCATAATGGGGTATTACATTAATTTATTCCTTGAAGAGTTTCTTGGTCTTGCTCTTGATTGAGATGATGAGTTCTCTATTTAACTTATTCTTGGATATCTTCAAATATTAAAGAAACCTTATAGAATTGTTACATTTGAGAATGAATAGCTGAATGAGAAGTTATAATAGAATATGGGGAAGCATTTTATACACCCTAGTGCTTCAACATGGGGCGTGTTAGTCCTCTACATCATGTGAAATGAAGGATTAATTCTCCTCTTCCTTGATTATATTGAGCTAAATAAAATCATGATAAATAACAAGTATCCCCTACCATGAATAGATGACTTGTTAAATTAGTATCTTGGGAATATATATTTCTCTAAGGTGGACCTTCGATCACGATATGACTAGTTAATGGTGAGGAAGGAAGATAATCCCAAGACTTAATTTCTAAAGAGGTATGGACACCATGATTTCATAGAGATTCCCTTCAGAAATAGTAATGATTCAGAAAATTTCATGGATTTAATGCATTGAGTCTTTAGATGTTATAAAAATAAATTATGGAAGTATTTATTGATAATATTCTAATATAATCCAAGAGAAAGGTGGAAGATGAGGAGAAATTGAGTATTATGTTAAAGACATTTCAAATGGATAATTCGTATGGAATATATAGTAACTGTGAGTTCTGGATGGAGGAAGAATCATTATGTGGGAATGTTATCACCAACAATGAAAAATTTGTTGTCCCTTCAAATTCAAAGGCAATTAAAGAGTATAATTAGACAAAAACTGTAATAGAGATATACATTTTTTTTGTTTATATGATGGTATTATCTGCGATTTGTGAAAATCATTTCACCATTGAAAAACCGAATGAAAAAGCTGACACAGATGGGAGTAATGTTTGTATAGACTCTAGAATGTGAAGACTATATTAAAGAGTTGAAGAAGAGGATAATCATCGTGAAAGTACTCACACTCCCAAATAGTGTGAAACTATTTGTTGTGTACGGTAATCCTTAAATGAAGGGATTGGGATGTGTGATTATTTAATATGACAATTTAAAATTCAATGCCTAGAGGCATCTAAAATCCATGAGAAAAACTGTTCCACACCTGATCTGGACATGGCGGTTGTGATCATTGAGTTGAAAATATGTTGGCATTATATATATGGAGAGAAGTGTGAGATCTATACTAATCACAAGAGTCTAAAATATATATTCACATAAAAATATTTCAATATGCACCAATGAATATGGATAGATATCATCAAGAATTATGACTGCTCAATCCACTAGCATGCTGGTAAGGCAAACAAGGTGGCATATGCTCTATGTAGAAAAGCTCATATATCTATTCCAATGATGTGAATTGAAAACGATCTGATCTTCGTATATTCTAATAGGATGGACATGGGAATAAATAAGGTATGAAAAACATCAATACTTTTTCTAAATTATTTATCAACCATCCCTCGTGAAGATAATAAAGGATTCTCAAAGAAAAGATGTGGAAATTATAAAAATGGTTTAAGGTATAAAAAATGGGAAATCATCTGAATTTTTGATTGATAAATAGTTGTTAGATTTGGGTCACATTTATGTTTACCATACGATCCAGATATAATGAGGGGTCTTTTGAATGACACACATATATCACCATTTTCTGTTCACCCGGGGTGCACAAAGATGTATCAAAATCTCTAAGAGAACTTTTTGTGTGAAAATATAAAGAAGGAGATTGTTGAGTACACATCATAGTTCGTAGTATGATAGAAAGTGAATGATTAAAGACACAAGTCTAATGGGATTAAGCAACCACTACCCATACCAACATGGAAGTGGGGGAACATCTCCATAGACTGTTTGACTAGTTATCCAATGACATCAATAGGAAACACTGTTGTATGTGTCATTTTGGATCATCTTAAGAAGACATATCACTTTTTCGAAATTCTATAGAACTTCTAATTGGATCAAAATTCACAAATTTACATCATATAATTGGTATGGCTACATGAATTTCCACTATATATTGTATCTGATCATGATTTGAGACTCGTCTCATTATTCTAGAAAAGTCTCCAACATACTGTAAGCACTAAATAGAACATTAGTACATCCTATTATCCTAAAAACTAATGGAAAATATGAGCAAAACATTCAGGAACTAGTTGATTTGTTTAGATCATTATTTATCGACTTCAAAGGAGTGCAGGACCAACATCTTCCACTAGTTTCATTCCCCTTCAACAACAGTTTCCACAGGAACATCGAAATGGTTCCATATGAATTCCTTTATGGTAAAGGTGACAAAGAATATAATTTTTGGATGAGTTCAGTGAGCGTAATATTCTTGGACCTAAAATGGTCTATCAAATTGTGGAGAAGGTGAAAACCATTCAGCAGATGCAGCACCAAGTAAATGTAAGAAAAACATAATTCCCCAAGGGACGATGCAATGCCAAATAAATATAACGACCCATTTTTTTCATTAGAAATTTAATTATTATGATAATTCCATAAAATCACATTAAATGAAAACAAAATAAACTACTATGTTCCATGTGGACTTTACACATAATATTTTCACTTCTATAATTAGAATTTTGAAAATCTAACATACACGATTGCGATATGTAAGTTATTTAGAGTCTACATTGACCAACATAATTTTTTGTGAATGATAATAGTCCAATATGAATTGTAATTTTGTCTATATTAATAGGAGAATAACCTAATGAATCTTAATCTTACCTATTATAGTACGTAAATAATATTCAATGTGGAAGTACAATATACCGATATCTAGGAATTAGAAAATAAATGTTTAAAATTGTTATTTTTCAAGTAAATTGAGTTTTTAATTAATATTTAAATTAATCATATTTAGATATTTTTTATTTAAAAATAGATTTTGTTTTTAGTTTCTACACATCAAAATATAAATAGGGTGACTTTTTGGTATTTTTCTGAAATACATTATTTTTTGGATGAAAAGTAAAATTTGATAATTTACGATAAAAGGTAAATAAGTGAATTTTGAGTTCATAATCTGATGTATTTATGATATAAAGACATTATCCCAAAATCAAATTCAAAATTTACTATTTCTTTACGTGTAATAATAACTATTTCTTGTCTTTAGGGTATATATCAATCTATGGAATTAAATATTATAAAAACCATATTCTCCACCATGATAAATACCACCCCTCCTTACCACTTCTCATAAATCCTATGAAACATTGTTCCATACCTATGTTATTCCAAAATTACTCACCAATCTCACCCCCACGTCTGATAGCCCTTGGTCTCCTCAAGAAGACCAAATCCTCTCACCTTAAGAGGCTATCAAATTAGCTAAACTGAAGAGGTAAATTCCTCTTCCCAATTCTTTTATGTTCTTTTCTTTTCTAGTTTCTTTCCTCACATCCCTTTACCGGAATGGTATGATAACTCCAGTAACAAAAATTACTAGAATCCTATTATTCTAATGGTATAATTCATTACCATCTATCATTTCTCTATCATTAATTTTAATGAAAATAAAACACCATTTTAGATGTGCTAATTTCGCACAATCATGGATGACATGTAAGCAATTTCTATTACTATATTCAATTATGGTAATAAAACCATTTTTATTGTTCAACCAAACAATTATATGTCTATTTTACCTTATTTAATTTTATTTAATCCTTATTCACTCATGGTGTAAGATAGAAATACAAACACAAGTAAATTGTTTGGAAAATAGCTAAAATTAATTCACACTTTTATCATTAATGTTTCATATAATGATTCACCATAACACAACATAAACAAAATAATTTTATAAACATGAAATATTATAGATGTTAAATAAAAAATATAACTTCAATTATGGAAAATCATTTTATTCTTACATGTTTCTATGTTCATGAACATAAGTAAACCGATCGTAAATACCAAAAAAACAAACAGACCCGAACAATGAATTTGAACCACATGACCAATTAAAAAGGACATGAATGAACATAAAATGGGTATAATAAATCAATTGAATATATATTATATTCTATAATTATTAATTATTAAACCTAATTTGGTTATTTATGTCCTTAATAACAAGTTTAAAACACCAATGGTCTTAAGATAAGTGACCCTCTCTATTTCACTTTTTATTCAAGAATGTCCTCAGTGCTATTCCTTTTTATGTGTAATCCCTAATGACGGTGTATAATTTGTTACCTCCCCCATACATTTCTCATGATGTATAATTAATGTGAAACCCATTTTTCCCTCATGAATCCCTCTTATGTACTCCGGATACCATGCTGATAATCCGTAAGGAATTCTACCCGAACAGTATTTATTCATTCAGGTGGCTCTATGTACATTTTTACCAAAATGAAATTTTCTTTTATTTTTATTTAAAACTTATAAATGATGTTTATATGATAAAAACATGTTTCACGATCCATTTATTGTTATCTTCTAGGGATATAATTTCTTTTTAGTGATTCCATCCTCGATACATCATAATAAGGAAACTCATTTTTAAAGCACTACCCCAATTTTTACCAAATATAATGTGAACTATATCCTTTGTCTTAAAACACCACTATATTTATAACATCAGCCTTTTTATTATGCAAACCTTCTTGGTTCACTTCTGGTTTTATATAATATATTGTTCCCTTAACTATTTTAAATGCTTTATTGTATTTTCCTTAAAACCGCACAAAATTGTTTTAATGTAAAAAAATTTCAAATAAATTTCCTATATGTTTTAAATTATGTTTGACATCGCATACCCTAATATACTATTATTTTAACTTATTAAATTATATTTATTTTCTAATTCCTTTCTTTCATGTACACTTTTATGATACACTGATTGGTTGTGCTTTATGTCATGATAGTTTTAATCGTTTCTTTCCATGGGTAACCCATATTTATATATAAGATTTATTATGTATGATTATTTATGTGGAAAAAATATTCATGAAATGTTAAGATGGGTGTGCCCATATAGTGATCCAATCCATTGGGTAACATTTAGTCTCCTGATATGTTATGTGTGTCCGTCTTGGTGGTTAGGCTTGGCTTGTACGATTTTTTGCAATGGTCCTAGCAGTTTTCCTTGGCTTGTGCTACTATGCGAACAATATTTGATGATAGCCTTGAATCATACAAAATTCATGTTTTGTTTTTATTCCACATTTTAATAATTACATGTTTAAATTTTCCCATGTTTATATATCAGGATTCCATATGTTACAATACTTTTTATATCATTATGTCACTCTATCTATCTCATGGGATTATGCTTTGTTCATATGGTTATTCTAGTACTATGAATTTAGCTCATCCCTTTTCTCTAGTTATCCCAATGTTATCCAATACATATGTATGAGAACAATGAAAGATTGGAGATCATTATAGAGTTTAAATTGAATGTTGTTTTTATAATGTCTCATTATGTACCTAGTCTTTTGAGAAAATTTACTTTATAATACTCATATTGTACTATGATGTATTATTTTTCTTCAAATAAAATAATGTTATATGTAGTATAATATGGTCGCTAATGTTTCTATCATAATATCATCTAGTTATTTTTGGAGATTAGTAATAGAGTACTTTACTAATAACCTTATGTAAAAGATGAACTATAAGAAAACATTCATAAATTTTTGTTTGAATAAAGTACGTATTTTATCATGAAAATATATCCCTATATGAAGACAAACAGGTAGAGGCAGATCTGGATCATATATTCCTAAGAGTGAATATTCATACAAAGAGTATTGGGCCAGACTCGAGGTATCCAGGTATATAACAACACGCCTTGTTTCACTCTTGGTATGACACTCCCCGGGGAGTATGATTTGGTAAATTCATGAGCTTAGTACATAACCTTATTAAGAGTTTAAAAAAATCCCCAAAAAATATATGTTATGAAATAGGTCATGGATAACCTATATTGATAAATATAGAATAACATGTTAGGATATACTTCTAATTTAAAATTTTATCATTTAATGTTCAAAAGATTAGTATTTATGCTCAATAACAATGTATTGACGCCCTATAATATTCTGTTATTTTTCTTTGTTAATAGAGTTAAATAGAAGAAAATTATCAAACAACCAATGTGATAGGAAATTTGAAGATATCCCTAATGATATGCCTAATATGATGGGAAAAGGTGATAATAACATCCTGACAATACTTTCTCAATTGGCTCATGTAATGAATAATAACCTCAATCATGTTGAACTCCATCCTCCTCCAAGGAAAGTAAAATTTTTCATAGAATCCTTCATGAGGAAAAGGTCTCCCATGATTAGTGGATTTCTGATTCCCTCAACATGAAACAGTGGATTAAATCCATTGAATATTTATTCCTTATCCTCCAATTATCTAAAGAAGATAATGTTTTACTGGAGGTCTATCATTTTTATGTGGAAGATGATCAGTGGAGGACAATGACAAAAAATAAAATGTCCCCAGAAGAAATTGACTCCATGGATTGGGGGAAATTCCAAGGATGTTTTTCAATAAATATTATCCTCGAACCCTCTGTCTCAAGATAGATTTATATTTCCCACTCTCAATATAAAGGAAGATGAGTCCATTGGGACGAATTAAGAAAACCATACAGGGCATTCAAGAAAATCCTTTGGCTTTTTAATGAACATTGAATGAATGTTGGATGGATTCTTTAGGAGGTATAATCTGATTCTATGGATGAAGCTAGAGATTCGAGACATCTATAGTTAGGAGGATACTATTTTTTTCATCCTAAAGGTTGAAATTCATATTGGAGACTCTCAATAGTCTCATGGTCCCAATAATAAGAAGCAAACAATAATGAATAACATGGGTGGTTCAACAAAGAAATCCCATGATTTAAATAAACATGAATATCCCACTTGTAATAGTTGTGTGACGAAGTGTCGTGGGAGTTGTCTAAAGGGAACTAAAAATTTCTTCAAATGTGGAATGCTGGGAGATATGGTCATAAACATCCGAATGTATAAGAAACAAACCACTAATGTGGACAATGAAAGGAAGGTTCATATCAACATTCATCTAGTGGTGTAGTTTTACAACTTCATGAATCATGGGCATTATGACAACAATTTCTCTAAGCGAAGGGTTTTTGGAAAAAATCTACAACATCCTATAAGGAAAAATGGAAGGGCTTATTCTATCACTACTACTGAGGTGGATCCAGACTATGATTTCATGGAAGGTATGCAAAATATTCATTCAAGAATAGCGATCGTACTATTTGATTCTAGTTCTACACATTCATTCATATATTGAATGTTTAGTATAACTATTCAAACACCACACAAAAATTTGGAGGAATTTTATCTATGAGAATAGTGAATGGAGAAATTATTGATTCCATGGTTTATAAATCCTTCCCAATTAATTTTGGTTGACTGAACCTCCTATAAAATCTTTCCATACTTCCATTAGTGCAGTTTGATTCTATCATGGGCATGGATTGGCTATCATTATACAAAGAAAACATAGAATTTAGAGAAAGGTAGATCAATGTTTACATCCTGAAGAATCATCCAATTCATTAAAATTTTATGGACGAATATTAATCTCCTTTTGAATCATCATCTCAAGAGTGTATATTACTTCCTTACATGAAAACATATCTATCCCAAATGATTGAGACAAAAGAGATAATCATGCTTGAAGACCTTCCCATCATGAGGGAAAACACTATTGTATTCTCTAAAGAGTTTCATCATCTTCCTCTTAACCTAGAGGTTGAGTTCAAAATTGAACTTATTCATGGATCTCTACATCCATCAAATACACCTTATAAAATGGACATCATTAAGCTAGAAGAGCTAAACAAGCAGTTATAGGAGAACTTGGAGAAGGGTTTTATAGACCATAGTGATCACTATGGGGTGGGCCAGCCCTCTTTGTCATGGAGAAGGATGTATCAATGCTATTCAACATTTATTATCACGAGATCAATAAAATCACAATAAAGAACATGTATCCCCTACCACAGATATATGACCTGTTAGATTAGTTTTGTGGGGATAGTTTTTTTTCTAAGGTGGACTTTCGATCGGGATATCAACCATTAATGTGGAGGAAAGAAGATATTCCCAAGACAATATTTTAAAAATGGTATACACACTTTGAGTTAATAGATATTCCCTTCAGACTCAGTAATTCTCCAGTAATATTCATGAATATATAATTGATAGTGTTTTTAGAGGATACCTAAAATTTTTTTGTATTTGTTATTGATATTTTGATTTAATCCAAATGGAAGTGGGAACATGAGGTGAATTTGAATACAGTGTTAATGAATTTATATAGGGATAAACTATATGCAGTGTATAGAAAATGTGAGTTCCGGAGGGAGGAAGTATCATTCATGGGGGATGTTATCACCAGCAAAGGGATATCTATGGACCCTTCTAAGACAAAGGCAATTAAACAGTGGCCTAGGCCAACATATGTCAATGAGATCCATATCCCTTTGTGTCTATTTGGTATTATAGATGATTTGTGGAGAAATTTTTACTATTGTGAAACCCAATAACAAATCTAACACGGAAGAGAGTAAAGTTTTTCTCGACTCAGGAATGTGAAGACTATTTTAAGGAGTTGAAAAACAGGATAATCATTATTCCAATACTCACACTCCCAACAAGTGGGGAACTATTTTTGGTGTATAGTTATGCTCCAAATAATGGATTAGTATAAATTCATATGAAAATGATAATGTTATATTGTATTCCTCAATGAAGCTAGAAACCCGTGAACAAAACTATCACACCCATGATCTGCAGTTGGAACCTGTGATCTTTGAGTTGAAAATATTACTTCATTATCTCAATGGGGTGAAGTATGACATATATTTTGATCATAATAGTCTCAAATATATATTCACCAATAAATTGAATAATATGAACCAATTAAGATGGATAGAGATCATCAAGGATTATGACTGCTCAATCCACTACCATACTGGTAAGGAAAAGAAGGTGATAGATTCCCTAAGAAGAAAGGATCTTGTATTTTTTCAATGATGAGAATTGAAAAGGATGTGATCTTCTTATATTTGCAGAGGATGGAAATGGGAATCATTATGGGAGGTACATCATCAATCATTTCTGAAATGATTGTTCAATCATCCCTCATAGAGAAAATAAATGATTCTCAACAAAAAGATGTGTAAATAATAAAAAATATAAAAGTTTTCAAAAATGGGGAATCCATTGAGTTATTTATTTTTGAGGAAGTAATTGTGAGATTCGGGTCATTTTTATGCGTACAATATGATCTAGATATAAATAAAGAGATTCAAAATGACGTACATAACTTAAACTTCTCTATTCACCCAGGGTGCACAAAAATTTATCTAGATCTCTGAGTGAATTTTTGGTGGGAAAATATTATGAATGGTATTGTTGAGTATACTTAAAATTGAATTGTAAGTCCACAAGTGATGACTAAAAGACATAACTGTATGACGATGATGCAACCACTACCCATACCAACATGGATGTGGGAGAACATCGCCATGGACATTGTCACTAGACTTCAATGGAAATCTATATAAGACAATGCTATATGGGTCGTTGTGGATTATCCTTTAAAGATATCTCACTTTATCAGAATTTGACAGTACTTCTCATTGGATAAACATGCACATATTTATATCAACGATGTTTTATAGATGCATGGAGTACCCCTATTTATTCTATCTAATCGTGATCTAAGATTCAACATTATGTTCTGGAAAAGTCTCCAACAGTCTCTAAGCACTGAACTGAACTTCAGTTCAACATATCATCATCAAAATGATTGCCAATCTGAGTGAACAAATTAAGACATAAAACATATTTTGAGATCATGTTTTATTGACTTGAAAGTAGTATTGGGACAATATCTTCCACTGATTGTATTCTCCTACTACAATAGTTTCCACTCGAGCATCCTAATAGAACCATATGATTCTATCTATTGCAAAAAAATGTAGAACACCAGCATTTTGGGATGAATTCAATGAGCATATGTGGATTAGACATAAAATGGTCGAAAAAATGATGGAGAGGGTGAAACCCATTCAGCTGATTTAACACCAAGTAAATGTAATCACAAGATAATGACACAAGGGATGATGCATGACAAAATAATTGTAACGACCTAATTTTTTTAAATGGAAAGTAACTTCTTATGATTATTTCATAAAATCACATGAAATACTAACATAATGATCTACTAAGTTTTATGTGACCTATAAACATATGTTTTTCACTTCTATGATTTGAATTCAAAATATATGATATACATGGTTGAGATCAGAATATTATTCGGAGTCTAATATAGACAACGTAATTTTTGGTGAATAGTCACAAAACATTATGAATATTAATGTTACCATTATGAATAGTAACATACTCTAATGAATAGTAACCTTACCTATGATAGTCTATAAATAATATTCAATGAGGATGTAGGATATACCTATATCCGGGAATAAGAAAATAAATGTTTTAAAAATTTATTTCTCAAGTAAATTGTGTTTTTAACTAATAACTAATTTAATCATATTTAGAAAATTATTTCTTTAAAATGGAGGTCATTTTTAGTTTCTATACATATATAAATTATTAGTTTGAATTTTTTGGAATTTTTTGAAATACATGATTTTCATATGAAAATTATAATACGATAAATTTCGGTAAATGCTAAATAAATGAATTATGATGTCGCAATTGATGTATAGATGATGTAATGAAATTATCTCCAACTCACATGCACTCTTTACTATTTTTTGTCACGAAATCATCACTGTTTCTTGTCTTGATTGTGGTACAAAATTATTTCATTGGGTAATCTTTTTATTTATTTAAGATATATAATATATGATTATTTATGTGGAAAGCATATTCGTGAAATGTTATGATAGGTGCAACAAGATAACACTCCAATGCATTCAGTGATTTTGAGTTTCATGAGACATTATGTGTGAAGGTCTTGGTGGTTATCCTTGGATTGTGCTACGATGTGGATCAGTCTTGGTGGTTAGCCTTGGATTGTGATACTAAGGGAAACTGTCTTGGTAGTTAGCCTTGATTCATACTAAATTTGAGTTTTAGGTTTCTGCCACATTTCTATGATTCCATGATTCAATGATCTCATGTTTATATGTTATGATTACATATGTAACATGCCTTTTTATATCATCATACCGCACCTTCAATCCCATGTGCAAATTCTTTTTTCATATTGTCATTCCATTACTGATATTTTAGCTCTTCCATTTGGTCATGGTATCCCCAGGTTATCCTACGCAGATGTATGATCACATTAAAAGATAAAATCTCATTATAGAGATTAGATAATTTTTTTATAATCTTGGCTTATGTACCATTTATTCCTACACAATAGTCTTTATGATCTGTGTCTTGTACTGTAATGTATAATTATGCTGAAAATCATGTAATGTAATATGAAAAGGGTTAGGGTCGCTATAGTAAACCCCTTGATAAGATCCATGAAGCCTTAGTATAGATGGTAATTCATCCATGGGAGTCTCCAAAATTATTTGTTTCCATATTTTATATAGACAATTCAAAATATAAAAGGGACATGTTGAGTTTAAAATCTATAAAATGTTGCGAAAAATAGGGAGTTTTACCCTACGATAGTCACATTGATTCAAAAGCATGAGGAATATAAAATGCTCATTTTTTGATTTGTATTAAAGAAGGTACAAAAACCTGAGAATGTTATAGAGGAAATTTTATTTCCTCCAATGGGAACTCAGTCCACCTCAAACCGATGAATTTATATAAACATGGTGGCCTTATGAACCAAGATAGGGAAGAAGTTTCATGATATGGAAAATGAAGAAGATATGGTTCACCTAACCTCCCTGAGAATTTTTATTATCTACCTTCGGATTAAAATCAAGATTCTCCCGATGTGAATGTTCCTATCAAAAAATTAATGGATAAAAACCATTCCAAGATGACATTATGGATTTAATCATCACAAGTATCAATGCTGTAAAAATGTGACAAGTGTAAATACATATTGAATGAATTTTGTACCCATTTTGGATAGACTATGTTCTAGTGGATGTATGATTTTTTATCCCGAATTCACTTTGTTTAATGGTATGGTTAATACACTAAAACATTTTTCATGTTTCTCTTTATGGTTCGGTCTAATGATGGGGACTCTAGAATACAAGAAATCTTCCTATATTTCATGTTTTGTCCAAAAATTAGATGGAAATGTTTTATTATGCTATAGTCAGTTACAAAATGGGTCCATAAATATTTGGGATGACCTCTGTATAAAATTTAAATACCATTTCAAGTCCACCTCATATAAAAAAAAGCTTCATTAACCAATTAAAATTAAAATATAGCCTTGATGAATGATTCACTGACTTCATCACATTATGGAAGGGACATAGTTATTTACTAGACATGATCCTTTCCTTATAATTAGTTCTTATTATGTTAATGGAGAGTATAAAAAATTAGATGGTCCTTAAACTCATCTCTACAAACTACATAGGTGGATTTTTGGAGTATCCAAAAAAAGAACGCTATGTGGTAGAAGCATTGCAGTGAACCCAAAAATAGTTGCAACCATTTCCCCCTTCAAGCACCCATGAGAAGGACCATAAAATTAAAACCATAAACTAATATGAATGCATAATTTCTTGAGCAAGATCAGATATTTTCCATTTATCATATTATCCACTCCATGTGAAACATTGCCCAATGTAGCCCTATCAAGAGTATCCTCACCAAGCATACTCTCCAAATTGAGATATTTTGGCCCCATCCACAACCAAGTTCAATATCCCATGAATCATTTCACAAAATTAAGAATGACCTAGTCCTTCAAGGATGTGTATGACATAGTGTGCACAACATATTCTTTATAAAATGGTATATTGATTCTTCAGGAATCTAGGATACCCAATTAGGTAAAACTCGCTGGTCAAACCAATAATTTTCAATATAACAAATTCCTTGGACACATCTTTAATAAATGATTGTTTTAAATACTTTCCCCAGGACCATGTAGATCAATTTTTAGTCGGATTGGGAAACATCCCAGAACATGTGAAACAAGTCTCTGCTAATCTCGAGAGTGATACTAAAGGCTCAGGTTAGTGGAAGAAGGCTACTGGACACATGACACAAATGTACAATGACTGTTTAACCCATATAAAATTGTCTCACACCCATGGTATCATCCATTCCATCTTGATCAGGATAAAAACTCATGTGGTTACCATTACCCCTCTAACTACTACCTTTATATCTTTATCATAGAATCCCAATTCATAGATTATTATAAATTAGTGGCATAAGAGAACTCAATGTCCCTGAAGGTGCTGAATCCTTAAAGCACCCATGGGGACTTAATTTCTCCAATATTTAGAGATGTAGCCCCGGTACATCCATCCATCTACTATTACACTAATTAGGAGGAATAATAGACATCCCTCATTGGTTGTTAACATGTTTTCTTTTTCATATATCTTAATTATTCATAATTACATACATATCCCTCATGACCCTCCAGTCGATGTTGACAATGGATAGGCACAAGAAATTACATCATATAGAATGGTCATGTATTCTTTTCAAACTACTATATTCATGCTTACAAAACATTATTGTAGGCCTTTCATAGATAACAATATGGTTTCATTTCCGAGACACTCTATTTATAATTCCTTTATAGGTGATTGTATTGGTAGACCATGATGTTCGGTCAGGAGTGCTCTATGATTAGACACATCCAGAGAGGGATGGACCTCAGCCAACTATTACCCATCCAAAAATTGTTCATTGAAGCCCAACTAACCACTAGTATATTATCACGGGTACAAGCGAGGACCTAGCACATTTTCTAGTGGAACTTGTTTCACCCCTATTAAATAATGATATTTCTAATGAACAAATATGCCCTTGGAAAGAATGTATGATGTGTTGATGAACCTTGAAATTATACCTTCTAGGATCTTAATACATGATGCCCTTCACTTTTCAACGAAACTACATTTTGTCCATTCCAATGCCTTGGAATCCTCCTTCAATTTTAGGCTAAGGTATAATTTTTTATCACTACTAGGTAGAGGAGTACAAGAAACTGTAACATTGATCCATACCTGTTTTTGAGGAAAATACAAGGTTGTCACCACTTAGGGGAAAATAATCACAATTTAAAACATTTTCCAGTAAAATTGAATAGAATTTCTCCACTACCCAGGGATAATGGAATTGGAATTAATCTTATTTCAACATGGACACATCATAATTTGGTATTTACAAAAGAATATATGACTCTATTCTACCTGAATATTCATAGGAATGATATGATTTATTAGAACCCATATGAATGAAATTATATGAAGACACAATTTTCTGGTCTTCTATCTAGAAATTAATTTATGGTATTATCATAGGATGCTGCCTACAATGAACTCCTATGATGTACCTTATATAATTTACTTCAAACAGATGCCTATTCATAAAAAAAATTCCTCAAACTCTTCATGCATGGTCATGTTGTGGTGTTTTATCGAAATCCATACCCCTTTGACTATAGTGAGGCCAAATATGTTGATGTTTTTTACAATGAAAGAAATGTAAAAATAACCAAACTGATGTGTTTGAGCACATTAATACCCTTAATTATTAAATGGCCACTACATTTGGTTCAGTGGTACACTTGAAACACACCTTTAGTCTCCAAATTCATTAGTTAGAGGACATGAATCTAGTACTAGGGTTATTCATTGTTATCTCAAAACAATGTTTTCTCACAAACTTCCTTCTATATCTACAGCAGACCTGACTGACTAACACCAACATACCATACTTTTGTGATGTAATGATATGTACACCCCATGGCCGCCAATCCATGGAATTTCATTGTATTACACATTGATATACTAATTCAACGTAGGCTTACCTTTCATGATTACATCAGTATCAAGAGTGTACATAAGATCCACAAACCGTATTGAATTTGCTCGACATATTCATTTTCCACAGTATCAACATAAAATGATCCCCTCTTCATGGATTCCATATCCACCAGAGTAGAAACTAGTGCTCCCCATGGTCATTTATCCTAGAAGATTCAAATCATCCCTCTAATCCACCTATCTCAAATGATGAATAAAATTTGGAGGGTTACCCTCCTACATTTGTATAGGGTTTCTCCAACCCGATGTATACATTAACTGAACTAATACATGGAACTAAAGATGACTTATGGACACAAATGATTAGCAGCCTTGTCCCCAATGCAGAATAATTAGTTTTTTACCATCTTATAATAGGACCCCGACATATTTTACTTGACCTATTACGATATTCTAGGGCTAGAACCTCAAATTTTTGTTCTTAAGCTCGTACTTCCATTGGGTAAGCACATGTTCAAGCATCCCCATTGGAATATAGACATCTATAGTGGTTCTACGGTCTAGAATAAGGTAGAAATGTATATTAAATCCATATTTTTATGGAATTTTAGTACCCTTACTGAATATCCTAAATTTTCCATGCTAGAAAAATAATGGGAAGATGAGAGTCTGCATCAACTTCAAGGACCTCAACCTCAATTTTCCATCAGATGATTTTTCACTTCAGGTGACAATGATTTTGATTGATTCTATAGTTGGGTTCCAGTACCTCTCCCTTATGAATGTATAATTCAACTGTAATAAAATATAGATGGTCCATTCATATGAGGAGTCCATTGCCAACATAGTTCCCTAAGGAACATTCCTCTATATGATTATTCTTTTCGGCATGAAACATTATTCTTCCACTTACCCTTGGTCTATGTGAAACATTGTTAAGACAATTATTATAATGTTTTTAGTGTTTTATGTTTATGATTATGTGGTCATATTCAAACAATTTCAAGACCATATCAAGTATCTAAAGAAGGTTTTCAGCTTCAAGCTTTCAATATATTTGAAGATGAAACCCCTAAATTTACATTTAGTGATATATCTAGAAAAATAAATGATATTTTAATAAGAACAACATTCATAAATATTGGACCATATAAAATAAATATATCACTATAATTACTCCATGAATAAATATCTAAGAGTTGTGAGGCCTCTACGTACACTTATCCTTCTTATAACATTTTATTTCAAATCTAGTCAGAAATTGTAAGCTTTATTCATTGCTCAAAAAAGGAATCTTTTACGAGTTGGATAAGGACTATGAGAATCAATTTGAGGGTATTAAAAAGCATGTTATACAACTTATAGTTCTAATTCCAACTGCTAATGTAAATCCTATGGTCTTTTACATGACCACTTTGTAATGTTATATCAGTTCACATTAAGTCTAAATAATAACCATGGTAGATAACATCTTATATTAGTGTATATTTATTATCCCCAACAAATAGACCAAATAATCCCCCCATCATGAAGATATAACATGCACTAGTATTTACTGTGCCGATGTTATTGAATTATTTTCTTCTCAATGAGATACAGTCACTGTCTTGAGTAAAATCGCTAAATTATATCCTCAATATACCAATGTTGATGGAATAATTATAAAAATAGATTTTAATCCTATAGATGATTGATATTGGGTTTGTACCATGAAAGTCCACTAATGTTTGTATACTAGAAGACTTCCTAGATGAACATCAATCCTCTTAAGAACATCCCAATAATGTTGATTTCATGGATAAACTAATTCTCTAAGTGGACTAGTCTATATTATGTTGGTTGATTCATTTTGATGGTGCCTCCCAAATTACAACTGGAAGATGGGTCAAAAAACCATGATCAATGGCATATACATATGAATTATCTCTAATAAACTGATATAGGGGAATCCATCCATTATCATTCTTATTTTCCATAGGTTTCACTGAAAGGAGGTAAGAATATCATCTCATTATTACTGGTATATTGTTGGACGCCAAAATTGTTTTCCCCAATTTCCACAAGATGATATACATCGATTTAGTCATCAAATAGATCTAGGGTGACTATGTTGTTAGAAAGGAAGAGCTCATTCCCCTTATGAAACTAACCTATTAGATGATGGGATATTTCCCTTCCCACTCAATGGTCACCAATATTACTTAATCATAGACCTTTAAAGATGACACATTGGAAATTCTAGTCACATATCTTATTAATCTCAACCATTATATCGTGGTAATTTATGTGAAAAAATATAGAGTCATCACCCCTGACACCATAGATGATGGTAATCAGTGTGTCTATTAGCTGACTACCAATACATCACTGTTAGGGTCCTCGAACCCCCAACACTCATGGAAATCCCTAATTTCATGACTCCTTTTAACATGTGTCACCACCATGTCATTCTCTTATCAAATTATTCTCAGAATGAGTGAGTCCAACGACATACATTTTAGTTTTCCAAAAAATGTGGGCCAAACCTTGAGAACCCCATGTACATGCATGGGTTAGATGGAATTATCCTCCACTACATCCAAGGAAATGAGAAATCTCATGTCATGTAGGAGGTCCATGATGGATCTTGTTGTTCCCATCAAATAGGATTTCATATCATCCACCAAATTTAGCAGTTAGTATATTTTTGTCCCACCGTTTACACGAATACATTTTGTTAAGAAAGATATTTCATATGGGACTCATCCAAAATTACATTTTTGCATAAACCATCAGATCATCTACACACCAAAAATATAAATTCACATGTTTAGTATGATGTATTGACATTGTAGGACCATTCCCACTTATGAAAATGTGACATTAAAAGATAATTATCACTAAAATTAACATTCTTCGAAATGGGAATATTTTTTTAACCTATGGAATGTCAAAACATAGTATTTTATTGAGTTTATAAACTCCCATGTCATCCATTACTATTGGTTTCCTTTCTATATTCTCGTAGTCAAGGGAACCATCTTATAGGCTCCCATGTTGATGAAAATATATTCCCTGAATAATATTTGGTCCAACCATATTTCAAGTAACTATGCGACCATAAATGAAATTATTGAGGCATTCAGTAAGACCCTATCTAAAATCCAATATTAAATGGGGGAATGAAAAACAAATTTGCCAAAAAATCTCACTAATTACCTTGGAAAATATTAGATGGAAATAAAAAATTCCCCCCATGAAACCCCATACTCTCTATTGAAGGGAACAAAGGTAGTCTTTTTCCTTATGGTTTAGTTGACTTGTTTCGGAATGGTTTTTTATGACTGTAATATTACATAAATAATGGTGTGTGTCCATGTACATTAGTTGGAAGGCCTTAAGAAAGATAAGAATCAATCCTTTCACAGTACATAGGGGGACCAGAATTGGATAGAAAGATCATTCAACCAAAGTTGCACCTCTACTCATTTCTCTTAGGAGAAATTGTACTGGATCTCAGAATGACTATGATAGAATGATAAAACCGACCTATTCTATAACCCAAATGGGCGGGGCCCTACATTATCCACAATATATATCCTAATGGATTATACTCATTAATTATAATTTTGGTACAGTTTATCGTACCTCCCACCAATGCCAAGATTCTCAAGAAGTACTTCACTTGAACTTTATTGTCAAGGCCAAATAACCGTAAAATAGAGCAACTGGCGTCCAAGATCTGAGACCATAACCAAATATCAACCCTTTTGGTTTAATAATTTAGACCATAAACTATTTTCAATCCCTCTAGTCTAAGCGGCATGACCATAATCTTTTTTCAACAGAACATGACCTGATCTCCAAGAAATTAAACTATTAACATCCATAAACTGAGTTGTATGACATTAATCTACAATGTCCAATTTCATCAACATATTCTGATAATGATTAGAATAAACCCATATGAAACTGATATTCCTCATATAACAAATATGGGAAAACCATATAAATAACTCATTACAACATGACAATAAACTACACCCTTACCATATGACATAAACATGTGATTCCCCATGGGTGTCGTGGGATGCCTCAATGCTCCCATCATAGAGAATAACCCCATAATATTGCATTGGTCTCTTATAACACAGAATTAGATATCTATATATCTCTTGATCACCATTAACATGAGATATATATTTTTTCCTAGACCCCCATTCTTTGGTACCATTCACAAATTCATCGTAAAACCTTCCCTCGAGGCGTTGGGGATTATATTCTCAAAATCATTTCCCTCTATCACCAGCTATGGTGCATTATTTATGATCATATAATATGTGTAGTTTATTTAGGGATATTTATTTGAAATATTTCATTGAATCATCCTCTTTTCTTATCTAGTTTATCCCCTTTCATTCCATGCATACATCTTTAAAAAAAATTCCACATTCATAGAAACATGAAATTAAACTATTTTAAGAATTACCCTTCCTCCTTGCCACATGACATAAAAATACATACTCAATACCCTCTTATAAAACAAAAAATCTAAAAGAAATTCCCATGATCATCTGAGTGGATATCCTTTAATATATTTTTATTTATTAATCCACCATGCCTTATACTATAACAATATATGGTTTGATTCCCATTACCATAGGATACATATTGAAATAAGGATCTAATTTCCAAGGTCCCACCCCATTTTACACTCAATTTTTGTTATTTAATCCCATAACATCATGAATTTAACATGTTTGTATTTCATATTGGAATATTTTGTAGAACATTTTCTCATTGGACCTCTTTTCAAATCATCTTATCACCCCTATTTTCAACAGAAGAATTTTTATAATTGAAAACCCCTTTGGTTCATGCCCCATGACCTTAACATTGTAACATCTAATATTTGATTTGTATGAAATTAAACTATAACGATTAGCATCCTCATCACATGATTCATAAATTATAGCCTTACCCTATCTAAAACCAGGATTCGTCATATTAAAATTATGGGTTACCAAAAACCGATATACTAATCCCAAAACATTAAATTGTTTCATTCCCATATAAAAAACATATATGCCTCATATGATAACTATGGGATGAAAACAACCAACTCCCTTAGCACATTACATTTAAATATTTCCTTACCCTGTATAAAAACAAGAGTTTTTATATGAATTGTATGGGATTACCATACCTAAAATCTTCATCTATTGATGTTAAACTATAGAACTACCCTATATAATGAATGAAGCGTTCCTCATATTTAGAAATACCATATGATTTTATTCCCTCACCAAAGGGGACATTGATATAACTAGTACTAGTATTCAACCATACTGTGTTCGCAAACAACAAATGGGTTGATTTCCATAACCATTGTATACATAATTGAACACAGTTATCATCTCATGTGTGATGAAATACAATCAACTCAATTTGGTTCCCCACCCTTTGGGATATTATTTACCCTTTCCTCGAAAAATAATAATTTAATTCATTTAAGAATGTGTCGAAATACTTCCACGTAAACTCAACATTCCCTCTGAGATATTCCCCACTTCCACATTATTGATTCATGCATTCTTAAATTTTTATAATCATAATATTATTAATCTGAAAGGGTTTCTAATGAAAAAATTTTCTCCAAGGCAAAATTTCACACATATATTTCTTGGACAATTCCTTGATAGATACACATTAATTGGTGGAGGCTCTTATGATATGAAATTGATCAGAGTTCACTTATTTCTTTCAACACCCAATCCTTGATTGGAACATATGTATAACATGTGTGTTGAAAAAGATTAAATTTTTCTCATCCCATTGGTCATTACCCAATTACTATCCCTGTCATTAATGTCATAATCTACGCTTGCGGGAATTCATTAGGTTAGTAATTTTTCCCTTGTTGGGTTCTCTCCTACAATAAATGATTCCTCTATACTTCTCTTTATTTGTTGCATCGATCATGGATCACACTTTCTTGGGATTTGGGAGGAATTTTTCTTTAATAAAGGTTTATATTCAGGGGTGGAATAAACATAAACTATGATGTTATGACCAATAACTGCGACCTTAAACAATGTGAGAGTTATCTCAAGAAAACATTATGTGGAAGGGCCTCCAAAGATCCTAATTCATGTCAGAATACCTATTCCTTTTCAATAAGAATTATTTTAAGACATATAACCCTTGGTCCAAGCATCATGACCTTAATATATTTGTGACTCACCCCATGTTCATTTTCCTGGTGTAGGGCCTCCAAGGAACCCCATTTCAATTGAATTTTAACAATTTTTCAACATACAAACCATTCTAGAAAACCCACCATAGTACAAATAATTACAGCCATTAAAACTATTATCATCCATGTTCTAAACTCTGAAGACATAAACAACATGTTTGGGACATTGTTTTATAACTATAAACTCTTTATAAAACAGTGGTCTAGGATCTATGTCACTGTACTATGAGTCATGGTTCAGTAATTCTAACCATAAACTACATTCTACCTCACGATCCAATCATTACGACCATAAACTATTTTCAACATCTTGATTTTAATAAAATGACCTTAAATTATAAATGTTATTTTGAAAAAATGTCTTTTAGGTTGAAAATCTGTAGGGATATTCTAAACAAGATATAGAGTACTCGAGCCCTTATAAGTTACTCCCAAGACTATGGAAAAAAATAAAGTGAGATGAGAAATGAGTAACAAATCCAATAAGTCCCACTATGGCCCCTAGAAATACTAGACTATTCTCATCACTACAATCAGTTTAGGAAAAAGTTATTTTTAGATATCAAACTTCCTTTTCCTCACAATCTTCTATAGGGGTACCCTCAGTGTGTTACTTACTAACTCCCATAGTGACAATGGTTGGGAGTATGCTATTCACATAATATCACTTTCCCTATCCACAAAACACTAATCTATTCTATGAATACCCTAATCCGACAATGTTAAAAACAACATGACGCATCATCCTCACTTTATTTGTAAAACCGCATATACATATTCTTCCCCACATGATTTTAATTAAGTTTCCATCATCCAAATTTCAAAAATAAAATTATTGATCATTATATGACCTCACCTAAGAAGACCATTTCCCCATTACTATAAGTCACCAACCACGTCATTCATATTATTTGGATGTCGCTTAGAATCTGAGACGATAATCCCTTTATAATATTTTTTAATCATGTTTTTGGATTTTTCCACCATCCCAATGTACTCATTTCCATGGTGGTGTAATTTTGAGTCCATTAAAATGAATTAAATCATTCTTTGAGTTCATCCACACACTTTTCATTCCCCTTGACATATATTGATTTCCACCATTAACTTCATAATGATCTCCCCTAACAAAAAATATTCATAGACACACTAGCTCACCTACCATCATGGGTACACAATATTAGTGACATATGGTATCATTTATAGTTAGGTCTTATATTTTTAAACATGGTCAATTGAGGATCCCCTTTTTTTGTCCCCGTCATCTACCAAACAATTGTGCAATATTTTTTGGAACTTTCGCAGAATTCAACACCAATCTTCGTGCCACCCCCATTGTTTTCAAAATATTGTTATTTAAATTAATCATCATTAAAAAAAATTGTATCATTAAATTTACATAGAGTAACACCATTGATTAAATAGAACTCATTGGCAATTAATGTTTGATTTATAGAGAGTCATGTCCTCTATACATATATTTTCATGCTAGGTAACTCCCAATGGTTGATAAAAAAGTTCATCCCCCGAGTGTTCGACCTGCATTTATAACACTCATATAAGAGAAAAATATTTTGTCCATATATTTTCTACCACAACGAACATCACTCACATGGTCTTAGGTATATATTTTTGGTTGTATTTTTGATATTATTAAGATGCTACAAAAATAAACGATTGATTCTTATGAATATTTTAAAAAAAAATTACAAAATATTAGTAGGTTCATACACATGTTAGAGCCTCTTCTTTAATTCAAGATATGACACATTTCATTTTTCAATCATAGGGATTGAGATATTGAGCTCCACCATCCTTTGTCGAGTAGTATACAAGTTTTACTATCACTCCTCTAGAAAATTACCCACCTTCTTGGTGATATGATAGAAAATTCAGTATTGATTTATGTCTGATTCTAGTAATAATGGAACAAGCCCATCAGAGATATCACTTACACATCATTGGTCTCATCCTCCTCCAATTAATTCCTGATTTGTTCAATGAAAAACACCCAAGTAAAAATGATGGATACTTATATAATCACATGATCTTCCAAGATAAATATCTTTTCCTCATCCACCTAAATCCCTTGGGTACACTTGAGATCTTTCGTGTGTTAGAAAACATTGTACTTGGGAAAAATTGCGTGTTTCTGTTCAATGAGAATGTCCCAGCTATTCCATGGAGGCTTCTAGAGTCCACCATCACCATCCTATGGATGACAAAACAATGTCATAGAGATCCTACCATGTATAAAAGAACTACTTATGTGTGGAGAGTGATGAAATTTACCTATATATCCACACCATGCATTAGATGAATCTTTGTCTAATTAAATTTCCCAGAATGAAACCTCAAAATCCTTATATGGAACATGATTGTTTTTAGGGGAAACCATCAACAAGTGAGTGGAAAGGTCGTTTGTGACTAAGTACATGGTCAGATTAATTCCGAAGTGTAGGGAATGTGTTTCGTTGTACGATTATTATCTAATAGAATAATCCATACCAAACACCTATACCATTCTTGAGGATGTATTATCCACCACATCCTCCTAGAAAACCTCCATTTGTGAAGCAATATGGACAAACATCATTGTGTTCTCAACTCTAGAATCCTCCACTGATGTCACTTTAGAGGTGGGTAAAATACACACAGTCTTTTTTAACATCTCATTTTTTAGTATAATTTTAACATCCTTCATTGAGGAATATTCTTCATCAAGCACCTCATGTGTCACTAATATTGCAAGCCTTGATACTACAGATTCCACAACCACCTTTGTTGAAGAAACATCATTTTGTATCATACTTTTTTTTATAATTGAGCATCCCAATAAATAGTAGATCTCCAAAAATGGTTGAAAATATCTTTTAAGGAAAATATTATCCAAAAAGGATTTTTGGAGTAAAATATAAGGGAATGTTTAAATGGGATAGGGCATAAAATAGTGGTAAAACACATTGGAGAACCACCAAAAGTGTCACCATCATTCCCTTGGTTGGATGTGCAGACCATATCCAAGAGAAAAACAATTGTACAGAGAGTAATGTATATAGAATAAATGTACATAGGAATAAGGGTTACTAGGTAGTGTTTTATAATTTTGAGCAATCATCTTAGACCTAGGAACAACTTCAATAATGGATGGTTGGTCTATTGTAATGACGATTTATGGGAAATAAATCAATCCTTTCACCCATCTGAGAGTGGTGAACTCTTATCCATATCCACTAAGAGGTTTATTATAGACCTCCCCCACCACCAAACTCTCTGATTCTAGAAAAAAATGAAATCATTAAGTTGAAATATTTTACTTTTGGTAATATCCAAGGAACATAATAATTGAGAAATTATATGAAAAGTGGAAACATTTTCATAACTAAGGGAGTACTGATATGAATTGAATACCAAAAACATCAATGATAATTTTCCATCGACTACATTGGAATTTAATTTGTTCCTAGAATGACCCAGAGAATAAGGAATTACCTATAAAAAATTTACTCGATTAATCATTAGATAAGTGATGTTGTGAGAGTAAACCATATATTCCATCTCCCTAATGTATTTAATCACCTCAACTCATGGATCATGGAAACACTCCCTTGTATAAACCAACATAGTGGTGAATATTCCCATGGAATGAATGATTTTTAAAAACCCATGATGATAGTTGATTTTATAGTCCCCCAACTTTCCAGGTAGTCATTGAAAATATGATCACTGGGAACATCTGGGTGATGCATTAAATTAATTGTACCATGGAAGTGTGCCAAGAAAAATATTAGATAAAGTCATCCTTCCATTGGAATCTTCATAACCAGGAGAATATGGTCTATTGATTCTCACTTTCATGTGGTTTCCACCATTGAAGGACTAAAAATTTATAGCTCTATAGTCACATCCCCCACTATTGGAACGATATTTCATCTGTGGTGGCCCTACCTACCACTCACCCTCGACCCCATGATCATGAGACCCATCATTCCTCATTAGTCTACAGGGATCACCACCATAGTATACCCTAGGGTAAAGACACTCACAAATCAATGCATATTCATCCATGAGATCGCACATGACAGGGAATGGTTGTAGTTCATTTATCCCCAGTCCATATTCAAGTGAAAACATTTTCCATATCTACATATTAATTGAGGTGTGACATTCATTTGATTCCCCATATATAAATTTGAGTCTATACATTGGTTGTTCAAAAATATCCATGTATATTTTTGTGTGTTAAACAATTAAAAAATTAATTTTCATCTTACCATTTCACCAACGCCCCCACCTCAAAGGGTTGGGCGGTTTGACCACCACTTAGTTGTCCTAGTGCCATGATCATCCATCATTCCCAAGATAAGGGTAACTATATGGAATAAGAAGCGATATTTTAGCTTGATCCCAACTGATATATTTAGTGATCCAATGTTTAGAGGCGGAATCATGGAGATGTTCTGGATGGATGGATGATAATTCAATATGGGATGGGATATGGGGATCATATACTCATATCACCCCATTTGTGAGGTAATATAGCCATAAATAAAATATATCTACCCACACACACTGAGTGGGGTTTTCCATTGGATGATGATACGAATCACATTGTACAACTTTTCCAAGACCTGGACTACTATGTTAATGTGTTGCCCCATCATCAGAATCACATCCATTTCAATGGAATTAGGGTGAACACCCATGTAAACATACAAAATTGGGATATTCCACCCAAAAATCAGCATGAAAATAAATCCAGCTATCCAGACTACTAGAGCCTCGAGCATCTTATTATAGCCTCATAGCTCATATTTTTTCACTGCTAATATTTATAAAAATAGTTTATCTTTGCATTGATGGTTTTACATTAAATAATAACATGGAATTAAATATATTATATCCATTGGATCATTAAAAAAACAAGAAACATGGATTTAAATGTATTTCCTACATCTATGGAATGTGATCAATCCCCCCTGGGACAAAGCATGGTATCACTATTCTGATCACTAAAATATACCGATGGTCATCCCATACATCCTCAATCAGGTGAAATTCATCATAAACATCCCCTTAGATAGGGGTAATGTGATTTTTATATGTCCCATAACCTAAAGTTGTTCTCCCCATAATGCGTGAGAATCATTTTGGTTTATACTTTCCACATTCTCATAAATATTCAATGATTCCATGGTGGTAGTAAACAAGGAACATGAGGACCATGAGAACATGTAATTCTAAACGAACTTCAACTCCACATGAAATTCGAGACCGGGCTTGCATACCTAGAATTCCTATTATCATTCATCCATGAATATCCCACCCTAGAATAGTTCCCAACCTTCTACCACCATTTATGGTGGAATATCAATCCCTCCATGAGGATACTATCATATTGACGATGAGATGCCTCCACCTTTATAGATTCCTAGTAGAAAATTCTCACCTGGGTCCACAATCATTGAGTAGTAATAGATGCATGATCATTCATAATGGAACATCTTATACCCATCTACCACTGGTACTTCCCAGGCATTATCATGATCCATTAAGCGGGATCAACCCAATTGTCATTGGGGATGAACACATCATCCCATATCTGAAAACCATACAATGACATCCTTTTTATGAATCTATATTCCAATGATACTCTATCATAAATTAATTGTGTGTTTTAAGATTTGAATTACTTCTGAATATATGCTCAGTCATAAAATAAACAATCATCTCCTGAAAACAATTAGTAAAATAGTTGTCACCACTTGGAGGCATTGTTATCCAATACATTGAAAATTTGTGGGAAATTTTCACATTGGTCAATTCTTGACTAGTTGAATTCAGGAACGTTTCAACATCATGAAGATTAATTTTTGGAACTACAATCAATGAAATAGGGATGTTTAATGAGAAGTGTTGTTTGAGATAAAAAATCACATTAAATAATTGAGTATCATGTAATTATAGAACTGTCATATCATTCACTAGAACCCCATTTCCTCCTTAGGGACACTCGCCCCAATTTATAAACACGTGTTCTGACCTTTTTTATTTTAATTTTTATTCAAATTACCAATTTTTTGTTTTTTCCCCATGAAATCTGACCCTCCTCTCCCTTGTAAAATCTAATACTAAGTAGTGAATTAGTTGATGCCAATGTACGCATGTCACAAGATAAATCATGTATGGAGTGAAGTTTTCAAATAATATTCAAGATATAATAGTAAACAATCCTCCTAACGAAATGGGTTCTCGATGGTCTAAAACTTCTTCAATGGTTTTTTCTTGCAGAAGTCACCCATTCAAGAAGAACTTGAAGAGATAACCTAACCATGGTGTAACACTAGTTCAGGGAAGTCATCGGCCACATGGATCATGAGGAGGTAACCTCCATGATACATAACTCTAGTTCCCTAAAGTCCACAATCATGAAAAACATGATGTGGTATCCTATGAGTAGCATAAATCCAATTCCTAGAACATCCTCGAATGTGTATATCTTGAGGTAGTAACCAATGCATAGTGTATCTCTCATTTATGGGACCCCATCACATCAAAAAATTATAATTTTATATGGTAGATTACATTTTTCACCAAGAAATTCTCATTACACTACATGGACTGTCTATAACTCCCCATGTCCGAGTTGTAATGGGTAGATGACCTTTGGGATATTATGAAATTATCTTAATCCTTGAAACTCGTATGATTCACAATCGAGAGAGTTGAGGTAATTATAATGGTATCCATCAATTATGATGCTTCCTCTAAAGGGTTTTTTAATCATAAACCCATAGTGGAGATTCCTTTCATTATATTTCATGCCCTCCATGTAATAATAAATCCCATTAAATTATTTGGGTTTTACAACATAATTCCCTTTCATGAAATGAATCACATGTGAACCAAGACATCACACCAAGGCAGGATCACTCTGTTTCTCCAAACATCCTCCTTTATGTGACCTATTCCTTTTCTGAAGCCCCTATCTATCCCAAAGCCCAATATTTCATGAAACACGTGATCTAAGACTCTCTATAGTTATTTCATTCATTCAATACCCACTCGAAAATTTATATTTCCCTAGTCACCTACACTAATACAGAAATGGGTAAACTATAACCCTAAATCTCATGTGTTTTTACCCCAAATCATGACATCTTCCCACTTTTCATCATGAATATCCTAGGTAATTAGTTTAAATTTTCTACTAGGAATTTATTACCTAGTTCATTTTTATTCTATTAATAGTTACCTTTACATCATTCATATTGATTTTCTCTCCTCCATAGTAGTATTTATGTCATGCTACACCCAGAGGTGCATTAACAATTGACACGTAAGTCCAAAATGTGGCATCAATGGAGGAAACATCTGACCATTATATGTAGGGTGGCCTTTAATGGATATTCATCTCTCATATGGAAATGAAATCCATTGGTGTAATTCCAATCCACATATGATTTGTAAGACCTAAAAATATTTCTCACTACATCCAAGATGTAAAATGTTAATCTACATGAAAATAACCTCAGCTAATTATTTTATACTATTTGATTACCTTGATTAATGAACTAATAATTCTCAATGTACAATCATCATGGAATTATACCTCCTCCACAACCATGGGATGAAACCCTTACAATAGGTATCCTAAATCTGTAAGACCCACATAATTCTTGTAACACCCCATGATTTTATAGTACGTTATTTCTTCCAAGTAATTTAATAACTTGCACTACACGCAACACCAAAGTCAAGCACACCAAGACTTACCAAACTAGCCGTTCAAAAGAGGTTATGAATAGTATTAACTAAATTTTTAACATTATATAATCCATATAATTTTAGAATCCATATTGTGAGTTTCTTAGACATAATGAAAAAACATATTAATTTTTTAAGATAAGAGAACTATTTTTTAAAAAAATTGAAATTTTACCGCCTTTTAATGGAGAACCATTTTTAAATACAATATTTGAAATTTTTATATATTTAATTTCAAAAAATAAACTTCTTCTTTAGAATCGAGACATAAGAATTTAGTTTTAATAAATTTTTGGTGTTTTCTGATAACTATCATATTTGTGTGAATAGTTAAGAATACTATATTTTAACTGAAAACAACATTTTTAATCAAAATATTTTGTAGTGTTAAATTATACATTTTAATGGTTTTGAAGTATAAAAAGATTATATTTTACCATTTAATACAATTTTATCCATTGTAAATGATTTCACATTGAAATTGAACATAAACAATTATAAATCTTTTGTTAGTTACTATTTCTTAAAAACACGCTTTTTTGGTTTTGACAATTGGAACTAATTTTAAATTAATAAATGAAAATTATATGTTTTTAATTGGGTAAAATAGAATTAATTTTATAATTACAAATATAAAAATTATCTTAGGGTCAAATATTGGTATTTTTCTAAAAACTTACAACTTTTGATGAATAGTGAAAACACTGAGTTATTAGTTAAAACACACTTTTTATTTATATAATTATTTATATTATTTAAACATATTTTATGTCAAAATATATACATAATACTTATATATGTTCAATATAATTTCACGGAGTCATATTAAAATTAGTTTAGTTTTATAAAAATTTTATTGAACTTTTCACCGTCTTTTACCCACCTCTTAATAGAATTTACAAATTCTGATAAAACATAATTTTACCACTTCTGTGAGTGGAATTTCAAAAATATGAGGTACATGGATATCCTCAATAAGTAAAATGTGGTTCAATAAGATGAAAATATTTTTTGGTGAATAGTAACTTTTGACTTTTATTTACAGCGGCTAAATGTAAATAGGGTAATACATGTTAAAATAATATTATAATAATAAAAAATTACCTTAACACTTGTCCTAACAATATTTTATGAGTCATGGCCGACCATGGGAACCCATGGGTCGATTTTATGACCCCAGGGAGCCACTTATGAATGATAAGGACACTTTATTTTAATTAACTTAAAGTAATGGAAAACATGACATAAACAAATATCCTTTAGTAAATAAATTTTTACATGGGGTTATATAAGTCGTATTTTGGACTATAAATATTCATCAGAAATATAAAAAATTTCCCACCTAATGGTATTTTATTTATATTTTTTAGACATTAAATAATTTAATTTATTTATGACACAATGATGATGCAGTAATTAACTTATTAATAAAATATTAAAATAATAGACATTATAAATATCCAAATTAAATTAATTTGAGGATTTTTATGAATTCAACTAATTTTATAGGTTAACATGACATGTTAGGTTAGGTTATATTAAATGATATTTTTTCTAAGTAATAATGCATTTATTAAATCAACAAAAAACCAAATACCAAATAGTTTCAAAATTGAAATAAAATAGTTTTTAAAACAAATATTATATAATTAATTGGTATTATATTCATAAAAATATATGGTTAGGACAAAGGGATAAAATAATATAATATACGTCTTTAATGAACCACTTGGTGTTCTGTTGGATGTTTATAGTATTTTTATTAACCATATAATATAAAAATACAAAGAGACATGGTAAATATAAAACTATTGAACTAAGAGTTAAATCTAAAAGAGAAGGTTATTATAGTGAACCAAAACTGTCTAAAACCTATTGGTTGAGTGGTTTTCGACCCATAACCACATTATCCTCTAATTTAATTATTTTTTAGCCATTAGAAATAGAAAATTAATTTATTATAAAATAATATTTTATATTTTTCCTAAGGTGCCCCTCACCCATCTTATAACAGGGCACTTCACCTTCTCTCAAATTCACACCTCCAAAGCCATTTGGATCAGCCATACCCTACCCAAATATCCTCCCAAATATCCTAAATTAATCCTAGAGGCATTCTTTTGGTCATAAATCCAACCTAATGAGCCATTTTGATCAAATCAAAAGGAAGAACATGAATAAGATGTAATGATTTCACCACCCTCTTTCAAGTTATTTTATTCTTCCACTTACTCATTCTTTGTTATAACCATACCAAATTAATAACTCTGGAACCTTATATATACTGTGATGTTATTATAAATATGTCACAACCATATTCATTATTCTATGCATTGTATGAATGATGATGTCACCATGCCTGTGTATGTACGGCTTACCATCTTCACGCCTTGGTGAAATTTGTTATTCAACACTATGTTTTTTGGATTGATATAATGATGAGTAATATGTATAAAAATAATGAAAATAACATGCTAATGTCTCTGTAAAATTAATATAACATTCAATTCCACACTTTTAAGGAAATGATATTGTCGCTCGTGCATACGTAATGATTACCGTCTCCACGAAGCGATGAGATTCATTTCCACATTCACCATTCATCGAAGATTATAAAAATATATATTACTAATAATTATGTAATATATTACATAATAATTCTACTGGAGAGATATATATATATATATATATATATAATACATATATCTTATTCACATACTTCTGTTTAGTACGATTTCAAAACAGAAACAACGTTCATGCGTATGTACGGTCTACTATCTCCATAAATGGTGTTTCCCATTTCAAATATCTTTCTATCGTAAATATTTATATTCTAAATATATATGATATATGAAAAATATTTTGTATTCTGGAAGTATTTATATCATGGTCTTAATGATACAGTAAAGAATAACAAGTTAATATATAAACTATAAGGAAAGTGATTATTACCCGAAATATTAATTTAACATGAAAATATATATTAAATGGGTAGTAAAAATTCATAAATTAATCATGCATGATATAATAAATATGAATATTGTTCTGTTATAATTTAATAACATACAATGTTCATTATACATGAGGTTAAACCCCCCCCCCCCCTCGAGCAAGGAGAAGTACAAGGTAAGGATTAATTTCACTGTCTCTATATTATATGAAGTTGTTTTTACGTATGTATCTAATGGGACATATTTATTATCCATGTCCATGTTTCGTAAAAGAGTTTTCAAATGGATTCGTTTTAAGGGACTTTTTTTTACTAAAACATCATTTTATATGTTTTAAATATTTATTTTTCTAAATCATTCTCATTAATGTCCATGTTTTCAAAATGGGATTAATGGATTTATTTATATGGACATGAATGTTCTTAAACTGTTAATTCCGTTCAAAAGATTCAATGTGAAATCAGAAAATTTGATTCAAAAATTTCTTTAAATGTCTTCCTTTCTATATTATGTGACATTTAAATGTTTTCATGAAAAGGAAATATTTCTCTCAAAGCATTTTACAAAACAAATTCATCTATGTCAACAACATTTGATGGATTTTATACTAGTATGAAGTTTATTTATTATGATAATAATCTTCTCTATTATATTGAATGTTTTTTTATATGTTTGTCTGTGGATGTGTTTTTTTATTCCATTCATGGTTTACGGATACAATATTGACATATCATATGCTTTTTTTAATACAAATGTTTATGTTATGTTTAAACCTTTTCCTATGGGGAATGCATTGGACATAGTAAGTGACAGTTGGAGCCTGCTATAGCTCCTCAATGCATTAGTAGGTCTCATGAGAAAAACTAGTGTCTTAGCATATGGATTTGAAAAAATCTCAATTTGTAGTTTGGGCATAAGGCTTTGACTATGTGGTTTGGAAAATATGGCATTATGAATTCCATCATTATAAAAGTGGCAATTGATATTGCATGTGACTATTAGACCAGTAGAATATCCAATTAGATAAGTAAATGGAATAATGTGATTTTATCCTCCCCATATTATGCTGAAGATCAAGTTTAAGAAGGCTTTTTTTAGTCTAATACATTACCTTCAATTTTTATGCTTATTTATGAATGTTTTCGCTATATTGTTTTCATTACTAAGCATCTGAGCTCACCCCATTCTATATATTATTTTTCCCAGGATACAAAAAAGTATATTATGACTGACTTTTAGGGATATTCTATGGTATCTTATTTTTGACTTTGGAAACAATGTTATTGTTGTTTTCCATTTTACGAGGCAATGTAAACATTTATAATGTATCTAGTAATTCCTAGGCTACTAAAATAAACGGTCTTTCAAGGATTGATCTTTTCTAATCATGCTAATGATACGTAATAATGCATCGAATTTGGGCTTCTGGGGTTGGGGCATTACAGTTGGCATCAGAGGATGTTTAGTACGAACTTTGGAAACTAGATTTAGGTAAACTCTGATTATAGAACATATCCCTAAGATATAATTTGAGGATTATAATAGAAGAACTTCCTAAAATTTTGGTATTGTAGAGATTTTGTGAGTTTTCCAAGCAATACATCACGGTCTAGATATGAGCCAGTAGAGGCGGATCTGTACTGATGTACCTAGGGGTTTAGCCCAAAATCACTGATTTGAGCAAGACTCAAACTGGAATTGATGCACGAAAAAGGGACTTGTTTCACTCTAGGTTACGAAACTCCCAGGGGATATGGTTATGATATTTCTCATTTTCATTAAAACCCATTATGAAGGATATAGGAGTATATACATCCTCAAGGAAAACATTTTTTATGATTATAGATTATAACCATAAACTATTCAATTTACGTTAGGTATTTTTCAAGATTGGAATTATTCATTACAATTCATAATCTGACATAGTGTAGGCTATTGAATAGAAATGGCGCCCAGTAGAAGGAATGTGAAGTCCATCAATACGTATAATCCAATGAGTAAGAAGGATCATATATATCACAGTATTAAGTCAACATTGAGAATAGAAATAGAATTCCATGTATTCCTAACATATGAATAAATAATATCATGTGTTAATAAGATATGTAAATAATTATATGATTCCTATGGATTTTAAGGGAAGAATGAGAATAATAGGATGGAAGAGACAAAGATAGATAAAGGGAATAGGGAAAAGAAGGATTTTACCATATGTGATAACTGTAGAAAGAATCACCTTTGTAAATGTGTGATGGGAATCGGTGTTTTTTATAAGTGTGGAGAAATAGGACACCATTTACATGATTTCAAGGGTAATAAAAATATTTCAAATGTACAATGCTTCATCTGCAGGGAGTTGGGGAACTATGCGATTCAATGTTTAAATCATCCGAGTGTACCCCAAATGCTACTATTGGATAATAATAAAGTTATGATACTATAGAAGATGAAGATAAATGATTATATTTCTTACATTGTTATTAAATTATTTTGTCATTTGAGTATTTTATTAATTATATACATGTTATAAAAATTATAAAGTATATAAGGATGGTATTATTGTATTATTTCATTTAGGACATGAGATCGTGTGGAACCAAGAAATGTGACTCAATAGCAGGTTAAATTTTTGGAAAATATATGTTTGAGAGAATGATAATCAAATATATGGTTATGATACTAAGTTAGTAATTTTGGAGTAATACATGATTGATTTTGATAAATTATATTGGATATTCTTGTCTACCTTGAAACAGATTAATAATTTGTATTTTCCATCATTGTTGGAGTTTACAACATTTTTGGATAGAAGGAGTATATCCACTATTTTATAAGGAATATGGGAGCATAAATGTAATCAATAAGGTTTTATGGGAATTTAGTATGTTGTAGTGTTTTAAAAGACTGGATGGTAAATGTGATCACATGTTATTACGTGGAAAAAAGGATCTTCATGGTGTTTAAATTCATTATAAATTTTGAACTGTGAGTTTGGATAGAATTATTTTGGATAAGTCTAAATGTTGGAATGGAGTAATTTTGATATTGGTTACTATTTTTAATGTTATGTTTGGATTTTTAAAAAAAGGACGAGTCGGAGACCGTGTGAAAACCCCTAGTGTCGGACAAAGCAGCGGGAATCGAACCCACAACCATAGTACTATTGGGATTTATCGCCTACCACTAGACTATGTAAAGTCCCTGGATTGTATAATGTAGTTTTTTTAAAGGGTCTAATAGGTGAATTATAAATTCATTTTTGGAAACCTATACGAATAGGATAAATAGAATATTTTAATTAGTTCTATAATATTTTAGAGTGAAAGATTAATTTGTGGTAGAAATTAGTTATTGGATGGAACTCTACATGTCAAGTATATTTTTTCATATCTTATTATATGAAGAAATGAATTTTTAATCATTAGATAATGGATCTTAAAACTAAAAATGTGTTATCCTAATACCTTATTTGTGTTGAACCGATGATATTTTAAATCATCGTAGATTAATGGATTTGAGGCGCTCAATTATAAAATTGTTTGTGATTGATGACCTCAATCACCCCGTATAAATATATATTTTTCCTCTCCAATTATGTGTCTCTAATTTCCACCAATGTTTTTCTAATTGAGGTCATAATTTGGTGGTGACTTTTTCAGTCCTCTTTTACACTTATTGTTACTAAATTTTATTAACCCAATTTCTGATGTGGGTTTTCTCACAAAGGTATTTTCTCTTTTCAGCCATTTATTTTTTAAGAACAATTTAAAATTTAGAGGACACAATTTATTGAAAAAGGGAAGAATATAACACTCGATGATTTCATAGTACGTTATTTCTTCAAAGTAATTCAATAACGTTCACTACACGCAACATTGAGTTCAAGCGCACCACGACATACCAAACTAGCAGTTCAAAAGAGGTTATTATTACTATTAACTAAATTTTGAACTTTATATAATCATTATAATTTTAGAATCCATATTTTGAGTTTCTTAGACATAATGAAAACACAAATTCATCTTTTTCACATAAAAAATTATTTTTTAAAAAAAATTCATTTTTCCCGCCATTTAATGTCTTACCCTTTTTAAATATAATATTTGAAACTTTTATATATTATGTTTGAAAAAATATAATACTTCCTTAGAATAGGGAAATAAGAATTTAGTTTAAATAAATTTTTGGTGTTTTTCTAATAACTTTCAAATTTTGGTGAATAGTGAAAATACTATATTTTAACTGAAAACAAATTTTTAAATCAAAATAATTTGTATTAATAAATTATAAATTTTAACAATTTCAAAGTATAAAAATATTATATTTTTTACATTTAATCCAATTTTATTCATTGAAAATAATTTCACTTTGAAATTGAACATAAACATGTATCAATCTTTTGATAGTTATTATTTCTTAAAAACACGCTTTTTATTTTTGACAACAGGAATTGATTTTAAATTAATAAATGAATCTCTTATGTTTTTAATTTTGTAAAATAGAAATAATTTTTGAATTCATAATATCAAAATTATCTTTGGGTGAAATTTTGGTATTTTTCTGAAAACATTCAATTATTGATGAATAGTGAAAAACACCAAGTTATTGGAAAAATTAGAATTTTTTTAAATAATTATTTATTTTATTTTCATTTATTTTATGTCAAAATAGATACATAATACCTAAATAAGTTCAATATAATTTCTTGTATTCATATTATAATAATTTTAGATATTTAAAAATTTTATTAAACTTTTCACGTTGTTTTACCCACCTCCTAAAAGAATTTACAAATTTTGATAAAACATAATTTTACTGCTTCTATGAGTGGAATTTCGAAAATCATAGAGACAAAGTAATACTCGGTTAGTAATGTTTGGTTCAATAGGATGAAAATAATTTTTGATGAATAGTAACTTTTGACTTTTATATACCGTGGTTAAAGGTAAATAGGATAATTCAAGGTAAAAGGAATATTATAATAATAAAATTAAGTTAACACTTATAATAACCTTATCCAATGATTCATGGAAGACAATGGGCATCCGTGGATTGATTTTGGGACCCCATGTAGCCACATATAAATGATAATGACACTTTATTATAATTAACTTAATGTAATGGAAAAAATGACATAAAAAATATCTTTTAGTAAGTCAATTTTTACATGGGGTTATATAAGTCATATTTTTTAATATAAATATTCATTTTATAGATAAAACTATTTTCTACATAATTTAATTTTTTTTATATTTTGTATACATTAAATAATTTAATTTATTTATGACAAAATGATGTTGTAATAATTTCCTTTTTAATAAAATATTAAAATAATTGATATTAAAAATATCCAAATAATTGTAATTTGAGACTTTTTAGGAATTAAACTAATTTTATGGTTAATATGACATGTTAGGGTTGAATTAATGATATTTTTTAAGTAATAATTCTGTTATTAATTTATCAAAAATAAAATACAATTTTTTTTTTGAAATTGACATAAAAGTGTTTTAAAACGAATATTATATTATTAATCGGTATTCTATTCCTAAAAATCTATGGTTCGGACAAAGGGATTAAATACTATTATATATTTCATTAATGAACCACTTTTGGTACTCTTGGAAGTTTATTGAACGTTTATTAACCATATAATATAAAAATACAAAGAGACATGGTAAATGTCAAACTACTTAACTAAGAGTTAAATCTAAAAGATAAGGTTAATACAGTGAACCAAAACTGTCTAAAACATACTGTTTGAGTGGTTTTATAAACATCCCAACCGTATCCTATAAATAATTAATTTTTGAGACATTAGAAACAAAAATGTAACTTATTATAAAATAATATATTAAATTTTTTCTATGGTGCCCCTCACCCCTCTTATAAAAGTGAACTTCCCCTTATCACAAATTCACACCTCTAAAACCATTTGTCTCAGCCAAAACCTGACCAAATATCATTACAACTATCCTACCATAATCCTATAAGCCTTCCTTTTCTCATAAAGCCCTCCTATGGAGCCATTTTAATCAAATAAAATGTTAGAACCTGATGAAGAGGTAATGATTTCACGACCCTTTTCATGTTCTTTTATTCTTCCACATACTAATTATTTGTTATTACCATAAAAAAATAATAACTCCAGTACCTTATATATAATGTGATGTTATTATAAATATTTCAGAACCATATTCATTATTCATTCCATCCTATGAATGAAATGTCACCATACGTGCGTACATGCGGCATACCGTCTCCACGTCGTGGTGTAATTTGTTATTCAAAAGTATGTAATTTGGATAGACATAATGATGAGTGATTTGTATATAAATAATAAATATAACATGATAATGTCGCTGTAAAATTAATATAACTATCAAATTCCACAACTTTATGGAAATGATATTGTCGCTCGTGAGTACGTATGGATTACCATCTCCACGACGTGATGAGATTCATTTCCACATTCACTATTCATCGATAATAATAATAATATATATTACTAATAATTTTGTAACATATGAAATAATAATTCTATTGGATATATATATATATGTACTTACATATAGCTTATTCACTTACTTTCGTTCAATACGATATGAAAACAGAAACATCAATTTTGCATACGTACAGCCTACCATCTCCATAAACGATGTTTTCCATTTCAAATATCTATATATTATAAATATTTATATTCTAAATAAATATTATATATGAATCAATGTTTTTATTCTGGAAGTACTTAATTCATTATCTAAATGATACGGTCAAGAATAACAAGTTAAAATACAAACGATAATGAAAGCGATTATTACCCGAAATGTTAATTGAACTTGAAAATCATTATTAAATGGGTAGTAAAAAGTCATAAATGAATCATGTTTGATATAATAAATATGAATATGGTTCTGGAATAATATAATAACTTAAAATGGTCATTTTACATGAGGTTAAACCTAACCTCGACCAAGGAAAAGTACAAGGTAAGGGTAAATTCCACAATCTCTTTATTATCCGAGGTTGTTTTTACATAAGTATATACTAGGAAATATTTATTATCCATGTCCATGTTTCCTAAAAAGTTTCCAAATGGATTATTTTTAAGGGACTTTTTTTTACTAAAACATAAATTTAAATGTTTTAAATATTTAATTTTCTAAATCATTCTCATTAATGTCCCTATTTTCAAAATGGATTTTAAGAATTTATTTATATAGACATGAATTTTTTAAAATGTTAATTCATTTCAAAAGATAAAAAGTGTTATAGGACAATTTGATTCATAAATATCCTTAAATTTCCTCCTTTGTAAATTGTGTGACTATTAAATATTTTCATGAAAATTAAATATTTCTCTCAAAGAATATTACCAATCATTTTCATCTATGTCAACATCCATTGATGAATTTTAAACTTGATTGAAGTTGAATTATTATGATACCAATCATCCATATTTTATTGAAGGTTTTGTGATATGTTTGACTGTGGATGTGTTATTTTTATACCATTCATGGTTTATTGATAAAGTATTGACATTTTGTATGCTAGATTTAATACGAATGATTATGTCATGTTTAATCATTTTCATATGATGAATGCATTGGACTATGTAAGTGACGGGTAGAGACCACTATAGCTCCTAGATGCATCAGTAGGTATCAGGAAAAAACTAATGTCTTCGCACAAGGCTTTGACAATATCTTATTTGTATTCTGGGCACAAGGAATTGACTATGTGGTTATGAAAGTCTGGAATTACGCATTCCATCATTATGAATGTGGCTATTTATATTGCATGTGATTATTCAGCTTGTAGAATATCCATGTGAATAAGTAAATGGAATTATTTGATATTATCTATTCAATATTATTTTAATTTTAATGTTTAAAAGGCTTTTGTTTTTGTCTTATACATTGCCTTAAATATTTATTCTTATTTATTAATGTTTCAGCTAGATTGTTTTCCTGACAGAGCATCTGAGCTCACCCCTTTCTAGGTTTTATTTTTCCCAGGATGCGAAGAAGTATTTTATGACTGACCTGCAGGGATAGTCTATGGGATCTTTGTTTTTTCTACGTAAACAATGTTGTTTTAGTTTTCTATTTTACGATATAATGTAATCCATATAAATGTATCTACTACTTCCAAGGAAACTAAACTAATCTGTCTTTTGAGACTTTATCTTTTTTGATCATGACAATGATATGTAATAATGCACCGACTCTGGGCTTCTGGGGATGGGGATTTACAATACCTATTTAATTATCCTTCTAATACACTAGTATCCTTACCGTATGATGCTAAAGTACATGGATAGGACCTATAGCATGGCTTTATAAATGACCTAGAACTATGTGTGGTTTGATCCTCATTTCAGAACATGGTTCATGAAACATCTCCTTGCGATTAAATCCCAACCTAATAACACATCTAGTGTACCTCCATGAGGTTCAATCTCTACTCCAAAACACTCCAACAAACCCTAGTGTGAAATCACACATAAGGAAACACTCCACCAAAACCCATGTGTGTATTCTTTTCACCCAGGGACACACATTAAAAAAATCTCAAGTGTGAATTCTTCCCGAATGAGGAAAAGCATAATTAAACCCTTAAACATTGATCATTTACTATCATATGGGCACATATAACCACCCTCATGTCCCCAAAATACATTAAACATTTTATCCAGTCATCCATGTATGATGATATACATGTGATCGAAATGTCCATGAAATATGTTCAAACAAAAACCAACTTATCCCTATAAAACCTTAAACCTAAGAACTACAAATCACTATAAGACATTAATCTTGTGATCAACTTGAACCAATAGAATATTAAATGTAGAACCAACCTAACCTCATAATATATTTAATCATGTGACCAACCAAATCATACAATACACTAAACATATGACCTACATATCCCCATAAGGCATTGAACATCTGACCCACCTATCCAAAAAATATGATAAACATATGAACAACCAATACCCAAATGATATTAATCATATGATCCATTATTCCATAAAATACATTAAACATTTTAAAATCCTATTAAAAAAATTATTCAAACCATGACCAACCATTCCTTACAAAATGATAATCCTTTGAACTAACCCTGAATTTATATTCGATAGAATAAACCCATGATTTTTGTGGTAAAATATCATAGTAGAAATGTGATGACCCAGACCCCCCTTGGTCCCTTCCTTTTCCAAAATCCGGATCCTTAAGGGGTGCCGATCGGTGAGACCGATCGGTGAGACCGATCGGTGAGACGGATCGGTGCGACCGATCGGTGAGACCGATCGGTGTGACCGATTGGCGGAACCGGCCGACGTCACCCGGCCTTGCCAAGTTGTTCCAGTAACGCGCACAAAAGTTTTAATTAGATACTGAATCGACCCATGAGTCGGTTTAAACCACTCAGCACCTTTAATGATGAGTCAAGCCGCGTGGTCAACCCACGACTTCCACGTCTTACGCGGTTTCGCATTTTCACCTCAACCGTCCCCGGCTCTTATAAATTAAGGGTTAGGCCGTGGTTTCCCCCTTCTTCGATCGTGGCTCTTCTGGTGCATCGGGACCGCCGCATCGTTATCCGTAAAGTTCCCCCCCCCCCCGGCCTAAATGTCGATCATCTATCAACAAGTAGGGAATTTCTCTCGTCTCTCACTTTTGTGTATCATGCGGGGTGGGCGTTATTTTTTGTTCCTATGGAATTGGTTGAACCAAACCTTAATGAAGATAATAAACGAAGTTCTAAAGAAAGAAGGGGAAGGGGTTGTGATTGTTGTTTATGATTTATCTTGTGATCATCTTTTTTGTTGTGCTAGTTTATGTTTTCTGAAAATTGAGGTCGTTGGTGGTCATTGTAAGTGTGCTGATGAATCCCCTCGGGATGTTTTAAATGGGTTGCTGAAATTGTGAACTCCTGCTGTGAAATTGGTTAATCACGTATATCCGACTGAATAATTGAAAGCACCAGGATCAACCCTTCTGTGATAACTCCCAGTTAGAACACACGGAATTTGAAATCATGGAGTGTGTTAAGTCGTTTAAATCTGAAAATCCCTGACTTGTGTTGGTAGTGGTAGTTGGTTGTTTCCCTTTCAGGCCGATTGCTGGAAATGTGGGAGGGGATGGGATCCCCTGTTCTTTTATACTCTCGGTGGTTGTGTGAATTTGGGGGATGGGATCTCCTGTTGGTATGGATTCGGTGGTTTTGAGTTTTAAATCCGAGTGGTTACTTGTTGATATCACAAATTGGGGAGAGATCCTCTGTTAACATAACCGGGTGTGAGTGTTTTGGTTGATCCTTGCTTTTGACGCTTTCCTTGGTTATGCTTATGGTAGTTGCCTAGTAGTGTTTAAATTTAATTGAACATTTGACTGAACGTGTAACAAGAATGGGACAAATGGTTTTGTGGGCAAGGGTCGTGAAATGTGACTCGGACGCAGTGGTGTTGTGTCCTGTAGGTTGGCTAGGAAAACCTAAGCTTTTGGGTGAGTGTTTGTTACCTATATCTATATTTGTAGCTTTGTGTTTCTTATTCGTGCCCCACCCAAGTTGAGCACTCAGTGCCGAACACCCCCATTTATGGGGGAATGGTGTTTTTCCCAACACTATTCTTAGTGGCTGGTTATTAGCTCCTTTTCTGCTCACTTTCCCGGATAGCCCAAGTATCTTCGGGCAGGCTGTGATGGCCTGAAGTCCATTATTAGCCCAAGAACCATCGGGCGAGGAGTTGTGGTGGTTGGCCAGGTGTGTGCGGCAGGTGGTTTCCCAAGTGTCTTCGGGATGAGGCCCAGGTGTCTTCGGGCATGGCAGTGGATCCTTTAGCCCAGGTGTCTTCGGGCGTGGAGGTGGTTGTTCTGGCCTAGGTGTTTGCAGGCATGGTTACATGTGACAGTTGTGGCCCAGGTGTGTGCGGGCGGGATTCAGCAGTGGGACTGCGTGCGGTCGAGGTCCAGGTGTGTGCGGGCGGGATTTCGGCAGTGAGACTGTGTGTGGGTGTGGCCCAAGTGTGTGCGGTCGGGTGTGGCAGTGGGACTGCAGTGAGAATGGCGGGATTGGTCCGATGCGTAGGATGTCTCAATAACCAGTGGGAAAGTGGCGCGGGGTACCCAAACATCGATGTGCTCTTATTATAAATATTACTTGACTTGCGTTATTTGGGGAGTGAGCCTTGGTGAGGCCTGGGATGGATAGTTAGACTTGTTAGGTGTTTGGTTTACTCTTTTTTTCATGAGACTTTAGTACGTTCCCCCACTTGTGCACGAGAGTCATGGTTTTCCCTACTGAGTGTACTTGTATACTCACCCTACGTTTACTTTCAGGATTCCAGGAGGACTACCAGGGCTGTGCGGGACCCTGCTAGTCAGAAAGTTGGAGTTGCTACTGTTTTCGTACCTTTGATTTCTTTTGGTATTGTACCTTGAGCCTCTTTTTGTACTTGCACCTTGTTGTAAACTGTTTAAACATGCATGGGGGTTTTGATCGGGTTTATTTATTTACACCTATTTCTTTCCCTTTTTGGGTGGTTGACTTGTCCTATTTCCCAATCCTGAAAAATAAAAAGGGTAATGCCTTCCATTTGCAAGAATTTTATATACCCTTGGTGCTAGTCGCCACTCCGGGACCTATTGAAGGCGGGTTTCGGGGGTCATTATCTCTCCTTCAACATAAAGAAGGAAGGGCCTGGAAAACTGTTGACCCTTCCCTCCTTTTGGTGAAGGCGGGTCGTGACAGAATGGTATCAGAGCTGATGGTTGACAGATAGGACGGAGTCTGGAGTTAGGCACAGTGAGGATTGCATGGGGTGGTAAGGCAACGGTGTTGGGTGACCTTGGAGCGTGAATTAGGCCAGGGAAGACCGGCTAGGACACGGGATTTTAGGGCCCCCCGTGATCCGATGCAAGGACTCTGGACCTACCGAACGACCAAGTGAGGCCACACTGATTGCAGGGTAGAGACCCTAGGAAAGGTACATGCATCATAATGACTTGTGTTCTTGTGTTTCTGGGATTTCTTGGGAATTAAGAATAAATTAAATCTTAAGAAGTTTTAAGAACGATATTCTGCACTACTTGGGCTTAGGCATTCCTTGTTTACCTTGCAGCTATGGCACCTGGAAGGCGACCACGTGTGGTACAGGCGATCGAGGCCCCTGAGACTACTTTGGCCAACCGGCAGAGAGCTGATCGAGAGGAAGAGGATGACCAGTGGTAGAAGACTCTTCGAGCCTTCCAGCAACAGGCCCTCGAGAAGTATGAGTGCAGTACCTCCGATATGAAGACGGAAGGCTGGCTAGAGGAGTTAGTTATAGCCTTCAGCCTGATTCGGGCCCTGACCGAGTACTGGGTTCCTCGGGCTGTTAGCCAGATGCGAGGAGCGGCACGTCAGTGGTGGATGCTTCACCTGGGGAATAGGAAAGAGTCTGAGGTTGCTTGGGCAGATTTCGAGAAGGAGTTCCGGGCGGAGTTCCTCTCCTCGACAATGAAGGCGGAGAAGAGGCAGGAGCTACTCTCCCTCCAGCAGGGTAGCATGTCCGTGAGGGAACTTGGAATCAAGTTCAAGGACCTCCTACGTTTTGCTCCGGACCTCTTTCCCGATGAGGAGTCTCGGGCAAGACGTTTGGAGGAGGCGCTCCAACCCTCCCTCCAGTATGATGTTACCCCCTTTACCCTTCCGGCATACTTAGAGGTCCAGAAGAAGGCCGAAGTGGTGGAAAGGATGCATGCCCTGGGAGGAGTGTCACGAGAAGGAACCCAGGTGGGACCATCGAAGGGGAAGGCCTTCAGCACCAGGCCTCCAGCATCGGGACCCTCCAAGTTCCGACCCGCAGGGAGCAGACCGCAACAGTTTCAGTTTCAATCCCCTGGCCCACGTTCTTTCCCTTCAGGCTCGGGACCACAGTGCTTCATCTGCGGGAGCCCTGGACATCTCCGGATTCCGTGCCCCGATCGGGTGCAGTACAACAGTGGCAGTCATCCCCAGCATCCGCCGCAGCAGCAGTTTCCAGCCAGACCCTTCCGGCAGCAGTAGCAAGGACAGCGAGCTCCCGCTCCTCCGTAGGCAGACTTAGGAGGAGGAGGCTGACCTCAGGGCACTCCCTAAGGACCTCGACCGGGGCGTGGTCGGGGAGGTGGCCGACAGCCGAGGGGTAGGGGAGCTGGGCGTGGACAGCTACACGCCACAGAGGCAACAGTTCCAACAGGGCCAGAGGTTGTTCGAGGTACGATCAATGTGTTTAACACTCTTGATTATTCTTTGTTCGATACCGGAGCTTCGCACTCCTTTGTTGCACCCAGTCTAGCCCGTGCCTTGGGTCTAGATGCCGAGATACTTCCAGTGCCCCTAGTATTGAGCACACCAGTTGGAGGTCAGACCGACTTTCTGTTCGTTTGTCGGGGATGTAGACTGATGTTAGGGCCACATCAGTCGGTTAGGGATCTACTTCTGCTACAGATTCAGCCGTACGATGTCATCCTAGGCATTGACTGGCTATTTTCTGTGTGCGCCGTCATCGAATGTTTCCAAAGAAGGGTGGTGTTCTCAGGTTTGGACAGCCAGTGTGTTACCTTCACCGGCGAGCGGAGCTGTCCGAAGGGAAACAGGAGGGAGGAACCTCTCCTCTCCTTGTTGACCGAACTGATGGTAGAATCAGTAGATGCGAAAATGGTGGAAGTGCCAGAGATCATCCGTGAGTTTATGGACATATTTCCTGAGAAGGTGACGACTCTACCCCCTCGACGTGATATCGAGTTCGGGATAGACCTGCAGCCCGGCTCTCGTCCAATCTCGATGGCTCCTTACCGAATGGCACCTTCGGAGATACGGGAGTTGCGGATACAGATTGACGATCTGATGAAGAGGGGATATGTTCGTCCAAGTGCGTCACCGTGGGGTGCTCCAGTATTGTTCGCAAGGAAGGCGGATGGTGGCCTCAGGTTGTGCATCGACTACAGGAGGCTGAATCGGGTAACGATCAAGAATCACTACCCTCTTCCGAGGATAGATGATCTTTTCGACCAGCTGAAAGGGGCAGGATGGTTCTCGAAGATCGACCTGCGGTCTGGGTACCACCAGCTGAGGGTGAAGGATAGCGACGTCCCGAAGACAGCGTTCAGGTGTAGGTATGGGCACTTCGAGTTCGTGGTCATGCCCTTTGGTGTTACGAACGCCCCGGCCGTGTTCATGGGGCTAATGAACGCCATCTTTCGGGAGTACCTGGATCGGTTTGTGGTGGTATTCATCGACGATATCCTGATCTATTCAAGGTTAGAAAAGGACCATGCAGAGCACCTGAGGACAGTTTTGGATGTCCTCCGACAGCACCAGCTCTACGGGAAGTTGTCAAAGTGCAAGTTCTGGGCACGAGAAGTGCACTTCCTCGGGCATGTAGTGTCTGAGCAGGGGGTAGCAGTCGACCCATCAAAGGTTGAGGCAGTTGTTTCTTGGGCAGCACCCAAGAATGTGGCGGAAGTCCGGAGTTTCCTCGGACTGGCAGGTTACTACCAGAGATTCGTACCCAACTTCTCCTGAGTAGCATCCCCTTTGACGACTTTGACCAAGAAGGACCAGGTTTTCGTGTGGAGCGAGCAATGCGAGTCATCCTTCAGCTACCTAAAAGAAAATCTGGTAAGTGCCCCAGTGTTGAGATTACCAGAAGAAGGGATGGCCTATGAGGTATTTTGTGATGCTTCAGGACAAGGCCTGGGATGCGTGTTGATGCAGCAACAAGGGGTGATCTCTTACGGGTCCAGGCAGCTACGCCCCCATGAGCGTAACTACGCCACCCATGACCTGGAGCTTACAGCGGTCGTTTTTGTGCTAAAGTTATGGCGGCACTACCTCATCGGGGAATGCTTTCTGGTCTTCACAGATCACAAAAGCTTAAAATATATCTTCTCCCAGCGGGACTTGAACTTGCGACAACGGAGATGGGTGGAGTTCCTCCAGGACTACGACTTTGAAATCTCTTATACTGAGGGCAAGGGCAATGTGGTGGCTGATACCTTGAGCAAGAGGACGCAGAAGGATGCGGTCTGAGAGTCGGCAAATGCCTGGAAGGCAATGGATGAGTTGGCTGCCTTACACCTTGATGCGAAGATGGATAGTGGCAGAGGCTGCCTATATCAGATGATAGTGCAGTCATCCCTGTTTCGACTAGTGGAGGAGTCTTAGTGGGGAGACCCCGAGTGCGAAGTGATGAGTGATCGGGTTGACCAGGGCGATGCTCCAAGAGAATGGACAGAGGACGGTCAGCACCGGATGATTTTCCAGAAAAGGTTGTTTGTTCCAAGAGTAATGCGTGGCAAGGTTCTCAGTGAGTTCCACAACTCACCCCTAGCGATGCACCCAGGAGTTACCAAGATGTACCAGGGGCTGAAAAGGCAGTTCTGGTGTCCTGAAGTTAAGCGAGCGGTGGCAGAATTTGTGGCTAAATGCTTAGTATGTCAGCAAGTGAAGGCTGAACACTGGGTTCCAGGCGGCCTACTGCAGCCTTTAGCTGTTCCCGAGTGGAAGTGGGACGACATCTCAATGGATTTCATCACGGGACTACCCAAGGTCCAAGGAGGGTGCGACGCCATCTGGGTGGTGGTGGACAGGTTGACGAAATCGGCTCACTTTCTGGCAACCAGGGAGTCAAGTACTGTGGATGCTTTGGCACGAAAGTACGTGAATGAGGTGGTGCGGTTGCATAGAGTTCCGAGGTCTATAGTCTCGGATAGGGATGCACGGTTTACCTCGCGAATCTGGAGAGGATTTCAGCATGCGTTTGGCACCCAGTTACGCCTTAGCACTGCTTTCCATCCCCAGACAGATGGACAAACGGAGCGAACCATCCATACCTTGGAGGATATGCTACGGGAATGTGTTCTGGACTCAGGAGAGTCATGGGTGCGATACATGCCTCTAGTAGAGTTTTCCTACAATAATAGCTACCACTCTACCATCGTTATGGCCCCGTTTGAGGCCTTGTACGGGAGGCCATGTCGTTCACCTGTGTGTTGGACCGAAGTAGGAGAGGCAGGCATCCTTGGCCCGGAGGTGGTGCAGAACACGACAGAGAAAGTTCAGCTCATACGGGAAAGGATGAAGGCGGCCCAGGACCGGCAGAAGTCGTATGCTGATACTAGGAGAAGGCCCTTGGAGTTTGAGGTTGGAGACCACGTGTTCTTGAAGGCCTCCCCGCGGCGTGGGCAACGGAGGTTCGGCAAGGGGGGTAAGCTTTCCCCAGATTCGTCGGACCCTTCGAAGTGTTACGGCGGGTCGGCGAAGTGGCTTATCAGCTTGCGTTACCTCCGCCGCTGCTAAGGATACATGATGTCTTTCATGTATCCCAGCTCCGTCGTTATCTGCACGATGATTCACACGTCCTTGATTTGGGTGAACTGGACATCGAGGATGACGTAACCTTTGTGAAAAAACTAGTGATGATCGAGGATCGCAAGGAGAAGGTGCTTCGTGGGCGAGTTATTCCCTTGGTTCGTGTGTTGTGGAGACATGGCGGGCTCGACGAGAGTACGTGGGAGAGGGAAGCATAGATGTGTGCCCAATACCCCGAGTTGTTTTGAGCTTTGTTCCTTTTGTACCTGTTGTGGTAGAACGTTTGACTTTTGTCTATGAAATGTATTGGTTTATTTCCTCTGTTGTGTGTGAAAAGTCCCAACTAAAGGGAAGAGGGAACCCGACCCCTAATCAAGACGCATTAAGGTGGATGCGATTGAACCCATGCGGGCAAGTCAGTGCCACCCAAAGCAGATAATATCTTGACATGGGGGAGGGAAACTCCTCAAACCCACATGACCGGGCGGTTTGGCGTGGTATGTTGCTTAGTTCTTGTCAAGGGAGTGTTTTTAGTTAACCGAGGTTCACTCCTAAGAGGTATCTTTCGTAGATGGTTGTTCTGACCCTCTATTTCCTTCTGGTTTGTTGTTATTCTCGAGGACGAGAATTGTTTAAGTGGTATCTAATGTGATGACCCAGACCCCCCTTGGTCCCTTCCTTTTCCAAAATCCGGATCCTTAAGGGGTGCCGATCGGTGAGACGGATCGATGCGACCGATCGGTGCGACCGATCGGTGAGACCAATCGGGGAGACCGATCGGTGAGAAGGATCTGTGCGACCGATCGGTGAGACCGATCGGCGAGACCGATCGGTGAGACGGGTCAGTGCGACCGATCGGTGGGACCGATCGACGGAACCGGCCGACGTCACCCGGCCTTGCCAAGTTGTTCCAGTAACATGCACAAAAGTTTTAATTAGATACTGAATCGACCCATGAGTCGGTTTAAACCACTCAGCACCGTTAATGATGAGTCAAGTCGTGTGGTCAACCCACGACTTCCACGTCTTACGCGGTTTCGCGTTTTCACCTCAACCGTCCCCATCTCTTATAAATTAAAGGTTAGGTCGTGGTTTCCCCCTTCTTCGATCGTGGCTCTTCTGGTGCATCGGGACCACCGCATCGTTATCCGTAAAGTTCCGCGCCCCCAGCCTAAACGTCGATCATCTATCAACAAGTAGCGAATTTCTCTCATCTCTCACTTTTGTGTATCATGCGGGGTGGGCGTTATTTTTTGTTCTTATGGAATTGGTTGAACCAAACCTTAATGAAGATAATAAATGAAGTTCTAAAGAAAGAAGGGGAAGGGGTTGTGATCGTTGTTTATACTTTATCTTGTGATCATCTTTTTTGTTGTGTTGGTTTATGTTTTCTGAAAATTGAGGCCGTTGGTGGTCGTTGTATGTGCGCTGATGAATCCCCTCGTGATGTTTTAAATGGGTTGCTGAAATTGTGAACTCCTGCTATGAAATTGGTTAATCACGTATATCCGGCTGAATAATTGAAAGCACCAGGATCAACCCTTCTGTGATAACTCCTGGTTAGAACACAAGGAATTTGAAATCATGGAGTGTGTTAAGTCGTTTAAATATGAAAATCCCTGACTTGTGTTGGTAGTGGTAGTTGGTTGTTTCCCTTTCAGGCAGATTGCTGGAAATGTGGGAGGGGATGGGATCCCCTGTTCTTTTATACTCTCGGTGGTTGTGTGAATTTGGGGGATGGGATCTTCTGTTGGTATGGATTTGGTGGTTGTGAGTTTTAAATCCGAGTGGTTACTTGTTGATATCACAAATTGGGGAGAGATCCTCTGTTAACAGAACCGGGTGTGAGTGTTTTGGTTGATCCTTGCTTTTGACGCTTTCCTTGGTTATGCTTATGGTAGTTGCCCAGTAGTGCTTAAAATTAATTGAACATTTGACTGAACGTGAAACAAGAATGGGACAAATGGTTTTGTGGGCAAGGGTCGTGAACTGTGACTCGGATGCAGTGGTGTTGTGTCCTGTAGGTTGTCTAGGAAAACCTAAGCTTTTGGGTGAGTGGTTGTTACCTATATCTATAATTGTATCTTTGTGTTTCTTATTCGCGCCCCACCCATGTTGAGCACTCAGTGCTGAACACCCCCATTTATGGGGGAAGGGTGTGTTTCCCAACACTATTCTTAGTGGCTGGTTATTAGCTCCTTTTCTCCTCCCTTTCCCGGATAGCCCAAGTATCTTCGGGCAGGCTGTGATGGCCTGAAGTCCATTATTAGACCAAGAACCATCGGGCGAGGTGTTGTGGTGGTTGGCCAGGTGTGTGCGGCAGGAGGTTTCCCAAGTGTCTTCGGGATGAGGCCCAGGTGTCTTCGGGCGTGGCAGTGGATCCTTTAGCCCAGGTGTCTTCGGGCGTGGCGGTGGTTGTTCTGGCCTAGGTGTTTGCAGGCATGGTTACATGTGACAGTTGTGGCCCAGGTGTGTGCGGGCGAGATTCAGCAGTGGGACTGCGTGCGGTCGAGGCCCAGGTGTGTGCGGGCGGGATTTCGGAAGTGAGACTGCGTGTGGGTGTGGCCCAGGTGTGTGCGGGCGGGTGTGGCAGTGGGACTGCAGTGAGAATGGTGGGATTGTTCCGATGCGTAGGATGTCTCAATAACCAGTGGGAAAGTGGCGTGGGGTACCCAAACATCGATGTGCTCTTATTATATATATTACTTGACTTGAGTTATTTGGGGAGTGAGCCTTGGTGAGGCCTGGGATGGATAGTTCGCCTGGTTAGGTGTTTGGTTTACTCTTTTTCTCACGGGACTTTAGTACGTTCCCCCACTTGTGCACGAGAGTCTTGGTTTTCCCTACTGAGTGTACTTGTATACTCACCCTACGTTTACTTTCAGGTTTCCAGGAGGACTACCAGGGCTGTGCGGGACCCTGCTAGTCAGACAGTTGGAGTTGCTGCTGTTGTCGTAGCTTTGTTTTCTTTTGGTATTGTACCTTGAGCCTCTTTTTGTACTTGCACCTTGTTGTAAACTGTTTAAACATGCATGGGGGTTTTGTTTGGGATTATTTATTTACACCTGTTTCTTTCCCTTTTTGGGTGGTTGCCTTGTCCTATTTCCCGATCCTGAAAAATAAAACGGGTAATGCCTTCCATTTGCGAGAATTTTCTATACCCTTGGTGCTAGTCGTCACTCCGGGACCTATTGAAGGCGGGTTTCGGGGGTCATTATCTCTCCTTCAACTTAAAGAAGGAAGGGCCTGGCAAACTGCTGACCCTTCCCTCCTTTTGGTGAAGGCGGGTCGTGACAAGAAAATCTACCCATTCATCATCTACAAAATGGAAATCATGGGATTACCTTGGTTCTCCATCTAATAAGTATCATAGGGGATGAATCTTACTATAAGAAATTACATCTTTCCAACACATTCGACATCGATAAATTCTAAAACAATCCTAAAATTACTATCCACTGTGGACAATGGTTGTTACATTATAGATATAGAATAATCATAATTAACTGGAATTCCCTTATATATGGAACTGTGATCATGTTTCACACACATGACTAAAAAAAATGAAGGGGATCCATACTAGGATATGATTTCCAAGGAGGAATTAATTATTGGAAAAACCAATATCCCATGGTCATATTTCGAATAATTAGTCGACATCATTGATAAATGTGATAGAAGATTACACCATTTGGAAAGATGGAATTTGGTGTAAATTTTCATCATATCACCTACAAATAGAGGTATGAAGCATAACCTCGAGTGTAAAAGCTTTAGAATTAGAGACATTTATAAAATTAACTTTTGATTATGTGGCATTAATTTTAAACTAAACAAAAGAGTCTAACATTAATTTTCATATAACATAGAATGAAGCATCAATAGTAATCGTGGGTCATGTATATATCATATATCACTTTGGGGATGGAATATACACCAAAAAATGGTAACACCATTACTGACTACTGGATCAATATGACTCCGTCATAGGTCATGTATGATTCTAATAGTGAGTGGTAAATGATGGACAACGTTTTAGAGATGTGCATAAAATATTAGGAGTTCCAGGGTAAGGATACCTTTATGACTTTCAATCAATTATTCAGTCCATTTTTATATGAAAAAGAGTCTGTTTTCAAATTCATAATGGTTTTCCATGATACTAAGCACATATATTGGGGAGGGACTTCCAGATTGGACTACTGATGATGAAAAGGTTAACAAATGATGTGATCTTATTGTGGTTCAGATGAGCATATATGAGGAGTATATTAAGTACTCACACACTTCAATAAAGATAGTAATCCCAGGATTCAAAAATATGTATCATGAAACACATAGTACTCTTTTTTGGTATTGGATGAATTAAGATTTAAAGTTATTTATTTCATGATGGTCTATCTCATAGTAGGTGAAGGTTGATCACCAATGTCCCACTCAACTTCTTAAATATATACCCATTCTAGAGTTAATGTTGGATAAATTAACTATTTCATTCAACATGGGGTTACCCAGGATACCTCGAGGTATTGAATCAATGTTGATTATTGTGAATTTTTAACTAAATTTGTTATTTTTTATGATGATACATGAGGATTTCTATATGTATTATGTGGAAAAACACTATGTCAAGAGGATTTTACTCTTACAAGGGGTGCCTTATCATATCGTCTAGGATATATATTCTTTTTTCATATCATGCTTCTATAATAGATTACCAAACAAACATGGCTGATAGGAATATATGAGAACTACTTATCTCCCATATACCAATTAGTAGTCTAGACAAACTATTCATATATTAGAGGAAATTATTTAGTCGTGTCTTAGATTATATTTTTTCCTGGGAGAACAATTTTTCACTAGTTGAATTGTCCTACAATAATACTTATTATGTGATGATTAAAATGGATCCTTTAAAGGATAAATATAGGATTCCATATAATTCACATCTCTATTGGCTAGATTCTAGATGGTCTACTATTATTGGTTCATGTATCATATAGGAGATGTCATAGAATATTTATATAATAAAATATGGGTTGATTAATTCTTAGAGAAGGTGGAGGTCATATGTAGATCATTGATGATAACCTATGAAATTCAAGACTGGTGATCAGGTATTCCTAAGGGTGTCACTATGAGTGGGAAATTATTAAATATGGGGGCATGATATTATAACACCAAGGTATGTAAGGAAATTTGATATTGAATATTTGTTTCTTATAGTGGTATGCATATTGGATATCCCTCAACATTTAAATGGTATGAATTATTTTTTCTATAATTATAAAATCCAAATGTCTTATTTGTTATTATCCTCATGTAATGAAGAATGATATGATTAAGCCTAATGATGAAACATCCACTGAGGAATGTCCCACTCAAATGTTGGACCATAACTAGATGTATCAAAATGGGAATATGTTTCTAATAATTTAAGTGTTATGGAGGTAGGGGAATATTAAGCTGGATGTGGGGGAGGGGGAGTCTGATATGCATGATCAATTTCCAATGTCAATCACGAATGTTCTCAGGTGATGTTATGAGTAGAGCTCAAGGATGGGTGTCTATATTGTCACATGGTTTTAAAACCTCAATCTTTTTATGTGAAATTACATTTTATTTTTTTAACCTGCATATTTCCCTATTTATCAACATTTGTGGTGTTTGTGGTTTCTCGGATAATTTTATGTAATGTTAACGGGGACTGTAGTTGAAATTTTTATATGGGTAAATGGTCTATGTGTTGTTGTTTAGAGCTATGTTGAAACACTGGGAGAGAGACCTGATCATTTTTTAGGTTAAATGGGGTATTCTGTGATGATATTTGGGAATAAGGGACTATCTCAGTCTTCTATTAATCAAAATACAACCAATAAATGTTATTACACATTGGTATCACGGAAGAGGGAATACCCTCAGCCCAAGATAGGTTATGTCCCGACACATAGCGGTGACGTTACAATGGTATATAGGTATATGGGAGGCCCACATCATGCAATAGGTTGAGCCATAACTTTTTCACTATGAATTTTCATTTATCAACTCATTCATTATTTCAGTAGAATTCATGGTGGTATCACGCCTCCCAAAATGAGAGGTTATCGATCTTTTTTATAAGAAAATGGAATTTTAGAATGCAGGATTCCATAGAAAATGCTCATAATTATATAAGCTGTACTAATTGTATATTGGTTGTGTAGTACAATAGGCATAGGTTCATATCGGTATAGCACTAAGGATATGTTAATGAACAAGAAAAAATGTTTTTGTACTTGAATGATACATGGGAAATGAATATGCATGAAAAAAATTGTGAATACACATGATGTGAGGCTAGATGGTCACCTGGATGTTTAGTGAAATATGGGAGTGAGAAATCAAGGGTTATGTTCCTAGATACTATTCATGAGTAATATTTTCATGAGTATTACCAACCCTAATCATGGGAATGTGGTTATGGTTGGGTGAAATGTTTTGGGAACCAACAGTACCATTGAAATTAATTGAAATTCACCCATTCAATCTCTTTGGAAAATTTTATGCTCCAACAATAAAATTAACCATAACTGAAAAAGGTCAAATCACCAAGACTGATTTGTAGATAAATATTAACCATAATCATAAGTATATATACTAATATTATATAATAATGTTAGACCATGTTACAACATGAATTTATTTAATAGGATTATATCTCTTATTGGGAGAATCATATAAAAAATATAATCAAAAAATTTATAAAAGGAGACCTAACAAAAAACAATATAATTAATCCTCTTGAATATATCTCTAGAATCCCATCAAAAACACTCATCCTTGTCACCAGTAAATCATTTTATCAGACCATTATATAATTAATATGATTTTTAAAACCACCATGGTGTTTGTGTAGATGTTAGAAAATCACATTGTATGAAATTTCCTATAAATCTCAAATATACACCACAATTTTGAAAGTTTATATGTGTTAAATTAAATGAAATATTAGTACACAACATGCAATCTATCACATGATGTCGTTTTTTAGTCAACATTCCACCACAACATCATACCTAAATTGTTCATATATTACAATGAATTTATTTTCTATTTCTTATAGAGTTATTTTATAGGACAACATAGTCTTAAAGATAGAATCCCTATCAATAATTTAATATTGATATCCTTTCAAATAAATCACAAAATTATCATTAGTTAATAATATATCCAATCCATCAAGATATTTACATTCATGGAATAACATTTTTGATCCAAAAAATGAACCAATGAATTACATGAATGGTGTAACATATCCAAAGACTTATTAAATTATATCCGGTTACCCAATGAAGTTACCCCATTTTACATAGCATCTGATCCACTACACGAAGATAAAAATTACCTCACATAATGGTTATATCTCTTAAAGGATATAATAAAAATTATAACACTTGGAATATATCATCCAAACACAATCTTATGGATAGTAAAATATTATTATCTTACTCTTAGTTAGATCCAACATCAGACGTGTTTTCCTATATTGAACCACATAATTAGGTCCAAACATATTTGACCTGACATACTATTTTGTCTAGTATTTTTAAAAATCTTCTCAATATATTATATATAACCATTATAAATTAAATTATTCAAAAATAATATCAAGTTGAACACAAATTCTATGTTATCAGAGTAGATAGACCACCCAGTAGGGTCTCAAGGTGATGTATATATAATGATAATGTAAAATTTAATAAATGAAGTGGAATAAAAAAGAATCCAAATCTCATAATTTTGCATTAATAAAATATAAAAAATATACATAAATAAATTTAACAACTGATGTGTGTACCATAGACATATGAATGATTGAGACCCCTATTTCAATCACATGCTTGATAAAGATCTCTAAGAGTTTCTCAAATGACACCCTCCTCATTACTGTTCCCATGGATTGAAATTATTCGTTCAAGACTCAGGTATGACCATACATACATCTATGGTATGCTATAACCTTAATAGATAAAGATAATTAATGAAGAGTGATTTTTTGGGAGGGTTAATCGATAGATTCCATCAACCTTATCTATTTCCTTTTTTCATCTTATAAGGTTTTTGGGAATAATATCTAATCCACATTCATTTAATAAAGTGTTACACAGTTCTTGTTAAATTTTAATAAATTTACTATTATTTATAACCCTTTTTATATACACTAAAGTCATATGTGATTTGATTCAACCATGTGTTAATAAAAACATATCTGGAAGAACAATTGAAGGATAATGGTTAACATTCAACTTCTAAATTTAATGTGATTTTTAAAAAACACAAAAAATATAAACAATAAAATTAGTTCTATGTTATATAGTCATATCATTTATTATAATTGGAATATGTAGCTTCATGAACTCAATGTCTTACAACATCTCCACATCATATTGAAATATTTTCCAACATGAATCACATGAATAATACATTTAGGTAATAACATCATTAACCCCCCATTAAATATAAATCCTAATATATTTATTATCATATTACCATATATTGAATCGTTTTCAATAATACATGTAACCATATAAAAAACATGTTTTGAATATCAATTTTTAAATAAATCATCAACTGTGCCTTGTAAATATCCATCTCAAACTACATTTTGACAAACACTTAAATGATTTTGTATTATATATCTATGAAACATTATTCATTATTCAATAAACCTAAAAATTATGACCCATTGTTTCTTTTTATCCTTGAAAATAAAATTAATTCACAAATTTATAAATATAATGGAATTGTATCCTGGATAAAATCATTTTTTTATTTGATCTATAAATTGATATTATATGATCTACATATAACCCATGATATCTATACCTATGTCCACTAGCTTCATCAGATGAAATATTTCATTAAAATATGAGCCATTTCTCTATGATATAATGTAACTATGGTGCATGGAGTATGTCAATCCCATATAAAATCCCTATACATTTTTTATTCTCTACGTTTATATTGACTATGTCTTTTATTACATTACATGTAACTCACACTAATATATGATCACATTAAATTACCATTATCAGATATATTTGGACATCATATACTATATCTTGTTAAATTCATACATTTCCATAGTGAACCATAAACGAGGAACTAAATTGAATAATTATCATTGAGAAGAAAACTATCAAAATAAATAATAATATGCAACAAAAAAATGAGCATCCATATACCCAACTAGTCACTGATTAGGTAAGAGTCATTTGTTTCATAAGAAATTTATTATGTTTGAAGGTTCTCATTGTTGTTATCTTTACATCTATAAGTATTTATACTCAAAATATGAACGATGAACCCATGTGTAATGATACATTGTGTATAAAACTCCTTGTGGTATACCTAATGGGTCATCCAGTGGACAAAATTTGTTTTGTACCTCATAATAATATTGTATATCATGACCCAAAAATCCCACTCATAATAACCTTTGTATTTTTCCATCTCCTAAAATTCCCCATGAAATGAATGAGTTAGGGAATACTCAATGATATATTTTACAATGTTAGTTTTCATTACACATTAGGAGAACACGCATCCAACAACAATTAATTATAAGGTTGATAATATATGTTATATAAAAAGATAAATTTTATATTATTAAGCTCCATTATGATTAAATAATAAAAAAATAAAAAAATTTCTATCCTTCAATATCATAAATTAAAGTCATACATATCATTCTTATGTCCTTTTAACTTCTTCGGTTTTATCATACTTATTATATATTAATGTAATTACCGTCACATACCAATGTTAGAATATAATAAATCCCTTCTATTAAACTATTTATTGAGTAAAATCTATGAATTATGAAAACAATTATCAATAGAGAAAACTATGAATCATATTTTGAATATTAAAATACTTGAACAATCTATTCATACAAATTATCATCAAAAAATATAATAATATTATTTTAATAAATTATATTATCTACATAGAAGCATTTTTATGTTTTTCATTATCAGTATTTGTTTAACACAATCATTAATTTTTTCCAAGAACCATTTTAGTAAATAATATAACTATTTACATTAAGCATTTACTATCATACCTAAAACCTTTTGGATATTATGTGATAATTATTTTTTATTATTACTATCATAATACATAGAACATATCAATGTCCAAGAAAACTCAAATTAATCTCTTATTAACTATATTGTTTTAATAATATTAGGCTAAGATACACACACTTCTATATATAATGAAATAACACTTATTTATTTTAGTGGAACTATTTTAAAAATAGACCATTTTTTTCAATTATTATTTTGTAATATATGTGTTCAAAACATTTTTCCTAAATATATTATTATTTTTTACATATAGAATATATGGGGGGATCACATCTACCATATTTTAAAAATATCTAGATAAAAAATTTATACTTGATAAAATAGTCTTATGCTTATATTCGTAAAAAATAATGTTATAGAATTTAATGATTAACAATCCACGATTAATGTATGCATTATATAATTTTATTTATAATTTTTTTATCAAAACAAATCACTAATAATTTATGAAAAAATGATGAAATTGTGCATTCTTATATTGACCTATTTCTACTAGATAAATTCCTTTTCATTAAAACAATCACAACAACCACCTTTTGAATTATATATGGATGTAATGCAATAGCTCTTCCAACCCTTTCTTTGATTCTGAAATATTTTATATAAAAACATCTATAAAGATTAAATTTGGTTGTATATACCATAACAAATTATAGAATTTATTTTATAACATCGATGTACCCTCAATAGTTTTTCCCAAACCCCTAAAAATTCCCTAAAAAGTTCCATGTTATTTATATATTTTTATAAATTATCTATTGGTTTTTATGATCATGTTTATATATTTGAAGAAGCATAATTGTAAATTCAAACTAAAATTTTTTCTTTTAGTTTTTACTTTTACCCACTTATAGTGTCAATATAGTACACATCATTTTATGATCTTGTTTATTCTTATGTTTTTTACTAGTTTAACAAGATGAATTTATGGGGCCAAATATTTTAAATTTTTTATCCCAAATTAATGTATTTATAATTATAAATTTGTTATTCTAGAAAATAATTATTTATTAGATAAGTTCCATGTTTTATCATCATTTAATAATTATTTTTATTAAATTTACATCCACTAAAATGGTTGCTCGGATGAAATTCTATATCCATTTGTGAGACAAGATTGATATTTCAATAATAAATTTGTTTTTCTTAGTATTCCACACACCAACTAGATAATTAGGTATGGAATTATCCCAATCATATGATATATGGATCACTTATGGTTTATTGGACAACACATTATCCAATCCATGATATAGATAAACCTGTCACTATATCATTGGTATCTTTACTAAGAAAATATTAACTATGTGTAAAAAATCACACATTATGATTTTTTACATAACCATTAGGGTTTAATCTTTCCACCATTACTTACAAATGGTAATCCATGGGTACCCTTATTCAGATGAATATACCTATTAGAATGATTGAGGTCTTAACATGTTCTTTCTTTGGATGGAATTTTAAATATATTATTTTAAATTGGGATTCATTCTCGTAATCCTACATCATATATTTTCTATAAATATATTCATGCTCCAAATTATTTTGTTTAGAATATTATTCCATCTAAAAAATCTATATTTTCTTACCATATTGATGTGATATTTATTATAATACTCATATCTTATGTTATTGAACCATATTAAAATCCAACTATATATATATATATATCAATATGAATCTCAGGCATAATTTATATGAAAAAATTTCATCTAAAAGATTAAAATCATATGAAATCAATAAAATCCACAAGTCCCCCACTATTCTATAAAAGTAATAAAACTCTAGTCTGGTGAGTCCTCTGATCTATAGTCCTTATACCTAAGGTGAATTTACATTAAATAGATCTCATTTCCCTCATATTTATTACTTATAATTTGTATAATCAATAGTAAACCTTTTAAATTCAAAATCATAAAATAATAAAATTCAAATTTATTTTAAAAGAATACAATTAAAATTATCATACATAGATTGAAACTCTATATATGATTTCTCAAAAATTTATAGTAGCATTTTACACCAGTAAACTATGGTGTACAAATATTCATAATATAGCCGTTATATTCAAAAATAGTCAACAGTGGAATAAATAGATAAATGAAAATTTCATATATTTAAACTTGAGGTAAACTATTTATGAACAATTTATTAAAAAAATTGAAAAAAAGTATAATTTGTCCATCTATTAAGGGTGTCACAACCTGATCCAAATAATATGGTTTATTATGAATTTTCACAAGTCCTCAGGTGCACTTCCATCTGTGCATGTTGTTTTCTACTAGTGTAGTGGATCTATAGATGTTTTTGGGAGACTATACCCTCATAAATCATAGTCATTCACGATAAATATAAATATGATAAAACAATCAATATTATCTTGCATTTGAAAAAATAATTGTTATTTAAAAATCAAATTCCACCCTTGTCATACATATAAATAATCTGAGCCCCCAATGTGGAAGTAAAACAGTTCTATATAAATAATAAGTATATAAATAATGAAACATTGAAAAATAATTTTGAATCCATCCCAGTAGCCCTACCAACATCATGTTTTATAACTCAGCATTCCGATGTATACCCATTTTCTCTTACATGGATGCAGAATCATTTTGTATATACCCAAATTAGCATTACAATGTTGGCTATGTCTATTAAAATCCAATAAAACACCACCAATGTTTCACTAACATGTGTGTAAAAATATAATATTAGTATTCCATCATAAAAATAAAATGTGTAAAAAACATAAAAAATCATACATTGACCATTAAATTAAAAAAACTGCAATATACATTTTTACCCATCTTGGATAAAATCCATATGTGTAGTCATAATGGAAGTCATAAAAAAGATTCAACCACATTTTCACCAAGCTTATCCCATTAGAGTTACAAGGCCACGATTCTTAAGTCATTACATAAGGTCATCATTCCCCATGCCTCTCATAGTCTGTACATAAGGATGATCTACTCAGAAAATTCATTGGGTGGGAAAACATGGTCATTGTATCCTAGTACTATGTATTTGGTTTGGAATAAACATCATCTTAACCCAACTATCATTTCCTCTGGACTGGCCTAAATGGTTTCATTCCCAATCCATTGTTCAATTTCATCATCATCAATAATGATTATCATGTGTACTTACCCACTAAGGAATAACAATATCACAATGGTTTACCTATTCTGAGTACCAATGAAATACCTCCAAAATATAGTATTACATAAGTTTGGGAAGACCATATAAGGGAAAAACATTTCATGCCATCATGAGAATTAGTATCTGTATACTTGTACATGTGATTAAATTAAAACATGGTTGAAATTCTATAAAATCATACACATGGAATTAAAAGTCACATATAGTTCTCTTGATCTAGGAACACACCCACATGAAGTCACTATAAAACTATGGAAAACAGCTTATCCAAATAAAATAATCATTGCAATGAAAATAAAGTATACATGGTACCAAAAATATAAGGATCATATGACCATTAACATGTTTATTAGAGAATATGAAATTGTTATTCCCCAACCCCAGTTACCCAGAGTCAGTAAATTATTACATAACATTGACATGATAAAAGGAATAATGTCCTGGTAGACCATTTAGTTCATTAACCTTAGAAGTAATAGATAAATACATATATTTTTAATTACATCATTAAATAAAGAAAACATTATTGTGTCCCATTCTTGAACACAATCTTATACTTTGGCCTATACCTTCATTTATTCATAATATACATCTTCACATCCTGGGAAAAATAATAAATAAGAATGTGGTGAGCTCAGATACTCAGTATAGATAACAATATAGAAGAAACAATCCTAAATAAGTATAAACATTTAAGGAAATGTATAAGAATAATACACAAGACCTTTAAACATAAACATCAGAATAATATGGAAATGTTAAATCAAATAATTCTATTTATTTATTCATATGGATATTCTATTAGTAAAATAATCACATTCAATATCAATTTATTATTTCATAATGAGGTAATGCATAATGTCATACATCATAACCACATAGTCAAGGCCTCATGATAAGACTAAAAATAATATATTGTCAATGTATTGTGCCAAGACACTAGGTTGTTTCATAAGACCTATTGAAGCATTGAGGAACTATAGCGGGCTCTACCCATCACATACTAAGTCCAGCGAATCCATCATATGATATTATTTAAACATAACATTAAAATTCGTATTAAAACTATATTACAAATTGTTAATTCATTAACAATAAACCATGAATAGTATAAAAATAGAAAATACACATTCAAACATTTTGAAAAACCTTCAATAAAATAAAGAAGATTGTATCATAATAAATCAACTATAAACAAGTGTAAAATCAAAAAATGTATGTTCAAAAAGATGAAATAAATCCAAAATCTATTTGAGTGAAATGTATCAGTCCACATTAAAATAATTTAAAATTAAAGAAAACAGATATTATAAAAATATTATTATAATCTTTTAAGGGATGATTTGAAGGTGTTATGACGGGGGAAAATAGGTGCACCCACCGTATATTTTAAAGAAACATTCATTCATTAATTTTGATGAAAATTTCATAATGTTCCTTTTTTGGAAAATGATGGAATGATTCCATTCAAAACATTTTATAAAAATTGAAAAAAGGAATAAATGAATTTAACCATAGTCTATAAAATAGTTAAAAATTGTTCTGAAATACATTTTTAAGAAAACTGGATGTGGATGATAAAGAGGTCCTAGTAGATACTTATGTATAGACAACCTCAGATAATAAAAGAATGTAAAATTAACCCTTACCTTGTACTTTTCCTTGGATAAGGATATGTTAACCTCTTTTATAATAGTTAAATAGTTTTTATTAAGTTATACATGAACCATATACAGAAATATGATATCATATAGGATCATTAAATATTCCTTTGAAAATAATATTTTAGTAGTATAAATGTATCGGGTGTTAACTGATTTGTTTTTCTTTATATGTTTCCCTACGTAAGTCATTTTTGTCAGATAGGATGTCTTTTATTCATATCTAGATTGATATTAAGTTCTTAAACATTATTTTTAATCATCAATGGAAAATTACTCTTGAATGTCTACGATCGAGAATGGAATCTAATTGCATCATGTATACGGTAAGCCGTAAGTACACACGAGTGATAATATCATTCTATTGATGGTGAAATCACCCATATTCAGATGGTATATTATATATATAGAATCATTATAATGTTCTATTTATTATTTATATCAATTATACTCATTATTATACTAATCAAAATAATGAAGTGTTGGCTGACAAACTACACCACGACGTGGAGACGGTAAGCCGTACATATGTACATATGGTGAGTTTGTCATTTATAGGATGGATAGAATAAAGAATATGGTTGAAAAAAAATTATAATAACATCACATAATGTAAAATGTAATGGAGTCATTATTTTTTTATGGAGTCAATAATGAAAGGGGAAGTGGAAGAAGAAAAGATCTTTGAAAGAGGTGATGAAATAATTATCACTTCTTTGGGTGCTTCCTTTTGATTTGATCAAAAAAGAATCTTTATGTTAGCTTTCTAATCAATGTAATGCCTCTATGTAGAAGTGAAGGTAGTTTGGAGGATATTTTTAGATGTTTTGGCTGTGAAAAATTGATTTGGATGAGTGATTTTTAGAGAAGGATAAGTACGATTTTTTAAGAGAGGTGAGGGTCACTTTATGAAAAGATAGAAATTTTATTTTATAATAAAATAATATTTGGTTAATAATGGCTCAAAAATGATTTCTTTTTTGGATATGGTGTGTTTGGGTCTATATATATTCATCCAACAGGTTTTAGAAAATTTTACGTCACTATATTAAACATATCATTTATATTTTACACATAGATAAATAGTTTAACATTTACCATGACTTGGTATTGTTATAAGAATTTGTTAATAAACATACTATAAAAATCCAAGAGGACCCAAAGTGATTCATTATTGACATATCAAACCTTATCTATGTCCTTTTACCAATCCTTAGATTTTTAAAAATAGTATATCATTTAATAATAAAGTATTCGTTTGAAAAACTCATTTATGCCAATTTTGACACAATTTGGTATTTTGTTTTTGTGAAAGTCATGAAAACATTATCACTTCAAATTTAATTACATAATCAACTCTAACATGTAATTTTTGTGTTGAAAATTTCTAGATGGCATCAATACTTATAAATTATATTTATTTTAATATTTATAATATCATTTATTTGATACATTCATTAATATTGTATATACTTCATCATTATTATGTCGTAAATAAATATATTAAATTTATGTATAAAAATTATAAATAATATATCATGATGTAATATTTTTTTCATTCTAATGAATATTTATAGTTAAATAGATCAACTACATAACATCAAATAATTTTTTTCTATTAAAAGATTCATATTTATGTTATTTTTGTCTTTACATTATATTAATTAAAATAAAATATCATTATTACTCTCAGTGGCTCCATGGGGTCCCAAAATCGACCCCAAGATGCCCATGGTCAAAAATGTATCATCCAATTGGGTTAGGACTCGTGTTATGTTAATTTAATAATATTATTATTACATTATTTGTAAACTTTATTTAGCAGATTTACCCTTTAACCAATGTGAATACAATATTTATTGAAGTAACTATTCATAATGTCTACAAATAAAAGATACATATTTACACAATTTGTACCAATTGCTTCCAAATATGGAATCTATTTTTCCAAATTCAAAACACACATGATTTAGAAAATAATTTAAAATTAATTCCCATTGTTAAAACCAAAAATCGGGTATTTAAGAAGTAAAAACCCTTAAAATATTGACTTGTGTTTATGTACAATTTAAATGAGAAATTACATCCAATGTCCTAAATTATATTAAATAATAAAAATATAATATAATTATACATTAAATCCTTTAAAATGTATAATTTAATAGTATAAATTGTTTTGATTAAAAAAGTTGTTTTAATTAAAATTTATGTTTTCTATATTCATCAAAATATGAATGTTATCAAAAAAGTACCAAAAATACAACATAAGATATTTTTTATATTAGAAATCAAAAAATGATGTCCATATTGATAAATAAAATTTACAAAAATTTCATAAAGTGGGTATAAATATTCATAACTACTTTTAAAACAGCTAGTTTGATAGGTCATGGTGCGCTTGAACTCTGTGTTGCGTACATCGCACACTATTGTATTATTCAAAGATAAATGTATTGTGCAAGATTATGGTGCTAAATTATTCCATCCTTAAAATAATCTCATCATATAAATTTCTAAAATACTATATCATAAAATGATCAGGGTGGTTCTTCATCATATGTTCCTCAGAATCCCACGTTACTTCTTTCATCTTATGATTTCTCCATAAATCTTCTAACAAATGAGTCATTCGGTTTTTCCGAACTTGTTCTCTGGTATCAAAAATCTTGACAGGTTCTCCACAATAAGACAAAGCAGGTTCTGGTTCTATTTCATCATATTTAAGTACATTAACTGGGCCAGGAATGTATTTTTTCAATAGTGATATGTGTAACACGTCATGAACATTGAAGAGACTTGGAAGAATTTCCAAATGATAAGCTATAAATCCAATTCGTTCTAGAATATTGAAAGGTAGGTTGTACATGCGACTCAATTTACCCTTCCAACCGAATCATAAAACACCCTTCAATGAAGATACCTTCCAGAAAACATTATCTCCTACATAAAATTCCAAAACCTTCCTTCGGTTATTAACATATCTCTTTTGATTACTTTTAAATTCATTTATGTGGGTTGGGGTAATCTTCAAATTTTCCATTGATTCCATGACATGTTTTGGGACTACAAGTTTTCTATCACCAACATCATCCCAATGAGTTGGTATGTGACATCTCTTTCTATATAATGCTTCATATGGTGCCATCTGAATACTTGAATAGAAGCTATTGTTATAGGAAAAGTATACCAGAGGTATGTATTGATCTCACATACCATAAAAGTCAAGTGTGAAAGATAAAAACATGACCTATAAGGTTTGAATAGTCCATTCTGATTGTCAATCAGTTTTAGGGTGGTAGGCATTGCCCAAATGATGTTCAGTGTCTAGGGATTTCTGAAGACATTTCCATAATCTTGATGTAAAACTGGGATCACGATCAGAAATAATTGATAGGGGTACTCTAAGAAGTATTAAAAGTTCATAAATATATAGTCCTTCTATACGTTTAAGTGGTAAATATTCTATTATAGTATAAAAATGTACTGACTAGGTAATATAATCAACAATTACCCATATTACATCATTCCTTCAAGGAGTATTTTGTAGCCCCATGAAAAATTACATCGTAATATCATCTCATTTCCACTCTAGTATGGGAAGAGGTTTAATGAATTCCCTAGGATGTTTTCTTCCATCCTTAACCTTTTGACAAACCATACATCATGACACACAATCAGCAATCTCTCTCTTTATGTTTCCCCACCATAAATGTTCCTTCAAATCTCCATACACCATTGTGATACTAGGGTGTATAGAGATATTGGAGATATGATCATCATACAAAATTTTCTTTATATATCATGTATGACAGGAACATAAAGTAACATCCCAAATTTCAATATCCCATATTCATATATGGTGTCGATCAATCTCCCATCATTCACAGATTTAATTTTTTTTGAAACTCCTCATCATCAGTGTGAGAACTTTTTATCCATTCTTGTAAAGTTTTTTTGAAAAGCATTTGAAAAAATATTCATGTTTCACCTTCAATGATTATTCCCATATCCCTCTTCACTAGATCCATGAACATAGGATACCTTTCAACTATTATCCTGTTCAAAATTCATGATCCTTTATGATTAAATAATCTGAGACCTTATTTTCCTTATCTGAGTGGTACTGTATTGTGAAATCAAAACCCTTGGGTGGTTCATGCCATTGACATTACCTCAGGATGAGTTCTTTTTGTTAGATAAAATACATTAAACCATTATGATAACTATATAACTCAAATTTTTTTACCGTTTAGATATTGTATCCATACCATTAGAGAAAATATTACAGCTTTTAACTGAAGATCATGAGCAGGATAGTATTGGACATGATTTTTTAGTTTCCATGATTAAAATGAAATAACTCTATCCTTCAGCAAAAGGACCCAACCAATTCCATTCATTGAAGCATCATCATAAATAAAAAATCCATAATTCCTCAATGTTAAATTCAATATTTAATCATTTACTAATCTTTTATTAAATTATTCAAAACATTATTCACACACAAATGATGATATCCAGATCGAAGTTCAATCTTTGAAAAATATTGAGCTCCATGAAGTGGATCGAAAAAAATCATCAATGTGAGGTTGGGGATACTTATTCTTTACTGATATTGAATTTATCTCCCTCTACTTAATGTAGAACCTTATAGATCCATAATTGTTCTTAACAATAAGAACAGGTCCTCCCCATGGACAAACACTAGGGAGAATAAATACTTTATTACTTAATTTATCTATTTGTTTCTTTAGTTTCACTAATTCCACAGTGGATTTTCTATATGGGGTATTCGATATGGGCCTTCAATTGAGAATTTAATCAATTTAATACTAAATTTCTCATTATAGAGGATGTCCAGATAAATCATATGGAAACACATCAATAAATTATTTCACAATAGGTAAGTCTTCTATTTAAACATTCCTTTCCTCACCCATAGTTATTTCATACTCTTCCTCTCCAATAATTGAATTTTTTAGAGCTACTATGGGTGGATATAGATTTGAATCAGATGGTGATGTTTCTACTATAATGAAAAGGTACTTTTTATCATCATTGAAAATTATAACCTTCTTCTTCTTACAATAAATTTTCACATCACGGTTTGAAATCAAATCTATACCAAGTATTACATAAAATTAAATCATGGGTATGATGATGAGACGAGTAGATAAATCACGTTTATATGTTCTAATGGGAACTAATTCACAAAACATTGTTGCAATGATACATCCCTTAGGATTTTTTATTGAAAACTCCATTGATAAATAAAATTGGAAATATCTAATTTTAATAGCATACTGGGAAGATATGAAACATTGTGATGATCTAGAATCAAATAACGCATTGGATAAATTTTTGGAAACCATTAAATTAACTGCCACCACATCATTTGGAGCTTCGACCTCAGTAGTAGTGATCATAGAATCTTTCCTTTCTCTCTTGGCCTTTTCCGAGGAATGTTTCATTGGAACTAAAAAAATTCATTTTCACAATGCCCCATTTCTCTACAATTGTTGCATTCAATAATGACAACCTCTTTCATTACCTTGCAATAACAAGCTTGATGGCCTTTTTCACCAAACATGTAACAGACTACCATTCCCTTCAAAAATTACTAGGATGTTTCTTCTTAAATTTTCAATATGATAGAAATTTAAATTTTCCCTTCCTCCACTTATTTCCATTTCATGAGTATTCACTAGATCTCATTTTCTCTTTATTTTATTTAACTTCGTAAGACTTAGAAAATTATTTTTTTTCTTAAAAACAGATGAGACAATATATTTGTATGATGATAAAGGTTGTGTGACTATTTCTAGATGGAGAAATTGTTTTAACCCATCATAGAATCGATCAATCTTACTCCCTTGGTTACTTATATAATCTGATCCATGCCTTTATAACCTTATAATGACAGCCTCATACATTTCGACATTCTCATCCTCCTTTTTCCTCAAGCTCAGAAATTTTCATTCCATATCCACTCGATTGGCACGAAGAAATTATTTTTTTATGAATAGATCCTTAAACCCCAGTTCCACATCTGATACTTCTTCATCCTCTTTTGTGTTTTGAATTAATGACCTCTATTGATCAGTATCTCCTATGATATGATAAACATACAGGACAACATTTTCCCTTTTTTGACTCCCAAAAGCATTAAATATTTTCTCTAAAAAAACTTATCCATTGTATATCTACAAGTGGGTTTGTAGTCCCATTGAATTCTGGTGGTTGTGGCCTCATGAATCAATCTAACATTGATCCTCCACATTTTGGATCTAGGTTATCTATACTGCTAAGGTTATTATTCATAATCTGAGTGAGGTTCCCCAGTATGGTGATAAGCTGATTAGCACATATTTCTTCTCTAGATCCACTATAATAATACTTAGTAAGAGGGAAATCATTACATGGATTACGTGCATTGACATGATTTCAATTCCCACCACAAGGCACCATTTCAAAACAATAGTATACAAAAAATTAGTTTATGAATCGCAATACATAATTCAAAACTTGTAAATCACATAAAATACATTGAAGAGTTTGTTAATATAATCCATAATCATTAAAAAGTTTTCTTTGAGGCAGTATTTACTCATTAATCATTCATAATGTTTTGTTAAAAAATTTGAATTATCCTAAACATATCTCGTTGGAGTTTCATAAACAACAGTGCACCAAGGCCTGTTGTCATGTACCACGATACCTCGGGTCAAGCCAGAAACTCCATGTCAGAGTTTTCAATCCTAGGAAAATTTGTACCAGAGCCATATCTACATGCTCATATCCAGAAAGGGATGTATTTCTTGGAAAATACACAAATTATATCCATTAAAAAAATTCTTGGATTTTTTTCTACACTAATCCTCAATGTCTATCTTAGACTAACGTTCTCTAATCAGAGTATTTTTAAATCTAGCATCCAAGGATTTTACTAAATTTCCTCTGATTCTAACTGTAATTCCCCGACCCTAGTTACCCCGAGTCAATGAATTACTACATTATAGTGGCATGATATAAGGATTCATGTCTTGAATGACCGATCAGTTTAGTGGCCTTGGAAGTACTAGATAAATACATAGGTTTTACATTACATCATGAAATAAATAAAACATCATTTTGTCCCCATTTTTAACACACTCATATCCTATGGCCTATCCATATAGGATATTCATAATATACTTCTTCACATCCTGGGAAAAATAAAACATAAGACAACGGTGAGCTCATATTCTCTGTATGGATTAGAATATAGTATAATATATCATAAATAGGTATAACAATTTAAAGCAATGTATAATACTAAAACACACTTTTTATATACATAAACATCAGAATAATATAGAAAAGATAAATCATATAATTCCATAAACATATTTACATAGATATTCTACTAGTCAAATAATCACATTTAATATCAATAGCTAATCTCGTAGTGATGGAATTCATAATTCTGGACATCATAACAACATAGTCAAGGCCTCGTGCCAAGACTAAAAATAAAATTTTGTCAAGGCCTTATTCCAAGACAATATTTTGCCTCATGAGACCTACCGATTCATAGAAGTGCTATAGTGGGATCCACCCATCACTTACTAAGTCCAATGCATTCCTAATATTAAAATATTGAATCGTAACATAAACATTCGTATTAATAATACCATACATAATGTTAATAATTTAACCATAAACCATGAATGGTATAAAAATAGAACATCCACAGTCGAATACATATCAAAAACTTCAATACAATATGGAAGATTGTATGAAAATAAATAAAAAAAACAAGAGTAAAATTGAACAATATTTTTTGACATATATGAAATCAATCCAAAAAACTATTTTAGTGAAATATCACATTCCACATTGAAATCATATAAAATGAAGAAAACATTTATTTTGAAAGTATTATTATAAGTATGTATGGGAATCTTCAATGGTGTAATAATAGCAGAAAATAGTTTTACATTCCAAATAGGTTTAAAAAACATTCCTTCCATAATTTTGACGAAAATGTCAAAAGTAACATGTTTGGAAAACGAAAGAATGATTCATTTCAAAGAGAATTAATAAATAGTAAAAATAGTATAAATGACTTTAAAAGTTGTCTTTAAAATAGTAAAAAATGTTCAGAAATACATTTTTAAGAAACACTGATGTGATTGACAATGAGTTCCTAGTATATACTAACATATATACAACCTCGGATAATAAAAAAATTGCAAAATTAACGCTTACCATGTATTTTTTCCTTGTTTAAGGGTACATGATCCTCTTGTATTATAGTAAAATCATTGATATTAATTTATAAAAGAACCATATACATAAATATGATATCATTTATTATCATCAAAAATAGATTTTTTAATAATATTTCAATAGTATCACTGTTTCAGATGTTAACTAATTTGTTTTCCATTATATGTTTTCTTATGTAAGACATGTTTTTTATGGATAAGATGTATTTGATTAATATCCAGAATGATATTAAGTTCATAAACATAATTTTTAATCTTCAAATTAATATTATTCTTGAATGTCTATGAGGGTGAACAAAATATCATCTCGTCATGGAGACGGTAAGCCGTATGTACGCACGAGCGACGATATCATTCTATTGATGGTAAAATATTATATAGCCGGATAGTATATTTTATAAACATAATCATTAACATGTTATATTTATTATTTACATTAATTAATCTAATTATTATACTCAAACAAAAAATGATGTGTTGAATAACAAACTACACCACGACGTGTAGAGGATAAGCCTTACTACACATGTATAGTGACTTTTTCATTTATAGGATGGATAGAATAATGAATATTGTTTTTTTCCATAATTATAATAACATAAAAGTATATAGAGTTCACTAGAGTCATTATTTTGGTATGGGGAAGACAAATAAAGTGGATGTGGATGAAGAAAAGAAATTTGAATGTCGTGATGAAATAATAACATATTTTTCAGGTGTTTCCTTTTGATTTGATAAAATGGGAACCTTAAGTTGGATTTCTGATCAAATTATGGACTCAAGGTCAAATTGATGGAAGTTATGATGAGATTTGAGTAAGGAATGGCTGAGCCAAATTGATTTGGTGGTGTGATTTTGAGAGAAGGGGAAGTAACCTTTTATAAGAGAGGAGAGGGTCACTTTAGGAAAAGCTGCAAATATTAAATTATAATAAAATAATATTCAGTTTATAATGACTGTAAAAAGATTTATTTCATGGATAAGGAGGGGATGGGTAGAAATATTCTCATAAAATAGGTCGTATACAAGTTTATGTGACCATGTAAACCTTGTCCTTTTGATATAACTATTAGTTAAATATTTTAACTTTTACCATGTCTTCATTTATTATTAAAATAAATGGTTAATAAACATACAATAAAAATCCAAGAGAAAACAAATTGGTTCATTTTTGACATATATATCCTTATATAAGACTTTTGGACTATCCTTATATTTTTAAAAATATTATATTATTTAATAATATAGTATTTGATTTAAATACTCATTTATGTCAATTTTGAAATTATTTGGTATTTTGTTTTTGTGAATTTTATAAAAACATTATCACATCGAAAACATTTTATTTAATCAACCCTAACAAGTCATATTTACCTATAAAATTTGTGTATGGAATAAAAACTTCTAAATTATAATCATTATAATTTTTATAATATTATTTATTTGATTCTTTCATTAATAAGGAAAAATACTGCAACATTATTGTGTCATAAATAAATATATTTATTGTATGTCTAAAAAATAAAAATAAAATATCATGATGTATGAAATATATTTATCATGATATGGACTATTTTTAGTTTGGTATATAAATTATATAACCTCATATGAAAATTTTTTTACTAAGAGATACATGTTTATTTCATTTTTGTCTTTACTTTACATTAATTAATATAAATTGTCATTATTACTCCCATGTGCCTCCATGGGGTCTGAAAATAGACCCATAGATTCCCATGGTTGTAAATTTATAAGATAATAGGGTTAGGACATGTGTTTGGGTAATTTAATATTATGATAATATTATTTTTACCCTTATTTACCAGATTTACCCTTTAACAATTGTAAATAATAAATTTACTGAAATAACTATTCATAATGTCTAAAAATAGAAGTTACATATTTCAAAAATTTGGAAATAATAATTCCAAATAAGGATTAAATTTTTCCAAATTCATAAAATGGATTTTTCAGAAATTAATATAAATTTAATTCTCAACGTTAAAACCAAAAAGTGGGTTTTTAAGAAGTAAAAACTATCAAAAGATTGATATGTGTTAATGTACAATTAAACTGTGAAAATAAATCCAATTACCTAAATTATATTAAATGATAATAATATAATATAATTATACTTTAAAACCACTCAAATTTATAATTTATCTCTATAAAATATTTTAATTAAAAATGTTGGTTTTCGTTAAAATTTAGTGTTTTCACTGTTCATCAAAATATAAATGTTATCAAAAAAATCAAAATATCACCCTACGATAATATTGATATTCCTAATACCAAAATGAAGTCCAAATTGAAAAATAAAATTTAAAAAATGTAAAAAAGTAGTAATTACTATTCATAACTTCTTTTAGAATGGCTAGTTTGATAGGGGGTGGTGCGCTTGAACTCGTTGTTGAGTACATTGCACGCTATTGTATTATTCCAAAATTAATGTACCATGGAAGATAGAGGTGTTATAGAAATACATCGAGATACGTTACCTAAGTAACACCTAAGCTCTATTTGTATCATGACATTATACCACGATCCCGCAGAACGAATCCAAACACAAAAAAATCAACGTTGTATAAGGATATTCAAGATGATTAAAATCTAATAGATAAGGTTCTAACCAACATACCTATTGGGATCTTCCATTTATGATTCAATTGATTTTGATAAAAAATGTCTCTAGAAAAACTCTAGATACACCACTATTCTATAGATGATATAGAAAGATTTCATTACATGGAATCAATGTCAACAGATATAGAAATTGAATTCTGGATCTATGACTCATCTTAACGACAAAAGTTCATCTAAAAAATAAAACTAAATAATGGGGGTTTATAGATCAAATACCTATTTCAATATTATCATCATTATTGGATCTAATGGATTTAATATTTTACATAATTTACAAAAGAAATACAATGTTTTTTGAGTCCCAATGATTTATAGGACAGTCAATAGGAAGAATAACTTGCCAAAAAATTATTTATATCCTTTAAAGGGTATTTTGGATAATTATTTCCTTGAGACAATTTAAAAAATTACTCACTAAACATGTGAGGATTTTATTTCTCCCCCTATTAAAATCATCTATTATATTTATATTATTTTTATATAATTCTCCAACCATACTTTTTTACCTCTAGATATTGTTTCATTGTTTCTCAGCTGAGGCTATTTGATTTGATAAAAAATATTTCAAATCTTTACAGCACCCCAGTAACATCTAACATATGTAACACACATTCATATAGGACCCTAATTTATTTTTATAATATTGACCAATCCATTAAACTTATTATTGTCCTATAAAACTCTCATAAACCTACCATACTTCTACAAAACTCATCCAAATCAATTTATATTCTTTAAATTCATGATTAATTAATGAAATTATATAATAACTATAACATCTCAGGTAATGTTAGAATAATAATTTATCATATTTGTTAATATATATTTATTAGATAATTATTTTACCATATAAGTAATTCTATTTCCATTAGAGTACACAAAATTCCGCAATGAGTTTTTTTGAAATATTGCTTTGCATGCAAGACTAAGTTATAATAGTGAATAATATATTGTTATATTATTATTTAAGTTAGATTTTATCACATAGACATTGTATCGTAGGTAATATATAAGACATACCATATTATATTTAAAAACATTTATTAAATTATTTAACTTTCATTCAATAAATATTATAGGCTGAAAATAATAATATTTCCAAATTAGGGATAAAAATATATATATTGTTCCATGGTAATTTTACAGAATTTTAATGATGAACATATATTAAATATAATTTTCAAAAAAAAATATAATTTTTATATGAATGATTAAATAAAAAAATTAAATGAGGGATTTAGAAAATTACATATGAATTATTTTTGGTATTTTTAGGAGAATGATAATATTTTGATGAATAATGAATAATACTGAATTTTAGTACAATACTTCTTTTTCAACTAAAGGATTTATTCTCATAAATTATGTTTTTATATTATTATACTATATATTTTTATCAATTTTATATAATTTAAAAATAATAATTTTATTGGGAATAGTGTCACAATGAATTTAGATATACAAATATATGAAACATTTGACCATTTTTTACCCTAAAACCCTGCTTTTCCATTCAGTCTATGGGATTAAATTTAAATTAATTACTTACACTCATGAAATTGTCATTTGGTAAAATGGATTTCAATTTTGGAATCATAATAATTTATAATTTATATTTATTTTAACTCATTTTTTCCAAAATTATTTATGAAAATATTTAAAATTTATTACAATGATTTAGACGAAAATTATCCTAACAAGGGACTAAACCTTGATATTGTGACCCAAAATGAACTATAAATATCTCCCAAATCCTTTTTTAATAATATTATACCCTAAAATCCATTATATAAAATCAGGTCCATTATTGGAGCCACCAAAAATTGGAAGACATTGGTACAATTCCCCTTTGAAAATTTTACAAGAATGCTACTTCTCCTCTACTATAAAAAGGCACCAACACTTCCCATTTATTCAAACATTTACCACTAATTTAGATCAAAAAAACCAAATTAATCTCCCAATATCCCTCCATTCACCTTGTAGGCCTCACCATGGGAAAAATTCCATCCAAGAAGTCCATTGATTCAATCCAAAAAGGAGTTAACCGAAGAAGAAGTTACTTTCACCATCATTCATTTTTTAAATTTATTACTTCTCCACATGATTAATTAAAAATTATTCCATTATTACATAATAACATAAGTATTGAAAATATAATTATATATATTTTATTTTATGTTTTTTCCTACACCATCACACACATCCACCAAATGGTTAAGGAAATTATCATTTGTGTACATAAAACTACCACCTGACATGATGATTTTGTTTGTTCTTCCTTTACCACCTATCTCATTTGGTAATTGTGTTGGAATAAGTAATTTTACAAAATATATATATATTTTTATTTTTTATTCATAATTATATAATTTCTACATATGTATCCCTTCATTATTTCCTATTTTTGTAGATATGATAACATCATTTGTGGACATGTGGACTACTGACTTTTCAAAGTGATGTGATAGGTTCACAAATTACATGGAATTTATTATGGATGGATTTAAATAAACATATTTTAAATATATTGAATCTATATGATATTATTTAAATAATTAATCATGTATAAATATAATATATCATTTTCTTTATTACCTTTTCACACACAGAAAAATTGATAGCGTCGTTCGTGGACATGTGGACAATCACATCCTCGACACGATGTGATTCCTTTTACATAAAAATATATACATATATATATATATATAAGTATATTTGAATACATTATATTTTATATATGACATAATTATCATTATGGAATGATAAATTTAAATACATTAGATCAATAATGATCATTAAAAAATAAGAACGTTACTCATATGTATGTACGACCTATAGTATCCATGATGGTAATCGTGGTTCATTTTCCATAACCATATTTAATTATTGGTCTAAAAAATATAATTGATTTATAGATATGATAATAATTAAATGATAAATATTTTGGACATGATAATATAATGACACCTTTTACAAAAGTTGACCTAACTATGTCATCTTTGACACATAATCCAAATATGGTCAAGACAACTGACATATACATAATTATTCGAGTAGTAATTAAAAAATAGCAATAACTGAAGAAAATTAACTATAAGAATGAAAATGGTCTTACAAAATATAAATAATTGTCATAATTTTATTATTTATTAATATAATGACATTTTTCATGTCAGATTCATGGTAAGGGATTTCATCTCAATCTCAATTCATTAAATCATTTTTTTATGATTTGCACCTTTATTGTTTTATAAGCTGTATAAAAATAACCTTTGACATTATATATCCATGTTTCATTTGTCTCATAGTATTTTATGTTTTTAAATTTCATTAATTCATGTAACTTTTGATATAATTGTTCAATGTGGTATGTGACACTTTTAATGCTTAATTATTTAATTTTAAAATCATTTTATCCATGTTAATATTCTTGATATTAATTAATATTTTTATTTCTATAAAGGTGTCATATAAGAAAATAATATGCCTATTTTTAATTTCATTCAAAATTATTGAAAAATAATGATTTTACACATTCTATAATAAAGGTTTTATCAAATAGAATAAATTAATTTTCAATTTTTAATATACATAGAAATAATAAATTTTATTCTGGCATTTACATTATTTTATTTTTATCTTACCATTCTATATTTAACTTTTTTATATTAAAAACCATATATCCTTTAATTTCTTTGTATTTTTTATTGAAAATAGACCTCTTTGAAATAAAATGGTAATTTTTTTATCTAAAAGTGAGTTTTATATGAGTTTAAAATCATTTTTAAAATGATGGAATGTTTATTTCAAATTATGGTTCATGGAAATTATAAATAATGGGTGATCCTAAATATCACTATGGAAACTAATTATAACTTAAATGTTGATTTCACCTTGATAGTTCTCTAATATAGTGGGTTATTATTATATTCTCTAAATTAATATATTGGAAGTCTATCATATGATTATTATAAAATATAAGGGTTATAAAAGGGTTCTATAAGGGTTTAATGTGATGGAATCCCAAGGTACCCACGTGAACTTTATATGTTTTCTAAGGACTACTCATGGAGAATTTTTTATTTCAAAATGTAAAATATATGATATTTCCATTTTTGGGTAAAATGTTATGTTTTTGAGAAAGTGTTTTTTCAAGGGGTTTATGGATTATTGATGGACTAATGAATTACATATTTTTATATATTTTAATTACATTTTTTATGCTCATCCCATGTTTTTAATTATTTTTCATAGGTTTTAATTATGAGTAATGTATTGGGAAAAGTCAATATGAATTTGTTAACGTTATTTCATAAAAGAGATCATCCATTAATTTAAACAAATATGGTGGAGAAAATGGATATTGGTTGCAAGTTTCCAATTGGTATTTTATAGTTTTGTTATGTTTGATTGATGGCCTAACTCTCTAAAAATATTAACTTAAAAATATCCTTGATAGGAATGAATGTAAAATTGATGTCATAAATTTAGATTGTGTAATGTTTATGATTGGAGCCATATGGTTGGTATCAAATTTTAGTTTAGATAACTTTAGTGGTTTGGGTAATATTAATAACCTTCCCATTAAATAATTTACCATATGTTCGAGTTAAAATGTTATATCATCAAAATAGATTAATTTTTCATAATCAGATATATGAATAATTACAATGATTTTCCATATTGGAAATAGGGAAGAAGTATTGGAAAGGAACCATATGCAAGAAATCAGTCCACATCAGCATCATGAGATATTTAGAAACAGAATAGGATTGTTATAGTGATAGATTAGTTGACTCAGACGATAAATAGTTGTGGTATATATGTTATAGAAGAACCTAATATACCCCAATAGAATGTTTCTTTCATGTATAATTTCATGAGGAAATATACCACATATTTTAGTGGATAATTTGACACAGTTTTATCAATATTATTAATCATAACAGTAGAAAATTTATTTGATGTAATGCGATATTCAGAATATTATAAGGTAACGCCATCCATTTATCATTTTAAATTTGAAGTTAATCATTGGTGTTATTCAGCTAATAATACTAGAGGGTAATATTATCATGATTACTTGGAATGGGAAACAGTCAAGGAATTTTTCATTTAGAAATATTTCGCTATGATTCTTTGACTCCGAATGAAATAACTTATTCATAAATTTGACATAAACGATGAAGATTCAATTGATTCATATGAAGGAAGATCCAAAATATTGTTCAGGTATGTTATGCATTTTATTCAGGAAACTCTTATAAAAATTAATCATTTTTACTCAATATTGATACCATGTCATCAAAGATATTTAGAAAAACAATTATTTAAAAGAGTTATGATTTTTTTGAGCATAAAAGGTTGATATAAAATCATATTACTCTTATGCATCGCATGATGATGATAGTAAGAAGCATTAGGGATGGAAAATTATGGGGAAACATACAAGAACAAAATATAGAGGTAGTAAAATAAACTTCCAATCTAGTTGTAAGTGTCGTAAATATATTCATTGACAATCTCTTATGAATACATGAAAGGGTTACTAATGAAGAAATGTTTTCAACATGGCCTACGAATAAAAGGAAATAGATCCAGTGGAATAAAATAATGTGTTAAAAATATTAATCTGACGGTAATATTTTATACTACAATGATATATGTCAGTTTTCAAATTCATAACTTAAGATAGTTTTGAAGGATAAAAATCATCATGATCATATATAGAAAGGTGTAGGGAGGTCATTTTCTATTTCTACAATTTTGGTTGGGCTGTCAAATAATGTGTTCAATGATATGTTAGATGTGTTATTGAATAATTACATTACCCTATTAGATTCTGGTTCATCACATTTGTTAATTTATAAAAATTTCTTATGAATTGGGAATATCCCCTTATGAAATTTAGATATAACTTTTTCTAAACACTATAGGTGTAAGTATAAAATCAACCAAAATTTTGTATTAATCTTATAATTTATATTAGGGGGATGATATCTCTAGAAAATTTTTCTTAAATAGAAAAAGGATAGTTTGACATCATTCTTAGTATGGATTGGCTTTTGGTTTTTCAAGTAAGGGTATATTAGAGTGCTATGAATTTGTGTTTTCAATGATTTCATGTAATTGATTTCTTATGAATAATGTGAAAAATTAATTAGAGATGGAAATGAATGTTACATGGATCTTACAATTTAAAAATAAATAAAATGATCAAATTAGTGATTTTCTAGTAATTAATTAATACATTTATATTATCCCCAATGATTTCCCTAGTGTTATTCATGATCAAGTGGTTGAGTTTACTATTGAAAATATACTTGATTCTAAGACTATTTCTAATAATTCTTATCAAATTGATAAAGTGAAACATTTTAGAGTTGAAAAATCAATTGCATTAGTTATTAGATAATAAATTCATCTTACCTATCACTTCACTATGTGGTCATCCTCTCTTTTTTTGGATAAGGAGATGCATCAATGTTGTTCTTCATTGATTATCTTGCCTTTAATAACATCACTACTAAGAACTTGTATCTTTTTCTACTTTGGATGATTTGTTTAATCAGATCTAGTGAGAAAAATATTTATTAAAGATTGAACTTAGTTCAGGGAACCATTAGTTGATATTTAAGGAAGATGATATTCCAAATACTTCATTTAATTCTGAATATGGTCACTATGAATTTATTGTTATGTCATTTGGGTTATCTAATATACCCAAATTATTCATGGATCTTATAAATTAAATTTTTATTGATCAAATTTTGAAATTTTCTAAAAGTAAATAAGGGAATAAATGACATTTATAGACTATTTTAAAAACCATAAATGAAAGGAAAATATATGTGGAATTTAGAATGTGTGGATTTTGGTTGAAAACAAATCTTTGCATGGATATATTGTTTCTAGAGATTTAATCACTATGGATCCTTCAAAAAATGATAGATTTTTAATAATGACTGAGACCCAGAAATATCATTCAGTTTCACAGTTTTCATAGATTAACAGGTTAAAACCTATCTTTATTGAAAACCTTACATGGTTTTCTAGACTAGTGGCTGTATTAAATCAAATAATAGTTAGGTTCAACTCGATAATATAATGTGATAATTTTTATCAGGAGTTGAAATGAATATTTGCAAATTATCCTTTTTATACATTCATTTTAGAATTTGTCTTTTCATAATCTCTAGTGAATATTATTTGATAGGAAATAATTGCTTCAAAATGAATAATAATCATGTAACTATTTATGCTTCATGTAAATTGAATCCTCTTATATTGAATTACCCTACACATGATTTAGTATTAGTTTCCCTGGATCATTATTTTAATTTTATAAGGCATCATTTTTATGCTGCAATGTTTGAAATATATAACGATCAAAAAAGATTGCAGTATGTATTCACCCAGAATGAATTTAACATGAGAAAGTGGATATTTATTGAACTAATAAAAGATGACGATTACATGATTCATTATCATATTAAAAAAACAAAAACAACATGGTATATGATTTGAGTTGAAAATGTAATGGAACATTAAACATGTTTTGTTTGTAATGTGTTGTTTGGTTAATGATTTAATAAAAGTTGGAATTGAATTTGTGAATGGAGAGAAGTTATCAGTTTTGTTTCATGTTTTAGTGTAGCCATGTTTTTTAGAAAGTATTAAGAGGTCTTAGAAGGTGGACCAATAATTGTATGAAAATGTAAAATCTATTAAGAAATTTATGATTCTTGATTTTCATATTGATGAAAAATGTGTTTTATGGTTTAAAAAAAAGTTTATTACTTTTGATCTATATTAAGGAAAGAGTTATTGAAAAAAACTCATTATACACCTTTTTTCTTCCATTTATCAATATAATGTATAGAGACCAACATGGGTATTACAAGTGGGATAAAATAAAATGAGATATTGATGAATTTACATGAAGTGTTTGAATTTAAATAGGTTAAAAAGATTGATTTTTACTATAGGGGATGATTATCAATTTACATGTATGGGAGTAGAAATTAGTATATATATAAATGGATTTAATTGTAGTATTTCCCAATAATTCTAAAGGTAATAATGTGATTTGCATTGTTATTGATCGGCTGACTAAATCAACACATTTTATTCTCATTTAATAAATAATTTCATTAGATAATCTTTCTTAACTATATCTAAAATAGATTGTTAGGTTTCAGAGAGTTCATCTATCTTTATTATAAAAAATCATGATACCAGTTTTAAAAATAATTTTTAGAAAAGACTTCAAAATTCATTAGGTACTGAATTAAATTTTTTGTACAACTTTTCATCTACAATATGATCGATATTATGAGTAGGTGATTCATACCATAGAATATATGCTTCATTAATTATAAAAATAAAATCATGTTAGTTTTTATCGACATAATTCTTTGCATTATTATTCTTATAGTAAAAAAATTTCATTTAGTATATAGACGAAACCATTTTGGAATTAAATTGAAATCGATATCAGACCCATACTATTTAGGATGATGGAGGAGAGAGGAAGATGAAGGGACCAATATTGGAAGAAGAAACATAAGAGGGAGTTCAGTTGTTTTAGTGACACGTAAGGGTAAATCAGAGTGTGTAGAAATGTTAAGAGGATAACATGAATAAAATTATTCATTCGAGGTTGGTTATCCTAAATTTTTATAAATTTCATCATAGAATATTGTGATACATTTTGGTAATAAGGGGAATTTGAGTCCATGGTTAAATGGACTGGTTGAAATCATAGAGAGAGTTGGATCATATTTCTATCAATTTTCATTACCTGTGAGTTTTTCCTAGGTACACAATTTATATCATGTTTCAGTAATAGGGAATTATTTATAGGTTTCTTATGAATTTTTGATACCAAATGTATTTCAGCTAGAAGAGAATATTTCTTGTGAGGAAAAACTACTTCAGGTTTTTCACCATAGGGAGAATGTGTTGATAATTAAGGTGATTCAAAAATTCATGGTTTTCTGGAAAAACCATATAGTTGAAGAGGAAAAATGGGAATTAGATAATGATATAAGGGAAAATTATCCCCTTATTGGATATGTGAATAATATTTCAAAGACTCGATATCTAATAGTGGGGAAGGATGAAACATCCTAGGTAATAATAGAACAATTCCTTCTCATATTCATTAATATAAATTAATTAAATAGAAATTATACCTTAAAATGGAATCTATGTCCAATAGAATAAAAGACACTCAACAATGAGTATTTGTACAATTTTGTGTTTCATGCAATAGTGTATTATAGAGAATATTAATATATGGTTAATCTTATTATTTTAAGATGTTGTTTTCACCTATAAATAGTAAAAAATGGAATGGATAGGAATAACTATATTATTTTCACACAAGTTTATTATATTTTTTACATTTATTCAATAAATTTTATATGCTTAAATTAATAATCAATCCAATTTTAATCATAAAAATCTCTATATTTTTAAAAAGACAATTTTCTACATTTTAATTATGACTGAGCATCAAAAATGTACTTTCTCACATATATTATTTTCATATTAAAAAAATAATTTATATTTTTATATAGTTATATAAAAATAAATTTTTGGTGTAACCTTGGTATTTTTCTGAGAACCAGCATATTTTTATTATCATTGAATAATGCAGAATTTTGGTTCAATAATGCTTTTTCATATAAATTATTTCTATAGCTAAATTATGTTTTTTTTTATGTATTATTAGATCAATTTAATTTAATTTAAACAAATTTAATTCATTTTAATCATGTTAGTATTGGAATTTGATGCATAAACATTGCAATATATTGAATATTTATTCCTTAAAACCCTTCTTTTTCTTCCAGTCTGTGGGATTATGAATAAATTAGTTTTCACCACCATATGGTTTGGAATTTTAGAAAATAGATTCTATATTTTTAGTCAAAATATTTAATAATATCTAATAATTTCAACCAAGTTTTGGCCAAAAACATTTGTGAACGTAATTAAAAATAATTAATGTGATTAAGAGGAAAATTAGATTAAAAAGGTATTAAACCATAATATTTGGATCCAAAATGACATATTGACTTTTCCAAAAGACATTTTACATTCATATTTCGACCCTATACTTTATTCTATCTAATTTTTATCATTATTATATCCTCTATAGATATTAAAAACTTTGGTGCAATTCCCTTTTAAATAATTTACAAGAATGTCACTCCTCCTCTAATATAAAAAGGCACTCACACTTTCCATTTCATCAATCCAAAAAATCCATATTTTATCATACAAAAATAAACTAGATAATCTCTTAATATCCCTGCAATAATCTTATAGGTCTCACCTATTCCATAAATTCAACCAATAATTTCTTTGGTGTGATCTAAATAGAGTTAACCGAAGAAGAGGTAACAGTCATCAATATACATTTTTACATTGTTTCATTCATCGATCCGATTGTTTATTATTTTTACTTTCTTATATAATAAAATTGGTATTCCATATATACTTATATGATGTTATGTTTTGTGTTAAACCTACTACTACACACTCTTACATCAAATGTATAATGAAATCACCTTTCATGTGTGGCGAACTATTGCCTCACGTAACAATGTCATTAATTTTTCCATTACCACCTCTCATGGATGGGTATTATGATGAAAAAAATATTTTTATATGGTATATATATATTGTTTTAGGAAGTCTTCATACGTATTGAATTATTATATTTAAATACATTCATTTTTTTCTATTTTTTAAATATGATAAAGTCATTTGTGGACGTGTGGACTACTGCTTCCACAAAGTGATGTGATATGCTAACACATTACACTTAAGGTATTAAATATGGGTTAAATAAAAAAATGAAATATATATGATATTCATCACATAATTACCATTGTGTAATTATTAATTTTTTTTTTATTATTACCCATTAACACACAACAAGAATTATATCATTTTTCATGGACATGTAAACTATTGCCTCCTTAATGTGATGTGATTCCTTTTACATCCTAATTATTATACATATAATTATATATGATTAGAAATTATAGTTTATATGATATAATTATCATTCTATGAAGATAAATTTTATTTATCTTCATTTCATATAGATCATTGAAAAACAAGATTGTTACTCATTCATATGTATAAACTACCATCTTTAGGAATGTATCATTGGATAAGTTTTCATAACCATATTTCATGATATGTTTTAAAAAAATAATTTATGTATAAATATGATAATTATTTTATTATTATTTTTTATGTTTTTATATAAGGCCCCTTTTTCCGTATTTTTGCAACCAATGTTTATATTGAAACACAAATAAAATATGGTCAAAACAACCGACATTAATATAATTGTCTATGTAGATATTTAAAAAATTAATAATTGAAATAAAAATAATGATTTACCTGAAAAATTATCTGAATCATGTAAATAATTAACATAATTTCATTATTCAATATGATAATTTCACTTGTGACACATTGGACTCGTGTTAAGAGATTTCACCTCAATCTTCATTCACTGTGTAATTTCATGATTATATTTACCTTTATAAATTAATAAGGTTTACATTAAAAACCATTAAAATAATATACTATATTTTATCTTTATAACATTCTTTGATTTTTATAAAATTTTATTATTTCATGGTGATTTTGATTTAAATGTTCAAATTGGTATGATACTTTTAATTTATTATCAGTTGATATTCAAATAATTTTCACCATTTAAATTTTTGTGATATTATATAATATTTTTATTTGTATAAATATATAATAATGAAAATTATATATATTTTTTAAATTTCATAGAAAATTTTTCAAAAAAAGTGTTTATATGTTCTATATATTTGGGTTTGATGAACAAAAAATTGAATTTTCTATTCTTAATGTACATGAAAAAAATGTCTTTTCCACTACCATTACTACAATTTTATTTTTGGATTCCATTCATTAATTTCATTTTTTCTTAAATTAAAATCCTTATTTACTTTTGTTATAATTATTTTGTATGGAAAATAAAATATCTAAAATAAAATGGTGTTTTAATATCTAAAAGATATATCCATATGTGTTTTAAAGTGTTTTTTAAAATAATGAGAAATTTTATTATCCAAATATAAAAAATTTATATAATTTCATAATAAAAGAATTTTTAAATAGTATAAAATATCTAATATCATGATAAAAACACATGTTTAACAGATGTTGTCTAATTATAACTAAAAATGGTAGAATACAATATGACAAACACCATGAAGTCTCCAATACAATACACATAATGTCTCATGGTACCCTCTAGAAAATAATAGAATGTCCTGCTACACTTTAATGTGATGCAGGGATTTGGGCCAGGATTATTTAAAATCATCCTCAAATGCAGTTCAGATAACAATATTCAAAAAATTAAGAAGTCCAATAATCATAAATTATTACAATCCCCAAGAACCATTAAAAAATTTATCAAGATAATTGATTAATGGCCTACAACTACCAAAGAGAAATTTTGAAAATTAAAACATCCTAGGACTGAATGAAAAGTGTCTTAGTCACTGAGTGGAGTAAACTCCTAGAGATGAACTGAGGGAAGTATTGAATAAGAATCCACCCCACCCCTACCCAATGATGGGGGTGGGTATGTAGCTGACACCCAACTATGTCACCCTTGTGATGATGGCATATTTTATTAAATGTTTTGATTCTTGGACTTTATAAATTATGGTTGCCCCTAGATAGTTCAATGTGAGCCCATTATTGCTTAAATAACGAGTGCACCTAGATATCACTCTAATAAATTGGGTAATGGTTATATTTTATTTAAAATTATATTGGAAGTTGGTATTATGGTTATTCAAATTGGTAAGGGTTCGATAATGGTTTACTTTTATGATGATGAAAGCTACCAACATGCATTTTCTATGTCTGTTAATAATTTTTAATTGAAATAATTTTGAATAAAAATGAAAAATCAATGATATTTATTACAAAAAGATATTTCCATTATTGGTAAAATTTTAATTTTATCAAGAAAGGGACCTTCATGTGTTTTAATAATTATCAACGGATAAATGGTTTTCAACTTTTTATAACCCTTACTAAATTTTTTATCCTGATCCCATGTTTTTAAAATCTTATAACATGATTTAAGGATCAGTAAGTCATTGGATGTTTTCATGTTGAATTTCATGATTATTTTTCATAAAATAGATCATAATTTATTTTTAAATGTTTTTATATTTTGGGAAAAATGGATATTGGATGAAAGTGTCCACTTCGTATTTTATATTTTTGTTGCATATTTGTTAGTGACTTATTCTCTCGAACTATAAACCTAAAAAGATCCTAAATATGAATACAATTAAAATTATAGACATAACTCAATATCATGTAATGATTAAGGTTGTGTGACTTATAGTTTGTAGAAATGGGAAGTTTATATAAATTTATGGGTTAGGATAATTTTAATTACATTCCCTTAAAAGAATTTACCTTATGGAAAATTTAAAATTTAATTCCATTTCAAAATTACCATGTTTTTTCTTCTAAAATGTTTCTACATGTAATGGATTTACATATTAGATACATAATAGTTATATTGTAATGGAACTGAGAAGAATATATCCTTCCACATCGACATCTCTAGATGGTCCAAATCAGAATATAATAGTTTGTCGTATTGATAGATCAATTAACTCATATGATAAATGGTAGTTGTATCCATGATTGTAGGTACCCATTCTACACTAATGGAATGTGTATTTTGGTATCATTTCATGTGGAAAAATCCCCCCTTAATCACCAGTTCATCTTAACTAGTGGAAAATGAATGATGGATCAATTCTCTGGAAAAGATTCTTGATGTCCTAGGATTATCAATATTTCAAAAGGTAATCTTTTTGGTTTATAGTTTCAAATGTCATGATGATCTATGGTGGTATTTTTTTATGAATATTGGAGATAAAAATTATATTTATTACATGGAATGGGAAACATCTCAGAAACTATTACTTGAGAAATATTTCCTATAGGTTGTTCGAAATTGAATGAGAAAACCATTAATTGAGGAAATAAGATAAATATTCTATTGATTTATATAATGAAAACAACAAAATATTTGCTATGTATTTTTAAGGATTTATTCGAGAAACTAATATGAAAATTAATTGGTTTTAATCATGATTGATTTCAAGTCTACTTAGAGTTTTTTCATGAAATAAAATATAATATCATATATATATATATATATATATTAAATGGTTGAGATGAAGATTCATGACTCTTATGTGCCTCCTGATTGTAAAAGTAAGAATAAATATGGATGGAAAGATATGTAGAAACATGAAACCACAAATGTATGATTTAATAAAATAAATTTATTATATTGTAGTAATTGTCATAAAAACACCATGGAGAATATCTTCTAAATAAAAGTAAGTGTTACATATGTGGAATGTTTTTCCACATGTTCTTCAAATGCAAGAAAACGAATCCAGATGAATCAATGAATGTGGGAACTGATATCCATCAGAGAACAATATGTTTTAGATACAATGAGATGGGTCATTGTGCTTCTTCTATTCCAATTGTAGTATCATATGTTGGAGATGTTTATGATTAGAATCATTAAATAATATCGAGGTCATTTTATATTACTAAAATTGATGTTGGGTCACCAAATGAAGTGGTTATTGGTAGGTAAGTTTTGTTTTCAAATATTTTGATACCCTATGTGATTATTGATCTTCACATTCATTAATTTCTTGCAAATTTCAAATAAAACTGGGAATATCACCTCATGAGAGTAATATATAACTTTTGGTAGAAACTTATGGTGGATGTATTATCGAAACAAATATTTATATGAATATTTTCATTTCTATTAGTGTGAAGGTACTTCCCACAAATATTTTTGAACTAACCATAATAGAGTTGACATCATTATTGTTATGGAATGGACTTTAGTTTATCATTCTAATATAGATTTTAGTGATAAGATATTTGTGTTCAATTATTTAATTCCTTTGATAACATAACACAAGGATTAAAAATTGATTTTAGATGGAAATTATTGTTACGTGGTTCATATCATTTTAAAAAATGAATCTATTAAAATTAGTGATGTTTCATTAATAAATGAATACATGAATGATTTTTGATGATATACCTAGCATTATTCACAATAAAGAGGTTGAGTTTACTATTTACGTAGTACTTAATGATAATAATATTTAGATCCCTCCATATAAAATGGATCTAGTGGAACTATTAGAGTTGAAAAAAATTCCCGGATTTATTTAATAATGTTTTCATTTGAAATTTTACATCACCATGCTGGGAATCGGTCATATTTTAATGAAATGAGGATATATCAATGAGAAATTTCAAGGATTTTGTATCATTTAATAACATCACTATTAATAAGAAGTATCATATATATCATATCAATGATTTGTTTGATTATATTTTGGGAGTTCATTATTTTTCAATGGTGGACATATGTTTCTGGGTACCATCAGTTGATTGTTCAAAAACATGTCATCCCAAAGGCTATGTTTTAAACTACATATGGCCACTATGAATTTATAGTTATTCCATTTGTCTTAACTAATACACCTGATGTTTTATTGGATATTACGAATGTAATTTTTTTTGAGTTCTTGGATAAGTGTGTGGTTGTTTTTATTGAATAAATTTTTGTATTTTCTAAAAGACAATAGGAACATGAAAGGAATCTAAGGACTATTTGATAATCATTTATTAAAATAACGTGTAAGGTAAATTTAGTGAATGTGAATTTAGGCTCCAAAATATTTCATTACATGGTCTCATTTTTTCAAAACATAGAATAACTCTTGATCCCTCGTAAATGAAAGTTGTTGAAAATTACCCAATACTAACCGATTTCATTGATATTCATATTTTTAATTGATATGTGGGTAAATAAAAGTGGATTGTTTTAAAAAAACACATGTTTAGCACACTAATAAAGTGAACTCAAAAAGGGGTGAAGATAATCTGCACAAAATAAAGTGATTATTGTTTTCAATAACTGAAATGATGATTGGTGAATGCTCATGTTTTGGAATTGCATTCTATAAATGTTAAATTTATCATCTAATGTGATTATTAATTTAATGGAATTTGGTGTTTCTTAATGTATAATGATCATGTAATTTATTAAGCTTTACAATAGTTGACACCAAATTAGTTGATGTACCCTACATAAGATTTAGAATTAAATGTAATTGTTTTTTCTTCAAAAATTTGGAGGAATATTTTGAATGGTGTAAATTTGGAAATATATTATGATCAAAACATGATGAGATATTTATTCACATAGAAATAATTGAACAAGAGTTAGATGATATGGATAGAAATAATCCATGATTTTGAAATAATGATTCATTAGAATTCTATAAAATCAAAAAATGTTGTTGATTATTTCAAATGAAAATGTAATTCCACATTAACCATGTAACATTTGGAACATGACCCATTTTTTAATGTTTTATTTAATGTTGTCTTATAAGTTATTTATGTGGGGATGTTCTTGATATTATTTCCTTCTTTAGTTAAACTTATTTTTTCAGAAGTAACTAAACTGGATTAGAAGGTGGATCAATATTTTATAGAAAATGAATAATCCATTAAGAATGGTAATTTTCATGATTTTAATTTTGATGAGAACTGTGTTTTAGGATTACTAAAAAGATTATGTGCTCATGGTGAATCCCAATAAAATAATTAGTTGTTGACAGAGGCTCAAAGTTCTATTTTTTTCAATTTATTGATGTAGCACTAAGATGTACAGAGACCTTAGAGTGTATTACTGGTGGGATGAAATGAAATGAGATGTTGTTGAATTTACCATTATGTGTTTGACATTTCAATAGGTTAATGTAGAGTGACAATTACTAAAGGGGATTCTTCAACCTTTTCCAGTATTGGAATGGAACTAGAAAAATATAAAAATGGATTTTAGGGTTGGATTTCAAAATAATTAACAAGGTAATATTTCTATTTGTGTTACTATTTATAGATAAAACAAATCAATGCATTTTCTTCCCATTGATGATATAATTTTATAGAGAATATTTTAGATTGTTTCAATAATATATTTTTCGGTTATATGGAGTGCCTCTCTATATTATATTAGGCCATGATCCCAGATTCCCATTCTATTTTTGGAAACCACTTTAGATTTCATTGGGAACTGAATTAAAATTTATTACCACATGTCAACCATTTTATAATGGAAAATATGAGTGGTGGATTTAGACAATAAAAGACAAGACCCACTCTTGATAAATTGAGTATCTAGAAAGATGGTATTCAAATCTTTCAATTATTGCGTATTCTTAAAATATTTTTTTTTCATTATATTATATAGATAGAACTTTTTGATAAATTATATAGAAAGCAGTGTCAGGAACCTACTTTTGGGACATTGTAGGAGAAACAGAGTTGATGGAACCATTGTGGATTGAGGAAATGGAAAATAAATTTTAGTTTCTTCACTAACACATAAGTGTGTATCTTGTTAGGGAAAAAATTTATTCGGATAACCGAACAAAATATTTTTCATTTGCGGAAGGTTATCATGTATTTTTAAAATTTTATACATGGAAAAGTGTGATGAGTTTTGGTTAGAATGGGAAGTTGTGTCCATAGTTCATTTAACCATTTAAATCTTAGATAAAGTTGGATTATATTCCATTTATGTGGATTTAACTCCATATTTATCAATGTTAATAAAATTATTTCATGTTTCCGTCTTAAGGACTAAGGTTTCAAATTCATCTCATATTTTCATCATGGATGTACTTCAGCTGGAATAGAATATTTATTATGAGAAATAACTAGTTTAGGTTATTGATTGTAGAGATAATGTGTTTCAGATCAAGGTGATTCAATATGTTATTATTTTGTCAAAAATAATTTTTTTGAATAAGAAATATGGGAATCTGAAAATGTTATGAGGGAAAAATATCCAAAATTATTTGATAAGTGAATAAAATTGTTCGGATCTATATTAATAAATAGGGGAAAGATGTTACGACCCATTTAATGTTATAATATTATTTATAATACTTTTTAATATTAATGAATTGTATCGAAACATTACCAAAAAATGGATTATACGTCCAAAAGCGTACATGATAGTTAATAATGAGTTCTTATGAAATCTTGCATTGCATGCAAGTCTACTTCTTTTTTAAAAACATATATTGTTAATATAATTATTTGAAGTGGTAGTTATCAATTAAATTCCTTGATAGAGGTAATAGATAAGACTACGTATATTTTGTTTACTTATTTTCATTAAAATATTTTTCTTTCATCCAATGTATTTTTTATGTTTAAAATATGAATAAATCAAAATGTAGTTTCAAAAACTTTTAATAGAGAACCAATTTTAAATAAAAAAATTAAAAAATTATAATTATTTATGTAAAAAATAGTCTTAGTTTTTAAATTGAGATATCAAAATTAAATTTAGGTGTATTTTTGTTATTTTTAAGAGAACATTCATATTTCTGTGAGTAGTGAATAACACTGAATTTTATTCAAATAAGCTTGTTTTAATATAATGGATTGATATAGATAAATTTGGACTTCATATGGCTATAAACTATAATTATATAAATTTTATGGTAAATAAAAAAATTTATTTTATTGGTAACAATTTCATATTGAATTTTGATATAAAAGAATATAAAAAATTCAAAGTAATGTAACCATAAAACCCTTCATGGTCATCATGTGTGTAGGATTTATTTTAAATTAGTTTCATCCACTTCATTGATTGTGTTTTAGAAAAATAGATTCCATATTTATAATTATAATAATCTATAATTTCAAAAAATTACAACATAGTTTTGACCATAAATATTTTTGATACTAATTAAAAATAATTATAATGATTATGAAGTAAATTACCTTAATAAGGGAAAAAACATAAAATATTATGCCAAAATGACTTACAATCCTCTATAAAATAAATTATATGTTAATATTTATACAATATACATAATTTTAATGAATTTTGATCGTTATGTTTTCCAATTTTCGTGGGAATGATTTATATTGGATTCTATTATCAAAAATATAATAGAATTCCACTCCTCACCCACTATAAAAAGGTACTAACCATTAAATTTCATTGTATATCTCAAGCCCCATTTGTCCATCCAAAACCTACCCAAATATTCTCCTGAAATCCGTACCTTCAACCTAGAGGACTCATTGTCGGATTAAATACTACCAATAAGTCCATTTTTTCAATCCAAATAGATTTACCTCAAGAAGAGATAGCATTCAATAATATGAATTTCTACTTTGTTTCCTTCTATACACAAATAACTTAATGTTATTCCATGATTATATAATTAAATAAGTGTACTAAATATATTGATATATTGTTATGTTATTTTTGATACCCACACCTACTAACTCTTCAATCGTATGGTTAACTAAATTATAATTCGTGTAGGATGAACTACTTTTTCATGTAACAATGTCCCTTCTTTTCCTTTACCACCTCTAATGGATGGAAATTATGATGGAAAAATATTTTATATGATATATATATATATTTTTTATTTTTTATTTTTTCAATATTTTTTTTATATACATACCTTCATTATTTACAATTTTTGTAAATATGATAATGTCAATTGTGGACCTTCACACTACCGCCTCCTCAAAGTAATGTGATACATCCAAATATTACATGAAATTAATTAAATATGTGTCAAATTAAAAATATGGGACATATATGAAAAATATGTTTTATTAATCAGATAATTAATATTTTTTAAATAGAATAAATCATTTTATTTTTCACAGATTCACACACTAAAAAAGTTACAGTGTCGTTCATGGATGTGTGGACTACCGCCTCCTCGACGTGATATGATTCCTTTTACATCCCATGAAATATATATATATATATATATGTAAATATGAATAAATAACATGGTATATAATATATAATTATAATTTTTTTAAATATTATGTTTACTTACCATATTTCCTTAATGGTCATTGAAAAATGGGAAGGTTACTCACGTTTATGTACGGCCTACCATAGCCATGATTGCAAATTTGGTTCCTTTTTCATAAACATAAATTGTGACTGAATTTAAAAATCTAATTGATGATTAATATGATAATTATATCATTATTATTGTTATGTATATGTTAATATAATGTCACATTTGACCATAGTAGACCTACCAAAGTCATTTTTGACACAAAAATCGAATATGGTCAAAACAACTGACATAAATATAATTGATTAAGTAGTTATTTACAACATTTTAAAAACTGAAATAATTTTAATGATAAACATGAATAATGATCTTATGAAATTAAATAATTAAATTAATTTTTATTATTTAAGAAGATAAAGACAACTGTTAATTGCTAGACTCCAGAAATGGTATTTCATCTCTATCTCCATTCATTGAGGCATTTCTTTATAATATAAACTATTATTCTTTTATAAGGTGTAGACACATACAATTTTACATTATATATACAAATTTTAACATTATCATGTTATTTAATGTTTTTATAAATTTTATTATTTCATGGTTAATTTAATTTCAATGTTCAAATTGGTGTGGGACACATTGAATGTTTAAAATTTTCATTTTCCAATTCCTTTCTCATTATTAATATTCGTGATGTCATTCTATATGATTAATTTTATAATGTTAGTTGAAAATAAATTTTTTTTTTATTTTTAATTTCATTCAAATTTTTCCATAAACAAATATTTCTAATTGTTTTATATCAAACATTATGACAAAAAAAGTAATTTTATATTCTTAAAATACACACCGACAACGACTTTTCTTTCATAATGGAAATTATATTATTTTTGGAATCTTTTGCAAGATTTCATTTTTTTATAAAAATCAAAATCCTTACATCATTTTCTTTTAGATATATTGTATTGAATATTTAATTTTTGATTGAAAATGGTGTTTTAATATCAAAATGTGATTTTTAGATGAATTTAAAAGAGTTCTTTAAATTATGAAATGTTTAATAAAATGTATTAGTTCATAGAAATTAGTAATTATGGGTCTTCCTAGATACTTTCAGGATAGCCCATTATAGATTAAATGATAGGTCATCCCAGACTATGACTCAATGCATTGGGTATGGATAATATTGTATAAAAAATTATATTAGATGGTGGTTGTAAGTCCATTCCAATCTATATGGGTTCTGTAAGAGTTTGATGTGATGGTTTCTGAAGGTTCCTAAAAGAAATATATATGTTTTATAATGAGTTTTCAAGGAGGTCGTTTTATTTAAAAAAGGGAAAAAATTTATTTATTTAAAATATGATATTTCCATTTGTGTGTAGATTTGTATTTTATTTAGTAAAAGGGATTTTTAAGAGTTATAATGATTATCAATGCACTAAATATTTCTTTATTTTTATATCTCTTATTTATATATCTATGCTCATCCAAAAAAAATTAAAAAAATTAAGGGGATTTAATGTTGCGTAATGAATTGGAAGATGTTATGTGAAATTTAGTGAATATTTTTCATAAAAGTGATCCTACTTTATTTTTAATATTTTAATATGGTGGGTAAAAATGGATATTGATGGGATGTGTCCACTAAGAATTTTATGTTTTTTGTGAGAATGAGTTATGGAGTAATTCTCTAAAACTCTAAACCTAAAATAATCATCAATGTGAAAGAATAAAAAATTCATGACACAAATCAAGATTATATAATGTTTATGAACAGTTACATATAATAACACACTTGAGAAATATAGAGATATTATAATATTTTACCAATAAATAAATTTTATAAATGAGAAAAATTTCATGGAATATTTCTTGAAAATCTCATGAAACTTTTCATTTTTATTAGACTCCTTCTCAAAATATTCCTCCTATATTTTTCAATATTATCATAGGATCTACCCAATGAAACATTATTTGTAACATCCTAGGTAAATAAAGAACATGAATTTTTATATAATTATTAATATTTGTTAATTATATAATATTTATACTTTAAAGAGGATTTTATTTTCAATGGTTTACCCGATTCACAACAATGGGTTTCTTTGAAATCTTACGTTGCACACTTATAATATAATATAATTATTTTAATTGGTTGATAACGCCTAGACCTAGTATTGGTGAGAATAAAAAGAAATAACTAAAATATGATTATACATGTTTGTAGAATGTTTTTACATTTATCAAATATAATTTAGAGGCTTTGAATATGAAAAGAATTCAACTATAAGCATAAATACTCTAATATTCATTAAAATGTCAATTTACCGCCTTTTGATGGAGAACCCTCATTAAATCTAGTTTTGGACACTTTTATATGTTCTATTTGACAAAATAATATTATTTTTTAGAATTGGGACATAATGGTTTACTTTTGGTAAATTTTAGTTATTTTTTTAATAAAATTCTTTTCTCTATGAATAGTGAAAATTCTGTTTTTTAATTCAAAACATTGTTTTAATCTAATTTATTTATATGTATATATTATTATTTAATTGGTTTTAAAGTGTAATTAGAATATATTATTACCTTTTATTCCAATTTTTTTCATTAGAATTAATTTCACTTTGAAATTAGGCATAAACAGATGTCAATCTTTTGATAGATATTGTTTCTTAAAAACATGATTTTTGTTTCTACAATGGAAATTAATTTTAAAATAATTAATGCAACATATATGTTTTATTTTATCATATGGTGGTAAAAGAAATAAAATTACAACATATATAAGTCATCAAGAATAAAGATATTGAGATCACAATGAATTGGGATGAAAATGAAAGGTATAAGGAAACCATTGAGGTTAAAACATGTTAGGGTTATTTTTGAGTTTTATAAAAAGTACAAACCATATGATGCGTGACAACATGTCACATCCGGTAAGGCTGCGTGAATCAAACCCAGAACCGATGGGCGACAAGGGCGCATTGCCTACTACTGACATACTTCAAGTCCTAGGATAGTTTGAATTATTATTTTAGTAAAATTATTTTATGGAACATTAATATGTTGATTTTGGGATGTTATGTTTTATCAAATGGATACACATAGTATAAGAAAATAATTTTTTGATTAATTGATAAAGGATGTGGTGGATGATGTTCTCTCTTTTGAGGAAATGCTATATGCCTAAGGAAGATAGAATATAATGGGATTTAAATTTTGAAATAATGGTTGAAGATTTATTTTGGAAGAATCTATATTTTTAATATGGACATATGATGATTTGGTTTATTTATGAAAATGATTAACCTATTATGGATAATGTGTGATTAGTTTAATTAATTTTTAAAAATAGAATTTATGAGTAACTGATGTTATCAGGAGATAAATGTTATGATTTATCTTGGAAGTCTATGTAATTAAATCTTAGTGAGATTTGGATTTCAATATTTGTTTGGATTACATTTGAATAATTTTATAGAAAGTTGTTTATTGAATGGTCTTTCTTGATCTTTTGGTAATTTTGGTTGAATTTTGGAGATTAAGATTAGTTTTTCTTTTTGTAAAATATTTTCCTTCTTGGTTATTATGTGATATCTTAGTAACCATTTTGGTTATAGTGATTTCTAAAGACAAGGGAAACATATAGTTCTTCTTTTGGGGATTATGTTATTATCTAGAATATTATTCTTGTGCTTTTTATTTGACCAAGCCTTTTAGAATGCTCATTGTCTGGAGAAAATATTAGTTTTTGGTAGAAACTTAATAAAGGATTAAACTCTACTTGAAGTTAAGTATATTTCCTTATGTTCTTATTCTATGTACTAAATTAATTCCACAATATTATGAAAAAAAAATGTAAAGAAAGGTTTTTGGTTTACGTTTCCTACTGGGTAATCAATTTACCTCCTTTTGATGGATAACCCTATTAAAATCTAGTTTTGGACACTTTTATATGTTCTATTTGACAAAATATCATTATTATTTATAATTGAGACATACAAAATTCCTTTTGGTAAATTTTTTTTATTTTTCTAATAAAATTCATTTCTCTATGAGTAGTGAATATATTGTTTTTTAATTCAAAACATTGTTTTAATCTAATTTATTTATATGGATGTATTATTATTTAATTGGTTTTAAAGTGTAATTAGAATATATTATTACCTTTTATTCCAATTTTGGTCATTGGAATTAATTTCACTTTGAAATTATGCATAAACAAATGTCAATATTTTGATAGATATTGTTTCTTAAGAACATTCTTTTTTTTTACAATGGAAATTAATTTTAAAATAATTAATTCAACATATATGTTTTATTTTATCATAAGGTGGTAAAATAAAAAAATTTGACAACATATATAAATCATCAAGAATAAAGATGTCGACATCACAATTAATTGGGATGAAAATAAAAGGTATAAGGATACCATTGATGTTAAAACATGTTAGGGTTATTTTTCAGTTTTATAAAAAGTACAAACCATAAGATGTGTGACAACACGTCGCATCCGGTAAGGCTGCATCAATCAAACCCAGAACTGAAGGGCGACAAGAGAGCATCGCCTACCACAATCATACATCAAGTCCTAGGTTAGTTTGAATTATTATTTTAGTAAAATGATTTTATGGAAAATGAATATGTTGATTTTGGGAAGTTACGTTTTATCAAATGGATATAGTTAGTATAAGAAAATAATTTATTGATTAAGTGATAAAGGATGTGGTGGATGATGTTCTCTCTTTTGAAAAAACGTTATATGCCTAAGGAAGATAGAATATAATAGGACTTCAATTTTGAAATAATGGTTGAAGTTTTAGTTTGGAAGAATATATGTTTTTAATGAGGACATATGATGATTTGGTTTATTTATGAAAATTATTAACCTATTATGGATAATGTGTGATTAGGTTAATTAATTTTTAAAAATGGACTTTATGAGTAACTAATGTTATCAGGAGATAAATGTTATGATTTATCTTGGAAGTCTATGGAATTAAATCCCGTTGAGATTTGGATTTGAATATTTGTTTTGATTAATTTTGAATAATTTTATAGACAGTTGTTTATTTAATGGTCATTCTTGATCTTTTGGTACTTTTGGTTGAATTTTGGACATTAAGATTTTTTTTCTTTTTGTAAAAGATTTTTCTTCTTGGTTATTATCTGATATCTCACTAACCCTTTTGGTTATAGTGATTTCTAAAGACAAGGGAAACATATAGTTTTTATATTAGGGATTATGTTATTATCTAGAATATGATTCTTATACTTTTTATGTGACCAAGCCTTTTATAATGCTCATTGTTTGGAGAAAATATTAGTTTTACGTAGAAACTTATTAAAGGATTAAACTCTACTTGAAGTTAAGTATATTTCCTTATGTTCATATTCTATGTACTAAATTAATTACACAATATTATGAAAATGAAATGTAAATAAAGGTTGTTGGTTTACATTTCCTACTTGGTAATCAAAGACTGTTTAACACATCATAAGTCTGTGATTTTCTTGGTGGTTAATTTTCTCCGAATCATGTTTTCTATCACTATCCATCAGAACATGACCGTTTTTTCTCTCTTCCATATCCATGTTTTCCTACATGGAATACTTGTAGGGGTTATCTTGGGTGACCTTTGTACTTCTCTATATTTCTTTTAAAGTTATATTTTTACTGACTCTTTTCTGATGTGGGACTTTTAATGAAGCTTCCAGGCCCATTTTTAAATTGTGAGGACACAATCCCTAAAAGGGGAGAAGGATGTAATATCAAGGTAAATAAAGAACATGAAATTTTTTATATTTATTAATATTTTTTAATTAAAAATTAATTCTTCATAAATGGGACAATATGTTCAATGGCATACCCGATAGCCAACAATGGGTTTCATTGAAATCTTACGTTGCACGCCAATAATATAATATTATTATTTTAAATGGTAGTTAACACCTACACCTTGTATTGGTGGGAATGAAAATAAATAACTAAAATATGATTATACTAGTTTGTTAAATGTTTTTACATTTATCTAATAAAATTTAGAGTCTTAAAATAAGAATACAATATTATTTTAAGAATAAATACTTTAATATTCATTAAAAGGTCGATCTACTGCCTTTTGATAGAGAACCCTCTTCATATATAGGTTTGGTAAATTTTCTATGTTATATATCACAAAATAAAATTTTCTTTAGAATCGGGACATCCAAATTTACTTTGGGTACATTTTTTTATTTTTCAGATTAAATTCTTTTTTTGATGAATAGTTAAAATACTGTATTTTAATTCAAAAATGTTTTTTAATATAATTTATTTATATGATTAGATTATATTTTTAATTGGATTTAAAGTTTAATTAGAATATATTTTTAACTTTTAATCCAATTGTGGTTATTGGAATTAATTCCACATTGAACTTGGGCATAAACAAATGTCAATATTTTGATAGATATTGTTTCTGAAAAACACACTATTTGATTTTACAATGGAAATTAATATTAAATTAATTAATAAAACATATATAATTTTAATATAGTAAAATAGACATCATTTTTGAATTCGGAATATCAAATATATCTTAAGATGAATATTTTGATTTTTTCTGAAAAAGATCAATTTTTGATGAATAGTGAAACCACTATGTAGTAGTTAAAACCCGTCATTTTTATTTAAATTAAATTTTACTACTTCAATGAATTTAATTTTCAAAATACAATATACATTGTTGTTTTTATTAGGTAATATGTGGTTCAATAATATTAAAATAATTTTTTGGTGCTTAGTTTCTTTTGACTTTTATTTTCCACGGTTAAAGGTAAATAAAATAATCTTGGTAAAAGGAATATTATAATAATAATAATTACCTTAAAAATTGTTATAAACTTATATGATTAGTCATGGCCATACATGGTCATCCTTGGGTCGATTTGGAGACCCCATAGAGCCACTTTGGATTGATAATGACACTTTAGATTAATTATTTTAAAGTAATGAAAAAATGACACAAACAAATATCATTTAGTAAATTAATTCCTAAATGGGGTTATATAAGATATATTATAGACTAAAAAAATCATTTTAAATATAAAAATATTTCATACATCATGTTATTTTTTAATAATTTTTATACATATAATAAATAAAATTATTTATGACACAAAAATGATGTAGTGTTACCTCATTAATAAATCATTTAAATAATAAGATTATAAATATTGAAATAACATTCAAAACCTATACAATTCTTATTGGATTAATTTATTTCAACCATGAGTCATCTTATATTCCTCCTTAACTAGTTTTTACCTTTGGAAACGGAATATCATTATATAATAAAATAACATTTTCACACTTTCCTATAGAGCCCCTCCTCCCCCTAATAAATGCCCTCAATTCTAACTCGTTACTCACACCTCTCAAACCCCTTGGCTCGTCCAAACCCTACAAAAATTATCTCTCAAAATCCCTCTATCCCACTTATAATCCTCACCTTTGGTAGAAGGCACTTCAACAAACCTTTTTGGTTCAAACCAATGTGAGTTACCAAAATTAAAGGAAAGAGTTTCTATTAAATTATTTTATTTTATTTTACTTTTCCAACCCCTAAACTCTTTTGTTCATTTATTTTATAAAAAACCCAGTATAATCAATATACTAGGATGTTATTATTAGAAGGATTCAATCTACACTTACACACACCTCCATATAATGGGTAAAAACATATTGTTTCTGTGGGTGGAAAACTAACACCTCACAAAACAATGATTGTTCAATTATCTCATACCACCTCTTATGGTGTCCATTATGATGGAACTGTATTTATATATGATATATATTATTATTATGTTTTTATTATCCTTCTGTATTTCTAATTCATATCGTACCTTTATGGTTTCCATTATAAGTAAACGCGATAATTTTATTTGAGAGAGATCGGACTACCGCCCACTCAAAGTGATATTAATAATTCATACCATACATGGGATGTATAAAGGATGTATTTATAGAAATTATGTATGAAATTTTACAAAAAAATATAATATAACTATGTATTGTTATGTTTTCAATCAATTAAAATATGAAATAGAAAATAATGTAGCATTTTTGCGTACGTACGAATTACCGTCTCCATGAACAGTGTATTTCATTTCTTATCTCCAAATTTTATATACTGTTAAATAAATATATATACTGGATATATATGATATATATGATATCTAAATAATGAATATCATTCTGAAAAATATGGACTATTTACCACAAGGACAACTTGTAATTATAAGATGTTCATTTTTGTCTCAAGTGCCAAATATCGACCAAACGTCTATTATTAACATAAATGAGTACATATTGTTTATAAAATGGTAATAAGTGATATAAAAGGAATAATTTACTATAAAAAGGGTTCTTAATCAAGTATAAATTAACTTGTGTTTATTATTCAGGATGAACAAGGAACAAACAGGTCAAGTCGAAAATAAGGTAAGAGATTTCTTATCACACTTTTAATTCTATGAGATTTCCATTCTACGCCACTTATTTATTTCTTGTGGTGTGTTTTGAACTACCATTTGATATATATTATCTCGAACTATATATATATATATTCACGGTATTCTATGATTCATTTGAAGGTTATTAACTTATTTCCATTCTACTTGATTGATTACAATGTTGTAAAATATTTGTATCTCACTTTTTATTTCAGTGAGATTCATGCTATATTTCTCACTATTTCTATTATGTAGTTTACATAATTCCCATTATTTTTACCCTTTGTGTAATATAATTTCATTTATGAGTATTTACATCTTCAGTCAATGATCCTTCTTTCATAGGTATTATGTTTCGTAAGTTACGAAATCGGTAAGGGACCCTTTTCACCCTCCTCTTTTTTAAAAGAATTCTTTTTGTTATGTATGTTAATTTACATCTTATAATGTTGGGGTATTATCTTATATATCCTTAATGATGAAAATTCTATTTCCAGGTGATGTGTGACCCTTTTCTCTATCATCAAATTATTTTTCTAAATTTTATTATGAAGGTGTTAGGCTGTCGAATTTTTGTAAGGCAATTTCTAAACCCAATTTCAATTCCTTGGGTTAAACATATACTTCTTTATTATGTCATGTTATAAATTTTGGTGAATGACCTATGATTGTTTAACACTTAATATCCACTTATATTGAGTTTATTTTTATTTGTCACACATTATTATGTAATTGATTTATCTTTAATCTAAATATTCAATCTTTATAAGATATTTCATCTCAATTTACATTTCATTGAGACTTCATTGTTATTATGAAACAATTCACTTTTATATGGTGTATATACTGTCCTTTAGAATAATATATCATGAATACCCTTATTCTAATGGTATTATATGTTTTGATTCATTCTATTCTTCAATTATATTTCTTCAAGTGTTTCTCAAGTGTTATGAGACTCTTTAACGAAAACATCATTTTAAAAGTTTTAAATAATTATTATTCTAAATATTTCTCATTAATTCCAATGTTTACAAATTGATTTTTATTGTTTATTTATATGGAATGTATTGTTTCCAAACATTAATACCTTTTAAAGGTTCAATGTTTTATGAGACACTTTGATAAAAAAATCTCATTATCAAATGATTTAAATGGTTTGGAAAATGGTTTGATAAAGCATTGATTATGTCTATGAAATTATTGTGATTGGAATGTGGAGATATTATATTTTTTATTATTCTTGTTTAAAGTGTTTTGAATATGTTATGGTTCTTAGGCATCGTTTACGTATATGGGTGGTTCCATGATAAACCTAGGGCAGGTGAGTCTGAGATTTCTCTCAATGCATTGTGTAACATGATGGAGGTAAATGTTAATGCTTCTCCTAAGAAATTTATTGAATATACTACGATGGGTATTCCAAAAGTGACTCCCTGTGTAGTTGTGATAGCTACAATGTAAGTATGTTATGAATATCGTAAGTTACAATTATGATTCATGATTTTTGTATTTTATTCATAAATTATATGATTTCATTAGGTATGATATTATTGAAAAGTATCAGTTTCCTTGATTTTCATTAATTGATGGTTTAATGTTTTATTTCCATATTTTATAACCCTTATTGACCATTTTATTCACATCCCATGTTTGTGAAATGTTTTCAAGAGGACTTAATGATGAATAGGGTCAAGTATGGGATCAAAGAAAAGTCAAGTTGTCTAAAGCATGGAAGTAGACATGTTTCTTTTTAAGAGTTTATAATTTTAAAAAAATGGGTACTGAGTAGTAGTGTCCACATGTAATTTTCATGTTGATATGCATTAGGTATTGCCTAATCCTATAAATCACTAAACATAAAAAGATTATTAATATGAATTTTCCATTTAATTCAATATTATGTAATGTTTAAGGACGGGACCTTATATTATTAACCAATAATAACTTTTTCTTATAGTATACAATCTGAACCATGCAATTAACATATGATACATTAGGCAGAAACTCCACATCCTCATAGATGATTACATGTATATGATCAGGCATGTACATATAAATAAGAGACACATAAAACAAATCTTCTATAGCTCAGTATCACAAAGGAAGTTATGAAAAGTAATACATAGTTTAGATATTAATTGACATTTTAAATGCTCTAATGAATCTGGGAGATAACATTCTATTCTTTCACAAACATTGAGTTCCAAACTTATGGATTGCTAGCAAGGAAAACATGTTGATGTGTGAGAACACAAAAATAAATCTATTTTAGTTATTATATGATCTATTACCACTCTAATAGGTGGTCAACCACATCCATTATATCTCTATGTGGTATCATTTTCAATTCTTATCACTAAAACTACTACCTCAGCTGCCTCATGCCAACATAGTAGTGAATAACACGACGAATCTGAAAGAACCATAAAATGTGACATCTGAATAAGAATATGGAAAATATTGTTTTATGTGAACTTGACCAAGGATATTATATTATTCCAATATCCAATTAAATATAATAAATATGTTCATGGATTTCCACTAATATATGTGTCATCTTCATTTTTTCTTCAGTGGTATATAGATGATATACTATATTTAGTTTCAGCTAAGTACCCAAAAACTTCTACAATCCATACAAAAATTATGACGTGAAACAAGTGTCTTGTTTAGATAAAATTCCATAGGTAAATCCAAGATATTATAAAATATCCCACACATAAAAATTTATATAATATCTATGAAATGATTCTCAAGAATTAGTACAAAATAAGATACTTTCATCCACTGATCAAAAATCCTGCATAACACATTACGAATCCTCATTCCATGGTAACCCTACATTGAATACTATCATCAATTCATCCCACATCAACACTTGAAATATATTTTTATGATGTATACCACAAGGAATCTAATGTTGGGCCTTTAAAATCATGAGGATAAGACATCCTCCAAAAAATCCAATGATTTCCCTCTACATACAAGGCCCTAAAAATATACTCCAAATATCATGGTACATCATTTTCAACCCTGGATGTACTTTCCAATTTAAATCATGATAGTATCTCATTAGAACTTCTATTAAGGAGGATTTAACAAAAATTTTATCATGTAAACAGATCATATCATCATCATCAATCTACTGACCTGGGATTGGGTCACTTCTGGTTAATTTATCTCACATCATCACACAGGCATGGTTGCAATATCAAATTTCCTTCACCCAATGCATTAAAAAATACACGAGGGCCAAATGGGAAAATTTCATTAATCCATGATCTCAAAAAATTTAAAAATTTGTTCCTATATCAATCTCTTTAAATTAAATTACTATGGCGATAACTACTGAAAAAGCACCTATACAATAATCCATTTATAAATAAGAGAATATGCAATTGCATTGCTTTTTCCATGATAAAATGTCCTCTCAAATTGATGTTTTACATATACTATACCCAATTAATATTCTATATATTAAGATCCTATTGATATAAGATGTATCAATTGATGTTATGTTATATGTAAATAATAATCCTCATACTGAATATATAATTTCACTAACAATTTAGAGAATGGACCATATCCACCAACTCTTAGTCATGTGTTGGGTAGTTATGATCATGGGTTAATAAATGAAATGAGATATAAGGAACTACATGATCCATATAAATTATAGAATCCATAAACCCAAAACCTAGGTAATCATAGTTTACTACATATCTGGCCCATTTCATGGGAAGAGTCAGAACGGGTGCTCTCATCAATCATCTTATTATCTCAAGAAACACTCCTCAAACTAGTACAACCACTAAAAATTCAACTCTTTATTAACCAAACTAGGGATGGGTGTCTATAAGTGGGATAATTAATTAATTAAACACTAATATTTCCAATCCAATATGAGAAATATCTAAATCCCAACAATTTTATAAGGATGATCACATGTCATCACTACTACAACCTTCCCTGAGTCCATATAAATTCCCAACACATGGAACATAAGAACATGGAATCATACCTACAAAATACACATTTTCACTTCTAAGGCTATCAATGAAGATGATGATATTAGATTATACTCAACATGGTATCATGGTGAAAATCGTTTAACTAAGATGTATGTTAATTTAAAAGTATATCATCAACATTTAGAATGAAGAGAGAGTCATGATATGGATAGAATATCTACTTCATAGTGGTCATGAACATTATTAGGGAATTTTAATTCTCAAATAAATGAATTGTACCTCAAAATATATATATCTAGTATTGAAAACATTATTTTTAATATCCACATATTTGACCCATAATTATAGGTCTCTTGAACGAAGATCTATCATGGAGAACCATCGAGCTCTATATAACTAATCAAGGAGTTCATAAATCATGTTTAAAGGATACCTATTATTTTTTCCACCAGATTAAAATTTTTATACTCTAAAAAGACAAATATACTACCATATTCCTTCGTTTGGAACCACAAGGGAGAACACCACAGAGATGTGCTCATTATAAGGGAACCCTTTGTTTCTATGTCCTCAAATAGAATTTTGAGCTCTCTCGATTCGGCAGGTTTCATAAGATGAAGAGGAATTATAATATATTTTACTAATGATATTATTTCATTCTGTAAATCTACACATTGGCTCAAAAGATGGTTAGAAATGTCTTTTTAAATTATATCTTAGTATATAATTACTTCATGAAGAAATGAACATGACCTATCATCTAGTTCGTTTTTGTGAGGAATGACAAATTACTGAGATATTCTGGATCCAATCAATCCTAAATAATGTCCCCCAATGTTGGATTCAACATCTAACACTTAAATCATAACAAATTTCTTTATCATAGGTGAAATAAAGGATACCCATCTCATATAGAAGCCAATGGGGGAATGTAAGATGGTCAGCCAATCCATTTTAATAGTCAAATAAAAGCAATTCATTTAATGGATCATAAAATCTCAAAAATTCATTTATTAAAATTTTATTATAGGATACTCTATACATATCTAGAGGTGATCAGAATTATTCCCAAATATTTTTTTGAGAGGAAAAAACTCAGAAGATATCATAATTTGTATGTCAAGACCAAAGAAAACCTAAGTAGATATAAATGAATGTGTAAATATAATACATGGAATCTTTTATTTTTCCTCTCTATATTTTTTTCATAAACTTTTCCTTCTCATACAACAATTCTTCCTCTATTACATGGCCCTAACTCTATGGTTTATGACTCGCCTATGTTAACATCATCTTATGGGTCTAAACCAGATACATAAGACATCAACTAGAACCAAGGGTCAAAAGTAGATTATTTCTTTTTCTACCAATAGAAACCTAACCCAATTTAATCTAGTAGAATACTATTATATATTCCATAAGTTTTAGAATTTTGGACACTATTTTTGAGATACTAGGAAGAACCTATGGTAATGTATTACCATCAAACAATTTAATAAGTATGCGTCTTTTTTATAGGGTATAATGAAACTATACACTTCTCATCCTATTTACCACAAAAGAGCTATATATCCTCATTCATCCTCTTACTAGTACAAGATAAGACACACAATACATTACTAGTGGGATAACCGACCTATGTATTGAAGGATGGAAAGTAGAAAACTTCTCGATCCCCCATCAAGACCTTATAAAAAGATAATGAATTGGATATTAAAATGAATTATGTTTTTATATTGAAACTCTTATTCCTACATTTATTATGATGATGTCGATAAATCTTTATTTTTTATCATTTTCTTCAGCCGTTTCATCAAATAGTGTAGCAAAATGAATTAGTTAAGATAATTAACTAAAGTATGTGGATATCATCATGGATCCTTACATCAGATATATGAATAAGGGGAAATGATCTCCATTGATAAATTTACGAAATAATTACTCTAATAATATCTTCTTGAAGGCATCCCAAGAAAATCAATTTCATATACCAACTTATCCCTTGACACCCTCATCTTCTATAAGGAACTTGAAGCATCATTGTCAATCGATTAAACCTATTGTACTTCAGTGTATTACCGAAGTTGAATATTAACTCTATTATTCTTATCCAATAGTTGATATATTTTGTTTCCATCAGTACTAAAGATAAATTGGATGATGGATTTAGTATTCACTTGAATATTAAACCATGGTCCATTATACTCCCTTATTAAGGAAGGGTAAAATCTAAAATAATCATGCCAGGAGTGGCCTAATGCCCAAACTACTAGATCTAGTATGGGAGAATTCCAAAATCATTATCCTACATGGATTTTCATACAACATTATCATCCTTCGATGTGATAAAATTCATTCCTCTTCCGTGATAATTTTTATAAAAAGTAAAAAAACATAATCACCCACTATAAATTTCTTACAAAAAACATATGTATTTATAAGGAACTCTCAATGGATTTTTTAAAGAAACATATTTTTGGAATTTTCACCTAATAAGTAGGCACAAAACCCCATGTAGAACTATAGTCTCTATATACCTAAACCTTATTCACAATCATATATATAAAAATCATTACAACAATAACATGATCAAATAAATAATTTATCATTGATATTCAAACAGAAAATAGATATATGGGTTATTGAAATTTTATATATAAAATAAATCATAAAATTTATAAAAATAGTTATATAGAAAATACAAGGAATATATGACAAATTTTCTTATGTTCTAACTCATGATGCGTGAAGACACCCAAATCCCATAAAAATGTCATATAAATACCTTGATTAGTAATATAGAGGTTCGTTTCAAATGAGCTGACCATGATCACGGAAAATCCAATGCATGGTGTCTACACAGGCTATCCTTATTCTACTATTTCCAAAAATGAACGTAATGAATGAAAGTAAACTTATATTTGGCCCAATTTGGTAACACCCCAACCCGAATCACCCTTCCCAGTCTTCTATTCCATGATACCCCATGTATGACTCCCTCTATATAAGAGGATGCCAAGTAGAATTGAGGGTCTAAGGAAATATCTTATATAATATACCCTTGTTAATCATTTCTATACCGGAAAACATAAATAATATAAAACAACCCAATGTTTGATGTGGAAGCTAAAATCACTATAATATAATTTCAAATATCACCCTTTTTATACATATATATAAACTTGTATCCCAATGTGTGAAGTGAAAAATAGTTAATTAGTGTCCATAAATGTGGATATTTATATAATTTTTTCATTCACATCATGTTTTTTTTCAGAATGGAAAATCATGTTCCAATAAAGCATGAATTTCTTCCTCTCAAAAGAAACATGCATGGTTTTGTTTCAAGGATTTTATAAATATATTATACCAATATTTTGGGATGCTGGAATAGGTTTATTGGTTTTCCATCGAGGGTTACATGATTTGATATATGATGTACCTAAAATATGATCCTCCCCATGTGATTGTTTTCACATGTAAAACACATTACATGTTTATTATCATAGTCTAGGAAAATTATTCTCAAACCATAAGAATACAAAAATACCATCAAGACTCTCTGAACCTATACCAAAACATCTATATCTCTATCCATTCAATTTATAAATCAATAAACAATATCAAAGGATTGAATTGAACTCATAATGATAATGAAAATATTGAGTTTGTTACATTAGACAATCCATAATTAATGTAACAATGAAAATTATATTTATTTCTAATACTAACTCTTTAATACAATCTTATATATATATATTTACATAAATGTATGATATTAAATTATATATATAAAATTTATATTCTAGTTAAATTAGTTAATCAACTTACATAATCTAAATAACTAATATTTTATATTATTTGACCCTTGATCATATCATTTATCAAAAATAATTTATATATGGTTTAAATAACTTAAATAAATTATAAATTACTGTTTGAGAAATTAAATTTAATTAAATTGTAATATTTAATAATATTAATATAAATTATTTTTTAATTTTCCATTTTTTAGTAATTTATAAACAGTTTAATAAGTACCATTATAATTCCATATAAATAACCTATTTTTAAATTTTATTTTATCATATATAGAAAATGTATTTTAATATTAAAAATTAATGTTAATGAATATGTATTTACTAAATTTATGGAAAACATTTAATAATTAATAATTAACATTTCATAATTAATTGTTTTTTATATACATTATATAAAAAAATCCAAAAATACTCTTTTCATTAATTTATAAATTATTTAAATGAATTAATAATATAAAAGCTAATGAACATTAAATTTCTCGATATATCATATCTTAAGATATATGTTATTTTATAAATCATGGTTTAATTAAATAAAATTTCATGATATTTTATATAGAAAATGGAATACTATAATTGAAAACCCTACTCTTTATGATGCTTTTGATGGGACACATCACCTTGCGTGTTTTTGTTCATTGATATTCATTTTTAGGCTGAAATATTTCTTTCCAATGGTGGGAGGACTTCAACATGAATATTGGTGATGTTAAATCCATGATTGAAACATAATGATGGGATTCCAGTTCATCATTCCCTACATTCCACCTCAAAACTCATCACATAGTCCTGGTTTCCCCCATAGTTGTGATTTTTGTTCATGAAACTCGTTTCTAGTCCCATCTATTTGAGGACACTGTTTAATTAGGCTTCTTCTCTCCAGAAATTCCACGGGGTCTAGATAGGGCATCAACCATTCACCAGTGTAAATGGAATTGTCAAACATGTCTAGGAATCACAGGACACTCGATGACTTAGGCATGAGTATTCTTCAACATAGGAGTGATTCTCATGGGTACAGAACCTGAGGCATCTAATTTTGATTATGAGGTATATGATGTTAAAGGAATATCATGAATGTTTTTCCTCAAGAACCTAGTGTTTAATGTGAGGTTGTTTTTTGATAGGTCACTAGTTTAATTTCATAGGGGGGTGTAGTGGACTGGTCAGAAAGACTAGTGGAGGCATATAAATTGGGTTTATCCTTATAAGGGATCACCTAAACGTTTTACAGAAGAATTGATAAAAAATACACATGGAGTCGGATCCAGGGTGTAATGTCCCATAAAGTTAAGATGTCATGCCATGACGGTTGATCTTAACACCTTTAGTGGTAGATCACAATGATTGAACCCCTAAGAGGGGGCACCAAAGATTACCATTATATGGGATTGACCTTCATGGAGACATACTATGTACAATTATTTGGAGGAAAGAGATCAAATAGAAGGTAGTTTGAGATGGGGGATGATGTATACAACTATGTATGAGGCCCAAATAATGGAGGTCGAAGAGTGTTAAGAACACACCGAGATGTGGTGGCATGGGGATAATATGGGTGTATGATGAAGGGTGTAGTATGGATCATAACATATAAAGAAAGTGTATATGGGGTATTTATCCCATAAATGAAATGTTTCACTTATTGAGTGATCATCCCTCAGGGTGATCACCTTGGTTTACTAGGTGGATGAATAAAAATACACAGTGAGAGAAGAGACATAGTGGGGTCTCCCATAAAGTGAAGATGTCACCCCATTAAATGCCCATCCCAAGGAGGGATAACCAGGTTTTACTATTGGTTGGGATTGAACCTCATGGAGGCGTCGTACATAACCTTCCGAGGATGCGGTGATCAAATCCCACCTAGTTAAAGTGTACTGGGAAGTTTAACTTCTTATGTTAATGATGTGAGTGAAATGAAATTAAAATAATGGAATGGATTTACATTCAGTCTTTAGCCACTATAGAGATTCCTACATACCTTAATTAGTTTTGTATCAAAGTACATGAAATTATGGAATGGGATTTGGGGCTTCTATCTGGGGATGACGTCCATGATTGTGGTTGAGGATTTCCTATAAGAGCAGATCATTGAGGATGGATAATGGATGGTAATTTCTATTGGTGGGATACCCATATAAGGATAGTTGGATGTCACGATTCATACTAACCTCTAAGCCCATGTGAGGTATGCTCACTATGAGATGCAAGGGGAATCAGAAGAACCGATGCATGTGTCACAATAGAAGAATTGATGAGAGATGGTTTGGGGAATACACATAGGACTGACTAGAAGAGGAAGTTATTTTATATGTGGGTCTCTCATTTAATATAAGGAATATTTATTCCTATGTGATTTGTACAAAAATAACCTATCAAAAATGGGATGGGGATTACATGTTGATACTTTTTGATGCATGCATGGAGAAAAAGTACAAAGGGATATGAATGAAGGATTGTGACTGTGGGAAGTGGGAGGATCTCAGTTCCCATCCCTTCTTTGATCCTGTGTGGAGGATTTCATTCCATGTGAGTAGGATCATGATACCTATCACACATACATGGAGACAAAATGGGAATTCCACATAACTTAGGATCACAATTTAACATCATGTGATGAGGGAATTATTTCTATGTAGGATTATAACATATAGCTCAGACATAGGGGACTCACTCCTCACCCATTAGGATAAAATAACCATAACTTATTTACCATTGTCGAAGGTAAGGAATGTGAAATTCTAGAAGGAAACAGTGTGTAAGAGTGTTCACTCACAATGCACCCATTATCAGAGATATACTGAAAATAAATGTTTATTAGCGTACCTATGTTGAAATTAGATGGTTGGGAAACAAAATAAAGGAAACCTCACGTGGGACCAAAAAATAACTATGCATAATCCTAGAGGGTGGTGTGGATAATTTTTGTGCAAGAGGGAAGGGTTTTGTTATAGATTTGATGAAAAATGATGATTTAGGGTAATTGTAACCCATGGAGCATCAAAGGCGGCATGAACACAAAATAGGAGTCGTGCAGTAAAAATTCATAGTTGAGGGAATGATTAGTGTGTCACAAGACCTGGAGTTTCATGTAAGAGTAAGCCCTTACATAAAATTACCATAGGATCGATATAGATGGAATAGGATCAAGTTATAATGGGGAAACATGAAGGAGGGACCCAAGTGAACCTACCATGCAAGATCTGATAATTTGAGTGGTTCATGGTTTTTGTGTTTTAAAGGAAGTGGTGCCTTGCACATAGTTGATAGATAGTTAGGATTCATAGAGATCATCACGAGAAAGTGGGTTCACTTCAGTATGTATAAAAATGATTCAATGGTGGTCCTTAAGATTTGGGGCATAAAATTGGTCATCAGTGCATCTTTCCCTTTGTTCTATGGCAAGAACAGGAACAAAGGGACTTTTCGATGTAATAGTGGCTTCATTAGAGACTTTCCTGAGGATTTTTATCATGCATTCACATTTTTTATATTTATAACACCTTTATTAGAATTATCAGAATGTTTTATTTAAATGAAAGGTGGTTTTTAAATTACATATAGATGGTCATTGTGTCTCTATGTTGAAATCGACACTAAAAAATTCCCCCTCCGAATTTGAGCTGAAAGATGACCAAAATATTTGGTTCTGGGGGAAACAATAAAAATAGGGGGAATTCTTGACACAAACATGAGATGATGAGCTTCATCACCTAGCTAGTGATGATAAATCAAATTTTTGGAGGAGGCAGCAAATCATTGTGGCTACTCACTAGATATTGGCGTAGTTGATGTCCTCAACCATAGGAGTTGATCTATATTTCCCACTTGTTCCATGTCTCATAAGAGGATTCAATATGTGTATGATCCATTCCACACCTCAACTTTCTTTATTACATTGAATAATTTTTATGAATGGGAACATGACTTTGATATATTTTATTATCACAATTCGATCAAGATTGTAAAACAACTAAGGACCAATCACTAATCTCACATCAGTCATTCCCAACATTGGAAACAAAGGAAAACCACATAATTTCTCACATTTTATGAGAGTTTCGGATAACCATAAAATACTCAGAGTCTCCAATTAATGAATGACCACTAGAAATGATCATACTGAGATATTATATTGCTATAGAAATGGGATCTTGGAAAAACTAAAATTCCATTCCCAACAGGCTCTTGTGCATGATTGGGAATACACTAGATGAACAAAAATCTATCCTAAGAAAAGGGAATGGGATGTGTGAATCATAATAACCAAATTAAAACAATATAATAGGAGTGTTGTAATTATAGAAGAAAATTGTTTACCATGTTTAAAACATGTTATCCATATCACTTTTCCTAAAATGGGGACAAAAAAAAGAGGTCCACTACTGATGAAGTTTGAAACATAGGACCAATATTTAAATGTCAACTAATGTCTTTTGGAATTTTATCCCAAGAACTTAGGTGATCTAAAGAAGCATGATACCAGGTTTTTAGGGGGTCCCCTAAAACATGGGAGAGGATGAGGATCTAGATAAGGGTATATAATTTTTGGTAATGGGGTGATGGAAAATTTGAATGTATTCCAACATACCAATAATAATGACACTATTTCCTAGAATCTAATTGGTATTAGAGAATCAATATATTCATGGGGAAAAAATTAATTCTAGTTGGAGAATCATCTCTTGTGTTGAGTGATGGCTGATAGAACATGCATGATGTGGTAAATGATTGGAATCGAAGGATAGGTTCTCAGAAAATGGCCTAAGATACCCTATAGTTTTACGTTATGAAAAAATAATGATAAATATATAATAAATTAAAAAAATATGAGTATTATTCATGGTATAGTTTAACATCATGTCATAAATACACATATCATTATTTATCATTATTTGATTGGGACATTACACACAGTTTATGTTCTTGCCAGCTGAAACCTAATTGATAGTTTAATTTCATCTTGAACAGACTAAGAGATGTTTATTCCTAGAATATATTTTTTGGAACATAATAAATGAAACCTACATGAACATTCCAAAAGTGGTTCTCATTCCACAAAAGTATCCAAAAATAGAAGGGATGAAGGAATATTCAATGTGGAAATGTGTCCACTAAGGACACCCCACATTGCTTTTGTGGGGATCACAGTTTATGTTTGTAGAGATTGGACTATGAAGGGATCATGTGATATTTAACCATATCAGTACACACCCAGCCTTAATTTTTAGGCCCATTCAAGTCATTCTCAATATCGTAAACAAGAAATGTTAATGGGATTGTACTTGACATGTGGGGAGAAAAAATTAGAGGTGATGCTAATGGGGGAATTCCATCATGATGTGGGAGGTGGAAATATGTAAGTCAATACATTCATGTTCTATAAAAAGGGAATACCGGTGGGTGAGAATTTATTATGTAAAATGATTGAAAAAAATGGATCATGACCACACCAGCCATGATTGGGGTGAGAAAATGCATAATTAACCACTAACCATGTTAAAAACACATGATTACATGTTTTTTTCAGAGATAAATTAGGGAATTAACCCATCACTGGATGTGACCCATAATTGCATGAGGCCATAAATATTAGGGGGTTAGTCTAGATTTTAATTTTGAAGAAAACATGAACCAGGAAATACCTTAATTGTATAATGGAGCTTACTAAAAGGTGGAATCAAAACCCAAATCAAGCATGAAGTTTAAAGTCGCACTGCTCAGACTAAGGGGTTGCAAGTTGTTTAAAGTCATAATTCCATGACTATGAAGAAGAGTGTTTTCCGAAGATGTTCACATGGTGCATGATTTAATGAAATAAGGTGAATGTGTCAAAGAAGATCTACACTACATGAAACGAACCTGATGCTAGTTATGCACAGTTTAAAGTCATGCGATCTAAACCATAATGTAGTCGATGGGGATGAGGTTTTGAAAGTATATGTGGATGAGCCCAAATTTAAAATTTATAAATATCAATACTTATACCACTTTGTCGGAAATCAAACCACTTATAGTTCAGGAGAATAGTGTTGTTGGAGATTGGCACAAGTATAGGAAATCCTCTATAGAGAGGTAACTATAAAATACAATGACTATCACGGGGAATCCTAAAATTTTCATGGTATGGTTCTAGTTTAATTTCAATCAATAGGGAAATAGAATTTTTTTTAAATGGTCATTTAGTATTGACAATGATAGAGGGTATCTCAAATGGACAAGTGTAGTGAGGTTTTAGTAAAAACTAGTCATGAATGATTCCAATAGCACTAAACTCTACATGATACATCCATAATGATATGTACAAATGGTTTATATTCATGTTAATAATACTATTGTATGTATGATTAATGTCATTGAATTTGGACATCAGCGAGGAGGCTCTCCAAAGTGTGTATATATGTTGGAGAATACTAATAAATCCCACATCATTGGATCTTAGGAGACTCGATTACATGCCACATTTTTCTGATGAGACTTTTTAGAGTTTCTCTATAGACATATATATGGCATCAATTATGGAATGAATGAAAAAAATGATAAAGCGAAAGATTATTTCTTTCAACAAATAGTTTCTATGGTTGAAAATAAAAGTGGAATTAAATTTATGGCTATGACCAAAGAGAATATTCTTGGATATCACAACGTATACTAAAAGAATGAAAATAAATCCACACATAGTTCTTGAAATCCCATGCAACCAAACATCATTTGGTGAGAACATATGTGACACCATGTGAAAGGGGGAAAATGTTTTTGTTAGGCCAATGATTGGAGATATGGGTGTCATAGTGTTTTCCATATGGATTGTTATCAATCTATACATAGTTATTGAGATGATATATCCCTGTGTAGGTCTGACCCATATAGAAAGAGGGGTAATTTTTTGTTTTTGTTTTTATTGTTTATTTTTTTGTGATTGTATGAGGATAAGATGTGTGGGTTTCACTACCTATCCTATTGAAATATAAAACAAGAAAAATTTTGTTGTTGATAGTGTGATGTTAGTTAACTATTTCTCATGGTGATTCTCTCTCACTAGAGAACACCAAGATGATCTTCCATTTTTCATTATTCAGATTGTATGATATTTTTCATGCTATTTATAGTCATATGAACAATAATTTAATTACATTTAGTTTATTTTTGCCTGGCTAGAACATTGTTTTCTATTCAGTTTATCATTATTCAGCTAGGATGTAGAAGTGGATATAGTCCCAATGGGATTTTTATAGAACAGTAATTGTAACCTAATGTGAAGGAAGACCACGAGGTCCCTTTACATACCAGAAACACCCAAGGAAAACTGACACATAGTATAAATCATCGATTCATGGACATGGGAACCCATTACAACATTGTGTGCCTAAGATGCTGAGTACATTTCTTTTAAAGATGTTCTAAAAAGTCAATCAAACTTGTGCAGTTCAACATTGTCAAGCTAGGATACTATCTCTACGAAGTTTAAAGTCATACAGCTCCGATGTCATTTCTATTAGTTTTTTGTTCACCTTGTTTGGACTATTAAATCTATTTTTATGTCATAGAGGGTAGATATTTTTCCCAATTTAATGTTTTGTTCTTTGGGTGTTGGATACATTCATTTTATGATCATGTAGAAAGGACCATCAATCGTGTGCAGTTTTGCATCGATCAAATTAGACTGTACAATTTTTTGTTTAATGTCATATAATTTAGACCATTATCTCTAATTTGTAGTTCATAAATATTTTACCATGTTCTTGTTTTAATATCATGTTTCTAGGAAGTTGTGTAATCTACATTTAATGTCTCATAGAGTGGACCATCAATGTTTTTCAGTTTAGCATCTTGCAACTTGGACTGTATAGTTCTTAGTTTAAGGTAATATATTTAGGATAATTAAATCTATATTTACTCTCATAGGTATTGGAAATATTGCTGTTGTTTTAAGGATATTGTATTTTGACAATCATCTCTTAGTTTAGTTTCAATGATATTGGACCCTTAACTCTTAGTTTAAGGTTATGAGTTTTTACTATCAGCTCATTGTTTTAGCTCATACAGTTCGAACCATTGGGTGAGAACATAAAAATGGATATGTATGGTGGAAAAATAAAAACACTTTAGGAATGAGGTGACCTAGAGGCCTACTTCATAAAACTATTCGGTGGTATAACACACAAATAGGTTAAAGTCACGATATATGGACTTGGGATCCCAGATTAAGGTTATAGAACTCAGACCTAAGAGGTTGTGCTGAACCAGCATATGGGTATTAACCAATACAAGACTCCCCTGACTGAATATGTCATGCATGATGTGGGGAACAGGGAGTGGTGCGAGTCTCTAACTATCACATGGAATGAAAAAATAAGGGTATGGAAATTACATGATGGAATGTTCCAATGATACTGAACTTCCAAATCATTTCACATAGATGCACGAAGGGTAACATTAACAGTGTTGGGGCTCCATGAAAACATAGGGAGTTTAAAAAATAGGTAAATCAAAACATCCACGATATGGATCATGAAAGGAGTGATTGATAGGTATGTAACACTATTTATTAAATTCAAAACATTGGATCCACAACTACAATAGTCGAGGATGGGTGATCAAATGCAAGATAAACAATTGACAATTATTGAAACACATGATACATTATTCATCACAAAAGGTCCATGAATGTGTTTCACATGATAAAAAGTGAACTATTTTTTCCAAACTCCATTTTCGTGATGGGACACCTTCCGATTCATATCATTAGGGGAATCCAAACCATTAATGAGTAGAATTTTAGAAATGTATTGGTGAATTTTTCATGTAAAATACAACACTATAGGATTCAAACCACAATGCATTTAATAATTTTGGTGGGAACATCAGAAATCAGTTTCAAATCTGCCCAATGGAATTGGGTCCCAGAGTGGCAATAAAAGTCTCAACATGATCATAGGTTAGAGCTCCACAATGTTACAAATTGGTTAAGGTTGTATTTTTTCAAAAAAAGGTTCTTATTTTAAGGTCATAGAGTTCAATATATAAAGGGAGGCCATCTTATATGGACATATGTTTTGTGTATGAGTGAAACCCCATATATAAATGAGATCCTAGAAAGACCAATGCCACAAAAAACATTATTAAGAGAACCTGATTAAATTATAAATTCTTGATTCCTAGACTTGGGAAATTAGATTAATTTCATAGTTTTCATACCATAGAGAATATCATAGTTTAAGGTCAATGATTTTGAACTAAAATTTTCTATGGATTGAACACATGGGTACATATCTATTCCATTTCTCATAATCCCATCTGATTCATGATTAGTGTGAGAATGAAAGAGTGGAAAAGATATTCACGACACATGGAAGCACACAAAAAGATAACCGATAATCTAGGTTGAGAATGTCCCAATGACACTAACATTCTTACTCAACAAGAACTGTTGTAAGAAAGAGTAACACTAAGGGTTTTGGAGTTCCCCCAAGACATATGGAGGATTAAAATTTTAATCAATGTTCATAATAATTTTAACACAATGAGGGTGGTTTGATGATAGAAGATAATGGATGACCTTGTTTGAAACAAATAATCTATATCGTGTTACCTAGGATAGGGAAGAACAATTGATGGTCGACTAGTTACAATGTTTGAAACAGAGGAATTTTCTCAAAATGACACCCAATGCCATTCGTTGTTTTTCCCATGATGTTAGGTGACCCAATGTTCAATTATACCATTCCATTAGGGGTTATAAAAAAACATAGAAGAATACATGGATTCAAATAAAGAGGAACATGAATAATGGAAATGTATAGAGATAATGTCCATGTAGAATCAAATACTCTAGGTTCTATGTCATATCACATTTTATTACCTAAATGGAGAATATCATATAGTGGCAGTTTAACTGATTGTCAAGGATATGGGACCTTGGGTATTTTTTAATGTGGCGTTGTAGTAGACTATTGTACAATATATTTCACTCTATTGTGTGGGAGGACATGGAATTACATTGATTTCCATCATGTTATGGGGATGCATAATCGTCTCACAAATAATGTGTGAAGAATCCAATGATCTCATCATAGGGTAATGTGGTTGTTTAACATCGTATGTGGAAGAAGAAGAATATGTATCTTAACATTAAATGGTAACGATGCTTTATCATATAGTTTAGATTTATGTCATTAGGAGAATATGAGTATGTCGTTTAAGGTTAGATATCTTTGAAAATAATTTTTTAATTTTAGGTCGCATAGATTTAACAAAAAATTCATACAGTTTAACACCATTTGACGAAGATATTTTCCCATAGATTAACTTCTTGTGAAAATGATGGTGACTTTTGTGCAGTTTAACTTCATGCATCTATGAAATATGACCCCAAGGATTATGGTTGTGGTGGCATAGTCATCTATTTCACATTCTATTGGTTTGGTATCCTTGAGGATCATGGGGGAATCCTTATAATGGGATTATCCCAAAATTCTCTTTTGTACTAACTTATGTTCCCCATGTTTGAGTTCTGTTATGTCATGGTGGACATTCTATGAATTAGTTTTGGGTCCCCATTGGGGTACTTTGGTGTTTTAACTAGCATAAGTCGTAGTTTTACTCAAGTCAAAATTCGTTATAGGTGGTTGGGGTCTTGATACCATTCATATGAGCACACATCATTATGTAGCATGTTAGATGACATGGAGTTCTCCAAGAGTTGAAGTGTCCACAAAAGAAATTTAATTGAGGTCCATTATATAGTGGATGATAGCATTCCCTTTATCTGACATGGTGATGGAGAATAGATGTGAGGGAGGACTGGAGTGTCAGTATGATTGGGTGATGTAGCTAATAATTCAAGGAAGCATGGATCATTGGTATGATGGGGTGATGTAGCCTAAAAGGAATGGAATCATAGAGTGTCAGTTCAATGGGGTAATGGATCCCAGATAAGGTGGAATCCTAGAGCGTCGATATGATTTGGTGATGAATCCGGGAATGCATGGAATCCTGGTCTGGAGTACAATGGGGAAATGGTTCCCGAAAGGCATGGAATCATATAGCATCAATACAGTGGGGAAATTAATCATGAAAGGCATGGAATCTTAGTTTATTAGTATGATGAATAGAGAGAGCCTATAACATGTGTAATCCTAGAGATTTAATATAAAGGGGAAATGGAGCCTGCATGGTGTGGTCGCCTCATGTATAGTATGACGAGTTGAAGGATCTCAGGAGCCGTAGAAACCAAATGTTTTCATATGATGTAGTGATAGATCCTAGAAGGCGTGGAAGCCTTGATAATCAATACAATAGGATGATGGAGCCCAGAAGACATGGATTCTTTTAGAGTCGGTATTACCAGGAAATAAAGACCAAAATATATGGAATCCTAGAACATCAGTATGATATGGAGATGGATATTCGAAGATAGGGAATCTGGGAGAATCGTTTCGATGGGGAGATGGATTCAAAATGGCGTGGAATTCTGGAGTGTTAGTAAAATGGTGAGATGGATTCTAGATATTTTTTGAAGCCTAGAGCATGGCAACGATAGGGATATTAAGGTCGAAATGTGTGTAATCCTAGAGTATCGGTATGATGGGTTAATAGAGAGAGGATGAAATGGGAGCTTGGAGCATCGGTAGGATGAGCTGATGGGGGGCTAAGAGACACAGAATCCTGGAGCATTGGTAGGATGAGCTGATGGGGGGCTGGAAGACATGGAAGCCTAGAGCATCGGTATGATGGGGATATGGATCCGAAAACATAAGGAATCATTGAATATAGGTATAGTGGGGTGATGGAACTTTGATGTCGTACAATTATAAAGTGTTTGTATGATAGGGTGATGGATCCCATAAAGAATGGAAGCATGGATTGATAGTATGATGTGGAAATGAATCATTGAAAGTGAATAAGCCTAGAGAATCGGTATGATGGGGTGATGCATCCTAGAAGGAATGGAATCATTTAGCACAAATATGATGTTACAGTGGATCCCAGTAGGCATGAATGTCTATATCATTAATAATATTGTGTGAGGAATCCCAGAAGACGTCAAAGCCTACTATATAATCTCACAATACAATGAAATTGTTGTAGATATATGATCGAACATCCCATAGTGATGGTTCATTATAGAAACAAATATCTTCATCCTTGGGATGAATTCTATGAGGGTTGGTTTTGGTGATAGAGAGGAACTCTTTTCTGATTGATGATAGAGTAGAGATGACCTCCTCTTTATTTGGTAGCAGCATGGGGATTACCTCTATAATAAATTTGGAAAGAGTGGGGAGGACCTCTGATCTAGTTGATAGTGGCATGGGGAGGCCTTCTGCAATTACTTTTGATGGATCAATGAGGACCTCATAAATGTTTTTTGAATGAAATTAGGAGAACATCCTTGTCGAGTGATGGAAGTTTGTGGAGAATCACTAAAATAGATGAGGATGTTGATGTTGAGGAATTTGTGTATGTGGATTGTAGTGCAAGGAGGACCTATGTAATTAATGTTGATGGTGACGGGGAGGACTGTTGTGCCTAGTTATATATGTGTAGGGACTACCACCACAATGTATACTGATGGCGATGTGGAGGTCCTCAATTTTAGGTTGTTCGAGTGTAGGGAGGACCTCTTAAATGGTTGACAATGGTGATGGGGAGGACCTTCATGTCAGATGGTTGTAGTGCTGGGGGGAACTACTCAATGGTTGAATAATGAGATTGGTAGGGCCTCTATGTATATGGTTCGGGGGGGAACTCTACAAAGGATTATGAATTTAATGGGAAGGACCTACATGCCATCTTGTTTCAGTGTAGCGGGGCTCCATAATGGATTATGACGACGATGGGGAGGACCTCTATGTCGACTTGTTGTAGTGCAGGAGGGGGTGAATGGATGACGATAGAGATATGGATGACCTCTGTGTTGGCTGGTTGCAATGTATAGGGCCCACTGAAACGTCTAACAATGACTATGGGAAGGACCTCCATGTAGTCTACTTATAATGTGGGGGGACATCTGTAATGGCTGACTACAACAATGTGGATGGAATTCATGTCGGCAGGTTGTTGTGCAGTGGGGGGGATCTATAGTGGCTAACAACATCGACATGTAGGACCATAGATTCAGTTGATACAGTGTTTTTGGACAACCACAATGATTTCTAGTGGTTTTGATGAACAACGAATTGAGTTGGGGAAGTTTCCCCCAATATATCCTATGAGGGTAGCAATATTGGAGAGGAGCCAATGGATTTGGGGTTGGTTTCCCCCTAGGCATCCCATAAGGGTGGAAATTTCATTTACCTTTCACTGGAGTTGACGATGGTTTCCGACTGCATGGCCCATGAGGGTGGTGGTGTCGACACGAAGCTGATGTAGTTAAGTTGTGGTTTCCCCCTACATGGCCTATAAGGGAGGCAGTGTTGGCATGAGGTCGATGGAGGTGAGGAGTGGGGTGGTTTCTACCTACACAACCCATGTGATCGGTGGTCTCAACGAGTAATTTATTGACAATGGGGTGGGTACCCCCCACATGTCCCATGTGGGTGGCGATCTCATCAAGTCTCTGATGAAGTAAGTGATGTTAGTCCCTATAAAAAAAATTAGGGTTTGGTGTCAATGAGGATATAATGTGTCATGGTGGATTCCCTCTATCTTTTATATGAGGATGGTGGGATTAGTGAGGAGAAGATGGAGTCGGGGGTGGTTTCCCCTGCTTGACCAATGAAGGAAGCCATCTCGGTGAAATGTTGATGGACCCTGGTGTGGTTTCCACCTATTCAGACCATGAGGGTATCGGTCATGGTAAGGAGTTGATGTATTTAGGCTATCATATCCCAATTCATGACTCATTAGGGTGGTTGTATTAGTGAGGATCCAATTTAGTAAGGGGTTTCTTCCCCCTGTGCGGATGTTTATGGAAATGGTGATGCTAAAGAGTTGATGGCCCGTAGTAATCAACAAACCAATAATACTCCTCCTACCACACATGAATAAGAGGGGATTCACATTTTTGATGCCTCAATTTTGGCATGCCTATAATTTTTATTCTACTCAATGTTTTAGGTGACAAGATTCACATTGGGTTCACCATTTCTGTTCCTAACTCTTTGGTTGGGGCCTTCCACCTTGTGTGTTACTATTTGATTACATGTGTTGTTACCTAGAATTCCATCCATCCAAAGCTATGAAACCTTTAAAAACATAATTTTAAAATTTTAATCTTTGATCTGAAAATGGTGATGGGATGTCAGCTTTGGATTCCATGGATTCCAACTTGGAACTCATCAACTAGTCTGGGTCTCCCTGATAGATTTGAGTTTTGCAAATGAAATTCATTCCTAATTCCATCTCATCATGGACATCGGTATGGAATGCGGTGAATCCCATGTTGTTTTCAAAGTTTCTAATTCAAAAGGAATATCTTTTGAGGGGTTTCTTAGGCATCCCATTTTTAACACAAGGTAATAGTGTGACATTCATGAGTTTAACATATTTCAAGTATGGAGTGGACTGATCTGGACACACAGTGGAGGACGATTAGTGAGGTGCAAAATTATAAGGGAACAACTACATGGTTTAAAAATGGTTGGATAATAACATCTCATGGATTAAAATATGGGGAGGTGTGTCCTATGAAGGTATCATTTTAGACCATGAAAAATGATTTAAGCACTGCTGGAGGTGGATTAGAAGGAGTGTATCCCAAGGAGTTGGAAACTAAGGATTACCATTAGTTAGGATTGACCATCAAGGTGGATGAAAGATGATGGATGATAGATTAAGGCATTGTTGTGTATCGGATATAGGGAAGGTGTCCTATAATTGCAATGTTTCACATCATGAAGTTACATCACTAGGAGGGAGAACCTAGGTTTATTGGGTGGATAGATCAAAATGACATATTAGAGAAGACCTAGGGTGTTGTGGCTCATAAAGGAATGATGTCACACCATAAAGGGTTATGTCCCTAGGATGTATCACCATGGTTTACCATTGGATTGGATTGTCCCAAATATAAAAATCTTACATACACTGCCTAGGAGTCATGGATCTAATCCTATGTAGTTTGAGATTCCCATGTAGTTTCAAGTCAGGAAGTATGGACATGATTGAAATTACATAATAATTATGGAATGGATGTAATGTAGGGATTTAACCTCAAGGAGTCTTGCAACATACTATAATTAGTTTGGGATCAACGTCCAAAATTTTCTACAAGGGGTGTTGAGGCTTATAACTAAGGAGGAGGCCCAAGAATGTCATTGGGAATTACACATAAGATAATTCCATAGAATATGAAGATTGGAAAGGGTTGAATGCATGAGCGATGTCCATATTTCTATGGATGATATAAATCCATGTTTGGGGATTATGTATAGGAACTTCCCAAGGAAGAAATCATTCCATAAGATGAGGATATAATTCCATGTGAGGAAGATAGACTTCACTGTGATTCTTAAAAATGGAATACTAAAAATGGTGTCGGGGGGATTACATTTAGATACTGCTCAAGCCACACATGGAGAATAATCCCAAAGTGATATGGATAGAGGGTTGAGTTTGTGGGAAGTGAGTGGTTCCCAATTCCCTTCCCTTATTTGATTTGTGCGGAGAATTTCATTCCATGTGAGGAAAATCTCATTCCCTTCCACACATAAATGGGTATATCTCATGTTTTTCACATAGATTATGATCATAATTTAACGTTATACGTTGAGGATGTTGGTGCTAGAAATTTTTACAGCATGTAGCTTGGACATGGGGGAGTCACTTATCACCCCTTGGGCTTACATAACCACCTCTTTCCACCCTTGTAGATGGGAAGGCATCATCAATTCTATAAGGAGATTTTGTGGAGGAGTGGTCAATCATGAGGTCTAAATTAGTATGGTTATACAGAAAATATAAATCCATCATCATACCTATAATTAAATGTGTGATGTGGGGAAATGCAATAGGGGACACCTCATGAGGGGAAAAAATAACTATATATAATACTAAATGGAAGTGTGGAAAATGTGCACACAATAGTTAAGAGTCGTTCATAGTAAGGGCTTGAACATGGAGATTGAGCATAAAAGCAACTCGTGGAATATCGAAGGAGGGTTACACACAAGATTGAATATTGCACACAAAATCCATGTTTGATAACAAAATTATGGTGTTCCTTAGTCTAGGAGTTTCATACAAGATGAGACTTTTGTGCACACTTGCCATAGGATTGAAAGACATGGGCGTGGATTAATCTATTGAGGGCCCACATGAAGAAGGAAACCCATGGATCGTACAACATTGGGGGTTCATACTATTCAAATTTTCATGAATGTGGTGGTTTATGCATAGAAGAGTGGCACACAAACTTTTAAAAAATCACCCTGGTGAAGGGGGTGCACATCAATAAATTGAAAATTGCATCTATAGTGTCATGCATTTTCTGGGGCATGGAAATGGTCTTCCATACATAATCCCCTTCATCCCGTGGAAGATGCATATGAAAAGTTACCATTTAATTTCATTGTGGGTGTGTTTCATCCTTGTCCATAGATTTCCATATTTTTTACACACATGAAATATTACAATCTCCTTCCATAGGTTTCCCAGGATGTTCTATTGAGTCGAAGCATGATTTAGGTTAACCTGAAAATGGGCATTATGGATATGTGTGGTAATTTGGGCCAACTCTCACATTATCAATCATCCTTCATGATATCTTATATCATAATCCAATAAAATAGTTAAAAAATATCGTAAAAAATTAATGGGTTTTAATATATACATTTGGGTCCATGAATTGTTTTGTATCATTAACATTGATATTTCTATGTACATATAATTTTAAATTCCACATGGGCAGAACTACACCAACATATGTTAAGAATCAGCTGATTGTGTAGAATGATACACCATAACCAAATAAAAACATTATATCAAACACTATGCTATCCATTTTTTATAGATAATTACTATCAAAGCTTCTGATATCACATTTCATATATCTTTCTACAAAACAATTTCTCTACAAATATTAGTGGTATAGAATATGATATAAAAATAATTTCAAAATTCATCACATTATATATGATTTATGTAATAAAACAACATTGTTAAAATATAAAACCAGTGATGGTATTTATGGATCATTTAATGCTTAATCATTGCATTGTAAAACTCAAAGAACCCAAATCCTAGTATTTATCATTCATTACACCAAAAAATAATGAACATATAAATTGATGTTATTAATTGTGTTACTTAAAATGATAAATGTACAATAATATTATAGAAATAATATACATGATAAACATTTATAATATTTAGTTCAGTGACTCTTTCTTCCTTGTCGTATCCATGGATTGGTAAGAATCAATCGACACTCAGGAAAGTTCATCCAAACATCCATGTTATTATAGTAAAAAACTTTTCTATGGATTTTCAATGATGATATATTTAGGAGAAGGCCAGATAAATAGATTCCAACAAAATTTTCAATATCCTTTTCCAGTTTATATATTAATTTGTGTTAATTTTAATCCCCATGAATTTACTCCTGAGTTTCCAAAATCACATCTAATTGGAATATGGTTAAAATGGTTCATAACCCAAATAGTATACACTAAACTATTATATTAAATAATTCTCCATGTGTTAATGATAACATACATGGAAGAAAAAATAAATGATCATGTTTAACATTCTACAGACTAATGGTACATAATGTTTAATCAAGTTGTATTGTCACGACCCGCCCTCGGGGTCCGTGCCGTGACTACCCCAAGCCCGCCTTCCATAGGCCAGGGGCTGGCGACTAGCACCAAGGCGTAAATCCCGATAAAAAGGGAAGGCATTGCCTTTGTAAAGTAAACAAGCACCACAGAGTAAGCAAGCGGAAAAGTAAACACTAAGTAAGAACAGAGTACAACTGAAGTGCGGAAAAGTAAATGGGCCAGTATACAAACCCAAACTGAAAGTAAAGTACAACTCTAAAGGGAAAACAACAACTGTAAAGTAAAAGCCGCTACACCGAGCTGTCCACCGGAAATCCCACCTGAAGGGTGGGTACAGATACCTCCACTGCTCCTCGGGTCCCGACGTCTGCTCCGAGCATGTCCCGCCCAGTGGTCCACCTCCAGGTACCGTCCGGATCTACAAGCCTCAGCCAAGATCAACGTTGTCCGTCATCTGCAACCAACACAACGTAGTGCGTGCATAGCCCGTGCAGGGGTGAGTATAAGCTACTCAGTAGGGACCCCGAGACCCCTGAAGGTCTCTCAAAATCCACAAAGGATAAATCACAAAGAAAGGTACAATCACGAAGTAACAAACGACACTGCTTAGGTATATGCCCATACATATACCTAAGTCATCAATTTCAAATACGCTCCAACCTCCGAGCCCAAGTACAACTCAGTCCACACAGGAAAGTAAACGTATTCCACACAGGAAAGCAAAACGTAATCCACACAGGATAGCACAACACAATCCACACAGGAAAGAAACAGGATTCAGCTCGCACAGGTATACTTCTTCGAAATATGATAAAGATGATCTTTGATCCATCTAAGTCATCGGACCCACGAAGGATCGATAGATAACTAACCCCCGCAAAGACCCACACAGGATCGGGCCCACATAGGACCTGTAGGCGCTGGTTCACACAGAACCGCTGAGCGCAAAGACCCACACAGGATCGGACCCACACAGGAATGGGCCCACACATGACCTTTAGCACTGATCCACGTAGGATCACTGAGTGCTGTAGTCGTCGTCGTCGAATCCACACAGGATATCTGTACTGTCGTCGTCGCAGTCACAGTAGCAGTAGCAGTAGCAGTAGTAGTCACAGTCGCAGCCAGCACTAGGGTTCCCTCACACAGCAAGCTCATTCGGAGGGTCCGCTCCACGAGCCGAGTGGCTGATACATCAACTGTCACAAAGTCCAGAGTTGATGTATCCAAAAGTTCTGTATCGTCTACAGGAACTCAACGCAACAGACGGCACGTCGATCAGACGCCCGGTCTGAGAGTTATTGGCTTTTTCGTCCCAGGGTCCCGGTTGGTTTCTAAGGCAAAACCAACCGGACTGTACTCCACCTGCGTCCAAACCTCAGGCGGAGTATGCCAAAAGATCCGTCTCATTAAGAGGAACACAACAAAGCTGACGGCACGTCAATCGGAGGTCCGTAGCTCAAGATATGAGCTTTTCCGCTCCGAGGGCCCGGTTGGTTTCGTGTACGAACCAACCCGGCCGAACTCAAAGTATTCCGAAACTTTGAGTGCGATATACTGAAACGATAGTCTCGATCCAAGGATCGCATTGCCGCTGACGATTCGTCGATCGGAGGTTCGTGGCTCATGTTATAGCCAAAAGACCGAAAACGATTCGAAAATGGGGGGTCCGGGTCCGGGCCGACCCGAACCGGGTCGACCCGACCTGGGTCCGAACCAGCCCGGCAGGCGGCGGTCCGGCGCGGCGGCGCGGCCCAGCCGGCGGCGGTGCGGCCTGGCGCCGCACGGGTGCAGCGCGCGGGGGGCATGGCCCCCTCTTCCAGCTGGCGGTGCGGCTTTTAGCCGCGCCTTTGGAGAACTGGCACCCCTCGTGGGGGCCTGCTTTGAGGAAAACCGGGGGGCCGCCTGCCCCCCTTAATGAAACTGGGCCCCCCTCATAATGGGGGGGCAAGTGACCTGGCCGGGGGAATTTAATTCCCCCGGTCTTTCACCTTCTGGCTGGCCCACCTAGCCGGCCGGTTTTTCTTCAACGGGACCGGCAAAGCCAGTCCCCTTCCGGTTTCCAACGTCGGCGGCCCGGCAAGCTACCGGTCTTCTCGTCCTTCCGCGGCCCGGAACCGGCCGCGGTGTTCGTCGTCCGGCGCGGTGCGACGGCACCGCACCCTACCGCCGCGACGCCTTCGGTTTTCTTCGACGCGGCGCGACGGTGTCTCTCTCATGATAATCCTTCCATGGCGCGACGCGACGACATCACGTAAATAAGCCGGGCGATTCCCGCGTGGTGCGACTGCACCACGCCTTCTCGTTCATCCAAAAGATTATATAAATAACCAAGAACAAAGGAGGGGGAATTCGGCCGTGTTTGTGCGGTCCGACCCCCCCTCTCGTTAGATTATAACTCTTAAATATTTAATCACAAAACTATCATTCTAGAACCAAGAACGAGAGTAAAGAAAATAATCCACAACAAACCCCTACCTTGGGTTCAAGTTCGAAGATCGTCAACGACCCGCGGAAGACAACGTCGCAGAGGTCGGGCATCATGGCAATCGTTCGTCAAATCAGATGACGAAGAGGTATGTCCGAAGAGGTACGTCGTTGGCGAATCTTCGTAAGCCGACGAAGGAAGTCCGAGGAGGAAGCGGCGTTCCCTTTCATTGACACGGAAGGCATCGTCGATCTTCGGATACAATCGGCTACGAAGAAGAGAGGAGTGGTGTTCTTCGTCGGAGCTCGAAGGTTCTTCGCGTTCTTCGTCAAGCTTGAAGAAGAAGAAGAAGAAGAAGGAGAAGGAGAAGGCTTCAAAACTCTCAAGAGGCTAGAGAATTCTAACCAAATAAAATAAGCTAAGAGCTTATTTTATTTACTCAACCAAACCTTTTTGAATTTCAAAGGTTTGTGAAAGTTTAAACAACTCAACCCAATTAATAAGCTAAGTTGTCAATTTCATTTAAAAGGGGAGTTAAGGGAGTTTTGAGAGGAGATGGAAAGTTGGGTTTCGTGTGGTCCCCACCACACTTAATCCTCCCAAGGGAGGTTAAGTGGATGTGGGTCCCACCTTTAACTTCCTTTGAGAGGCGTTAACCAGCAAGTAAGAAAAATAAAAAGTGTTACACATTTTTATTTAACTTTTTATAATTCTCCCAAAAACTAACTTTCATCCCGCAATAAACGCAACTTCAGAAAAGGTCTCCTTAAGCGAATATCGGCGCTGCGAGTTCATCGGTGTCCTCGGATTTCAATTCCGAGCACCGGATCAAAAGTTAGAATTTCCCGCTCGTTCGTTCACTGAACGTACCCGAGCCAAACTTCGGAAATTGATTCCGGGCACACCGGGCCTCGGAATCAGGTGCCGTCAGAAACCGCGCTCTTGTAAAATTCCAAAGAAAATTAAGAAAAAATTTCCCTTGAATTTTACGGTTCTTTACATTACTCCCACCTCAGGGCTTTACGTCCCCGTAAAGATACATCAGAAACTAGGGAAACAAATGAGGGTACTGAGCACGCATCTGAGCCTCCCGCTCCCATGTGCTCTCCTGGAGATTCCCGTGCTGCCATCTGATGCGCACAAGAGGAATCAATTGCCCACGTAGGACCCGCTCCTGTCGATCCTCGATCTCCACCGGGACCTCCGTAAAAGTCGCCCCATCATCAACGTCAAGCTCCCCATGGTCAATGATGTGCATCGGGTCGTGCACGTACCTCCTCAGCTGAGATACGTGGAAGACTTCGTGCACCCGGTGCAACTGAGGTGGTAGATCCAACCGATAAGCCACCTCGCCAATCCTGCTGAGGACCTGGAAGGGTCTGATGAAGCGCGGAGATAACTTGCCGCCATGGCCAAATCTCCGTATACCACGTCGAGGTGAGACCCGCAAGAAGACGTGGTCGCCATCCTCGAACTCTAGTGGCCTCCGCCTCCTGTCAGCGTATGACTTCTTCCAGCTCTGAGCTATCCTCATCCGCTCCTGGATGACCTGGACCTTCTCTGTCGTGGCCTGGACCATCTTCGGTCCCACAAGTGTTGACTCCCCAGGGTCTGTCCAGCACAAAGGATATCTACAAGGTCGGTCGTACAATGCCTCGTATGGTGCCATCCCGATGGTGGAGTGGTAGCTATTATTGTACGCAAACTCCACCAAGGGTAGGTGGTCCTCCCAGCTATGACCAATGTCGAGGACACATGCGCGGAGCATGTCCTCGAGAGTCTGAATGGTCCTCTCCGTCTGACCATCTGTTTGAGGGTGAAAGGCTGTGCTTAGACGTAGCTGTGTCCCAAACGCCTCCTGTAACCCCTTCCAAAGACGGGAAGTAAAGCGAGCATCTCGATCGGAGATGATAGATGATGGCACGCCGTGGAGTCGCACAATCTCCTGAACATAGAGACATCCCAAGCTCTCCACTGAGCCCTGCTCTCCGATGGGTAAGAAGTGTGCCGACATGGTGAGTCGGTCAACAATCACCCAGATGGAGTCGTGACCTCTGAAAGTGCATGGAAGTCCAGTCACGAAGTCCATAGATATGTCATCCCACTTCCACTCTGGAACCTCCAAGGGCTGTACCAAGACTGCTGGTACCTGATGCTCTGCCTTCACCTGCTGGCAGGTGAGGCATCGAGAAACGAACTCTACTACAGCCTTCTTCATGCCCGGCCACCAGTGCTGTCGTCTGAGGTCCTGGTACATCTTCGCCACTCCAGGATGTACCGCCAAAGGAGAAGTGTGAAACTCACTCAGCACTTCCTCTCGCAAAGCGACTGGTACAATGGTACGTCCTCTGAAAAGGATGTCGTTCTCTGCTCCAAGGGAGAAACCATCAGGTGCCTGTCCTGAGGATATCTGTGTACGCCGTGTCTCACAGTCAGCGTCCTCACGCTGTGCCCCTCTGACCCGCTGCAGTAGTGGAGGGGTGACTGTGAGAGACTAAAGGAAGGCTGCTCCATCTCTATCCATGAAGGATATCTGTAAAGAGGCTAGCTGCTCCGTTGCCTCCTCAAGTAGCTGAATGCTCGTCCTCCTACTGAGGGCATCGGCTACCACGTTCCCCTTCCCAGGAGTATAGACTATCTCAAAGTCATAGTCCTGGAGGAACTCGAGCCATCGCCGTTGTCTCAGGTTCAGGTCCTTCTGCGAGAAGATATACCTGAGACTCTGATGATCAGAAAAGACTGTAAAGCGCTCGACCATCAGATAGTGTCGCCATGTCTTCAGAGCGAAGACCACTACTGCTAACTCCAGGTCATGGGTAGCGTAGTTCTGCTCATGCAGCCTCAACTGACGTGATCCATAGGCGATCACTGCCCGCACCTGCATCAGAACACATATGAGTCCGGTCCCTGATGCATCGCAGTAGACTACGTACCCTATTCCCTACTCAGGCAACCTAAATATAGGTGCGCTGGTCAATCTCTGTCTCACCTCCTAGAAGCTCTGCTAACATCTGTCTGACCACACGAAGGGTTTCCCCTTCTTCGTCAAATCTGTGAGTGGTGCCGCAACTCTAGAGAAGTCTGGCACGAATCTCCGATAGTATCCAGCTAGTCCCAAGAAACTCAGAACCTCAGTCACGCTCCTGGGTGGCTCCCATGCTAACACATCCTCGATCTTCGCAGGATTCACTGCAACTCCCGCCTCAGAGATAACGTGTCCCAAGAAGTGGACCTCTAGTATCCAGAACTGGCACTTCGAGAGCTTACCATAAAGCTGGTTATCTCGGAGTGTGTTTAGTACAACTCGCAAGTGGTATGCGTGCTCCTCCTCAGTCGAAGAGTAAATCAGAATGTCGTCAATGAAGACTACGACGAATCGATCGAGGTATGGCTGAAAGATCCTGTTCATGAGGGCCATGAACACTGCTGGAGCATTGGTTATGCCAAAAGGCATAACCAAGAACTCATAATGGCCATACCGACATCTGAAGGCCGTCTTCTGCACGTCCTCGTCTCTAACTCTGAGCTGATGATAGCCTGACCTGAGGTCTATCTTCAAGAACCACTGTGCTCCCTTGAGCTGATCATAGAGGTCATCAATCCTCAGAAGCAGACACTTGTTCATCACTGTCACCTGGTTCAGGTGACGATAGTCAACACAAAGACACAAGCTCCCATCTGCCTTCATGGCGAACAATATCAGGGAAGCCCAGGGTGAAACACTGGGTCGGATGAACCCCTTGCCCTGCAAGTCCTCCAACTGTACCCATAGCTCTTGAAGCTCGGGAGGGGCCATCCGATATGCTGGGGTCGATATCAGGGTTGTCCCGGGGTACAAGTCAATATAAAAGTCTACCTCTCTGCGAGGAGGTAGCCCTGGAAAATCGTCGGGAAAAATGTCCGCAAACTGATCCACCACTACAGGAAAACCAGGACTCCGTACGTCAAATGCTCCAAGGATGAGGCTAGCCAACTGATTAGTGATGGGTTGTCCTCTCCTCCGCGGAAGTCTATCCCGTGCTGTAAAGGCTCCCTTCTCGCCGGTGAAGTTGAACCTGCTCCCGTCGGTGCGTACACATCGCACCTTGCGCCTAAAGCAGTCATTCTGCGCATGGACCGTAGATAGCCAATCCATGCCCAAGATGACGTCGTAAGGCCTCGACGCTACTACAAGAAGATCCCAGCTGAAGCTCTCGCCTCCTAGAGTAAGGTCACCCTGCCGGCACCAGTGCGTAATCGTCGAGTCTGCTCCCGTAGGAGTCTCTAGCCGTAAGGATCGAGCCAACGACTCTGTCGGAATCTCCGAGCTCCGAACAAGGGCAGCGGCTATGAAAGAGTGACTCGCTCCTATGTCTATAAGAACTGCAGAAAGGGTGGAATAGACACAGATAGTACCTCGAATCATCTCGGGTGCACCGTGGTCGTAGGCCTCTGCTGCCTGGAGCTGTGCCTGTCTCTGCCCGCCAGCTCCCTGTGGTCGGCGTGGACCTCCTGGTGGTGGTGGTGGCAGAGCCTCAAAGCGTCGCCCACCACTAGCTGCTCGTCCAGCTCCTCTTCCTCGTCCGCCTCCTCCCTGCGGACCGCCACGGTCGACCCTCTGCCTCTGCCTCGGTGGTCCCTCAACTGTCTGATGCTCCTCGGCACGGCGGGTCGGGCAGTCACGAGCCATGTGGCCCTGTCCGCCGCACGAGTAGCACTGTCTGCCTCTCGAAAGATTGGCTCCTCGCTGTGTGCCCCGCACTGCTACGCCAGTGTCCTAAGGTCGTCTGCCTGAGGGTCTAGTTTGTCTGGACCCCTGAGTCTTCCGTCGACTGGCTGCTGCAGATGACTCTGCCACGTGCCGCCTGGCGGTGGGTCGCTGCGCTGGTGTAGACTCAGCAAGGAAGCTCTCGATCAGAATGGCCCGCTCCAGTACTCCTGTCTGAGTCAGTATGCTGAGGGAGATCAGCGATGCCATGATCTCATGCCTCAAGCCCTGCTCGAAGGTCCGGGCCCGGAAGAATGGGTCTCGTACCATGTCGGTCGAGTAGCGCGAGAGATCGGTAAATCTAGCCGAGTATTGAGCGACCATCATGCTGCCCGGCTGCAGCTGGAGAAGCTCCTGGATACGCACCGCACGAAGGGTGGCTGGGACGAACTCCGAGCGGAAAAGGCTCTCAAAGTCCGTCCAAAGTAGAGATGCCTCATCGTGCACCTGGAGCATCAAGCTCCACCATCGTCCTGCTGCTACGTGTAGTAGACTCGTAGCGAGGATCACCATGAGGTCTGCTGGTGTCCTCACTAGCCTAAACACACGTACCACTGCCTCCAACCAGTCCTCGGCTGCCTGGGGATCCATCTCCCCACGAAACCTGGGTGGTCGCTGGTGCTGAAACTCATGCAGTGCGCTGAGGCGACGTGCATCATCAGCGGCTGGTGCTGGAAGTATTGGTGGCTCGACGGGTAGATCTACCATCGGTGCCACTGCTGACAAAGGGCCCTGCACCGAGGCCTCGTCGCTCGGTGGGCTGTCATCACACTCGACTCTCGGAACCCTAGCTAGCTACCGTCGTGGGGCCATCCTGAAAAGGAAACAGGTGCACCACGGTCAGAACAGTATACCTGGTGAGCTGATATAATGTAATCACAAAGAAAACTTTGAAACACACACGCAATCAATGTTTTCGTGCATTAAGTCGGAAATCAGAAGTCCGGGTCCTGGTGTACGGATACGTCGGCCGCCGCACCAACACTGGACTCCCTGGACTGATAACCACACTCAATACGCTAAACATTATTGCTTTACATAGAAAAGATCAGAGTTAGCGGTAGAACCGAACTCCTCTGATACCAATTTGTCACGACCCGCCCTCGGGGTCCGTGCCGTGAATACCCCAAGCCCGCCTTCCATAGGCTAGGTGCTGGCGACTAGCACCAAGGGGTAAATCCCGGTAAAAAGGGATGGCATTGCCTTTGTAAAGTAAACAATCACCACAGAGTAAGCAAGCGGAAAAGTAAACACTAAGTAAGAACAGAGTACAACTGAAGTGTGGAAAAGTAAATGGGCCAGTATACAAACCCAAACTGAAAGTAATGTACAACTCGAAAGGGAAAACAACAACTGTAAAGTAAAAGCCGCTACACCGAGCTATCCACTGGAAATCCCACCTGAAGGGTGGGTACAGATAGCTCCACTGCTCCTCGGGTCCCGCCGTCCGCTCCGAGCATGTCCCGCCCAGTGGTCCACCTCCAGGTACCGTCCTTCTCTGCAAGCCTCGGCCAAGATCAACGCTATCCGTCATCTGCAACCAACACAACATAGTGCGGGCATAGCCCGTGCAGGGGTGAGTATAAGCTACTCAGTAGGGACCCCGAGACCCCTGAAGGTCTCTCAAAATCCACAAAGGATAAATCACAAAGAAAGGTACAATCACGAAGTAACAACCGACACTGCTTAGGTATATGCCCATACATATACCTAAGTCATCAATTTCAAATACGCTCCAACCTCCGAGCCCAAGTACAACTCAGTCCACACAGGAAAGTAAACGTATTCCACACAGGAAAGAAAAACATAATCCACACAGGATAGCACAACACAATCCACAAAGGAAAGCAACAGGATTCAGCTCACACAGGTATACTTCTTCGAAAGACGATAAAGATGATCTCTAATCCATCTAAGTCGTCGAACCCACGAAGGTTCGATAGGTAACTAACCCCCGCAAAGACCCACACAGGATCGGGCCGACACAGGACCTGTAGGCGCTGGTTCACACAGGACCGCTGAGCGTAAAGACCCACACAAGATCGGACCCACACAGGATCGGGCCCACACATGACCTGTAGCACTGATCCACGTAGGATCGCTGAGTGCTGTAGTCGTCGTCGTCGAATCCACAAAGGATCTCTGTACTGTCGTCGTCGCATTCACAGTAGCAGTAGCAGTAGCAGTAGTAGTCACAGTCGCAGCCAGCACTAGGATTCCCGCACACAGCAAGCTCGTTCGGAGGGTCCGCTCCACGAGCCGAGAGGCTGATACATCAACTGTCACAAAGTCCAGAGTTGATGTATCCAAAAGTTCTGTATCGTCAACAGGAACTCAACGCAACAGACGGCGCATCGATTGGACGCCCGGTCTGAGAGTTATTGGCTTTTTCGTCCCAGGGGGCCGGTTGGTTTCTAAGGCAAAACCAACCCGACCGTACTCCACCTGCGTCCAAACCTTAGGCGGAGTATGCCAAAAGATCCATCTCACTAGGAGGAACACAACAAAGCTGACGTCACGTCAATCGGACGTCCGTAGCTCAAGATATGAGTGTTTCCGCTCCGAGGGCCCGGTTGGTTTCGTGTACGAACCAACCCAGCCGAACTCAAAGTATTCCGAAACATTGAGTGTGATATACCGAAACGACCGTCTCGATCCAAGGATCACATTGTCGCTGACGGTTTGTCGATCGGAGGTCTGTGGCTCATGTTATGGCCAAAAGACCGAAAACGATTCGAAAATGGGGGGTCCGGGTCCGGGCCGACCCGGCCCGACCCCCCCTGGGTCGGCCCGAACCGGGTCCACCCGAACCGGGTCCACCCGACCCGGGTCCGACCCGGCCCGGCAGGCGGCGCGGTCCGGCGCGGCCCGGCCGGCGGCGGTGCGGCCTGGCGCCGCACGGGTGCAGCGCGCGGGGGGCATGGCCCCCGCTTCCAGCTGGCGGCGCGGCTTTTAACCGTGCCTTTGGAGAACCGGCCCCCCTCGTGGGGGCCTGCTTTGAGGAAAAACGGGGGGCCTCCTACCCCCCTTAATGAAACCGGCCCCCCCTCATAATGGGGGGGCAAGTGACCTGGCCGGGGGAATTTAATTCCCCCAGTCTTTCACCTTCCGGCCGGCCAACCTGGTCGGCCGGTTTTTCTTCAACGGGACCGGCAAAGCCGGTCCCCTTCCGGTTTCCGACGCCGGCGGCCCGGCGAGCCGCCGGTCTTCTCGTCCCGCCGCGGCCCGGAACCGGCCGCGGTGTTCGTCGTCCGGCGCGGTGCGACGGCACCGCGCCCTACCGCCGCGGCCCCGCTCCGGCCGCGGTGCCTTCGGTTTTCTTCGACGCGGCGTGACGGCATCGCGCTCATGATAATCCTTCCACGGCGCGATGCGACGGCGTCGCGTAAATAAGATGGGCGATTCCCACGTGGTGCGACGGCACCACGCCTTCTCGTTCATCCACAAGATTATATAAATAACCAAGAACAAAGGAGGGGGAATTTGGCCGTGTTTGTGCGGTCCGACCCCCCCTCTCGTTAGATGATAACTCTTAAATATTTAATAACAAGATTATCATTCTAGAGCCAAGAACGAGAGTAAAGAAAATAATCCACAACAAACCCCTACCTTGGGTTCAAGTTAGAAGATCGTCAACGACCCGCAGAAGACAACGTCACGGAGGTCGGGCGTCGCGGTAATCGTTCGTCAAATCCGATGACAAAGAGGTACGTCCGAAGAGGTACGTCGTTGGAGAATCTCCGTAAGCCGACGAAGGAAGTCCGAGGAGGAAGCGGCGTTCCCTTTCGTTGACATGGAAGGCGTCGTCAATCTTCGGATACAATCGGCTACGAAGAAGAAAGGAGCGACGTTCTTCGTCGGAGCTCGAAGGTTCTTCGCGTTCTTCGTCAAGCTTGAAGAAGAAGAAGAAGAAGAAGGATAATGAGAAGGCTTCAAAACTCTCAAGAGGCTAGAGAATTCTAACCAAATAAAATAAGCTAAGAGCTTATTTTATTTACTCAACCAAACCTTTTTGAATTTCAAAGGTTTGAAAAAGTTTAAACAACTCAACCCAATTAATAAGCTAAGTTGTCAATTTCATTTAAAAGGGGAGTTAAGGGAGTTTTGAGAGGAGATGGAAAGTTGGGTTTCATGTGGGCCCAACCACACTTAATCCTCCCAAGGGAGGTTAAGTGGATGTGGGTCCCACCTTTAACTTCCTTTGAGAGGAGTTAACCAACAAGTAAGAAAAATAAAAAGTGTTCCACATTTTTATTTAACTTTTTATAATTCTCCCAAAAACTAACTTTCGTCCCACAATAAACGCAACTTCGGAAAAGGTCTCCTTAAGCGAATATCGGCGCTGCGAGTTCATCGGTGTCCTCGGATTTCAATTCCGAGCACCGGATCAAAAGTTAGAATTTCACGTTCGTTCGTTTACTGAACGTACCCGAGCCAAACTTCGGAAATTGATTCCGGGCACACCGGGCCTCGGAATCAGGTGCCGTCAGAAACCGTGCTCTTGTAAAATTCCAAAGAAAATTAAGAAAAAATTTCCCTTGAATTTTATAGGTCTTTACATGTATAATATGAATATCCAAGGTAGTGACATATGAAAAACATGTACCATAACATAAAATTTCCTAATTTTAGTAGCATGAAAATCATTCTTTATGGAATTACATTTTCCTGAATTATGATATAGGACAAAAAAGTGCATGAAAAAATAATTTATGATATATTTTCTTCTAAAGTATCATTTTCATACATAATCTTATGTCATCAATCCAAAAACACTCTCCCTCATAGAGATTTAAAATATAAAAGGCCATTTAAAACATCTAACCATTCCCTAATCTTGTTAAAAGGGTACAAATACGAAAAACCCCACAATATATACTTTTGTGCCACACACACCTATCTAATCAAGACCCAACATGTTTTCCACTTATTCAAGAATCAATGATATAGTCAAAGACCCTTGAAAAAGAAAGAGAAAACCAAAATAATTTCATATTCTTATAACTTATCCTTATCCCAATAAGGCCAAATACTACTAGGTATCATCCATTAATCCATTAAATCAATCCAATTATAAGGAAAAAATAATCATAATACTATATATAAATATATAATTAAATCCCCTCAAAAAGCATTAATATACCTATTTAATGAATAATCCAAGTTATGTAGACTATTCTTTCCTTTATACCCTTGTTCTGTAATACTACCCAGATGCCAAACTAACCACAGAAGACTAACCAACAGACGATCATTTTATTTATTCCATGGAATCCCACCCTATAATGCTCATAATTTATTTTATAATAAAGACCAGTTAAGAATCCAAGTTAAAAATAGTCTTCAATACACATGGAGACATAGGCATCAGGTGACCCTAAAAACGATAATCGTTGTACAAAATGTCAACTCTGCAATTTGAAGAACCACCTAAATTATCATGTTTTACAATTCCCTCTAGGACCCAATACTAATAACTATAAAACAATCCCTTAAGAACACATATCACAATGCACAGAAAATATAATAGATATGGTTTAATATGTATAGGGCCACCAAACTCATACTTATCAATGATGAGTCAAAATATATCCTTATCTAATTCACTCTTATTTACATAAAATCAAAAAATCATATAAATTGACCTATTTTGAATCATTCCATTCAAACCCTTTTTAATGAGTCTGATAAAATGACAAAACACATCTCTTACCCTATCTATACCTGTATAAGTCTGCAATTGAATATGGATTCTCGAGTTGGTGAGTGAAGAATCATTAGAAGAGGATTAAAACATGACGGTTTTGGAATGATATAAATGTTTTTTTGGTTGAATGGTAATTTATAAAAAAATTAAATTGATAGGTGCCCATAGAATAAAAAATAACATTAAATTAATTAAAATCCTTCCACTCAAGGAGTGTAAGGGGTTCTAACAAAAAATTAGTAAACCAACTCCAGATATCATACAAACCATTTGGAAACCAGATGATAACCACTACTCTTTCAGGGATATCCCATTATGATTGTAGTGGATTCCCAATATTCTTTCATTACATTCCCACTAGGATTCTTCTGTAATCCAACTAGAATACCAATTGGATACCACTAGGATTATAGTGGGACCCATTGGGTATAAACTATGTGATTCTAATTACCAATATCCTAAATCATAAATTAGGGAATTTCATTCCAACTCCTCATCATTGAAAAATATCTACCCTAATCTATAAAACATGTTTGAATTGCCATATTTTAATCAAAATATCCCAATATAAATTTCTTACATGTAGTAGTTCAATTTAAGAATGCACAATTCTTAATTACACAGATCATAAAAGAAATTGGTTATTAAAATCATTCCATACCATGTTTTTCCTTCCAAAATATTAATCCATTAATATCTCCCATGTTCTAACCCACCACCACGAATATAATTTTTTCCCACAATCATGATACCATAATATATATGGTCATATTATCTTTGTGCTCAAAATAGAAAAACATTAATTTCTTTTAAATTCCTCACTCGAATCCATAAAACATAATATTTATTTACATAATGAGTTCACTAACAAAAATTCTTTCTTAATATATCTGATTATATACGAAAATATTAATTCAAACATCTTCCACTACCACATCCTCATAAAATACATTATGCCAACGCATTTATGTTCCATATCTATCCTTCCAATCCCAATTCCTCAATTATGATAAAATCATGAATAAATATAAATACCCACACATGAGTTCATTCATAAATTATTGTGTAAAATACACTCGACTATCCAATCTAGTGGATGTCAACTAATACAGATGCCCTAATCAATACAATGTGGTAACTATACTCAATATATTATATGTATTTAATGATTATTAATAACATAACATCATTCATAATAGGAAGATATCTATGTAAATAAAAATATTTATATCTAAATATTAAAAAGTATAAAAAATAAATATAATAACCTGATATAACATAATGATTCCATGATAAAATGGGAAGGGAAAACATAAGAGGGTATTTTCAATATAGAAGAACATATAGTAAATATTATCTAAATAAAATAGTATATAAGGATTCATAACTAAAAAAATCATCCACAACTTATTCCATTCTCCTAAACCTCATCAAGCTACATTACCCAAGAAAATTGTACAACCTTCGCTCTAGATTATGTGTTAAACAAAATTCTTCATTTACACTATGTTTTCTTGCTAGACATTGAGAATAAAACACAAATGACATTAATAATATGGTATCTTATATATTCCATAGAATTATATGTGTATTTAAATGAATGTAACTAATGTATTAACACGTAATATTAAATCATATCAGGTCTTAATGTGCTATCTTGGATACCGAAACCCCTATACTGAACGTCATTTTCCATTATCAATTAATCTTGTGAGTATTTTTTATGGAAGCGTGATAGGTAACATCCTAGAAACAAAGTTACTATTCACACCAATGGTAACAAGTGAACATCACTATGGAGTAAATATTAATTATTTAAGATGATTGATATGTTCAAATACACATTAGATCTGAGTTCATGTAATGCTAATTGATATCCACTCATATAAAATGCTTAATAATGGGATAATTGTAACCTAAAAACTGTTAGAATAGATTATGTTATGATGAAACATAGTCAGACTATTAATTAAACCAGAACTCATGGTAAGTGCATAGAATATACAATAGATTTGAAAATTATATTAGTTGATGCAATGAATCCTCCCTTCAAGTTCTAATATTCTTACTACTATGACAAGATAAGAATCATCTCACAGTTATATTGAATTCCAAAATTGTATTGACAACAAACAAATTAATAAATTGATTATAAATTATAAATATTATATCTCAAATTTAAAAAAATTAACATGTATCATATTATGAGTCCATTAAATAAGTGCATTCCCATCTTGAATCATATCACAATGACCAAAATCCTTTGACACAAGAACTTATTATTATAATAATTTTATCAAAAAACACTTAACACATAGTCCTTAGACATTATATTAAACATATCCCACTAGTCATATCATGTTATACCTATCATTTGATATATCTAATAAGACAAATCTCTCTATAGGGTCCCAAGGAACCCTCCCCAACATCAATTTACATCATAAAAACAAAAAATAATCTATTTCGGTTTTTTATAATTCACATAACTGCTTTCTAAAATCTATCCTTTAACTAGCAATTCATTAGAGCTAAAAATAGAACCAAAACATTGTTGATCCTAGATTATATATTTTATTAATATTGATAAATGTGTTGGTGGATGAAGTTGTGTTTCCTGTAGAATTTTTTAGATTCATATCATTGTATTTCGTGATTAATAAATTCTCCAGGTTGTTAAATTACAAGAATGATAATTTTGATACTAAAGGTGAGTGTCATGTGTTAAAAAAGAAAATAATTCTTACCATAGTTTTGGAATAATTTAATGACATGGAAAAATATAAATCTATTTATTTATTGAATATTATAATAATTAATGATAGTTTGAGTGGACTTAGATTTTTCATTTAACAATGGATTTGAATTTCTTTGTTAGTTTGAAATTATATAAGTATTTTAATGGTGGCCTTTATAATAAAATTGGCCAAACCACATGGAATCAATGGCCAGATAGACTCTTGAGAAAAAGTAGGACCCATATGGTAATCTATGCTCTTTAAAAGCTATACCAGGCCAAACCAGCTGGTGGCATGGATGTGAGCAGGAGCAACCCAGCATAGGAATGTGTAGAGACTCGGGTTTTTGGCCCTGTCAGACTTTGGAATATTTCTACGAATAATTCCAGAGATAGGCGCGAAGACGGCGTGCGATTCCGAGGCCCGGTGTGCCCGGAATTAATTTTATAAGAATATTAAGTATTTTTATACTATGCACGTGGCGGGGGTTTGATATCTTTTAAACAGTAGCTCAGAACGGGAATCTGAGGGAACAGTTGCGTTCGGAACGTGTCGTTTACCCTAGGCAGGGTGTAAACTTTGTGGGCACGGGCCTACGGTGAGAAACGCCACCAGGGGCATTTTCGTAAATAAGTGGCGAAGTTAGTTTGCGAGCGTCATCTCGAATAACTCCTGAACGGAGTCTCGGATCACAAATCTGAGTCCACCGTTGCGTTCAGAAAGGCGCGTTTACCCTAGGGGTGACCTAATCCTGGTTCGCATCTGGTGCGGGGTCGGGGGCGTGTCGGGCCGGGGAATTAAGCAGATATTTGTTGGAAAAAAATATCTCCCCCCTTTGTTGGACATGTGAAGTGCAGAGGAGGAGTTCCTCCTCCTTCTCCTCCCCTTCCGACGGCAAATCGGTGGCCGAATCGCACGATCAAGGTGCTGTCGAGCACGGATTTCGACGGCGGGCGTTCCAGGATCGTGCAACGGAAGTTTTGGAGCGCGGATCGTCGGCGTTTCGCCCGCGAGGTAGGCGTTTTATGTTTTGAAAATCCCGGATCCCTTTTTTGTGTTGTTTTTCTTCAAATTTTTGTAAGAGTTGTGTAGTTCGGGTCCCGAGGTTTCCGAAACATTTTTCAGATCTGAATTTGGAGCACCGGGGTGCTCCTGGTGCCTCCCAGAAGTTTTCCGGCGAAAACCCAGTTTTTCGGCGACGAGGGGCGGCGGCCATGGCGGAATCCGGCGAAATTGCGGTGGTGGTGCGGCGGAATCCGGCTTGGCGGCGGCGGCGCGGCGGAATCCGGCGGCGGCGCGGTGGTTTCCGGCGAGGCAGGCGGTGGTCCGACCAGGATGTTTCGGGGGTTCTTTAAACCCCTGTAACTCGCAAACCGTAACTCCAATTTGCGAGCCGTTTGCAGTGATATGCTCCTTACGTCGAGACGGACCTTTTGAACTATCTTTGAGAATTTTATGGTACGGGATCATGGCCCAGGAGCTAGAAACGTCGTATAAAAGAATAATATTTTATTATTTTACGACTTCGGGCCGTTGTAACTTCTACCCGGAGCGTCCGATTGATGTGCTTTCAGTGGCGTTGAGACCCTGATGGTATGAAGGACATTTTAAGATGGTTTCCGGGTGTTGGGACAGAGAATAGGGTGTGGGCCCCATGAGGCCGGGTTTTGGCGTTTGCGGAGAAACGCAGCTTTTGCACCAGGAGTCCGATTTTGGCGGATGAATAGTCGATCCTGTGTGTTTTTCCGAGAGGAACGCAATGGTGTGTTCTGTTCGATGAGTTTTGGAATCCAGGAGTGGGCCCCTCCCGAGCTGGCCTTTGGTGAATAGTACTTTTTTCACCGAGTGTCCGTGTTGGATGAATGAGTAGTCGATTCCACTTGTTTTTCCGAGGGGATCGTCGTGGTACGGTCCACTCGATGAGTTTCGGTATCGTTGTGTGGGCCCCGAAAGAGCTAGCTATTGTGAAAAGTGCCTTTTTCACCGGTGCTCCTTTTCGGGTGAGTATGCAGCCTATCCTGCGTGTTTTTCTGTGTGGAACGCGATGGTGGCCTCGGTTTTGGCTTAGGAGGTGCGCAGTGTGGCGTTGTGGCGGGTCGCTCGGGTTAGCGACATTTGGACCAGTAGTGGTTGAGGGTTCTCCCTTGGTTCGTTCCTACGAGGGTTCGTGTGGTATCACAACCTTCTTATGGGTTTGTGATCCTCTCGATGGGATGTTTAAACTGTTAGAGTTGTGGTATCCCTCCGGTGGGCCCGGAGTGGATCCTCTAACATCTTTACCTAGATCGGGTTCTTGGTATTGCTGTGACCGCTTATTTACGGGCGGTGATCCCCTATCTATTAGGATAACCCTGTAGGGTTTGTGGAATCATCGGAAATATGATCCCCTACACGGTGGGCCGTGCTCAGTAGGGTTGTGGCATCGTCGGGTATATGATCCCCTACTTAGCATGTGGTTTATAGTAGGGTTATGGTATCGTTGGTTATGTGATCCCCTACCTAGCGCGTGGTTTCAGTAGGGTTGCGACATCGTCGGTTCGATCCCCTACATCGCGAGTTATACTAGATAGGGTTCCGTTATCGTTATGACCATCTTTATATGGATGATGATCCTCTATCTGTGTGTGGAGCTTCTGTCGAGCGCCAGATCGGGTTGTGGTATCCCCCAGCGGATCCTGGGTGTGATCCCCTATTTGTGAGAACTACGTATTCCCGATCAGGTCGTGGTATCCCCCAACGGACCCTGGGAGTGATCCCCTATCTATGAGCTACGTATACCGAAGTGGGTCTGGTATCCCCTAGCGGACCCTAGCGGTGATCCCCTATCCGAGGAGTTTGGTGGTTATGGTGGTTCAGCGATGTTTCCTCAGTGATGTTATCTGACGAGCGTGGTCTCTCAGGTGAGCGTCTGAGATGTTTGTTTGGGACCTAATGGAGTGTATCCCTCGTATGAGTGTCATCTGGTATGACAGTGTTCGTGTGGTGTACTCTCCTGGTTGTGGACAGTAGCTGGTGATGAGTTCGGTACCTCTTGTGGCTTTGTGGCGTGAGCTGTGTATATCTGGATTGTTCAAGGTGTATGTATGGGAATACACCTGAGCTGAGCTGAGATGACTAGTTGTGATTAGCCGAGGATGGTCACGAGATGGAGTTTCTCTCTTGTCTGGGTTCCCTCTGGCTAGGTTGAGCGGACTATTGTCTTTCAGTTTCTCCCTTGGGTTTTGGTTTTTGGGGTGCCTACTGAGTATGTTTATACTCACCCCTGCACGGGCTTTGCCCGCACAGGTTTGTGTCTTGTGCAGACCTCAGGCCTTTTGACAGAGTCCCAGGAGGACCCGGAGCAGGCAGAGCTTAGTGAGCGAGTTGACCGGGGTGTTTACCGGAGCTGTGCCGAGGGAGCTTTCCGGCGAGTGTTTGTGACAGCGTTCCCCTTCTTCAGAGCAGGTTGGACGCACTTTGTAGTTTTCTTTTGGTGGGCCCTATTTTTCCCTTGTACTTTTGTTGTTGCTCTCTGGTTGTGGGATAGTGTATGCATGCATTTACTTTCCAGTTTCTATATCTCTGCACAGTTGCATGGAGATGTTTGTGGGTGCGTGTGTACAGGTACCCTAGGCTAATGCCTCCCATGTGTGTGATAGCCTACTCGGCACTGGTCACCAGCCCCTGGCCTATTGGAGGCGGGATTGGGGAGTCGCGGCTCGAGCCCCGTTGGGTCGGGTCGTGACAGAGTGGTATCAGAGGAGGTTCCACCTTTGGGATCTCAGAGCGTAGCTGGTCTAGCTGTGAGCTTGGTTTGGGTTTCATAGCGGTAGTGTTAGGATGTTTCGAGTTCGGCTTTCAGGCCAAGGACTCCAGTGTTGGTGCGGCGGCCAACGTATCCATACACCAGGACTCTGATAACCTGCCTTTCGACTCGGGACATTCGTACACTGGTCGTGGGGACATAATGGTAAATGCATCATCTAGGACTGGGTTTTTGGTTTTTCCTTGTCCTTATTGAGTCAGCTCTCCATATATACTCTTTGACTGTGGTGCGTCTTGAATTTATTTCAGGATGTCTCCACGACGACAGCCAGCGAGAGTTCTGCAGCAGTATTGTGCTGATGACCCACCCCGTGTAGTGGCTGTAGAGCAGGGCGCAGGTTCTGAGGTTGCACCTCCAGGTGGTCTGCCAGTTGAGCCACCACCTGTCGAGCTGCTGGTTGTGCCGGTAGTGCAGGACGAGATTGCACGCAGTCTGAGTGCCCTGCACGAGTTCCAGAGGCTGTGACCTCTGAGGTTCCGGGGTGATCCAGACCCCTAGGCAGCTGATGACTGGCTTGAGGCAGTCACCCGAGTTTTCCGCCTAGTGAGGACACCTTTAGATCAGATGGTGGTCCTAGCGGCGAGCGTTCTGCATGGTTCTTGCGGGCGATGGTGGAGTTTGGTGATGCAGTCCCCTGACGAGGAGACGCTCACGTGGGCAGAGTTTGAGCGGCTCTTCAGGGAGGAGTTCTATCCGGTGACGCTGAGGTCAGTGCGGATCCAGGAGCTTCTGCAGCTTCGAAAGGAGAGCATGACTGTGTCGGATTACTCAGCGAGGTTCACAGACCTGTCGCGCTACTCCCTGGATATGGTTAGAGACCCGTTCCTTAGGGCTCGGACCTTCGAGCAGGGCTTACGCAGGGACATCTGAGCAGATGTGGTTTCCTTGTGCCTTCCCACCTATGCTGGAGTGCTGGAGCGAGCGTTGGTGGTGGAGAGTTTTCTGGCTGAGCAGTTTCCCCATATAAGTGCTTGGCACTCGAGAGCAGAGACTTCGTCAGTCGGATCGGCATCTGGTAGCCGACGACAGACTCATGGGTCTGGACGTGGCCGACATTTCAGGAGGCGACCCCAGGATGGAGGATCTGAGCCTCAGGGCTCGCAGGCCAGTTTTGGTCAGCCGCAGGAGAGGCGGTGTTACGCTTGCGACGGTTGGGGACATCTTGCTAGAGATTGTCCGACCCGACGTGCTGCTGAGAGGGAGCCGGTCGATGGACCCCCTTGGCAGAGGCAGCGTCTCGAGCAAGGAGGTCTGCAGGGCGGCGGACGTGGCGGCGGAGCTGGTGTAGTAGGAGGCAGTGGTAGGCAGTACCAGTTGCCACCACCCCCACCCCCAGGTGGTCCACGCCAAGCTCAGGGAGCTGGTGGCCGAGGGCGAGGATAGCTACATGCCCTGGAGACTATTGACCCAGAGGCACCGCGGGTGGATACAGGTACACCTTGTGTCTTTTCTACTTACTGCAGTAGAGGTACGCCTTGTATTCTTTTGCTTCTTGGCCGAGTTTTGTTCAGGGCATTGGTAAGACCCTGTGTGGGTGTTGGTTGGTGAGCTCGCTGGTGAGTGAGACCCAGTTGAGAGTCTAGTTGCTTTCCTTGTGCTTTGGGCTTTTCGGGGACGAAAAGTTCTAAGGGGGGGAGGATGTAGCGACTCAGGTTTTTCACCCTGTCAGACTTTGGAATATTTCTACGAATAATTCCAGAGATAGGCGCGAATACGGCATGCGATTCCGAGGCCCGGTGTTCCCGGAAATAATTTTATAAGAATATTAAGTATTTTTATACTATGCACGTGGCGGGGGTGTGATATCTCCTAAACAGTAGCTCAGAACGGGAATCTGATGGCACGGTTGTGTCCGGAACGTGTCGTTTACCCTAGGCGGGGTGTAAACTTTGCGGGCGCGGGCCTGCGGTGAGAAACGCCACCGGGGGCGTTTTTGTAAATAAGTGGCGAAGTTAGTGTGCGAGCGTCGGCTCTAATAACTCCTGAACGGAGTCTCGGATCACAAATCTGAGTCCACTATTGCGTTCAGAACGTCACGTTTACCCTAGAGGTGACCTTATCCTGGTTCGCATCTGGTGCGGGGTCGGGGGCGTGTCGGGTCGGGGAGTTAAGCAGATATTTGTTGGAAACAAATATCTCCCTCCCTTTGTTGGATGTGTGAAGCACAGAGGAGGAGTTCCTCTTCCTTCTACTCCCCTTCCGACGGTGAATCGATGGCCGAATCGCGCGATCAAGGTGTCGTCGACCTCATATTTCGACGGCGGGCGTTCCAGGATCGTGCAACGGATGTTTTGGAGCGCGGATCGTCGGCGTTTCGCCCGCGAGGTAGGCATTTTATGTTTTGAAAATCCCAGATCCCGTTTTTGTGTTGTTTTTCTTCAAATTTTTGTAAGGGTTGTGTAGTTCGGGTCCCGAGGTTTCCGAAACATTTTTCGGATCTGAATTTGGAGCACCGGGGTGCTCCCGGTGCCTCCCGGAAGTTTTCCGGCAAAAAAACGGTTTTCCGGCGACGAGGTGCGGCGGCCATGGCGGAATCCGGTGACATTGCGGCAGCGGCGCGGCGGAATCCGGCGGCGGCGCGGAGGTTTCCGGCGAGGCTGGCGGTGGTCCGGCCAGGATGTTCCGGGGGTTCTTTAAACCCATGTAACTCGCAAACGGTAACTCCGATTTGCGATCTGTTTACAGTGACGTGCTCCTTACGTCAGGACGGACCTTTTGAACTAACTTTGAGAATTTTATGGTTCGGGATCGTGGCCCGGGAGTTAGAAACGTTGTATAAAATAATAATATTTTATTATTTTACGACTTTGGGTCGTTGTAACTTCTACCCGGAGCGTCCGATTGACATGCCGTCAGTGGCGTTGAGACCCTGATGGTACGACGGAATTTTTGAGATGGTTTCCGAGTTTTGGGACTGAGAATGGTGTGCGGGCCCCACGAGGCCGAGTTTTGGCGTTTGCGGAGAAACGCAGCTTTTGCACCAGGAGTCTGATTTTGGCGGATGAATAGTCGATCCTGTGTGTTTTTTTTAGAGGAACGCAATGGTGTGTTCCGTTCGATGAGTTTTGGAATCCAGGCGTGGGCCCCACCCGAGCTGGCCTTCGGTGAATAGTACTTTTTCACCGGGTGTCCGTTTTGGATGAGCGAGTAGTCGATTCCCCTTGTTTTTCTGAGGGGATCGTCGTGGTACGGTCCGCTTGATGAGTTTCGAGATCGTCGTGTGGCCCCCGCACGAGCTAGCTACGATGAATAGTGCCTTTTTCACCGGTGCTCCGTTTCAGGTGAGTAAGCAGCCTATCCTGCGTGTTTTTCCGCGTGGAACGCGATTGTGGCCTCGTTTTTGGCTTAGGAGGTGCGCAGTGTGGTGTTGTGGTGGGTCGCTCGGGTTAGCGATGTTTGGACCAGCAGTGGTTGAGGGTTCTCCCTTGGTTCGTTCCTACGAGGGTTCGTGTGGTATCACAACCTTCTTATGGGTTTGTGATCCTCTCGATGGGATGTTTAAACTGTTAGAGTCGTGGTATCCCTTCAGTGGGCCCGTAGTGGATCCTCTAGCATCATTACCTAGATCGGGTTCTTGGTATCGCTGTGACCGCTTATTTACGGGCGAAAATCCCCTATCTAGCAGGTTAACCCCGTAGGGTTTGTGGCATCATCAGAAATATGATCCCCTACGCGGTGGGCCGTGCTTAGTAGGGTTGTGGCATCGTCGGGAATACGATCCCCTACATAGCATGTGGTTTATAGTAGGGTTATGGTATCGTTGGTTATGCAATCCCCTACTCAGCGCGTGGTTTCGGTAGGGTTGCGGCATCGTCGGTTCGATCCCCTACATCGCGAGTTATACCAGATAGGGTTCCGGTATCATTGTGGCCATCTTTATATGGACGATGATCCTCTATCTGTGTGTGGAGCTTCTGTCTAGCGCCAGATCGGGTTGTGGTATCCCCAAGCGGATCCTGGGTGTGATCCCCTATCTGTGAGAACTACGTATTCCAGATCGGGTCGTGGTATCCCCTAGCGGACCATGGGAGTGATCCCCTATCTATGAGCTACTTATACCGAAGTGGGTCTTGGTATCCCCTAGAGGACCCTACCGGTGATCCCCTATCCGAGGAGTTTGGTGGTTATGGTGGTTCAACGATGTTTCCTCAGTGATGTTATCCGACGAGCGTGGTCTCTCGGGTGAGCGTCTGAGATGTTTGTTTGGGACCTGATGGAGTGTATCTCTCGGATGAGTGTCATCTGGTATGACAGTGTTCATGTGGTGTACTCTCCTGGTTGAGGACAGTAGCTGGGGATGAGGTTGGTACCTCTTGTGGCTTTGTGGCGTGAGCTGTGTATATCTGGATTGTTCAAGGTGTATGTATGGGCATACACCTGAGCTGAGCTGAGATGACTAGTTGTGTTTAGCCAAGGATGGTCACGATATGGAGTTTCTCTCTTGTCTGGGTTCCCTCTGGCTGGGTTGAGCGGACTATTGTCTTTCAGTTGCTCCCTTGGGTTTTGGGTTTTTGGGGTGCCTACTGAGTATGTTTATACTCACCCCTGCACGGGCTTTGCCTGCACATGTTTGTGTCTTGTGCAGACCTCAGGGCTTTTGACGGAGTCCCAGGAGGACCCGGAGCAGGCAGAGCTTAGTGAGCGAGTTAACCGGGGTGTTTACCGGAGCTGTGCCGAGGGAGCTTTCCGGAGGGTGTTTGTGACAGTGTTCCCCTTCTTCAGAGTAGGTTGGTCGCGCTTTGTAGTTTTCTTTTGGTGGGACCTATTTTGCCCTTGTACTTTTGTTGTTGCTCTCTGGTTGTGGGATAGTGTATGCATGCATTTACTTTCTAGTTTCTATATCTCTGCACTGTTGCATGGAGATGTTTGTGGGTGCGTGTGTACAGGTACCTTAGGCTAATGCCTTCCATGTGTGTGATAGCCTACTCGGTGCTGGTCGCCAGCCCCTAGCCTATTGGAGGCGGGCTTGGGGAGTCGCGGCTCGAGCCCCGTTGGGTCGGGTCGTGACAAAGTGGTATCAGAAGAGGTTCCACCTTTGGGATCTCAGAGCGTAGCTGGTCTAGCTGTGAGCTTGGTTTGGGTTGCATAGCGGTAGTGTTAGGATGTTTCGAGTTCGGCTATCAGGCCAGGGACTCCAGTGTTGGTGCGGCGGCCGACGTATCCATACACTAGGACTCTGATAACCTGCCTTTCGACTCGGTACATTCGTACACTGGTCGCGGGTACATAATGGTACATGCATCATCTAAGACTGGGTTTTTGGTTTTTCCTTGTCCTTCTTGAGTCAGCTCTCCAGATATACTCTTTGACTGTGGGGCGTCTTGAATGTATTTCAGGATTTCTTCATGATGACAGCCAGCGAGGGTTCCGCAGCAGGATTGTGCTAATGACCCTCCCCGTGTAGTGGCTGTGGAGCAGGGCGCAGGTTCTGAGGTTGCACCTCCAGGTGGTCTGCCAGTTGATCCACCACCTGTCGAGCAGCTGGTTGTGCCGGCGGTGCAGGACGAGGTTGCACGCAGGTTGAGTGCGCTGCACGAGTTTCAGACGCAGCGACCTCTGAGGTTCCGGGGTGATCCAGACCCCCAGGCAGCTGATGACTGGCTTGAGGCAGTCACCTGAGTTTTCCGCCTAGTGAGGACACCTCCAGATCAGATGGTGGTCCTAGCGGCGAGCTTTCTGCATGGTTCTGCTGGGCGATGGTGGAGTTTGGTGACGTAGTCCCATGACGAGGAGACGCTCACGTGGGCAGAGTTTGAGCGGCTCTTCAGGGAGGAGTTCTATCCGGTGACGCTGAGGTTAGTGCGGATCCCGGAGCTTCTGCAGCTTCGACAGGAGAGCATGACTGTGTCAGAGTACTCAGCGAGGTTTACAGACCTGTCGCGCTACTCCCTGGATATGGTTCGAGACCCATTCTTTAGGGCTCGGACCTTCGACCATGGCTTACGCAGGGACATCCGAGAAGATGTGGTTTCCTTGTGCCTGCCCACCTATGCTGGAGTGCTGGAGCAAGCGTTGGTGGTGGAGAATTTTCTGGCTGAGCAGTTTCCCCCTATTAGTGCTGGGCACTTGAGAGCTGAGACTTCGTCGGTCGGATCGGCATCTGGTAGCCGACGACAGACTCAGGGGTCTGGACATGGCCGACGTTTCAAGAGGCGACCCCAGGATGGAGGATCTGAGCCTCAGGGCTCGCATGCCAGTTTTGGTCAGCCGTAGGAGAGGAGGTGTTATTCTTGCGACGGTTGGGGACATCTTGCTAGATATTGTCCGACCGACGTGCTGCTGAGAGGGAGCCGGTCGATGGACCCCCTTGGAAGAGGCAGTGTCTCAAGCAAGGAGGTCCGTAGGGCGGCGGACGTGGCGGCAGAGCTGGTGCAGTAGGAGGCGGTGGTAGGCAGTACCAGTTGCCACCACCCCCACCCCCAGGTGGTCCACGCCAAGCTCAGGGAGCTGGTGGCCGAGGGCGAGGACAGCTGCATGCCCTAGAGGCTGTTTTCCCAGAGGCACCGCGTGTGGATATAGGTACACCATGTGTCTTTTCTACTTACTTCAGTAGAGGTACTCCTTGTTTCCTTTTGTTTCTTGCCCGAGTTTTGTTCAGGGCGTTGGTAAGACCCTGTGTGGGTGTTGGTTTGTGAGCTCGCTGGTTTGTGAGACCCAGTTGAGAGTCCAGTTGCTTTCCTTTTGCTTAGGGCTTTTCGGGGACGAAAATTTCTAAGGGGGGGGGGAGGATGTTGCGACTCAGGTTTTTGGCCCTGTTAGACTTTGGAATATTTCTGCGAATAATTCCAGAGCTAGGCACGAAGACGGCGTGCGATTCCGAGGCCCGGTGTGCCCGAAATTAATTTTATAAGAATATTATGTATTTTTATACTATGCACGTGGCGGGGGTGTGATATCTCATAAACAGTAGCTCAGAACGGGAATCTGAGGGCACGGTTGCGTCCGGAACGTGCCGTTTACATTAGGTGGGGTGTAAAGTTTGCGGGCGCGGGCCTGCGGTGATAAACGCCACCAGGGGCATTTTCGTAAATAAGTGGCGAAGTTACTGTGCGAGCGTCGGCTCGAATAACTCCTGAACGGAGTCTCGGATCACAAATCTGAGTCCACCGTTGCGTTCAGAATGACGCGTTTAACCTGGGGTGACCTTATCCTGGTTCGCATCTGGTGCGGGGTCGGGGGCGTGTCGGGCCGGGGAGTTAAGCAGATATTTGTTGGAAACAAATATCTCCCCCCCTTTGTTGGACGTGTGAAGCGCAGAGGAGGAGTTCCTCCTCCTTCTCCTCCCCTTCCGACGGTGAATCGACGACCGAATCACGCGATCAAGGTGCCGTCGAGCTCGGATTTCGACGGCGGGCGTTCCAGGATCGTGCAACGGATGTTTTGGAGCGCGGATCGTCGGCGTTTCGCTCGCGAGGTAGGCGTTTTAAGTTTTGAAAATCCCGGATCCCGTTTTTGTGTTGTTTTTCGTCAAATTTTTGTAAGGGTTGTGCAGTTCGGGTCCCGAGGTTTCCGAAACATTTTTCGGATCTGAATTTGGAGCACCGGGGTGCTCCCGGTGCCTCCCGGATGTTTTCCGGCGAAAACCCAGTTTTCCGGCGACGAGGGGCGGCGGCCATGGCGGAATCTGGCGACATTGCGGCGGCGGCGCGGCGGAATCCGGCGGCGGCGCGGAGGTTTCCGGCGAGGCTGGCGGTGGTCCGGCCAGGATGTTCCGGGGGTTCTTTAAACCCCTGTAACTCGCAAACCGTAACTCCGATTTGCGAGCCGTTTGCGGTGACATGATCCTTACGTCGAAACGGACCATTTGAACTAACTTTGAGAGTTTTATGGTTCGGGATCGTGTCCCAGGAGTTAGAAACGTCGTATAAAATAATAATATTTTATTATTTTACGACTTTGGGCCGTTGTAACTTCTACCCGGAGTGTCCGATTGACGTGCCGTCAGTGGCGTTGAGACCCTGATGGTATGAGGGACATTTAGAGATGGTTTCCGGGTGTTGGGACTGAGAATGGGGTGTGGGCCCCATGAGGCTGGGTTTTGGCGTTTGCGGAGAAACACAGCTTTTGCACCAGGAGTCTAATTTTGGCGGATGAATAGTCGATCCTGTGTGTTTTTCTGAGAGAACGCAATGGTGCGTTCCGTTCGATGAGTTTTGGAATCCAGGCGTAGACCCCACCCGAGCTGGCCTTCGATGAATAGTACTTTTTTCACTGGGTGTTCGTTTTGGAGGAGCAAGTAGTCGATTCCGTTTGTTTTTCCGAGGGGATCGTTATGGTACGGTCCACTCGATGAGTTTCGGGATCGTTGTGTGGGCCCTACACGAGCTAGCTACGGTAAATAGTGCTTTTTTCACCGGTGCTCCGTTTTAGGTGAGTAAGCAGCCTATCCTACGTGTTTTTTCACGTGGAACGCGATGGTGGCCTCAGTTTTGGATAATGAGGTGCGCAGTGTGGCGTTGTGGCGGGTCGCTCTGGTTAGTGACGTTTGGACCAAAAATGGTTGAGAGTTCTCCCTTGGTTCGTTCCTAAGAGGATTCATGTAACACCCCGAGCTTCCACGATACGCTTCTCGTTCAATAATGCAATAGCTTGCATTGTACGCAACTTCGAGTTCTAAAACACCTCGACTAATCAAAGTAGCCGTTATGAATAGTAATAACCACTTTTTAAAATTATAGAAATTTTATATTTCAAAATGGACTTCATTTTTGGATTCGGAATATTGAAATTAGCCTATGTTGAATTTTTGGTATTTTTCAGAGAACTTCTAATTTTTTATAAATAGTGAAAAATACTTAAAAACAACTTTTAAATCAAAATAATTTATAGTGATAAATTATACTATTTAGTGGTTTTAAAGTATAATTAGAATATATTTTTACAATTTTATCCAATGGTGGTCATTAGAATTAATTTAACATTGAAATTGGACATAAACAATTGCCAGTCTTTTGATATAAATTGTTTCTTAAAAACATGCTATTTGTTGTAACAGCGGGAATTAATAATAAAATTAATTAATTCAACTTATATGTTTGGAATTTTGTAAAATAGACATCATTTTTGAATTCGGAATATCAATTATAGCTTAGGGTGAAATTTTGGCTTTGTTATGAAAAACTTCAATTTTTGATGAATAATGAAACCACTAAGTGGTAGTTAAATAACTGATTTTTCATTTAAATGAAATATTACCACTTCTGTGATTTGATTTTAAAAAATCCGACATACATGGTTGTCATTAAGAAGTAAAATGTGGTTCAATAAGATTAAAATAATTTTTGGTGAATAGTAACTTTTAAGTTCTTAATCGCGATTAGAGGTAATTAGTGTAGTTTAAGGTAAAAATAATGTTTTAATAATATGAGATGAGAATGAAACTTGTCCTACTCCTATTGTATGAGTCATGGCCGACCAAGACAACCCATGGGTCAACTTGGGGACCCCATGGAGCCACATTAGTTAGAAAATGACATAAACACCTTTTATTTAATGTTAAAGTAAAAAAATGACACAAACATAAAATGTTTTACTAAAACAATTTTTACGTGGGGTTACACAAGTCCCAATTTTGATTATAAATATTCATTAGAAAGCTAAAAAGATTTCCTACATCATAGTATTTTTATTATAATTTTTAGACATTAAATAAAGTAAATTAGTTATGACATCATTATGATGCGGCGATGACCTCATTATTTAACGATTTAAATAAAATGAGAAGATAATGCAAAATCCAAGGCTTACACTTGTCCAAATCCTATTGGATGAAGATATTTCGAAACATTATCACCATAGACTCGAATTATATAAGTGCGGGACCTTTAGAATCCGAAAAGCATTGTGTAATAATGTAACATTTCAATCTTTCCAAAAGTGCCCCTCCTCTCCACTTATAAAAGGCCCCCACCTCTCCCACCACATTTACACTTTCAAGCCATTTGGCTCGGCCAAACTCTGCCCAAATACTCTCCCAACTTCTCTCCCTTACTCCTAGAAGCCTCACTTTGGGCAGAACACTTCTCAAGGAAGCCTTTGGCTCAAATCAAAAAGAGTTACCCGATTTTGAGGTAATGTCTTCTCTAATGTTGTTTTGTTTTATTTTTCTTCTCCAACCCCCTAAACTCTTTTTATTCATTTCTTTTGTAACAACACCAGTATCCTCATTATACTAGGATGTTTTTATAATAAGTATTCGAGCTACACTTACACACACCTACATCTAATGGTTAAAGAAAATACGGTTTCTGTGGATGGCGAATTTCTGCCTCACGAAACGATGATTGTTCAACACTCATATAACACCTTCAAAGGTGGCCATTAAGATGTCACTATATTTATATATGATATATAATATGTTTATGTTTTACCTATTCTTCTGTATTTCTCATTTATGGCATACTTTATGATTTCCATTATGGGTAAAACGCGATAATTTCATTTTAGGAAGTGCGGACTACCGCCCCCTCAAAGTGATTTGAATCGTTAATGCCATATGTGGGATGTATAAAGGATGGAGTAAATGGTATTATACACTATATTATACTGGAATTATATTATACACTTATATCATTATTATTTCGTTCCATTAAATATGAAATAGAAATGAAAGTAGCGTTCATGCGTACGTACGACTTACCGTCTCCATGAACGGTGCATTTCATTTCTTACCTCTAAATGTTACGTAATATTATAAATGAATGTATATACTGGATATATATGATATATATGACATCTAAATCATTAGTATAATTCTGTAGATAATGGATATTCTACCACATAAACAACTTGTAATTATAAGAAATTTATTGTTGACTCAAGTAAAAAAGATCGACAAAACGACCGTTATTAACTTAAATAATTACATAATGTTCATAACATTGTAATAAGTGATATAAAAAGGATAATGAAATTAAAAATGGTTCTTAATAAGTTATATATTAACTCTAGTTTATTATTCAGGAGGTTAAAGAACGGTTGAGTCAAGTCGGACACAAGGTAAGGGAATTTCTTAACCCAACTTCCATTCTTTGGGTTAATCTCCTACTTTCAAATTATGTCATGATATTATTATGTCTTATTTTGTATTTATACTTTCTTTATGTGTACCTATAGTGAATACAAATAATATATCTATTTTATTTTAAAAATGATCTTTGTAAGGACTTCGTCTCAATCTCCTTTCATTGAGGCATATTTGGTTTTATACACAAATTTCTTTTATACGGTGTATAAACCACTTTGAATTTTACGTTTATTGAAAAGGAATATTTTTTATACGAAGCGTTTACTAAATGACAAAAGGGAATGTTTTTGTTGTACGTATGCGGCGACAACGACTTCTCCGCCGCCGTGACCACTATTTGAGTTTCGGCTTCCTCTACAAGCCATCATTTTTTTTAATGAAAAATAAATACAAAGTTTTAACTTTCTTTTATTTTTGTATTGAAAATGGTTTTGAAAGCGTTTTTATTATATCAATGTGTTGTATTGACGTCTTGTGATTGAAATGTGGAAATGTTATGTTTCCATTACGCATGTTTTATGTGATATGATTATGTTATGTTTTATGATATGTTTAAACCTATTCATATGAGGAATGCATTGGGCTAAATAAGTGACGGGTGGAGCCCGCTATAGCTCCTCGATGCATTGGCATGTCTCATGAGACAAACTAGTGTCTTGTCAGGAGGCCTTGACAAAATCTTATTTGTGGTCTTGGCACGAGGCCTTCACTACGTGGTTATGATAGTATGGCATTATGCATTCCATCATTATGAAAGTGGTTATTGATATTGCATGTGATTATTCGACCAGTAGAATATCCATGTGAGGAAGTGAATGGCATTATCTCATTTTAATTTTGCCATATTATGTTGATGTTCATGTTTAAAAGGCATTTGTTTTAATTATACATTGCCTTAAATGTTAATGTTTATTTATGAAAGCTTCCGCTATATTGTTAACCTTACTGAGCATCTGAGCTCACCCCTTTCAATGTTTTAATATTTTTCCAGGATGTGAAGATGTATTTTATGAATGACCTACAGGGGTAGTCAGAAAGGGATATGATTGTGGACTATGAGGACTTTGTTATTAGTTTTTCACTTTATGATGTAATGTAAGACTTATGAGTGTATCTAGTGTTTCCAAGGCTACTAAACTAATCGGTCTTTCGAGACTTGATCTTTCGTGATCATGCCAATGTTACGAAGTAATGCACCGACTCTGGGTAGCTGGGGTCAGGGCGTTACAGTTGGTATTAGAGGCAGTTTAGTACTAACCTTGGAAGCTAGATTTAGATAAACTCTGATTAGATCACATAGCCCGAAGATAGACTTTGAGGATTAGTATAGAAGAACTTCCTATAATTTTGGTATTATAGAGATGTTATGAGTTTTCCGAGCAATACATCCCTGTCTGGATACGAGCAAGTAGAGGCGGCTCTAGCACAGTTGTACCTAGGGGAAAAACCCGAAAACACCGCTTTGAGCTAGACTCGAACGGGAACTGGTGCACGACAACGGGCCTTGCTGCACTCTTGGTTACGACACTCCCGGGGGATATGCTTAGGATAATTCTCATTTTCTTTACAAACCACTATGAAGGGTTATGAGTATATACTTCCTCAAAGGAAACATTTCTTTTTATGATTATGGATTATATCCATAAATAGTTCAATTTATGTTAAGTATTTTACAAGTATGGAATTATGTATTTTGATTCATAAACTAATCTAGTTTATGCCATTGTTTAGAAATGGCCCCTAGTGGAAGGAATGGAAACCGTATCGGGTTCTTGGTATCGCTGTGACTGCTTATTTACGGGCGGCGATCCCATATCTAGCAGGTTAACCCCGTAGAGTTTGTGGCATCATCGTAAATATGATCCCCTATAAGGTGGGCCATGCTCAGTAGGGTTGTGGCATCGCCGGGTATACGATCCCCTACTTAGCATGTGGTTTATAGTAGGGTTATGGTATCATTAGTTATGTGATCCCCTACTCAGCGCGTGGTTTTGGTAGGGTTGTGGCATCATCGGTTCGATCCCCTACATCACGAGTTATACCAGATAGGGCTCCGATATCGTCGTGACCATATTTATATGGATGATGATCCTCTATCTGTGTGTGGAGCTTCTGTCGAGCGCCAGATCGGGTTGTGGTATCCCCAAGCGGATCCTGGGTGTGATCCCCTATCTGTTAGAACTACGTATTCCAGATCGGGTCGTGGTATCCCCCAGCAAACCCTGGTAGTGATCCCCTATCTGTGAGCTACATATACAGAAGTGGGTCTTGGTATCCCCTAGCGGACCCTAGCGACGATCCCCTATCCGAGGAGTTTGGTGGTTATGGTGGTTCAGCGATGTTTCCTCAGTGATGTTATCCGACGAGCATGGTCTCTCGGGTGAGCGTCTGAGATGTTTGTTTGGGACCTGATGGAGTGTATCTCTCGGATGAGTGTCATCTGGTATGACAATGTTCGTGTGGTGTACTCTCCTGGTTGTGTACAGTAGCTGGTGATGAGGTCGGTACCTCTTGTGGCTTTGTGGCATGAGCTGTGTATATCTGGATTGTTCAAGGTGTTTGTATGGGCATACACCTGAGGTGAGCTGAGATGACTAGTTGTGTTTAGCCGAGGATGGTCACGAGATCGAGTTTCTCTCTCGTCTGGGTTCCCTCTGGCTGGGTTGAGCGGACTATTGTCTTTCAGTTGCTCCCTTGGGTTTTGGGTTTTTAGGGTGCCTACTGAGTATGTTTATACTCACCCCTGCACGGGCTTTGCCCGCACATGTTTGTGTCTTGTTCAGACCTCAGGCCTTTTGACGGAGTCCCAGGAGGACCCGTAGCAGGCAGAGATTAGTGAGCGAGTTGACCGGGGTGTTTACCGGAGCTGTGCCGAGGGAGCTTTCCGGCGGGTGTTTGTGACAGCGTTCCCCTTCTTCAGAGCAGGTTGGACGCGCTTTGTAGTTTTCTTTTGGTGGGCCCTGTTTTGCCCTTGTACTTTTGTTGTTTCTCTCTGGTTGTGGGATAGTGTATGCATGCATTTAATTTCCAGTTTCTATATCTCTGCACTGTTTCATGGAGATGTTTGTGGGTGCGTGTGTACAGGTACCTTAGGCTAATGCCTCCCATGTGTTTGATAGCCTACTCGACGCTGGACGCCAGCCCCTGGCCTATTGGAGGCGGGCATGGGGAGTCGCGCCTCGAGCCCCGTTGGGTTGGGTCATGATAGAGTGGTATCAGAGGAGGTTCCACCTTTGGGATCTCAGAGTGTAGCTGGTCTAGCTGTGAGCTTGTTTTGGGTTTCATAGCGGTAGTGTTAGGATGTTTCGAGTTCGGCTTTCAAACCAGGGACTCCAGTGTTGGTGTGGCGGCCGACGTATCCATACACCAGGACTCTGATAACCTGCCTTTCGACTTGGGACATTCGTACACTGGTCGCGGGGACTTAATGGTACATGCATCATCTAGGACTGGGTTTTTGGTTTTTCCTTGTCCTTCTTGAGTCAGCTCTCCAGATATACTCTTTGACTGTGGTGCGCCTTGAATGTATTTCAGGATGTCTCCACGACGACAGCCAGCAAGGGTTCCGTAGCAGGATTGTGCTGATGACCCGCCCCGTGTAGTGGCTGTGGAGCAGGGCGCAGGTTCTGAGGTTGCACCTCCAGGTGGTCTGCCAGTTGAGCCACCACCTGTCGAGCAGCTGGTTGTGCCGGCGGTGCAGGACGGGGTTGCACGCAGGCTGAGTGCGCTGCACGAGTTCTAGAGGCAGCGACCTCTGAGGTTCCAGGGTGATCCAGACCCCCAGGCAGCTGATGACTGGCTTGAGGCAGTCACCCGAGTTTTCCGCCTAGTGAGGACACCTCCAGATCAGATGGCGGTCCTAGCGGCGAGCCTTCTGCATGGTTCTGCCGGGTGATGGTGGAGTTTGGTGACGCAGTCCCATGACGAGGAGACACTCACATGGGCAGAGTTTGAGCGGCTCTTTAGGGAGGAGTTCTATCTGGTGACGCTGAGGTCAGTGCGGATCCAGGAGCTTCTGCAGCTTCGACAGGAGAGCATGAATGTGTCGAAGTACTCAGCGAGGTTTACATACCTGTCGCGCTACTCCTCGGATATGCTTCGAGACCCGTTCTTTAGAGCTCGGACCTTCGAGCAAGGCTTACGCAGGGACATCCGAGGAGATGTGGTTTCCTTGTGCCTGCCCACCTATGCTGGAGTGCTGGAGCGAGCGTTGGTGGTGGAGAGTTTTCTGGATGAGCAGTTTCCCCCTGTTAGTGCTGGTCACTCGAGAGCTGAGACTTCGTCGGTCGGATCGGCATCTGGTAGCCGATGACAGACTCAGGGGTCTGGACGTGGCCGACGTTTCAGGAGGCGACCCCAGGATGGAGGATCTGAGCCTCAGGGCTCGCAGGCCAGTTTTGGTCAGCCGCAGGAGAGGCGGTGTTACATTTGCGACGGTTGGGGACATCTTGCTAGAGATTGTCCGACCCGACGTGATGTTGAGAGGGAGCCGGTCGATGGACCCCCTTGGCAGAGGCAGCGTCTCGAGCAAGGAAGTCTGCAGGGTGGTGGACGTGGCGGCGGAGATGGTGCAGCAGGAGGCGGTGGTAGGCAGTACCAGTTGCCACCACCCCCACCCTCAGGTGGTCCACGCCAAACTCAGGGAGCTAGTGGCCGAGGGCGAGGATAGCTGCATGCCCTGGAGGCTGTTGACCTAGAGGCACTGTGGGTGGATAGAGGTATACCTTGTGTCTTTTCTACTTACTGCAGTAGAGGTACGCCTTGTTTCCTTTTGTTTCTTTCCCGAGTTTTGTTCAGGGTGTTGGTAAGACCCTGTGTGGGTGTTGGTTGGTGAGCTCGCTGGTGTGTGAGACCCAGTTGAGAGTCCAGTTGCTTTCCTTGTGCTTAGGGCTTTTCGGGGACGAAAAGTTCTAAGGGGGGGAGGATGTAGTGACTTGGGTTTTTGGACCTGTCAGTCTTTGGAATATTTCTGCGAATAATTCCAGAGCTAGGCGCGAAGACGTCGTGCGATTCCGAGGCCCGGTGTGCCCGGAATTAATTTTATAAGAATATTAAGTATTTTTATACTATGCACGTGGAGGGGGTGTGATATCTCCTAAATAGTATTTCAGAATGGGAATCTGAGGGCACAGTTGCGTCCGGAACGTGCCGTTTACCCTAGGCGGGGTGTAAACTTTGCGGGCGCGATCCTGCGGTGAGAAACGCCACCAGGGGCATTTTCGTAAATAAGTGGTGAAGATAGTGTGCGAGTGTCGGCTCGAATAACTCCTGAACGGAGTCTCAGATCGCAAATCTGAGTCCACCGTTGCGTTCAGAACGGCGCGTTTACCCTAGGGGTGACCTTATCCTGGTTCGCATCTGGTGCGGGGTCGGGGGCGTGTCGGGCCGGGGAGTTAAGTAGATATTTGTTGGAAACAAATATCTCCCCCCCTTTGTTGGATGTGTGAAGCGCAGAGGAGGAGTTCCTCCTCCTTCTCCTCCCCTTCCGACGGCGAATCGGCGGCCAAATCGCGTGATCAAGGTGCCGTCGAGCTCGGATTTCGACGGCGGGCATTCCAGGATCGTGCAACGGATGTTTTGGAGCGCGGATCGTCGGCGTTTCGCCCGCGAGGTAGGCGTTTTAAGTTTTGAAAATCCCGAATCCCGTTTTTTTGTTGTTTTTCTTCAAATTTTTGTAAGGGTTGTGTAGTTCGGGTCCCGAGGTTTCCGAAACATTTTTCGGATCTGAATTTGGAGCACCGGGGTGCTCTCGGTGCCTCCCGGAAGTTTTCCGGCGATAACCCGGTTTTCCGGCGACGAGGGGCGGCGGCCATGGCGGAATCCGGCGACATTGCGGTGGCGGCGCGGCAGAATCCGGCGGCGGCACGGAGGTTTCCGGCGAGGCTGGCGGTGGTCCGGCCAGGATGTTCCGGGGGTTCTTTAAACCCATCTAACTAGCAAACCGTAACTCCGATTTGCGAGCCGTTTGCGGTGACGTGCTCCTTACGTCAAGACAGACCTTTTGAACTAACATTGAGAATTTTATGGTTCGAGATCGTGGCCCTGGAGTTAGAAACGTCGTATAAAATAATAATATTTTATTATTTTACGACTTCGGGCCGTTGTAACTTCTACCCGGAGCGTTCGATTGACATGCCATCAGTGGCGTTGAGACCCTGATGGTACGACAGACTTGTTGAGATGGTTTCCGGGTGTTGGGACTGAGAATGGGGTGTGGGCCCCACGAGGCTGGGTTTTGGCGTTTGCGGAGAAACACAGTTTTTGCACCAGGAGTCCGATTTTGGCGGATGAATAGTCGATCCTGTGTGTTTTTTCGAGAGGAACGCAATGGTGTGTTCCGTTCGATGAGTTTTGGAATCCAGGCATGGGCCCCACCCGAGCTGGCCTTCAGTGAATAATACTTTATTCACCGGGTGTCCATTTTGGACGAGCGAGTAGTCGATTCCGCTTGTTTTATCGAGGGGATCGTCGTGGTACGGTCCGCTAGATGAGTTTTGGGATCGTTGTGTGGGCCCCGCACGAGCTAGCTACGGTGAATAGTGCCTTTTCACCGGTGCTTCATTTCGGGTGAGTAAGCAGCCTATCCTGTGTGTTTTTCCCCGTGGAACGCGATGGTGGCCTCGGTTTTGGATTAGGAGGTGCGATGTGTGGCATTGTGGCGGGTCGCTCGGGTTACTGACGTTTAGACCAGCAGTGGTTGAGGGTTCTCCCTTGGTTCGTTCTTACGAGGGTTCGTGTGGTATCACAACCTTCTTATGGGTTTTTGATCCTCTCGATGGGATGTTTAAACTGTTAGAGTTGTGGTATCCCTCCGGTGGGCCCGGAGTGGATCCTCTAGCATCTTTACCTAGATCGGGTTCTTGGTATCGCTGTAACCGCTTATTTACGGGCGGTGATCCCCTATCTAGTAGGTTAACCCCGTAGGCTTTGTGGCATCATCGAAAATATGATCCCCTATGTGGTGGGACGTGCTCAGTAGGGTTGTGGCATCGTCGGGTATACGATCCCCTACTTAGCATGTGGTTTATAGTAGGGTTATGGTATCGTTGGTTATGCGATCCCCTACTCAGCGCGTGGTTTCGGTAGGGTTGCGACATCGTCGGTTCGATCCCCTACATCGTGAGTTATACCAGATAGGGTTCCGGTATCGTCGTGACTATCTTTATATGGACGATGATTCTCTATCTGTGTGTGGAGCTTCTGTCGAGCGCCAGATCGGGTTGTGGTATCCCCCAACGGATCCTGGGTGTGATCCCCTATATGTGAGAACTACATATTCCAGATCGGGTCGTGGTATCCCCCAGTGGACCCTGGGAGTGATCCCCTATCTGTGAGCTACGTATACCGAAGTGGGTCTTGGTATCCCATAGAGGAACCTAGCGGCGATCCCCTATCCGAGGAGTTTGGTGGTTATGGTGGTTCATCGATGTTTCCTCAGTGATGTTATCTGACGAGCGTGGTCTCTCGGGTGAGCGTCTGAGAAGTTTGTTTGGGACCTGATGGAGTGTATCTCTTGGGTGAGTGTCATCTGGTATGACAGTGTTCGTGTGGTGTACTCTCTTGGTTGTGGACAGTATCTGGTGATGAGGTCGGTACCTCTTGTGTTTTTGTGGAGTGATCTATGTATATCTGGATTGTTCAAGGTGTATGTATGGGCATACACCTGAGCTGAGCTGAGATGACTAGTTGTGTTTAGCCGAGGATGGTCACGAGATTAAGTTTCTCTCTCGTCTGGGTTCCCTCTGGATGGGTTGAGCAGACTATTGTCTTTCAGTTTCTCCCTTAGGTTTTGGGTTTTTGGGGTGCCTACTGAGTATGTTTATACTCACCCCTACACAGGCTATTCCCACACATGTTTGTGTCTTGTGCAGACCTCAGGCCTTTTGACGGAGTCCCAGGAGGACCCGGAGCAGGCAGAGCTTAGTGAGCGAGTTGACCGGGGTGTTTACCGGAGCTGTGCCGAGGGAGCTTTCTGGCGGTTGTTTGTGATATTGTTCCCCTTCTTCAGAGTAGGTTGGACGCGCTTTGTAGATTTCTTTTGGTGGGCCCTGTTTTTCCCTTGTACTTTTGCTGTTGCTCTCTGGTTGTGGGATAGTGTATGCATGCATTTACTTTCCAGTTTCTATATCTCTGCACTGTTGCATGGAGATGTTTGTGGGTGCGTGTGTACAGGTACCTTAGGCTAATGCCTCCCATGTGTGTGATAGCCTACTCGGCGCTGGTCGCCAGCCCCTGGCCTATTGGAGGCGGGCTTGGGGAGTCGCGGCTCAAGCCCCGTTGGGTCGGGTCATGACAGCATGTGTATAATGTAGCAGAAGCATCAGTGTAGGGGCAGTGCCATTATGTTGAGTAGCATAAAGGTATGGAGAACTGATATTTGGATGTTACCAAGAATTTTCATTATTTATGGTGGGGATTCATTTCATTTCATAGACGATATATTTTATGTAATATTCTTATAGTTTTGATGTCAGATGAATTTCATGCAGGTACTGTCCCCGCATCTCAAAAAGCCAGACATAACAGAGACCATCAAATCATTTGATCTAATTAATCTGTTGAGATATCAATTCCACTAATTTGAAGGTGCCATCATATTCTACCACTCAGTGAGGTTCCTTGTCAGAAATTATATCAAACATTCATCCATCAAGATATTAATACATTTCATCCTCCACACTTGGCATGTTGAAGGTTCTAGGAAAGGAAGAATGAACTGAATTGGGAATTCATCTTCATATTGTGTGACAATGATTTTCTTGAATACATCACAGGAATACCAAAATAAGAATGAGTTTCTTTTCCAAATAACCTCTATAAATTTATGAAACCATTAGGTGATGTTATTTTGAATATTTTATTGAGTATATAGAACCACTTAAATCATTGTGTGAGGTTTAAAACTTCATTAACTGTAGAGACCCGAAGCTTGACGTACATGGACATTACATTACATTAGCGGAATACTTAATACATAACAAAACCAGACACACAAGGACCGTAATAGTTTAGTGTCTTTGGAAACTTGGAACGTAATCTTCTAATCGTGGTGAAAGATCTTCAACATCTCCCATAAAGATCTTCCATTTTATTCTTACCTAAATCCTTTCTTTATATCCTGGTGAAAAGAAAACATAAAAAGGGTGAGCTCAAATGCTCAGTAAGGGTAAACATGGATAAAATAAAACATACCATATACATTTGAACTTAAAAACATGGACATAATGTTTAAACATCAAAATCTTGAGAAATGAAACAAAACATGGAAGTACGTAAGGCACAGATCATAAAGAAACATTAAGAATGATAAAATAGCATGGAAATAAAACATGTAATTGTGGAAACAATTAAGCACATGACATGATTTCCATATTAGCCAAGGCATTACTACCAAGACCATCTTAGTGGACAAAGTCCCTTTCTGAACCGAGTTCACTCCTCGTTCCAGTCCTATATTACTGAACCAGTTTAACTTGTCGTTCCAGCCATGTCTATCTCATGAGATATAAATATTTACCCAATAAATTGGAGGGAGATATAGGTCCCACCCATCTCATAATGAAATCATTCTTTTGTGTGCCACAAAATCATAAATAATACATCATAGAATAACCCATGTAATAAAGTGGGATTCTTAAACATCATGAAATCATAACATAATCCATAAAAAATTGATATCATTTCATCATAAGAAAATTAAAACCATTTAAATCATAGATACATTTTACTTGAAACATACACATATGAAATAATGTCATCTTAGATGGAAAGTAGTTTTGACAAAACACTTGAAATGAATTCTTGGGGAAAATAACCTTTCTTCTTTAAAATCATTCTCTTTTCACAAAATTACATGCAATTTTAAATGATAATGGTTTTGTTGAAAATAATCATGCAATATTCTAGAGGAAGCTTCTTGAAAATGAGGCGTTATGAAACCATAAAAATCCGTTCATGCCGTATAAGTTAAAAAAAACATTCTTCTCGTACTTTTTCCAGAAAAGTCAAAAAGGTACCTCGTAACGTAAAAAAAAGAAAGATTCCATACATAACATGTTATAAAAGTCAAAAATGGGTAAAAATGACTTTAAAAATACAAGAAAACACTTTTATAAAACATTGACATGGATGATAGAAATAACCCCTGTAAATACGTACGAATAAGTAATCTCGGATAAAAATGAGATTTGCAAAATTATCCCTTACCTTAGGTCAGATTTGCTTCGTAAGTGTCCTAACCTCCTTTATAATGATTTAAATAATGTCATTGAATTATTAAAGAAACATATTCATTGTTATTATATTATATATGGCTCACTTATGACTTTATATTACCCGTTCTTTTGTAAATTAATGTTAAAGTAGCGTTTTGGGTAAAATCGTCTCATTTGTCGCTCGTGTTTTAACTTGTAATTATTCATATGATTACTTAGATCATGATTAATTAAATCCAGAATGTAAAACATGATTTATATATAATAAATATTCAGAATATACATATATATAATTGTTCGATAAATGGAAAGAAATACACCGTTCATGGAGACGGTAGGCCGTACGTACGCATGAACGCAGTTTTCGGTTCGTTATTGAATTGAGTGGAATTAAGTAGATGAAATAAATATATATATACATAAATCCAGTAGTATTATTATGTCATATATTTCATGATTACTTATTATATATAATTTATAGTCATTCATGAATGGTTAACATGGAGAATGAATCTCATCGCGCCGTGGAGACGGTAGTCCGTACGTACGCACGAGCGATGATATCATTCTCATGATCGTGGAATTGCATAGGAGTGTATGTATAGTATTTAAGTATCAATATAACTTTAAAATAATCATATATAGTTATTATGTACACCATTATACCCATCCAAGTAAGGTGGTGGTGGAAAATAGATTACACCACGGCGTGGAGACAGTATTCTGTACGTACGCACGTGCGGTGATTTTGTTTTCCATAGGATGGATAGATAGTGAAATAGGGTTGTTTCATACTTTTAATAACATATCAGTATATCAATGATACTGATGTTATTACTTCATAATGAATCAACCTAAGAAGAAGAAGTGTAAGAAGAAATAAAGTTGAAAGAATCGATAATGGACATTACCTCTTCTTTGAAGCGCCTCTTTGAATCCTCCTCTTAGGGCACAAAAATTGGTCATTGAAGAATACCAGGACCTCTAGGATGTTTCTAGGGAAGTTTAGAAGAGAATTTGTCAGGGTTTGGCCGAGCATGAAGGCTCAATGTGGTGTGAGAAAGAGGGGGAGGAGGTGCCCTTTTATAAGGGAGGAGAGGGGTCCTTTGTAAAAACTAAAAATATTATTTTATTATAAATCCAATTTCGGTTTTAAATAGCTCCAAATTGATTTATTTAAAATCTAAGGTAGGGATGGGTCGAAATAGTCTCATCCAATGGAATTTAGACAAATTTAGGTTCCTATTTTAACCTTATCATTTAGATTTAACATTAAGTTAAATAATTTTACTTTTACCGTGTCTTCTTGTGTTCTTATACTATAAGGTTAATAAACTTACCATAACAAGCCAAAAGAACCCCAAGTTGTTTATTATTAACATATATAATCTTATCTAAGTCATTTGGACGAACCTTAGATTTTTTGGAATAAAATAACAATTAATAATATAAAATTTGTTTTTAAAACTATTTTCTGTCAATTTTGACACTATTTCGAAATTGATTTTTGTGAAAATCATAACAGAATGATTAGTTCTAAAAAATTTAATTAAATCAATACTAAAATTTCATATTAACCTATAAAATTAGTGTAATTCATAAAAAGTCTCAAATTATATTTATTTGGGTAATTATAATATCAGTTATTCTAATTTTTCACTATTATGGTAATTATTGCATCATCATTGTGTAATAAATAAATTAACTTATTTAATCTCGAAAAATTATAAAAAAATTTCATTATGTATGAAATCTTATTACCTTTCTAATTAATATTTACAATTGAATTTATCTTATGCATAACACTATATTAAAAATGTTTTAGTAAATAAACTTTGATTTTAACTCTTTTAACTCTTCTTTGAATTAAATAATAATAAATGTCCTAATCTAATCCAAGTGGGCCTAAATGGTCATATTTAATTCCTAAGGTTGTTCTTGGTCGAATCACACTTATCCAATAGAATTAGGACATGTTTTGGGGTAATAATAATATCATTTTTATCTTTAATTACCATATTTACTTTTAACCGTAGTAAAAAAAGTAAAAAGTTACTATTCACCAAAAACTATATTCATCTCATTGAACCATATTTTACTTATTGACATCAACCGTGTCTCTCATATTTTTGAAATTCCACTAACAGAAGCGGTAAAATTAGGATTTATGAAAAATTCATTTTTTTAACTACCACTTAGTGGTTTCACTATTCATCAAAAAATGAATGTTTCTAGAAAAATACGAAAAATTATGCCTAAGCTATATTTGATATTATGAATTCGAAAATGATGTCTATTTTACCAAATTCAAAAAATATCAGTTACATTAATTAATTTAAAAATTAAATCCCGTCGTCAAAACAAATAGCATGTTTTTAAGAGATAATAACTATCAAAAGATTGACAATTGTTTATGTCTGGTTTAAATGTAAAATTACATCCAATGACCAACATTGTATTAAAGTGTAATAATATATTATAAATATATTTTAAAACCACTCAAATTAATAATTTATCACTATTAATTATTTTGATTGAAAAAGTTGTTTTTAATTACAATTTACTAATTTTCACTATTCATCAAAATATGAAAGTTATCCGAAAAGTACCAAATTTTATCCCCAAGCGAATTTCGATATTCCGAATCCAAAAATTAAGTCCATTTTGAAATGAAAAATTTAAAAAAATTTAAAAAGTGGTTATTACTATTCATAATGGCTAGTTTTTATAATATTTTAATAGCATATCGTTGTTTAGTGAAACTCGGTATTACGTACTACACACACTATCGAGGAAGGTCGCGATTGCGTGTAATGCAAGGCAAGTAAATGATGCGTGTTGTGCAAGCTCCTTTTGGTGTAGCGTACAACACAAGACATTAATGAAATTAAAAGGAATATTTTTCATAAAATCTCAGGGTGTTACATTCTACCCCCCTTAAAATGAATTTCACCCTCGAAATTCGTCGGGGTTATAAATGGTTTACTACTCAAAAGTTTCTTTAATAGAAACCCACATCGTAAAAAGGAATACAAAAACCAATATTTAAAAACAAAAGTATGAAACGTAACGGTTACCCAAATAAACTAATCACAGGGTTTCCACATAGGTGAAAATTTGGATATGGAAGAGAAATCTAACCATCATGTTCTGATGGAGAGTGGTAGAGAACATGGCTATGGAAAATCCAGAAATCACAAAGCCATAAATTTGTGACGATCTAAGGTACCATCTGGTTCATCAGATATAAGAGCACTAGGACAACATTTTTGGTTTTCAAGACCATTTCCCTAAAGTTGATGAAATTGGAATTAGAAGAAATACTTTCGTGATTTTGGTATAGTCTCACCATCGGTCGTTCTTTGGACAATTTCCACTTCATCTCTTAAATAGATGAAGATTAATTTGTCATTCGTGATGTGTTAGAAGAACATGTGATAGAATGATGAGTCATTCAATCTATCTAAAACAAAAGGATAGAAAAGTTATCAAAAAAATACATAATTCAATCTATAGTGAGATTAATCATATATGGTTCCTAAAATGGACTTATACTTCTTATATCATACTGCTTAATATAATAAAACTAGTTTCTACTAAACAGGGACTTCCTGTAGGACAGTGGTAGGAGATAAAGGCCAGTCGCACTTCGGTTGTGGGTTCGATTCCCACAGCCTTGTCCGACGCGATGGGCTGTTTCCAGTCCTACAGGTTGTCCTTTTTCTAAAACTACATTACTATAACATCCCATGAATAATATTGAAAAAATTTATATCCTTAAACAATACTAACTTATTTCCAACATAATCCATTCCAATATTTAGGATTATCTAAAATACTTCGGTCCAAGCTCATAGTATAAAGAAAATGATTACTTGAAATGTCACATAACAATCACGTGAATGCCATCATTTATCCCCAACATATCATAAGATATATCTTCTTGGTCAAATTACAAACATGTGAATACCTTAATCATGTATTCTCTTGATGAATGAATACCCATTAATTGAACCATAGTGAAAACATGAATGCTGTTAAAAGTTAACACTTTCCACATACCAAAATCCTCAAAATTCTATATACTCAAACCATGATATCACTTAGTCCTTATATCAATCATTAGCTCATGAATACTGTCAAACATTTCATTTTCTCCTTATCCCTTCATTATGCGCATATCATATGCTTTCAAGAATATTTGAATCACTTTTCATGGTTACCGGTACCTTAAAATTATTGAAAACCACAATAGAATAATACAAAAATATTCTAATACACAATAAAATTACCTCAACAACATTATTCTTGAATACTAATACATAAACACTTCAATCCATCCTCTTCAATTATTGTCCTGGAATAAGTCCTTCCTTGATTTAGAAGTAACTTTTTAGGTCAGGGCATTGAGTTGTGTAATGCCCATGTTCTCCACAAATAATACATTGAACTCCATAACAGTCTGTCATGCTATGACCCTTTTTCCCCACAGATAACATCGGTCCCTCCATTTGAGGTATTCCTCAAGATTCTTCTTCCCTTCTTTAGAAATCTCAATCTTCCTTTCTTTATGCTCCTCAACATGCGAACATGCATAATAGTCTATCTTCCTCTTCTTTGATGAATTAAGCATACCACTAAATTTCACCTTGTTAATCATATATCACGATGACTGATTTGGCATAATCACAATATCTTTCTCTCTAGGAATTACACTATTTTGTTGCTCATAGTCACCAATTTGTCCATTGGATTCAATATTAACCGAATTCCTTCTGGTTCCCTCCATTAACTAGAACACAAAAAGAATTCTGTGAGAGGAAAAAATCATGCTAGAGAAAACAACATAGTAAAGGGGGAGTACCCTCAATATATAACATCTTAGGTTAAATTCTAAGATCATTAGCACAATTCTAGGACTATAAACTATATGTATACTTATCCTTAGAGACAACCCTAGACATACCTTAGAAATATCTCTAGGGATCTCACTAACGTTTTCGCATCCTAGTTTCCAAAGGTTGACTAAACCTTTCCTCTGATACCAACTGTAGAGACCCGAAGCTTGACGTACATGGACATTACATTAATTTAGCGGAATACATAATACATAACAAAAACAGACACACAAGGACCATAATAGTTTAGTGTCTTTGGAAACGTGGAACGTAATCTTCTAATCGTGGTGAAAGATCTTCAACATCTCCCATAAAGATCTTCCTTTTTTTCATACCTAAAACCTTACTTTATATCCTGGGGAAAATAAAACATAAAAAGGGTGAGCTCAAATGCTCAGTAAGGGTAAGCATGGATAAAATAAAACATACCATATACATTTGAACTTAAAAACATGAACATAATGTTTAAACATCCAATGCTTGTGAAATGACACAAAACATGGAAGTACGTAAGGCATAGATCATAAAGAAACATTAAGAATGATAAAATAGCATGGGAATAAAACATGTAATTGTGGAAACCATTAAGCACATGACATGATTTCCATAGTATCCAAGACATTGCTTCCAAGACCATCTTAGTGGACAAAGTCCCTTTCTGAATCGAGTTCACTCCTCGTTCCAGTCCTGTATTACTGAACCGGTTTAACTTGCCATTCCAGCCATGTCTATCTCATGAGATATAAATCTTTACCCAATGAATTGGAGGGAGATATAGTTCTCACCCATCTCATAATGAAATCATTCTTTCATGTGCCACAAAATCATAAATAATACATCATAGAATAACCCATGTAATAAAATGGGATTCTTAAACATCATGACATCATAACATAATCCATAAAAATTGATATCATTTCATCATAAGAAAATTGATACCATTTAAATCATAGAGACATTTTACTTGAAACATACACATATGAAATAATTTCATCTTAGATGGAAAATAGTTTTTACAATACACTTGAAATGAATTCTTGAGGAAAATATCCATTCTTCTTTAAAATCAGTTTCTTTTCAAGAAATTCCATGAAATTTTAAAAGATAAGGGTTTCGTTGAAAATAATCATGAAATCTTGTAGAGGAAGATTCTTGAAAATGAGGCGTTATGAAACTGTAAATATCCGTTCATGCCGTATAAGTTAAAAAAACATTCTTCTCGTACTTTTTCTAGAAAAGTCAAAAAGGTACCTCGTAACGTAAACAAAAGAAAGATTCCTTACATACCATGTTGTAAAAGTTAAAAATGGGTAAAAATTACTTTAACTATACATGAAAACACTTTTATAAAACATGGACATGGATTATAGAAATAACCTCAGTAAATACGTATGAATAAGCAATCTCTGATAAAAATGAGATTTGCAAAATTATCCCTTACCTTAGGCCAGATTTGCTTTGTAAGTGTCTGAACCTCCTGTATAATGATTCAAATAATGTCATTGACTTATTATAGAATCATATTCATTGTTATTATATCATATATGGTTCACTTATGACTTTATATTACCCGTTCTTTTGTAAATTCATGTTAAAGTAGCGTTTTGGGTAAAATCGTCTCATTTGTCGTTCGTGTTTTAACTTGTAATTATTCATATGATTACTTAGATCATGATTAATTAAATCCAGAATGTAAAACATGATTTATATATAATAAATATTAAGAATATACATATATATAATTGTTCGATAAATGGAAAGAAATACACCGTTCATGGAGACGGTAGGCCGTACGTACGCATGAACACAATTTTCGGTTCCTTATTGAATTGAGTGGAATTATTTAGATGACATAAATATATATATACATAAATCCAGTAGTATTATTATGTCATATATTTCATTATTACTTATTATATATACTTTATAATCATTCATGAATGGTTAACATGGAGAATTAATCTCATCGCGTCGTGGAGACGGTTGTCCGTAAGTACGCATGAGCGATGATATCATTCTCATGATTGTGGAATTGTATAGGAGTGTATGTATACTATTTCAGAATCAATATAACATTAAAATAATAATATATAGTTATTATGTACACCATTATACCCATCCAAGTAAGGTGGTGGTGGAAAGTAGATTACACCACGGCATGGAGACGGTATTCCGTACGTACGCACGCGCGGTGATTTTGTTTTCCGTAGGATTGATAGATGGTGAAATAGGGTTGTTTCATACTTATAATAACATATCAGTATATGAGTGATTCTGATGTTATTACTTCATAATGAAACAACCTAATAAGAAGAAGTGGAAGAAGAAATATAGTTGAAAGAATCGGTAACGGACATTACCTCTTCTTTGAAGTGCCTATTTGAGTCCTCCTCTTAGGGCACTAAAATTGGTCTTTGAAGAAGACCAGGACCTCTAGGATGTTTCTAGGGAAGTGTAGAATAGAATTTTTTAGGGTTTGGCTGAGCTTTAAGGAACAATGTGGTGTGAGGAAGAGGGGGAGGAGGTGCCCTTTTATAAGGGAAGAGAGGGGCTCATTTGGAAAAATTAAAAATATTATTTTATTATAAAGCCAATTTCGGTTTTAAATAGCTCCAAATTGATTTATTTCGAATCTAAGGTGGGTTTGGGTCGAAATAATCTCATAAAATAGAATTTATACATGTTTAGGTTCCTATTTTAACCTTATCATTTAGATTTAACATTAATTTAAATAATTTTACTTTTACCGTTTCTTCTTGTGTTCTTATACTATAAGGTTAATAAACGTACTATAACAAGACAAAAGAACCCCAAGTTGTTTATTATTAATACATATAATATTATCTAAGTAATTTGGCCGAACCATAGATTTTTAGGAATAAAATAACAATTAATAATATAATATTTGTTTTAAAAACTATTTTATGTCAATTTTGACACTATTTCGAAATTGATTTTTGTGAAAATCATAACAGAATGATTAGTTCTAAAAAAGTTAATTAAATCAATACGTACATTCAATATTAACCTATAAAATTAGTTTAATTCCTAAAAAGTCTCAAATTATATATATTTGGGTATTTATAATATCAGTTTTTCTAATTTTTCACTATTATGGTAATTACTGCATCATCATTGTGTAATAAATAAATTAACTTATTTAATGTCTAAAAATTATAAATAAAATCTCATTATGTATTAAATATTATTACCTTTATAATGAATATTTAAAATAGAATTTATCGTATGTATAACCCTATATTAAAAATGTTTTAGTAAATAAACTTTGATTTTAACTCTTTTGACTCTTCTTTGAATTAAATAATAATAAATGTCCTAATCTAATCCAAGTGGGCCTAAATGGTCATATTTTATTCCTAAGGTTGTTTTTGGTCGAATTAAACTTATACAATAGAATTAGGACATGTGTTAGGGTAATAATAATATCATTTTTATCCTTAATTACCATATTTACTTTTAACCATAGTAAAAAAAGTAAAAAGTTACTATTCACCAAAAATTATTTTCATCTCATTGAACCACATTTTACTTACTGACATCAACCGTTTGTCTCGGATTTTTCAAATCACACTCACAGAAGTGGTAAAATTAAGATTTATAAAAAATTCATTTTTTTAACTACCACTTAGTGGTTTCACTATTCATCAAAAAATTAATGTTTCCAGAAAAATACCAAAAATTATGCCTAAGCCGAATTTGATATTATGAATTAAAAAATGATGTATATTTTATCAAATTCAAAACATATCAGATACATTAATTAATTTTAAAAATTAAATCCCATCGTCAAAACAAATAGCGTGTTTTTAAGAGATAATAACTATCAAAAGATTGACACTTGTTTATGTCTGGTTTAAATGTGAAATTAAATCCAATGACCAACATTGTATTAAAGTGTAAAAATATATTCTAAATATATGTTAAAACCACTCAAATTTATAATTTATCACTATTAATTATTTCGATTGAAAAAGATGTTTTTAATTACAATTTTGTAATTTTCACTATTCATCAAAATATGAAAGTTATCCAAAAAGTACCAAAATTTCTCCCTAAGCTAATTTCGATATTCTGAATCCAAAAATTATGTCCATTTTGAAAACTAAAATTTAAAAAATTTTAAAAAGTGGTTATTACTATTCATAATGGCTAGTTTTAATAATATTTTAATAGCATATCGTTGTTTAGTGAAACTCGGTATTGCGTACTACACACGCTATCGAGAAAGGTCGCGATTGCGTGTAATGCAAGGAAAGTCAATGATGCGTGTTGTGAAAGCTCCTTTTTCTGTAGCGTACAACACAAGACATTAATGAAATTAAAAGGAATATTTTTCATAAAATCACTGGGTGTTACATTAACCCTATGTATTTTGGACGTATTTTTTATTCGAATTATCCTGAGATTATAGAGAGAATTTACCCATTATTTTCAAGATATTTCCCATGAAGTAGTATGGATAGACACCATGGAATCTAAAAAAATTGTAATTCCTTTTCATGATCATCAAATTGGTCATTCAAATAAATAATGTAATTCATGTTACCCATTATCACTGATGAAGTACAAAATATATTCCTCATTTATAAGATACAATGAGATATTCGAATGTTTGAATAAGACATCAGAATACATAAAATATCATGGCTACATAATTTATATTATCCTAGTATGAAGAAGGTATTATTTTTACAATGTAATAGATAGGACATCATATTTATCTCCCAAGAAAACGAAATATCCATGAGATCGAATCTCGCAAAAGGGAAGTATCTCTCAAGACATGGGTCCCAAAAATAGGTTCTAATAACTATAAAAATACCCCTATCACATGAAGGAACATGCGTAAAAGGTTTTTCTTATGTGAAAATTGATTATAAAGAAATATGAGACACCACCTATTCCACTATGATAAAGAAGCATCTCGTAAGGCACCATGTCTTCCAAAGTGGTTTGAGGGAACTCACAGGAAACACCATTTGTCATGTAACGGGTATCGTGGATGGTGCAATGATCTTGTAAAGAAAAATTTCCTTATGTGAAGTAGGGATGAAGAATATATTGGAGATACATTCCATGTCACAAGGAATTAATCTATGGGGAACGAGGTCTTAAGAATCAAATGACGAGCAACTATGGACATAGACTGTGCCATGTAAAAGAACACTCAAGATCAATCATGGTCTAGTGAAGGGGTTTAGGAGAACTAACAAACAAAACATGCGTCTTGAATAAAATAAATAAATCAATGGGAACATAATTCATTTTGAAGGAATATTCATTAAAACAACTTGTCTCATGATGATGGATGACAAGGTACCCATAGAAACCACCTATTTCACATAGTTGAATCTCATAGGACACAGATCTTGTGAAGACACATGAGTTAAAACTTTTAACAATATGATCTCCAAATGATGATCTTGAAAATAATTTTTTTTTTGTGAATTCATTTATAAATCCCTATATTAATTATACTATGGATGTGAACATATCTCATATCCCTTATTAGATCATATTCTTCACATAATATAGTGTAGAAGAGACTAATACATTGTTTTCATTAAACTCTTGTAATATATTGCATGCACACCTTACGAATTACCTGAAAAGTTGTGATAATATGAAAATATAATGTTTTTTATTCCATGAAATACATAAAATAAGTATTTTTTTCATTGATACTAATACTGGGAAGATTATCAAAAGTGATCCCATACAAACATGATAGTAATTTAGAATTCATGAAGAATGTTTTGTGTTTAACTATTCAAGAGAGTTCATAAACGAAAATATTATTTAAGATATTCTTTTCACCTCTTTAAAAAATTTAATTTGGTTTGGGGGCCCATTTAAATGGAATAATATCTTTATAATTTGTTGCATTTTGGTGATGGGAATTTTCTCACACGCTCTAAAAAATGATTGTGATCTAAGTGCAACACATTACCTAACCTCAGTCATTCAATGAAGAAAAAATTGAATTAAAACCCCTTAATAGTCTAGAGGAAAACAAAAATCCCGAATGAAGTAAAAATATATATTAAAAAATATGGGGAGAGTTTGGTTTTTTTACTTTAAGACAATATAGTAAACATGCTATTGAGATTGAACAATAGAAGACAAAATTTCTTTAAAAACGATTATATGAGAAGATATAGTCGATCTAATATTCCCCTTCACTATTAATTTATACTTATCCCATATTAATAGAATTCATTCAATTGTAATCCCATAATCCTATCAACCCAAACCCTACAGGAACTAACAAGACAAAAAATATAGAAAAATTGAGCCTTTAGTCAACTTCGAGACATCCAATCGCAGCACCCTACTTTGATTATTATCCAAAAGCCAACATATTATCAATGGTAAATTAGGGAATAATATCCCCCCTAGATTTTATTATCAATGTTGATTAGGTATGGTACTTGAACACTACAATTTTATCCCAAGTTTATTGTTTTTTTCAATTGAGGTTTGACTCACATGCTTTACACAAGCCTGACCATGTGGTCATGTGCAAGTCAATCGAGTAACATAGAAATTAAAACACAATTATTTGATCAAAATTAATGAATTACAGTATTTTTATGGATTCCAAATAAGTACATTAATGGATTATGAATTAGATCAATATAAAATGAAATCCCTTTTACTTGGGTGGAGTTGTCATTATAGAGATGTTTTGCCTAAGAAATTGATTGAAAGGGGAACACACAATCTCTTCTCCACTCATAGATTAAAGCCCGTGATGAAAAAAAAACAAAGTGAAAGTTGATAAACACATAATATTAATTGATAAAAATTTCAAGATACAAGCATGATAGAAAAGCAATACAAAGTGGAGGTTGGATAGGAGATCCTTCTTGGAAGAGATGTTTTCACAAGGACATACATCTTCCAAGAGTTGTGGGGTGTTCCCTTGAACCATCCTTTCCTCCAAAACATCCCAAATCCTATGAAAACCCTAAAAATAGTGATAACCCCCTTTAAATAGAGTATGTGAGGGATAGGGTTACATAACTCTTTTATGTGTGAAATGAAAATTCGGGAAATATTTTATTCCACGTTACACTACATAGTTGACCTCGAAAAAGAATCAATTTTCTATCCCTATAGAAGAATTATTTTTGAAGAATCATGTCCCCGATTTTTACAAATATTTGGGACCAATCCAAGCACGAATGATGAATATGGTGCCCAATCACTAAATTGATATCAATTATGGTGAATCCATACTATCTTCGAGTTCGTGGACAATTTAGGCCACTCAAATGCACGATCCATCTCTCATATCCAAAATATAATTTGTATCTCATTATTTCAAAAACACAGTTACAAAATTTAATGTAAAATTAGTTTACAAAAAAATATTTAAGATTGAAACATTACCTGGAATTTGAAAGGGTAAGACTAAAATTTCATCAAATTTGAAAATAAATAATCTAATGCAAGATATTCAATAATTCAACGTATTTAGCACAATGTGAAGAAATTATATCTTTTATTATCAATAAAATAGTCAATAAAAATGTGTTTATTCAACTCCCCCACACTTACATGTTTGCAATCATGGAATAAACTCATATCATGTATTCGAGAAAATTATCAAAATATATGTATGTTCATATTTCTCATTCCAAAATGGAAGTGTATGAAATTTATGAATCCCATCAACAGTTAATATAAATAAATATTTAATTCATTTTCCCAAAATTTGTGTCAAAATAAAATTGAATGAGAATCATAACACTAATCATATAGAAACTAGTCATGGGTCTACCCTGTCACTATTTCACACCGTGTGTATGTACCAACCTTTCCAATCTCATAAATCCACCATTATATAGTATATTTAGGTCATGCAAAACAAATATTATTAATTGGTTTAATTCATCGATCCTGTTATCTATTCTATTGAAATCTAATTTGAAGACCCATTCACATAAGCGTTACTAAAAGTCAAACCTTAAGTTCCCGATCTATATATCCTCATACATTTTACATTTCATCACTCCCCTCATTTAATATTTTTTGTATTTTAAGTTTCACTTGGAAAAAATATCACATTCAACTCTTAACCCATGTTTGAACTTCTCAGGAAATTAATTATAACAGTTATAAAAAGATCAAAGGTCGAGTAAAATTGATTTTTGACATATCCAAGACACTAACCTCTTTTTATGGCATACAACTATCAGATAACATGTTCACATGAATCGGTCAATTTGATATAGTAATCAAATTGATTAGAATATAAATGAACATATGGATAAATCAATAAATTTATTTACCTAAGATTACTATACATTCAATTGAGTATGAAAAATTTCACAAGTCATGGTTTGGTGGAATATTTTGTGGAGAAATCAATGACACAATTTACTATGAACAAATATAAAAAATAATGATGTCATAATCTAAAAGGTTTTATAATGACACAACCATTCATCTCATAGAAAAATTCATTTTTTTGAAAAAATCTAACCTTGATGATCAAATCGAACTCGTGCTTATCATTTTACCAATGAATTTTAAAAACATGAATTTTTCATTCACAAAAAAATCCTAAATATCAACCCTATAATGTTGTCCCCTCCCCAGTGCTTAAAATATTTCATTTCCCTCAATGTGTACCTATGAGATAATATGATCACAGGAAAAGTAAAATTTTAATTTCAACAATTAATATATAAATTAAAGGGTCAGGAACATCCTGATATTCTCAAGTGATGATGGGGTCATGTAGTGTGATGAAATCTAGTGCATCAGTAGTAATTCCATACATGTATTTCTTAAAACATATCATGTTGACTTTAATTCTATTTACAATTCCCTCTTGTGAGATCTCTATTACACCATAAAGAAAAACATTACATAAAATATAAGGACCTATCCATATGGAACACAACTTATCAGGAATTAGCTTCATCCATGAACTATAGAGATGGACTTTTACTCTAGCATGGAACACCCTTGGTTGGATCATTATATCCTGAGATTATTTTGATCTTTCCTTGTAGAGCCTTGAGTTCTCTTATATAGACAATCAAATCTCCCCACTTTCTTTCTTTCGCAGATTCTTTGGATTTCAGTTTGGGGAAAATCCATGTTGCATTTTTTTTATATCCCAATAACCCCAATGCTCAACTTCTAGAGGGAGATTACATGATTTCCCAAAAAACTCCAAAATGGGGTCATAGTGATTAGAATTTTGTATTCCATCATATAATCCAAATGTACATCATCAAATAGCTTACTCCAATCATAATAATTTAGCTAAACCATTTTGTCCACAATTTGTTTTCATCTCCATATTTTAAACATCAGCCTAGTAATTTGTTTTGGGTTGGTATGGTGTTTATTTTTGGTGTGACACCCCATAATTTCAAAGGAGGGAAGACAAATTCCGATTAAAAAATGTGTGTCCCTTGGTCACTGATGATGTCCTTCAGTACTCTTAACATACAAAAAAACTATTCTTTGACATCATCCAATACAACATTAGAATCATCAGTCTTGGTGGAAATAGACTCCACCAATTTTATAACATAATCAACAACAACAAAAATATAAACAAAACCAAATGAATTATGAAAAGGCCCCATAATATCAATTTTCCTAACATAAAAAATCTCATAGAATTATATGTTTTTTGAGGCATATCAATTCTCTTATAATTTTTCCAGTGTGTTGACAACATGATCATGACTTCCAAAACACTTGTGCATCATAGAATAATCATGTGAAATTAAATTTAGATTCCAAAACATTCCTCGCTGTTCGTTGGGGTGCAAAGTGTCCATCACAAGAATGTGTGTGACATAATTTCATAACAGACTCAAACTCCATATTATGAATATGCCTCCTGGAAACATGATCACTACACATGTTCTAGAGGCTGGGATCATCGCTAACATAATACAGAGAGTCAATAATTAATGTTTTGACTTGGTGTTTCATTAAATTTGAAGAGATATCAGATGAAAACATGTTGTTCACTAAATTAGCATACAAAGAATGCGTACCTGAGATGGAATAATGATGATCATTGGGGAAAGTGTTCTGAAGTGGTACCTAGGCCATGGTGTTAGCCTCTAGTGTGTGAGTAATCCCTCTCATGTGGTCTGTCACCAGGTTCTCAGACCCCTTCTTGGCATTTATTTCATCATCAAATTCTTGAATATGAAGCATCTTTCAGATAAGTCTGGGCTTTGCATCTGGCTTCTTTAAAAGGTGCCTCAATATTGAATGGTTAGAAAAAGATACTTCTTTAGTTCCGAATAAATATTAATGGAATTTATCTAAAAAAATATGATGCCAACAAACTCCTTTTCTTTGGTTGTGTGGTTTGATTGGAATAAATCTAATGTCCTCAATGCGTATGCTATCACATGTGAACATTCCTACACCCTCTGTGATAAGGATCCTCCAATAGCATTATTGGATGCATCAAACATATGCTCAAAATGAATATCCTTTTGTGTGGGATGTATGATTTATGGAGTGGTTAGAGACTTTTCATCTCATCAATTGATATCCTTCATAAGTCCTCTCACAAAAAATCAGAACCTTGTTGAAGTAATCACGATAAAGGAAGGGAATCTTGTTAAAATATTTGATGAAGCGCCAATAAAAGATCACATACCCTAGGAATGATATAATAACATGCACACAAGAAGGATAGGTAAAGGATGAAATAATATATATATTAGATATATCAACCTATATATCATGTTTTCATAGTACAATACCAAAGACAATTCCATGCTCTACATTGAAAGAACACTTTTCAATGTTTTGGACCAGATTCTTCTCAATAAAATTATTCAACACCATTCCCAATAAATTTAGGCATTCATCAAATGTGGATTCATACATTGTAAAATCATCCAATAATACCTCATTTTAGTATCAATAAAATCATAAAAAATACTCACCATGCATTTATATAAGGTACGTGTGGCATTGTAAAGACCAAATGGCATCCTCCGATTGGGAAATGATCTAAATGGACAAGAAAATGGTGTATAATCTCGACCTTATAGCTCTATAAGATCCTAAAAATATCCATAAATTACATCCAAGAAACAATAATGTGTCTTCCCAACTAGTCTTTCAAGCATCTGTTCAATAAATGGGAGGGGAAAATGGTCCTTGCGAGTGGATTTATTTAGTTTCCTAAAATAAATAAACACCTACAAACTGTTTTCATCCTCATTGGAACTTACTCATATTTGCCATTTTTTACAACTATAACACCACTTTTCATATGCACATCCTAATTCAGACTTACCCCCATTGAATCTAAAATTGGATAAATTATACCTACTTCGAAAAAAATTTCAACTACTTTTTGGACAACTTCTAGAAGAGAGGGATTCAGTCTCTATTGTGTATGTCTGACTAGTTTTTCACCATCCACAAAAAGAATCATATGCAGGCAAATGGAGGGGAAAATACCAAATATTTTATCCAAAATCCACCATATTTCCCTAATGTTCTCCCTCAATGTATTCAAAATATTTTCTTCATGTTCAAATGTGAGTTTATTTGAAAAGATAACAGGTAACCTCTCACCACTAAACATGTATGAGTATTTGAGATTTGGTGAGATCCAATGAAGGGGGGATGATGTATGGATAGAAACATTGAAGGAACTTAAATATTTACAAAAATAACATCAGTATCAGAATAAACATCATTAAAGTTAGAGAATAATTCATACTATCCATCTGCATACTCATTAGCCATGTCATAATCAGATTGAACATTATCAAAATAAGAATATGAATCCATTTCAAAATCTATTCAAAGAGAATATTGTGAATTATAAATAGGTGTGGAAGTACTCTTATACATCAATCTAGAACCAATTCTCATTATCCACGTAATCATAGGTAAATAAAAATCCATGTGGTTATTACATTGTGGTTCAAAATGGGAGATAACAAGAGCAGAATGGTCCTGTGTGGGGTAATTCATGGAATCTATAATATTAAAAATTAATAATTCATCCCAAAAATACAAGTAATGTATACCATCATGGAAATTTATGACTATTTTTTTATTTTTTAGTAAGGGAATAAATATGATAATTGGATCATGTGAACTTACCTACTAGTCCTCCATTTTAAGCACATAGAAATCTGCTAGAAATATCATGTATCTTACCCGGAAAAGTACATACTGATGTACTTACACTGGATATGTTGTAGCCATATTTTATAACTACACCACTACTCTTGATGGAATCAACTCACCAACCTATAAATAATAGAATATAGAGTGAAGAATCAGATTTATGGAAGCTCTCAAATCTCATAATGAATCATATAAGTCTAACTCCCCAATGGTGAAAGGGATGGTGAATATCCCTAGATCCATTAAACTTGTATTAATTATTATATTTTGTGTAATGAGTGTTGAAACATTCCTTTCATGATTGATCTTAAAATTTACTTTTATCCGAATTCGATTGGTAAAAAAATCTTTTAAAAATTTTGCATACCTTGGTATTTTCATGATGAATTAATGTAGAGGGATTTTTATCTCCACATGATTGATTGTGTCCATACCATTTTTTAATCCCCACCTCAGATATCATCTTTGTTTGTACATCCCTATTTTGTATTGGAAGGGGTTTATGAAGAACTAAATCGATCTTTTTCTTACCTTTTTCTTTCTCTATGGGTTTCTCATCAGTTGTTCTTGAATGGGGATTATACAAAGTTGAGTTTAATCCCAGTGGAATGGTAGGTGTAGAAACATTAGCTGTTTTTTTCTCACTTTTGAATGAGATGGTGCTGACAATCTCCATTGGATTTAGAGTAGTTTGGGAAGGATGATTTATATATTCTTTCATACGAGTTCATAGAGGGAAGTGAAATCTAGCTCGTTTGAGTCTTTATCTCACTAAACTCTAAACTATGACTCATTAGCACATTCTGTTGATTAAGAACAATTTGTTTTAATATTTCATCAGTGTTAGAATCTACCTTGGATAGGGGGCCCCCTTGTGTTGTCTAGTTGATGTTTCAGATTCAAATATCCTTTTGGGTTGTTTGAAACCCTACTGGTAAGGCAGAGTTTGTTGTATGTTTGGTTAAAAAGGGGGGCTATTTTGATGTTCAGAGCCATAACTAATGTTCTATTTACCATTCCACCCCTAGTCTTATGTTGTAGCAAATGAGTAATAATTGTTTTAGGGATGTTTTTGTATTTTATGCTGATACGGTCTCCTAGGAAACAATGGTACACAATCTTATATTACATCTTCAGGTTGTAAATAATACATCATATCCTTAGAAGCTCCATAATGTGAGAATGGGAATTTTATATGTTTTATTTATGGTTTCACTGTTGAGAATACCACATTGAATTATTTTAAATGATTTTTTGGATCCTCACCAGATAAGCCATGAAATTATAAAAGATAGTTAATTAACAAAAACGTTAGTTCAATGTCCGATTCAATAGTTGGATATGTAATGCATGTATGTTGATAACTAATATCATGTGGACAAAACTCTCAAATAGTACTATTGAGTTCATTATTGTTACTTTCAGCCATTAAATGTGTTTTAATATTATTTAGAAGAGTTTCCAATTTCAAAATTCCTAGTGTGGAGGAATTCCCCAATTGGGTAAATGTAGAATCTTCATATAGACAATGATTGTATGATTTGATCCCTAAGGATACGCTCAATCATGGGGTCTAGATCAAAGAGATCCACAATATGGGATTATATCAGAAATCATAGAAAATAGAATGCAAAAAATAAATGAACACCAATATAATTAAATGAGGTTTCAATTAAAGGTATGAAAAAAAAGTTGTTGGGAAGAAATTACTGAAAAGAAAAGGGAGAAAAATAATAGAGAAAAAATAACAAATAATAATAAATAAATTTCTTAAAATTGGTTGAGGAAAACAATTTCATCCCTGGTAATGATGCCAATTTTTCTGGAATTGTCACAGAAGCTCTCTAAAATGTTAGTGATTTAACTAAGTGTAGTATAGTTGTAGACCTAGGCCATTATATCAAGGAGGAAGTGAATAAAACAAAACTTAATAGGCTTGAATAAAAAAAATCAAATAAGTGAAAAAATGAAACACTTGATAAGGAGGGTTTGGTTTTGTGACTTTAGGGCAGAACACTAAACATGTGAATCAGAAGAAACAATCTAAGACACAATTTATTTAAAAAACTTATATGAGTAGATGTAGTCGATCTAATATTCCACTTCATCATTCATTTATCGAAATCCCATATGATTATAATTCATTAAATTGTAAACCATTAACCTTTTCAACCCCCAAACCTAGTAGAAATTAACACAACCAAAAATATAGGAAAAAATTGTATTCGACCAACTTCAAGTCTTCCAATCGCAGCACCATGATATGATTGTGATCACAAAGCCAAATGTTGGTCAATAGTGAATTATTTAATCAAATATTACCTTTATTTGATAATTAATTATGGTTAGGGATGATACACGAACCCTACAATTCTATCCCACATTGATTTTATCTTGCGATTGAGGTTTCACTCACACGCTTTACACAAGCCTGACTATGGGGTCATGTGCAAGTCAATCGAGTAACATAGAAATTAATACTCAAATAATTGATCACAATTTATGAAATAAATTATTTTTATCGATTCAAAATAAATAAATGGAGGGAGTACATATTAGATCAACTGTAAACAAAATATCTCTTCCATAGGTGGAGTTTTCATTATTGAGACATTTTCTATATGTAATAAATTAAAAGGGGAAAACCAAATCTTGTCTCCTCTGTTATATTCTAGAAAAAAATGATAGGATGATTTAAATAGAGAAATATTGAAGACTAATTGAAGAAAAATTTAGGATAAAATCATTCAAAAAATGAAATACAATGTGGAGGTGGGAGAGGATAACCTTCTTAGAAGAGATGTTTTCACAAGGCCTTACTTATTCCAAGAGTATTGAAGTGCTACCAAGAACCACCATTTCCGACACACCTTCCTTAATCCTCAACCAACCCTCCCAAATATTAATTAACCCCATAAAGATATTTTGGGAGGGTTACAGTTACATTTCCGTTTTACGTGTGAAATCAAAATTCGGACAGATGTTTTATTCCCACTTGCACCACATAGTCGACCTATAAAAATAATACATTGTCTAGAATTATAAAATGATGATTTGTTAGAAATCATGTCCCCATGATTCCTAAATATTATGTAGAGACCCGAAGCTTAACGTACATAGACATTACATTACTTTTCCGAAATACTTAGTACATAACAAAAACACACACACAAGGACCGTAATAGTTTAGTGTCTTTGGAATCTCGGAATATAATCTTCTAATCATGGTGAATGATCTTCAACATCTCCCATAAAGATCTTCTTTTTTAAACCTAAATCCTTTCATTATATCCTGGGGAAAAGAAAATATAAAAGGGTGAGCTCAAATGCTCAGCAAGGGTAAATAAAAGAAATATCAATCACGTCATATTCATAATAACATATCTTTTGGAAATCTTAACCTGCAAAAGAGATCATAATTTCATAACATGGGATAAATAATAGTAGTGAAATTTAATCCCAATAATCATAACATAAAACATGAAACATTGTGGAGTATACACATAATCATATAGAATCATTTCTTATCAGTCAAGACTCATTGCCAAGACTATCTTAGTGGACAAATTCCATTTCTAAACTGAGTTCACTCCCCGTTTCAGTCCTGTTTCACGGAACCGGTATAACCTACCATTCCAGCCATGTCTATCTCATGAGATATAAAATCTTTACCCAATGCATTGGAGGGAGATATAGGTCTCACCCATCTCATAATGATACCATTCTTATTTGACCCACAAAATCATAAACCATACATCATAGCATAACCCATGTAATAAAAATGGGAATCTTAAAAATCATGACATCATAAAACAATTCATATAAGATAAAGGAATTCATAAAAATAATTCCATCACAACATAATCAAATCAATGTAATAATATGGATATAAACAGAACCCTTTATTATCATATATGGAAAATAATTTTGATAAAACACTTGAACTCCAATCTTGAGGAAAATATCCTTTCTTCTTCAAAAACACTCTTCCTTTCTTAACATGTCATAAAATTCTAAACTAAAAGAAGTTGATTAAAAATAAACATGAAAACTAGTAAAGGAATATTCTTGGAAATAATGTTTTAAAAATCCATTCATGCCGTATAAGTAGAAAAACATTCTTCGTACTTTTGTCGAAAAAGTCAAAAAGTACCTCGTACGAAAATCGACAAAAGATTCCTTTCATATCCTTTACTAAAAACTCACCAAAGGGTAAAATTGGATTTAAAAATTTTTAGGTGGATGAAAATAATATTACATATTGAGGAAACATGGATGTGGATGATAAAATACACCCTAGTAAATACTAAAGTATAAACAATCTCGGATAAAAATGAGATTGTGATATTTCCCTTACCTTAGGTCTGATTTGCTTCGTAAGTGTCCGAACCTCCTGTATAATGATTTAAATAATGTTATTGACTTATTCAAAAATAATACTTATTGTTATGATATATATGGTCATATTCTTAGCTTCTTATTAGTAATATTTCATTACTACTTGTTATTCGGGTGTTTATTACTTTTTGTTCTTATGCGTGTTTGTCGAATAAATTATTATTCTTCTCTTTAGGTTATAGATACCTCATTTACAGAATTTTATTATTGTAATATATATCATATTCATTCATTCAATTAATTTATATAATCATTAGTCAATGAAGATCATGTAGAACGAATCGCATCACATCGTGGAGACGGTATTCCGTACGTACGCACGAGCGATGATATCATTCCCATGATCGTGGAATTGTATTGGAGTGTATGTATACTATTTCAGAATCAATATCACTTTTTTATAGTCATATATAGTCATTATTTACACCATTATACCCATCCAAGTAAGGTGGTGGTGGAAAATAGATTACACCACTGCGTGGAGACGGTATTCCGTACGTACGCATGCGCGGAGATTTCTTTTTCTGTAGGATGGATAGTTGGTGAAATAGGGATGTTTCATACATATATTAACATATAATTATATGAGTTATACTGATGTTATTACATAATAATGAATCAAATAAAGAAGAATAAGTGGAATAAGAAATAAAGATGAAAGAATCGGTAAGGGACATTACCTCTTCTTTGAAGTGCTTCTTTGAGACCTCCTTTTAGGGTACTAAAAAAGGTTTTTAAAGAAGACAAGAACCTCTATGATGTTTCTAGGGAAGAGGAGAGGAGAAATATTCAGGTGTTGGCCAAGATTGAAGTCTCAAAGTGGTGTGAGGAAGAGGGGGAGGAGGTGCCCTTTTATAAGGGAGGAGAGGGGCAACTTTGGAATAACTAAAAATATTATTTTATTATATAGTCAAATTCGGTTTTTAATAGATACAAATTGATATATTTAAAATATAAAGTTGTTAGGGGTCGAAATACTAACATCCAATATAATTTAGACAAGTTTAGGTATCAATTTTAACCTTATCATTTAGGTTTAACTTTAAGTTAGATAATTTAACTTTCACTGTGTCTTCTTGTTTTCTTACACTATAAGGTTAATAAACATACTATATCAAGCCAAACGAACCCCAAGTTGTTTATTATTAATATATATAACCTTATATAAGTCATTTGGACGAACCTTATATTTTTAAAAGTAAAATAACAATTAATAATATAATATTTTTTTTAAAAAAGATTTTATGTCAATTTTGACACTATTTAGTAATTGATTTTTGTGAAACTCATAACATAATTATTAGTTCAAACCATGTTAATTAAATCAATACTAACATGTCATAATAACCTATAAAATTATTGTAATTCATAAAAAGTCTTAAATTACATTTATTTGGGTATTTATAACATCCATTATGTCAATATTTCATTAATAAGACAATTACTGCATCATCTTTGTGTCATAATAAATGATAATTATTTAATCCCTAAAAATTGTAAATAATTTTCTATGATGTATATAATTGTATTATATTTCTGGAGACTATTAATGTTCAAAGATTCATGAAGTTTATCACTAAATTAAAATTATTATACTTATAAGATTTAAGAAAGTGACTTGTTGTCACATTCTTTGGTTTTAAAAATAATTAAATTATAATCATGGACAAAAGTCCATTAAATGAATCTAATCCGACCCTTAGGTGATATGGGTCGACTTTTATCCATCCAATAAGATTTTTACATGTGTTATGGTAATTTTATAATATTATATTTACCCTTAATTACCCGATTTAACTTTAATTATGGTAAATAAAATTTACCGTAGTTACTATTCATAACTTCCAAAAATAAAAAGTAGCTTATTAACATAATTTGGATCCACTGATTCCAAATATGGAATCCATTTTTCCAAATTCAATACACAAAAGTTGCAGAAATTAAATTAAAATTAATCCCATTGTTGAAAGAAAACGGGTTTTTCTTTAAAACATTGCAAAAGATTGAATTGATTTATCCTACGAATTCAAGGTAGAATCAATTCTAATAACATGAATTATATTAAATGGTAAAAATATTTTATATTTATACTTTAAAATAATTCAATATTATAATTTAACGATATAAATTATTGTGATGAAAACAGTTTTTTTCAATTAAAATATAGCGTGTTTTTACTATTCATCAAAATATGAAAGTTACCAGAATAATATGAAAAATTTATCCAAAGTAAATTTTTATTTTATGATTCCAAAGAATAATTTTATTTTGTCAAATTGAACTTATAAACATGTCAAAAACTATATTTAAAGTGGGTGCGCCATCAAAAGGCGGCAAAACTTTATTTTTTTAAAAATACTTATTTTACCCGAAAAATTTATTTTGTTCTTATACCATGTTTTAGAAAATGTGTAAGACGAAAAATAATGTTATAAGATTCAAAATTTAGTTAATACTATTCATAACAGCTAGATCATAATAAAATTATTATAATATAGCGTTGTTTAGTAAAACTCGGTATCACGTACAACACACGCTATCGAGGAAGGTCGTGATTGCGTGTAATGCAAGCCAAGTCAGGGTTGCGTACTGTGCAAGAATCTTTCGTTGTTTTGTATAACATAATCCAACCATATTTCATTTATACATTGAATATATATATATACTCAATGTTGCGTAGAATAACTATTATCAAAATTGTGTGTAACACGATCCAAGAATAGTGTTATGTATACTGCAAGCTAATACGGTGTTGCGTATAGTGCAAGGTAATCTTGGTGTAGCATACAACTCAAGAAATTAATGAAATTAAAAGAATATTTTTCATAAAATCTCGGGGTGTTACATTCTAACCCCTTAAAATGAATTTCGCCCTCGAAATTCGTCGGGGTTATAAATGGTTTACTATTCGAAAGTCTCTTTAATAGAAACCCACATCGTAAAAACGAATACTAAAACCAATCCTTAAAAACAAAAGTATGAAACGTAATGTTTACCCAAATAAACTAATCACTGGGTTTCCACATAAGTGAAAATATGGATATGGAAGAGAAATCTAACCATCATGTTCTGATGGAGAGTGGTAGAGAACATGGCTATAGAAAAGCCAGCAATCACAAAGACATAAATTTGTGACGATCTATGGTACCATCTAATTCATCAGAAATAAGAGCACTAAGACATCATTTTTGGTTTTCAAGATCATTTCCCTAACGTTGATGAAATTGGAATTAGAAGAAATAATTTTGTGATTTTGGTATAGTCTCACCGTTTATCATTCTTTGGACAATTTCCACTTCATATCTTAAAGAAATGACGCTGAATTTGTCATTCGTGATGTGTTAGCAGATCATGTGATAGAATGATGGGTCATTCCATCTATCTCAAACAAAAGGTTAGAAAAGTTATCAAAAAATACATAAGTCCATCTATAGTGAGATTAATCATATATGATTCCTAAAATGGACTTATACTTCATATATCATACTACTTAATATAATAAAACTAGTTTCTACTAAACAGGGACTTCCTGTAGGCCAGTGGTAGGCGATAAAGGCCAGTCGCACATCGGTTGTGGGTTCGATTCCCACAGACTTGTCCGACGCGCTGGGTTGTCGCTCGTCCTGCAGGTTGTCCTTTTTCTAAATCTATATTACTATAACATCCCATCAACAATATCAAAAAAAAATTTATCCTTAAACAATACTAACTTATGTCCAACAAAATCCATTCCAATATTTAGGGTTTTCTAAAATACTTCTGTCCAAGCTCATAGTATAAAGAAAATGATCACGTGAATGCCATAATTTATCCCCCATATATCATAAGATATATCTTATTGGTCAAATTACAAACATGTGAATACCATAATCATGTATTCTCTTGAAGAATGAATATCCATTGAACCGTAGTGAAAACATGAATGCAGTTAAAAGTTAACACTTTCCTCATACCAAAATCTTCAAAATTCTATATCCTCAAACCATGATATCACTTAGTCCTTATATCAATCATGAGCTCATGAATACTATCAAACATATTAGATTCTCTTTATCCCTTCATTATGTGCATATCATCTGCTTTCCAAAAATATTTCAATCACTTTTCATGGTTACCAATGCCATAAAATTATTGAAAACCACAATAGACCAAAACATAAATATTCCAATATTCCATGATACTATATACAACATTTTTCTGGAATCCGATTACATAAACACTTAATCATTCCACCACATCGTTGTCATATTCAACATCGCCAATGGTGATTGCATGTGACTTCCCTTTTTCCTTTTCCTTAAGTGGTTGCTCATTTCGATCATCACTAACCCTTGGATTAGGGAATTTATTAGCATAATACCACATTTCCTTACACTTGAAGCATTGAAGTGTAGTAGGTTCATTCTGTGTATCCCTTACTTTGTTTGCATAATTAGGCATCTTCTTCCTATCATTGAGGCATTCAAATGCCCGATGACCTTGCTTTCCACATTTGGAACATTTACTTGTCCCTTTAATACAATATCCACCATGCTTCTTTACAAACATTGATCATAAGAAAACATTCATCTTCTTTTCACCATTATTCTGAGATTTCTCTTTGAACTCCATCTTTCGTTACTTGTCAAAACTATGAGATGGATAAGTAACACCAACTTCTATTTCTACCTTGATAGCACAACGCACAATTTCTTCATAGCTACTGAAGTCTCTTATAGCTAATTCCCTTCGAAGATTTGGTTTTATTCCACTAAAGAATCGATCAACTTTACTTTCAGGTTGGATGATAAATCCAGATGCATACCTTGAAAGCCTTGTAAAATTCGCTTTGTGTATACCAACAGATTCATCATCCTTTTGCTTTAGTTCAAGAAACTCCTTCTCCATCTTTGTTCGAAGAATACGAGGGAAGTACTTATTAAAAAATAAGTTCTTGAACCCGTCCCATTCCATGGACTCAATTTCATCTCTTTGCCTCGTATTCTTGATAAGATTCCACCATTGATCAGCTTCACCTTCCAAACGATATACTTATAAGATGAATTTATCATGTTCAGAACATTGAAGTACTGAAAATATCTTTTCAGTGGTACTGATCTATTGTTCAACAACAAGTGTATCAGAAGACCCACAGAAAGAAGGTGGGCATTGCCTCATGAAGGACTCAATAGAATGTTGTTCCCTTCTCTGCTCATTTGGAAGTCCAGAATGATTCATAGCTTGTGTAAGTATAACAATAAGATTTTGCACTCCATATCCCATAACATTTGTTTGTTCAGGAGGATAATCATTTCATTGTCCATTACATTGATCAACACGGTTCCTTCGGGTTCCAGCCATCGTCTAAAACCCAAAAAGAGTAGTGTGAGAGGCAACAATTGTGTAAGGGAAAACAACATAATAAAGGGGGAGTACCTTCAATATCTAACATCTTAGGTTTAATTCTATGATCGTTAGCGTAATTCTAGTACTATAACCTATATGTATACTTAACCTTAGGGACATCCCTAGACATACCTTAGAAATATCTCTAGGGATCTCACTAAAGTTCTCAAATCCTAGTTTCCAAAGGTTAACTACACCTTTCATATGATACCAACTGTAGAGACCAGAATCTTAACATACATAGACATTACATTACTTTTGCGGAATACTTAGTACATAACAAAAACACACACACAAGGACCGTAATAGTTTAGTGTCTTTGGAAACTCAGAATATAATCTTCTAATCGTGGTGAAAGATCATCAACATATCCCATAAAGATCTTATTTTTTTAAACCTAAATCCTTTCATTATATCCTGGGGAAAAGAAAACATAAAAGGGTGAGCTGAAATTCTCAGTAAGGGTAAATAAAAGAAATATCAATCACGTCATATTCATAATAACATATCTTTTGGAAATCTTAACCTGCAATAGAGATCATAATTTTATAACATGGGATAAATCATAGTAGTGAAATGTAATCCCAATAATCATAACTTAAAACATGAAACTTTTTGGAATACACACATAATCATATAGAATCATTTCTTATTAGTCAAGACTCATTTCCAAGACTATCTTAGTGGAGAAAGTCCATTTCTGAACTGAGTTCACTCCCCGTTTCAGTCCTGTTTCACTGAACCGGTATAACCTACCATTCCATCCATGTCTATCTCATGAGATATAAAATCTTTACCCAATGCATTGGAGGGATATATAGGTCCCACCCATCTGATAATGATACCATTGTTATGTGTGCCACAAAATCATAAACCATACATCAAAGCATATCCCATGTAATAAAAATGGGAATCTTAAACATCGTGACATAATAAAACAATTCATATAAGATAAAGGAATTAATAAAAATAATTCCATCACAACATAATCAAATCAATGTAATAATAGGGATAGAAACAGAACCCTTTATTATCTTAGATGGAAAATAATTTTGATAAAACACTTGAACTCCATTCTTGAGGAAAATGTCATTTCTACTTCAAAAACACTCTTCCTTTCTTAACATGTAGTACAATTCTAAACTAAAAGAAGTTTATTAAAAATAAACTTGAAAACTTGTAAAGGAATATTCTTGGAAATAATGTTTTAAAAATCCATTCATGTCGTATAAGTAAAAAAAACATTCTTCATACTTTTGTCGGAAAAGTCAAAAAGTACCTCGTATGAAAAACGAAAAAAGATTCCATTCATATCCTTTACTAAAAACTCACCATAGAGTAAATTTGGATTCAAACAATTGTAGGTGGATAGAAATAATATTACATATTTAGGGAACATGGATGTGGACGATAAAATACACCCCAGTAAATACTAAAGTATAAACAATCTCGGATAAAAATGAGATTGTGATATTTCCCTTACCTTAAGTCCGATTTGCTTCGTAAGTGTCCAAACCTCATGTATAATGATTTAAATAATATTATTGAATTATTCCAAAATCATACTTACTGTTATGATATATATGGTCATATTCTTAGCTTCTTATTAGTAATATTTCATTACTACTTGTTATTCGGGTGTTTATTACTTTTTGTTCTTATGCGTGTTTCTCGAATAAATTCTTATTCTTCTCTTTAGGTTATAGATACCTCAATTACAGAATTGTATTTTTGTAATATATATCATATTCATTCATTCAATTCATTTATATAATCATTATTCAATGAAGATCATGTAGAACGAATCGCATCACATCGTGGAGATGGTATTCCGTACGTACGCACGAGCAATGATATCATTCCCATGATCGTGGAATTGTATTGGAGTGTATGTATACTATTTTAGAATCAATATCACTTTTTAATAGTCATATATAGTCATTATTTACACCATTATACCCATCCAAGTATGGTGGTGGTGGAAAATAGATTACACCACGGCGTGGAGACGGTATTCCGTACGTACGCATGTGCGGTGATTTCTTTTTCCGTAGGATGGATAGATAGTGAAATAGGGTTGTTTCATACTTATAATAACATATAAGTATATGAGTGATACCTATGTTATTACTTAATAATGAAACAACTATAGAAGAAGAAGTGGAAGAAGAAATAAAGATGAAAGAATCGGTAACGGGCATTACCTCTTCTTTGAAGTGCTTCTTTGAGACCTCCTTTTAGGGTACTAAAATAGGTCTTTGAAGAAGAACAGAACCTCTATGATGTTTTTAGGGAAGTGTATAGGAGAAATATACAGAGGTTGGCCGAGCTTGAAGGCTCAAAGTGGTGTGAGGAAGAGGGGGAGGAGGTGCCCTTTTATAAGGGAGGAGAGGGGTACCTTTGGAATAACTAAAAATATTATTTTATTATAAAGTCAAATTCGGTTTTTAATAGCTCCAAATTGATATAGTTCGAAGATAACGTGGGTAGGGGTCTAATTAATATCGTTCAATAGAATTTAGACAAGTGAAGGTATCAATTTTAACCTTATCATTTAGATTTAACTTTAAATTAGATAATTTAACTTTCACCGTGTCTTCTTGTTTTCTTACACTATAATGTTAATAAACTTACTACATCAAGCCAAACGAACCCCAACATGTTTATTATTAATATATATAACCTTATATAAGTCATTTTACCGAATCTTATATTTTTAGGAATAAAATAACAATTAATAATAAAATATTTTTTTTAAAAACTATTTTATGTCAATTTTCACACTATTTAGTAATTGATTTTTTTGAAAATCTTAACAGAATTATTAGTTAGAACCAAGTTAATTAAATCAATACTAACATGTCATATTAACCTATACAATTAGTTTAATTCATAAAAAGTCTTAAATTACATTTATTTGGGTATTTATAACATCAATTATGTCAATATTTCATTAATAAGACAATTACTACATTAGCATTGTGTCATAATAAATGATAATTATTAAATCCCTAAAAATTCTAAATAAATTCCTATGATGTAGATAATTGTATTAGATTTCTGTAGACTATTCATGTTCGAAGTTTCTTGAAGTTTATCACTAAATTAAAATTATTATACTTATAAGATTTAAGAAAGTAACATGTTGTCACATTCTTTGGTTTTAATAATAATTAAATTATTTTCATGGAAAAAAGTCCATTAAATGAATATAATACGACCCTTAGGTGATATGGGTCAACTTTTATCCATCCAATATGATTTTGACATGTGTTAGGGTAATTTTATAATATTATATTTACTCTTAATTACCCGATTTACCTTTAACTATGGTAAATAAAATTTACCGTAGTTACTATTCATAATTTCCAAAAATAAAAAGTAGCTTATTAACATAATTTTTATCCACTGATTCTAAATATGAAATCCATTTTTCCAAATTCAATACACAAAAGTTGCAGAAATTAAATTAAAATTAATCCCGTTGGTGAAATAAAACAGGTTTTTCTTTTAAACATTGCAAAAGATTGAATTGATTTATCCTACGAATTCAAGGTAGAATCAATGCTAATAACATAAATTATATTAAATGGTAAAAATATTTTATATTTATACTTTAAAACCATTCAATATTATAATTTAACCATATAAATTATTGCGATGAATACAATTTTTTTCAATTAAGATATACCGTGTTTTTAATATTCATCAAAATATGAAAGTTACCAGAATAATATGAAAAATTTACCCAAAGTAAATTTTTATTTTATAATTCCAAATAAGAATTTTATTTTGTAAAATTGAAATTATAAACATGTCAAAAACTAGATTTAAAGTGGGTGCGCCATCAAAAGGCGGCAAAACTGCATTTTTTAAAAAATACTAATTTTACCCGAAAAATTTATTTTGTTCTTATACCATGTTTTAGAAAATGTGTAAGACGAAAAATAATGTTATAAGATTAAAAATTTAGTTAATACTATTCATAATGGCTAGTTCATAATAATATTATAATAATATATCATTGTTTAGTAAAACCCAGTATCACGTACAACACACGCTATCGAGGAAGGTCACGATTGCGTGTAATGCAATCCAAGTCAGGGTTGCGTGCTGTGCAAGAATCCTTCGTTGTTTCGTATAACATAATCCAACCATATTTCGTTTATACATTGAATATATATATATATACTCAATGTTGCGTAGAATAACTATTATCAAAAGTTTGTGTAACACGATCCAAGAATAGTGTTGCGTATACTGCAAGCTAATATGGTGTTGCGTATCGCACAAGGTAATCTTGGTGTAGCATACAAGACAAGACATTAATGAAATTAAAAGAATATTTTTCATAAAATCTTGGGGTTTTAAAAATTAGGTCCCAATCCAAGACTATAAGAATAAGATACGGACAAAACACTGGAGTGATATCCAATCAGGTGAATTCAGTATAACTTTGACTTCATAGAATATTTAGACCACACATATGCACGATATACCACCCATGTCCAAAATAGAATTTGTAGCTCACTAGGTCTGGAAAAACAACACAAAATTTGAATTCAATATAATTTACAGAAAAATATTTATGATCGAAAAAATAAAATTAATTTTAAAATTGTAAAACTGGGATTTTCATCATATTTGAAAATGATTGATCTAATCCAAAATATCATATATTTCATCATATTTAGTACAATTTGAGGAAATAATATCACTTATTACCATTACAATATTCAATAAAAATTTAATTTCTCATGAGGAAGAAAATCAAAACATAGGATTAGAATTGATTAAACATGATCTAAAGTCTCAACTAGAAGCTCTTGACGATACATGAAGAGAACACTAGAAATTGTGATATAGAAAGATCATGGATAATGTTTAATAGATAAACCTATAGTGGATTTACCTTAATTAAAGGACGATGTCTTTAGTTGATGTTAGATCAGGATGTCTGTTATAGGATTTATGAGAATATATTTCTAATGAGGCTTCTAGAGAAGAAAAATTTAGATTCTAGTAATATGAGGGTGTGCAATATATATATATATATTCCCATATTGATTTAGGATAGATAATGTGTTACTTTGTATCAACCATTATAATTAATAATATAATATTATAGTGTATGATTCATTTTGGGAGGAATAGGAAACATTGAAAATGTGTAATTATTTTTTCCAAAGCATGTAAATATCATGTTATTTTGTATCTATTATTAATTTTCAATAAGATGTTAAAATGTGAGATATCAGTAACTATATCTTGAATAATAAAAACTTCAAGAGGATTAATTAAAATAATGAATTTGTAAAAAATGAACCACTAATCCCCCCACCCCCACTCTCGATGGTCAATCTGGCCTAGGTGATTATATGTTTTATTAGATCTATGATATCTTAAAAGATCCAAGAGATTTTTAATTAAGTGAATATTTTATTAAGTCAATGGTCTCCCCCAAATGGAGAAATATTAACTATCTCTTAAAGATACTAATTTGAAAATTTCTCCCTTGACATATTTGATTATAAAGAAGAGACAAGTAAGAAAGATGAATAAGAATATTACGGTATAGACAGAGATTTCCCTATGGGTAGATAATCAAAATGATATATGTTTCAGTGATTATTCGGATTATTATTTTTCTAATTAAGAAAACTGAAGATGTGTTTATGTTTGATCACATTATAATAAACTCCTTTAATTAAAATATCATATGAAAAAAATCCCAAAGAAGTTCTAAAGAATACTGGTAATGGTTTCAAGGTTGTTTAGGATGTGGAATAACATCTGGAAGAAGATGGTGATGCTATGGAAAATTTATTGGAGAAAATAATTGGGGTATCCCACACACCCACAAATCCGCTGAAATTATCAGAATAAACAATTTCACTTTTTAATAAATGATATTAAGAAACTATTGAATAATTTAATGGAATTTTTTTAGAAATGATTCATTAATATATTTTTTAGAATCATTCCATTAATTTGAAAATATGATTATATGGTTGTTGAAATTTATTAATTATAATATATAGATAAATGGTAAAATAAACTTGATAATTCATTTTCTAAATCAACAATCATGCATGAAGAACAAAGGACGAAGTAGAAAGATGATTGGAAATCCGAACTGTGATCAATTGAGGATGAGTACAACAACCTCAACATGAGAATTTTATACATATAATTGGGACTAAAAAATTAAGATTCACCACATGATTATTCATTCCAAATTACTAAAATTATAATTTTTTCAAAAAATTTTTGTATTAAGGATCATTATAATATTTAGAACATGATATAATACTAAAATAAAATTCCATCATTATCTAAAAATAAGGTTCTCCATATCCAATAAAATACTTTATGTATTAATGATATTTTATATAATGGTATATGATTCACAAAAAACTCATGGAAATTATACATGGGGAAAATTTCTATTAGATCTACCACATAAATGGAGGATGTTAAATTCATGATGAAAAACATTACCCATGTTACATCACCTTGAATGGTGTAGAACTGAAAAGCATCATCCTTTTAAATTTTTTAGAAGTAAACACATTACACCATAAATTAATATAATTTGGTTCATTTGGTGATGTTTGTGTTTCTATATATTTGTGCATGATGTTGTGGAATGTTTTGATAACATGATAATTAATGGATAGAAATGTAGTCCTGCTTTTAGGGATAAAAATATGAATAAAAGTGAAAACTTGCATCAGTGGAGATAAATTGAAATAAAATTAATTTCACTATAAATAATAGATTTGATTGCTTTGATGGTTTTTTGTGATTTATGTAATAGAAGTGCTCACTCTAATGATGAGAACTAGTATGTACCTTTCATGAAAGAATCATCTAATTATGAAAATAGAAGACCATAAAAAATTAAAGGTGCAAAAGAAAATGGGGTGACAAGTCAGTTGTCAATTGTGGAAAAAACATGAATACTTTTAATAAAAATATCACCAAAAAAATTATATATCTTCTCCTATATCTATGGGAGATAAAAAAAAGTTCGTAAAAGCACTTACCCATAGGAAATAAGAGGCTCAGTTTAATTAAGAACAACAAAAATAGGCTTCTAAACAAATTAAATATCAATGTAGGAAAACAAGGTTCAATGTTTTTTGTTGGTGTTGTGAAACAGATGGACATAAATCCTACTCTAAATAGTATAACATGTAATATTTAGAAAATATGATTGAACTCAGGGGTTAATGGTGATCGAATGAGATAATATTCTGAGAGAAAGAATTTTTTCACAATAAATTCATCCAAGATGATAATTAAGAGATATATAAAGGTTTAAAAGAACCTGGTATAAGTTGTAAATAAAATAGTCACACAGTTGGGAAAAAATGACCAGACTGCCAATAGTTATTCACTACATTGTAAAAGGTTACATTCTAAAACAGAAAAAAATGTGGTGAGTCATGCAAATAATATGGGAGGTAAGATAATTCCAAGATAGATTTCCTAGTAATCTATCAAACAGAATTGGAATTGGATAAAAAATTAGAGGAAACTAAAAAAATTCCAAATCTGAAGAAAATAATGCTTCTATGTAACTTGTTAATCTATGTGTATAGTGTGATAAATATTTATTTTCTCTAAAAAAATTGTATATATATTCTCCCATATATGTTGGAGGAGTTTAAAATTAAAATGAATGCAGTGAAAACATAGCATTCAAGCATATGTACTTTAACCATCACCATGAATGGTGCATTTCATTTATTATCTCAAAAATGTTAGTTACTATTATAAATACATATATACACTAAATATATATGATTTATATGATATCTAAATCATTAATATCATTCTGGAGATACTAGACTATTTACCACATTGATAACTTTTAAATATATGGTGTTCATTTTTTACTCAAGTGCCAAATATCAAAAAAAACAACCATTATTAACTAAAATGATAACATAATGTTTTTAAAATTGTAATAAGTGATAAAAAATGAATAATAAATATTAAAATGGTTCCTATGTATGTAGAAATTTACTTTAGTTTATTATATAGGAGATTAAAGAACGAATGGGTCATGTCGGACATGAGGTAAGGGACTTCATCTCAAATTCCTTTCATTGAGGAATATTTTATTTTATACATGACATTCTTTTATGGTGTGTGTAAACCCCTTTTAACCTTCATTCCATTTAAATGGAATTTTTTTATATGAAGCCTTTTACTAAACAACAAAAATGAATGTTTTTTTAACGTATGCGGTGACAAAATCCTTTTTCCACCGATGTGACTATTATTTGATATTTGGTTTCCTTAAAAACCATAGTGTTCTTTAACGGAAAATGAATACCATATACTTTTTACGTGTTTTGGTATTGAAAGTGGTTTGGATAATTCATTTTTTATGTCAATATATTTAAACGATATATTGTGATTGAAATGTGAAAATGTTACCATTCATTTATGTTTTTTTATGTGTTATGAATAAGTTATGGTTCATGGTAATTATTTACATATATTAGTGGTTCTGTGATAAACTTAAGGCAGGTGAGCCTGAGACATCCCTCTAAGGCATTGGGTAAGTGATAGATGTAAAATTGAATATTTCCCCTAAGATATTTTGGGAATATACTGTGACGGGTATTCTAACGTAACTCCCTATGTAGCTCTGATAGCTACAATGTAAGTATGATATGAATTCCATAAGTACCTTTCTGATTTTTTATTACTATGTGTCATTCATAAATCTTATGTTTTCATAAGGTAAGTAAAAATTTGTTATGTTTTGTATGTATTGATGGTCTAATGATTTCTTTCTTATTTTATACCCTTACTGAGTTTTTTATGCTCATCCCATGTTTTGAAAAGTTTTTCACAAGAATTAAAGGTTAATAGGGTCAAGGCGGGGATCAAGGAAAAGTCTTGTTGTCTAAAAATGAATCTAGACATGACCCTTTTTTTCAAGGGTTTTTATTTTATGAAAAAATGGAATCCAAGTGGAATCGTCTACATGTAATATCCTCGTTGTTATGTAAATGTTATGAACTATTTCTTTAAAACCGTAAACCTAAAAAGATCCTCAATGTGAATTATCCATTTAATTCCAGAATATTTAATGTCTAAGTCTGGGTCCTTATTGTTGGTACCAAAGGTCAGTTTAGACAACTTTAGGAGTTATAATATTGTAAAATTAATATCCTTAAATTATTTTAGTTTAATTTATGATTTAAATGATATAAAATTTTCAAATTACCATGTTTCTTCAGCTAAGATATTTCTTTGTTCAGAAAGGTTATCCAAAGAGGAAACATGGCAGCTATGTTGGGACAACATCAAGAGGAAGGAAACCATTCGTCATAGCAACAGGAGATGGTCAGAATCAGACCTGGAAAGTTTGTTGCAGCGATGGAAAGTTGACTTAGGCTATAAATGGAGGTGGTATCCATGCACGGGATCAGCCAGATCAACCATAGAAAAACATGTCAGTATGGATCTATTCATGTGGAAACATCCCCGATCATTCAAACGATCATCTAAACCATTGATAGTAGAAGGGTGGATTAAAGCACTATAATTTTTTTGATGTCATGAGGTGTTCATAACAATCAAAGGTTAGTCTTTCTATTTACAGTATTGAATGTGAAGTTGACCAGTGATGGTCTATGGTAAAAAATATCAGGGTTAGTGAGGAGATTGATAGTCTTGATTGGGATGAATTCAAAGGTATGTTTCTTGAGAAATATTTTCCTAAGGTGGTTCATCTTATGATGGAATAAAATTAATATAATTGAGGCAGGTGGATGAATTAGTGTCTATTTATGATGCAAAATTCACTCGACTATCAAGGTATGCTCCCAATTTCATACAAGATCTTGATAGTAAAATAATTTTTTTTTACTCAGGATTAAACCCAAAGTATCGATGGTCCTTAGCATGTCATGAGTTCAAAAGTTATGAAAAACATGTTTGTTGTGCACAGAATGGGGAAATAGAGTTTTCCGATGATCAGGTGTTCTTTGACAAACAATAGAACAAGAGGTAGACTTGGTATGGGAATGGGAAGAACTCTTCAAAAAAGTCGGATGTTAATAAATATAAGTTTACAGTTTGAGAAAATTGTGGTAAAAATCATGATGGGAAAAGTCTTTTGAATTCTGGTAAGTGCTACCGATGTGGTAAAATGGGACATAAGGCTCGAAATTTCAATGAAAAGGATCTGGTTAAACGTAAGACATAATTTTATTTAATGTTAGTAAAACGTTTTAAGTGAAATGAAATGTGTCATTATGAAAATGAGTATCAAATGAAGAACTGAATTGTGGGAAATAAGTTAGATTATAAGCTGAAAGGGGTGGTGAAATCCTTTGAAACTACTTCAGATGATGTTGGGCCATCAAATGAAGTAGCATCAGGTGCCCTATTTGTTTGTTCAGATTATGCCAATGTGTTGTTTGATTCAGGGTGTACATATTTTTTCATTTCTGAGAAGATTTGTTGTAAATTGGGAATTCCATCTCATGATATGAATCTTGTACTTATGTTAAAAACAATAGGGGGAAATGTTGGGACAAAAACAAATTATAAGAACCTTTCTATCCTTGTGTGCAAGAATAATCTACCTTCAAACCTTATTGTTTTGCCTCTAGTAGATTTTGATGTTATTTTGGTTATGGATTAGCTTTCTATTTACCATACTAAGATTGACTGCAGAGCTAAAAAAGTTTATTTTTAGAATTATTTTCAGTTTGTATAAAAGAATGAACACTTGATTTTGATATCATATCATAAAGCTGATAAGCTAGTAAAAGATAGAAATTAATTTTACCTTTCTCATTTTTTTAAAAATAAATAAGTGTTGAGATTATTGATGTGTCAGTGGAAAATGAGTACCTTGATTTTTTTCTTGATGAGTTTCCTGGTATTATACCTAATTGGGATGTTGAATTTCTAGTTGACTTAGTTCCTAATGGTAAGCCAACTTCACAAACCCCTTATAAAATGGCTCAAATTGAACTTTTAGAGTTAAAGAAGTAGTTGAAAGAGTTATTAGATAATGTTTTCATTCGACCTAGCACATTTCCATGGGGTGCTTCTATCTTATTTGTTAAAAATAATGATGGTTCAATGAGGATTTGCATTGATTATAGAGCATTGAATAACATCACTATTAGGAACAAATATCCTTTGACTCATATCAATGATTTTTTTATCATCTCCAGGGATCTCAGTATTTTTCATGATTTAATTGAGGATGGGTTACAATCAGTTGAAAGTAAAGAAAGAGGACATTCTAAAGTCATTTAAGTGTTTTTTTCAAAACATAACTGAAAATAAACTGTTTGGAAAATTCGGTAGGAGTGTGTTCTGGTTATAGAAACTTTCTTTCCTTGGTCATATTGTTTAAAAAAAATGGCATACATATTGATCTTTCTAAAACAATGGTTTTTGAAGAATGGCCAAGACCCACACAAATAACTGAAATCCATAGTTTTCATGTTTTAGTAGGTTATTATAGGTGGTTTTTTGAGAATTATGAATGGTTATCTAGACCACTGATTAAGTTAACTCGAAGTGGAGTTATGTTCATTGGGACAAAGGAATGTGATGATTGTTTTCAGGAATTGAAAAGAAGATTTGTGAATGCACCATTTTTGGAACTGCCTTCCAGAAATGGTGAGTTTTTTATATATAGTGATGCTTCATTGAAAGGACTTGGATATGTCCTTATACATAATGATCATGTAATTTCTTATGTTTCACGTCAGTTGAAGGCTCAAGTGTTAAATTACCCTACACATGATTTGGATTTAGCTACTATTTTTTTGCGTTAAAAATTTGGAGGCATCAGTTGTATGGAGTAAAATGTGAAATATATACTGACCACAAAAGATTGATATATATATTCACTCAAAAATAACAGAACATGATATAGGGGAGATTGTTGGAAATAATCAAGGATAATGATTTAGCGATACATTTCCATCCAGGAAAGGGAAAAAATTGGCCCATGCATTGAGCTGAAAAAGTAAAACTTCATTAACAATGATACTTTCAGAATGAGATCCTTTGGTTTTTGATTTGATGAAATTTGGAAATGATGTTATTAGGGCAGGAAATTATTATGTTTTGTTTTAGGTGTCAATGAAATCTTCTCTATCAGACATAATGAAACAAGCGCAGAAAGAAGTCCTTGAGTTGCAGAAAAAGGTAGAGTTGTTCTAGATGGGTATGTTTCCTGATTTTTAATGTTCAAAATGATTGGGTTTTGAGGTTTGGAAAAAGATTATGTGTTCCTTGTGATTATCAATTGAATAATGAGTTGTTATGTGAAGCTCATAGTTCCCTGTTTTTCAGTTCATCCTAGCAGTACTAAGATGTATAGACATCATCAAGAGTATTACTAGTGGGATGGAATGAAAAGAGATATTGCTGATTTTACTTTAAAGTGTTTTTCTTGTCAGTAGGTTAAAGTAGAGAGGCAGTTTCCAAAAAGGATGCTTTGGTCTTTACCAGTGATAGAGTAGAAATGGGAAAATATATCCATAGAATTCATTGTGAGATTACCAAAGGCATCTCAAGGTAATAATGAAATCTGGGTTATTGTTGATCGACTGAAAAAATATACTCATTTCATTCATATTCGAGATAATTTGTCTCAAGATAAACTTTTTCGGTTGTATGATAAAGAGATAGTTAGGATGCATGATGTTCCCCTCGCCATTGTATCTGATCGTGATCCCATGTTTACTTCTAACTTCTAGAAAGGCATTCAGAATTTGTCTGTTACTGAATTAAATTTTTCTAGAGCTTTTCATTCACAATCAGATGGGATGTTATAATGAACTATTCAGACCTTAGAGGATATTCTACGTGATTTTTCATTGGATTACAAGGGAAGTTGGGACCAACATATTTCTTTTGTTGAATTTTATTATAATAACAGTTTTCATTCCTGTATATAGAGGGCTCCATTTGAAGAATTATATGGAAAGCGTTATCGAACTCAAGCATTTTGGGATGAAATAGGTGCAAGAAAGCTGATTGGACAAGAATTAGTAGAAGAGATGGCTGAAAAGGTTTAGATAATTCCAAAGCACATGAGAATAACTCACAGTAGGCAGAAATGTTATGCAGATAACTGGAGGAAGGATCTATATTTTGATGTAGGTGATCAAGTCTTGCTCAAAGTTTCTCCAGGGAAAAGTGTGAATCGTTTTGGTAAGAAAGCAAAGTTGAGTAAGAGGTTCATTGGACTTTATGAAATCCTGGAAAAAAAATTTGATCAGTTGCATACATAGTGGCCTTAACTTCATGTTTATCCCAGGTACACCATGTATTTCATGTTTCAATGTTGAGATAGTATATGCTAGATCCATCTCATCTTTTAGCTCAGAGGTAGTTTAGTTAGAAGAGAATCTCTCTTATGAGGAACAACCAGTCCTGATTGTTGACCATAAAGAGATAGTGTTGAGAAATAAGGTAATTCACCAGGTAATGGTTTTTTGTGAAAACAATATGGTCGAAGAGGCAACATTGGAATCTAAAAATGCTATGATAGATAAATACCCACTTTTATTGGATAACTGAAAAAATGCACAGACACAATTTCCAAAAGGGGGGACGGATGTAACAACCCAAGTAAATAACGAATAATTCATTTTCATATTTACTAATATTTATGAATTAAATATTAATTTTACTTTGAATGGGATGCTATTTTCGATGGCTTACCGGATACACAACAACTGTTTTCATGGAAATCTTACGTTGCAAACTAATAGTATAATATTATTATTTTAAATGGTAGTTAATGCCTACCTGTTATATTGGGTAAAATGATTAGAAAAGAAATGATTAAACATGTTTTTTAAATGTGTTTACATTTATCCAATAAAATATAGGGGCTTCAAATATGAATGAATCTAATTTTAATCATAAATACTATAATATTCACTAAAAGGTCCATTTACCGTCTTTTGATGGAGAACCCTCTATAAATATAGTTTTGGTCGTTTTTATATGTTCTTTTTAAGAAAAAAAATTCTTATTTAGATTCAGGACTTCAAATTTTACTTTTGGTAAATATTTGGAATTTTTCTCATAAAGATCAGTTTTTAATGAATACTGAAAAATACTGTATTTTAATTCAAAATTACCATTTAATATAATTTATTTATATGGTTCAGTTACTTTTTTAATTGGTTTTAAAGTTTAATTAGAATATATTTTTACCAATTAATCCAATTTTGGTCATTGGAATTAGTTTCATAATGAAATTGGACATAAACAAGTGTTGATCTTTTTATAACTATTGTTTCATAAAAATACACTATTTGTTTTGACAACATTAATTAATTTTAAATTAATTCTTGAAAATTATATGCTTATAATTGGTAAAAATAGATTTTTTTTTTAATTTGGAATATCAAATATATCTTAAGATTATTTTTTGGTATTTTTCTAAAAAAACATCAATTTTTGATTAATAGTTAAACCACTTAGTAGTAGTAAAAAACTATATTTTTCATTTAAATGATAATTTAAAACTTCTGTGGATTGAATTTATAAAATCCAACACACATGGTTGTTATTAGTATGTAAAATGTTGTTCAATAAGACAAAAAACAATTTTTGGTGAATAATAACTTTTGACTTTTATTTACCACTGTTAAAGGTAAATAGTGTAAATCAAGGTAAACAGAATGTCATAATAATAAATAATTATCTTATGACTTGTCCTAATATTATTGGTTGAGTCTTTTACGACCATGGGAATCTTTCAAACGTTTTTAAGACCCCATTGGGCCACATGGGACAGATAATGACAAATTAGATTAATTAACTTAAAATAATGATATAAATGACACAAACAAAATATATTTTGTAAATAAATTTTTACAAGGGGTTATATAAGATATCATTTCAAATATAAATATTAATTTAAAAGTTTAAAATATTTCCTACATCATGGTGCTTTTTTATAAATTTTAGACATCATATATATAAAATTATTTATGACACAATAATGATGCAGTATTATCTCATTAAAAAATGATTTAAATAAATATGATTATAAATATTAAATCAATATCCAAAACCTATCCAATTCTTATTGGATGATTTTATTTCAACCATTAATAATATAATCTTAATCTATAATGAGTCTTGGATTTTTATAAACTGAAAATAGGTTTATAATAAAAATAATAATTGCAAACTTTCCTAAAGAGCCCCTCCTCCCCCTTAATAAAACCTCTTACTTATTACTCATTCCTCACACCTCTCAATCCCCATGGCTCATATAATCCCTAAACAATTAATCTTTAAATATCCCTATACTTCTCCTATAATCCTCACCTTAGGCATAAGGCACTTCAAGAAGTCTTTTTGGTTCTAACCAATAGAAGATACCCAAATTAAAAGTAAGGATTACTCCTAACTTTTTTTATTTTATTTCACTTATACAAACCCAAAACTCTTTTATTCCTTTATTTCATAACTAATCCAGTATCCTCAATATATTATTATGTTTTTATGATATGTATTTTAACTACACATACACACACCTCCATTTAATGGGTGAAGAACATACTCATTCTATGGATGTCAAACTAACGCCTCACGAATCGATGTTTGTTCAATTATCTCCTAAAAACTCTCGTGGTGGCCATTATTATGGAACTTTATATATATATATGACATATATTATATTTATGTTTTCTTTAGGCTTCTGTATTTTCCATTTATATCATACCTTTATGGTTTCCATAATAGGTAAACATGATAATTTCATTTGAGGAAGTGCAGACTACCGCCCCCTCAAAGTGATATGACTTGTTAATGCCATATGTGGGATGCATAAATGATAGAGTTAACGATATTACATATGATATTATATAGGAATTATAATATAGTTATGTATCATTTTTTTATTCCATTAAAGTACGAAATAGAAATGAAAGTAGCGTTCATGCGTACGTACGACTTACCATCTCCATGAATGGTGCATTTCATTTCTTATCTGCAAAATTTTATTTAATGTTATAAATACATATATATACTATATATATATATGATTTATATGATATCTAAATCATGAATATAATTTTGGATATAATGTACTATTGACCACATAGACAACATGTAATTATATGGTGTTCATTTTTTGACTCAAGTACCAAATATCGACAAAACAACAATTATTAACTTAAATGATTACATAATGTTTATAACATGGTAATAAGTGATAAAGGAATAATAAACATTAAAAATATTTATAATCAGGAAGAAATTAACATTAGATTATTATTCAAGAGAATAAAGAATGAACGGGTCATGTCAGACATGAGGTAAGGGACGTCATCTCAATCTCCTTTTATTGAGGCATATTTTGTTTTATACACAACATTATTTTATAATGTGTATAAAACCATTTGAAATTTAATTTCATTCAAAGGGAATCTTTTTATATTAAGAGTTTTACTAAATGACAAAAAGGAATGTTTTTTAATGTAATGGGTGACAATGAACTTTTTCCACCACCGTGAGTATTATTTCATCTTTGGCTTCCTTAACAAGACATAGTGGTTTTTAAGGAAAATAAATACCATATACATTTTATATATTTCGGTATTGAAATTTTTTTTTGATAATGGATTTGTTATGTCAATATATATAGATGATATATTGTAATTGAATTGGGAAATTTCATCTTTCCTTTGTGTTTGTTTTATGTGTTATGAATATGTTATGGGTCAAGGGAATTATTTATGTATACAGGTGGTTCAATGATAAACTTAGGGAGGGTGAGCCCGAGATAGCTCTCCAATGAATTGGGTAACATGAGGGAGGTAAATATGAATGTTTCTCCTAAGAGATTTATCAAATATCATGTGATGGGTATTCCAACGTAACTCCCTATGTACCTATGATAACAACAATGTACGTATGATATTAATTCCATATGTACCATTATGATTTGTGATTACTATGTTATATTAATAAATATAATGTTTTCATGAGCTTAGTGAAAGATTTTATGTTCTGTATGTATTGATGGAATAAGGAATTTCCTTCTTATTTAATAACTCTTACTGCACATTTTTATTCTCATCCCACGTTTGGAATATTTTTCACATGACTTAAAGATGAATAGGGTGAAGGATTGAATCAAGGAAATGTATTTCTTTCTAAAACATGGAACTATACATGACAATTTTTTTTCAAGAGTATTTATTTTATGAAACAATGGATACTGAGTATAATTGTCTACATGTAATATTCATGTTGTTATGTAAATGTTATGAACTAATTCTAAAACTCTAAACCTGAAAAGATCCTCATTTTGAATTATCCATTTAATTCAATAATATGTAATGTTTAAGGACAATTCCTTAATTTTAGTGGGATGAATACCACTACCAACACAAGTACAGAATCCACATAGTTCGTCTCATATTGTCTCAATTGTTGACGAAGTGTTGTCATCTGCGCTGTCAAAAAAATTTATAACTAACTAAAGTGTAGGGGAGGACCTAGGTCTTTCACTGAAGGATATTTTGTGACAAATCAATCACTAGTTCTAATAAAACTTTTTAAATTTTTTATTATTTAGAAGACAAAACTAAATAAAATTGTGGTTTGAGAAATGGGTATTCAAGATAAAGGAATTTGAACATGCATTTCATAATGCAAACAAAATGAATGCGGGGAAAAAATGATGTTATATAGAAAAGAGATATTCCCAAGAGAATCACTTAGCCTAAACCCTCATCCTCTCGTTATTTGTTTAAATTTTAATTAATAAATAGACTCCATAGTATGTGTAAATATCCTCTACTATATGTGATTGTGAATATACAGTGCTCTCAATGATTGCCGAGAGACATCACATCCACCTCCTCGATCGAGGGAAAATCTAATAGAAGATAACGTTAAACCTTGGGTGGAATGTGGAGACAAAAAGGCTCATTACCCCCAAAGATCCAACTTTATGTAAAACTAATAAAATAATAATTAATAAACTTTAATGTAAAATTAATTGGGTTCAACTTTGGGTTGATCCCATGGGAACTTCCTCGTGTGAGTAACTCATGATCACATGTACAAGAGATCGTAGTGGAGAAGGACGAGGTGGAAAATAGAAGATAAAAAAATGAGAATGAGAATAAGAAAGAGAAAATATATTAGAATTCATAATACTATTAAAATAGAAGGAAACTACGAAACAATATAAAATTGCCACATAGATGTGCCAATTCATTGACAAGGGGTGAGGATAAAAATTTATAGGGGGAGAAGGTGAAATATTTTTCTCCAAAATCTTCCTCAAAATGATTCCACGGGGATGCCCCATTAAATGGAAACATTAGTGACATGTTTCTTCATAAAATATGTTCCATAGTGTCTCATATATTCACCCTCATCATTGGAGATTCATTTTCCATTATATGTAGGCGTTATGGAAGATTTAATCTGAGACATTTAATCAGTATATTTGACGGGCCCAATTTCAATAGTCAACATCCCTTGTCATTATGACTTTGAAACCTATCAATTCACTAATTACATCTTTAATAAATATTTTTCCACTTTTAATTTAATGTTTCTCCACAATCTATGAGTAATTTTTATACATGGTCCTTATTCTATAAATTAATTAAGCAATGGAACTATTTCTGTCTGTTGAGACGTTTCTTCTTCTACATGTTTGGTGCTTTCCAATAACGCATTAATGAATGAATTTTGACTTTAAATGCATCATGAACGTGGATAATTGAATCCTTTGTCATATACATTCGTAACCATTTCATTTGGTGGTTGTTAGACTTATTTATGTGTCTGTTATGGAGGTGGGTTCCATGTTGTCTAGCCGGAAACTTTCCCATATTAAATGATTTTTTGGGCCTCTAAATGCTTGAATCATTCTTTACTCCTTAAAAAAATGACGTCGAACATAAATCAGTGATTTAAACATAAAATAAATCAGTCAATTTATAATAATAATTTCAATTTTATGTCCAATATACCACTATCATAAAAATCTATCAAATTTCCAGATTTAACAATTTTTTGCCTTTGAGCTCAAAACATCACTAAAACCTAAAATCGTGACAATTTCTCATACAATAACACTATGGTGGGATTATGAAAAATTATTTGAAAATATAAAATGGATGAAAATGTGACCTTCTACAATCCCACATGCTTAAACATTTCAATCATGGGCAATCATATGACATTCAAATCAAAATACACACAACAATCAAAATTGAGAAAACATCAATGATCTTATCAAAAATATAATTACATCATGTATCATATATGAAAAAAAATTCTATATTATTTTCATTTAAATAATTTAAAAATTTTAAACCTCAAAAATCAATCCATGGCCCTATCAAAAAATACATAACATTCAATTTTATGTCACTCTTCACTCAAGGGAAATTGAATCAAGAGTTATGCACATACTTGGAAATAGCAGGTATCACAACAGGCTTGGAAACATTATTAGTTTCCACAGAATGAAACATGAAAATGAATTCAATAATGAGGGTTTTAATTAATGGTTTAAATGATTATGTGTCTTAGGGTTGGTGGGAAAATGATTGAAAATATTTTAGGTCAGAAAGAGGAGGTTGGACTCTTAATTACAATGCATGATTTATTCAAGTGAAAACACCTGAAATTCCTCTATCAATCATACTTGAAAATGTCAAAAACCACACTACACCTCATTTATGACTTGGTAATTGAGTGAATAATTGATTATAATTAATGATATCATCTATTTTCTACCTTTTATGCAATGATCTATAATGGAACAACTTTTTTTCTTCTTTTTTTTCTATTTTTAATTTTCTTTTTCGTGGAGGATGAGCTAAAAATTGAATACAATGAATGAATGACAATTAGTGCCCTTGATTTTTGAGAGGTACGTGAGTCATAAAATAATTTTCAATGAGTAATTCAAGATCATCTCCATTTTTATCATTTTTAAGGAGAAATGGATTAAACAAATAAAGCACAATGAAATGATGACACATTCCCAATTATCATATTATCAACTACCCAAAATATTGACAGACACCACACACCACCTGTAAATTATACACATTCCAATGAACAAACATTAAAGGCCCTTCCCCATCACTCTATCTAGAAATATCCATGCAAAAAACCTATAAGTGCAGGTGTGTAAGGAAAATCCGGCTTGTAATGGGGCTTAAACCTATAATGCAACTCATGGAATCTAAGGGCATATGAAGGAAAAATGTAAAGGTGGGTCTAAAGATAAAATTTTTCTTGAAAAAGTGATGCCTCAATCATTTCAAATACATTACATGAATTCCAAATCATCGAAAGAGAATATTCACAAATTTCTGTTCTCACACAAAAATTTAAGTTTCCCTCAAGAAGGTGTGGGTATTATGAAGAATATGCAAAAGTTATTTAAATACCTTACAATATTGGATAAATATTTTGAGTCAAAGATTCATGGCCATGGATTTCCAAAAATTTTCAAACTCATAAATATACTTAAAACCCCATTTAAAGGAATAATATTTCATATCAAAAATCATTTAAAATCCATTATTTCAAAAATCATTTCAAATCTTTCTAAATAAATTAATGTGTGAAAAGTGATATGTATATTCACTAAAGCTCAAAAATACTAAAAAATATTATAAACAAAAATGAAAATCACACTAGAAGAACTATGAAGGTTGACACTCCCCGACACATAAATTTTACTACCCCTTATTTCAATTCAACAAAATATATATATAACTGTAGAAAATCAAAAGGAAGAAAAGATACTACCTGAAATTATTTTTGAAGTCAATGCCTTGAGTTACGCTCCTAGAATATACAACATTATTACTAAAAAATGTAATGATAATACATAAGAAAATATAATTATAAATAATGATAAAGGGAATATTAATGAGAAAATGTTTATTTTAGACCCCCAAAATGGTGCTAGGTTTTTCCTACCCCATGTTAGGAAGTTTTAGTGGATTATCCCAAATCATAAGGTGGGTGTGGTTTATTTGAGATGAACAACCACATGTGAGTTTTCCCGATGTCCATGATTAAAAAGAAAATGTAGAAAACCCCAAAGTAGATAAGAAAATTTCTAACCCCCAATGATGAATAAAGATGAAATCTGAGGTTAGAAGTGGGAGGGAATAGAATATAGGTTTTCTCTCTGTTGACTTATTTGGTGTCCTCCTCCATATGGTATGTAAATTGTTGTTTAGGAGATAATAGAACCACCATATTCTTTCCCAACACTTTTTCAATAACCACCACTTTGGAAGTATTTTAGTTAGCATCCATGTTCTTCTCCAATTGTTTTGTATAAAAAATATCAAAAAAATTGAAATAAGAAAAAAAATCAGATTTAATATGTTTAAAACAAGAAAATTTAATTATGAAATATTCCCTTTCAAGTTATTCATATTGGTAATTGATCATTTTAGGTAGGACCATTGGAAAATCAACCTCATCAGATGAATTCTTTTCCAAATTAAGAGATAGGTAGAATGTTTCAGATGTTTCATTTTCAAGTATGGTAAGATCATGTTTCATGTTATCTTCAAAAAATGTATATGAGGATTCTTACAACAAATGTTGATCTCTCCTCAGTGCATCAGCTAGAATGTTTACATGTGGGACCTCCTTAAGCAATGTTTAGGTGTGGCATGATATGATTAATTCCTTTATTACCTCCTTCTCACCCTCTTTGGGTTCTTTAACATAAAAAATTATTGGTGAAATCTCTTCCACCACTCATTCTGTTTCTAGTTCTATCTCAGGTTTGGGTTGCTCCTGGTATGTGCGTACATATTCAACAATCTATTCTCTTTTTCTCTCTTGGTTTTGAACTGTTTCCCTAATCTAATAAAACTGAGCATCACGTTCATTCTAAACATTTTATTACACTTGATATTGGTTATCCAATACATAATAATCACAATTTGAATACATCAGGAACAAAGAAGGGTTGTTTTTTGAAATTTATGTTTTTTTCTTTGGTTTTTTTAATGAAATAAAAAATTATTTAGAAATTGATAATAAAAATAGAAAATAAAAACAACTTGTATCCCCATAAATGGAACCAATTTTGATAAATTGTTGTCATGTGCACTCTCAAAAATAATTATAACTAAGTGCAGCATTGGGGCTGGATTTGTTCATTCTCTTGAGGAGATTTTGTCGTCAATAAATCACTACTTCTAATTAATAATTTTTATATTTTTATTATTTATAATAAATAAATATATGAAATTGTTTTTTGATAAATTAGAGTTCAATATAAAGGAAATTAAACACGTAATGCATAATGCAGACAAAATTAATGAGGGGAAAATGATGTTAGATAGAATGGAGAAATTCCCGAGCGAATCAACCAGATGTAACCTTCATCGTCTCATTATTAGTTTCAAGTTTAATTTATATACAGACTCCGTCTTATGTGTGAATATCCTCTTCTATTTTTTGTTGTTAATATATAGTTTTCTCAACGATCACCAAGAGACTACACATCCACCTCCCCAATTGAGGGAAGGCATTATAGTAGAGAAAGTTAATCCTATGGTAGAAAGTTGAGACAAAAGGGCACCTTACACACTAATATCCCCCATTAACTATCTATAATAAAATAATAATAAATTAACATGAATTTTTAATGACTTGGGGTCAAGGCTAGATTGATTTAACGGGAACATCCTTAGGTTAGTTACTCGTGATCATGAGTACAAGAGATCGTAGTGGAGAAAGACAGGGTGGAAAACAACAGATAAAAATGAGAATGAGATTAATAAGAAGATAAATATATTAATAATTAATAATACTATTATAATCGTAGGAAACTAAAAAACAATATAAATTTCCACATGGAAATGCCAATTCTCTGAAAAGGGGTAATGATACAAATTTATATGGAGATGAGGTTAAATGATTATATCCAAAATCATCCTCAATATTTTTTTATAGGGATGTAACATTAAATGGCCGAAAAAGTTTTAGGTTTGTGAATAAAGGATGTTTTATAATGTCTCCTCTATTCACCCTAAACATTTTAGCATGATTGGCAATCAGATGTAGGAGTTATGGTAGATTTAATCCGAGTTATTTAATCTATCCATTTGACTGACCACACTATTATTCTTAAAATTCCCTGAACATTATGTCTTTGAAACATATCGATTCACTCATTCCATATATAATTAATATTTTTCCACATCTAATATCAAGTGTCTCCACAAACTATGAGTCATTTTTGATGCATTGTCCCGATGTAATGAATTAATTATGCAATCAAACCTTTTTTCCTATTGAGACATTTCATCTTCAACATGTTTGTAGCATTCAAATAATCCATTAATGTGCATATTGTGACTTTAAATTCATCATGGACGTGAATAATTTAATCCTATGTCATATATATCCGGAACCATCTCATTTTTAGGTGTTTAGACCAATTTATGTGTCTGTTACGTAGGTGGGGTCCATGCAGTCCTCTTGGAAACATTCCCATATTAAATGATTTTTGGTACTCTAAATGCTCGAATCATTCTTTACTCTTTAATACAATGTTGTATAAAATAAATCATGGATTTCAAAACAAAATAATCAGACATTTTAGCATAAGAATGTAAATGGTTTGGCTAAAATACCCCTATCATAAAAATATGTAAAATTTCCAAATTTAACCAATTTTTGCATTTGAGCATAAAATAACACTAAAACCTAAAAATGTGACCATTTCACATACAATAAAACTAAGGTGGGATCATAAACAATGATTTACAGTATAAAATGTTGAAAATGTGGACTTCATCTACTTTCTTGAGCCATAAGAAATCTTTACTTTCCCCACAATATGACACAACCAAGCTTTTTTTATGATGCGTTATAGAACACCACATAGTTAGTTCCCTCCATTGGCAGCCTCAATATATGAGCAGTCATCAAGCTCTGTCTAAGTTATTGAATGTTCTGTTGGAATATTTTTTTCCTCACGAAGGGTTTTAACTTCGTCTTCAATGCCATCATGGGTGATTCCACCGTAGAGAAGTTGGGAAAAACCCTCCAATAGTACCCAACCAAACTAAGGAAAATCTTCACCTATATAATGCTCGTCTATGGTTTCCATGAAAGAACCACGTTGGTCATTATTGGATATGCCCCAACCCTATCCTATGAGACGAAATGTCCCATAAAGTGGTCCTTTCATATCCTGATTTCACACATTGAATGCCTTCCATAAAGCGGGTTCTCTCGGTGTGTGTCCAAAACCATCCTTAGGTGTATGGTGTGCTTCTCCTATGACACGTAAAACAATAAAATTACATCAATGAAGAACACTACCAACCAGTCTATGTATGGCTGAAAGATCCGGTTTGTGAGTCCCATGAACACTTATAGGACGTTTTTCATTCCAAACGGCATCACTAAGTACTACATTTGTTGTAGAGACATATAAAATCCATATTCTATATGTTCTTATCTCATACTCAATTACGATGATGGTCTGATCTTATTTATATCTTCAAAAACCATCTCGATTCCTTCACCAGATCGAAGTGGTCGTCAATCCTCTGTGGAGAATACATGTTCTTCACGGTCACCTGGTTCTGGCGCTGGAATTCCACATGTAGCCTCAAGCTTTTGTATTCCATCTTGAAAAACAACACTGGCCTTTTCCATGATGAAATGTTGGGACTTACGAAACCCTACATCTACTAGTCCCCAACGGTACCCCCAGCTCCTGGAGCTCTACAAGATCCATCTTATACGCAGGTGTAGATATTAGTTTCATCCTGGGGTATATATCAATACAAGAGTATACCTCTCCGTGATGAGTATGTCTTGGAACATCCTCTAGAAAGATGTCGTCGTATAGTCCACCACTATATGAAGAGAAACTCAAAACATCCATTTCATTACGGGTAAGGATGGATTAATGCGGCTACCCCCTTTCCTTGTCTTGTAGCTCCCTAATCCTGGTGTATACCACATTGGGGTGGTGGTTGTAACATGGAGAAATATATTCCCCTTCCCACTACTCTTCCATCTCTTCTTCCACATATTCTTCTCTATAGATTAATCAGTTCTTGTCAATGTCTCTACCCTGGTTCCCCATCCACTATTTCATTTCTATCGCGATGAGATATAAAATATCTAGTCAGATGTCCCCTACAATCTCTTGAAAATCCTTTCTTATTTATAGGATGACTGGACTCTCCCTATGAACCTTGAGTGGTAGATCCCATATCTAGGGACCTATTATTGGAACGTCTCACACTTCCAAGTATCTAGGATTAATGTTGTCTTACTTATTTCCCACTACTGAAATCCACTAGCTTTATCTACTCAGCCAATGGACATTCAACAAAAAAGGTTCTCTCTAGATCCCTAGAAAACATGGTAGTTCATAGGGAAATAGTTCTGTCTCGGATTTCCCCAATCACATCATTCTCAGAGGTCTGAGACTGGAAGCACTTATCGTATCATATTCATCAAGTACCTAGAAAAGATTTTACTCCTTGATGAATACTCAACTGTCGACATGTTGTCCGTCTGAAGCTGTATAAGCTCTTGGGAACACATATCCTATTGATTTTATGGTATGATCCCCATATCTGAGAAATCTTTTCATGATATGTCTATTGAAAAGTCACAACATCATATGATCATGTAAAAACCTCTTCCATCGCCCTAATGATCCATGTAGAAGGCTCACTCGAATGACCTCCATCTAATCTAATTTTACCCAGACTAAATATAAAACTTTTTAACCACCTCAATCTAGTCTTTACCTACATATGAGTTAGGCTCCCTTGGAACCTGAGGGGTCTCTATCATTGATTCTCATGTAATGAGATCATCCAGCACTTATCGTCCACTGGTAATATGAGTTCCATGTTCTACTCCATAGGTGGTGGTATAGATGGTACACCACCCAGTGGTGTGGTCCTTAATATGAACGCCTATACACATATCATCACCTCTTATATCATCCTATTGATCATGCAGTGGAATCATGGATGTTTGTCTATAAAGAATCATGTTGAAACAAATCAAGATGTACCATGATAAATACAGTATACCAGGTGAGCTTACTCAAGAAGGAAATAGAAAACTCTACCCATTCTTATATGATGCAAGTACCATAATGTTTTCATACAACTTGTGTTTTCATGTACTGATTCGACGATAATAATTAAGGTTCATCATGTATGGGTACATTTGCCATTTCACAAACACTGGATTCCATAGCCTGAAATACGAACTCGAAACACTTAACACGGTTGCCCCAAATAACCCAAAGTCTCTAGGATCATAATGTAGAAACAACCACCCTCTAATAAAATGTTTTCATGACCCTTACCCTTGGGCACATACTCTGACTACCCCAATCCTGCCTTCCAGAGTGCCTATAACAAAAAGGTAAGGCATTACCTTTAAACGTACACTCTTGCACAGAACTCAAACTGTGGAATGTAAACACAATGTAAAAAAAATTGTCATTCAACAAAACTACTAAGAGTACAGTACAAATAGAAAGTAAAAAAGGGGCCAGAATAAAATCCCAAAAACCACAATGGAAAGTTCAACATCTGTGGTTCATTTACTTGAGACCCAACCTGAAGGGTATGTGAAGGCTAGCTTCCAGTAGCCATAGAAGTATGACCATCCATCACATCTCATAGAGAACCACTTAGTCTCGGACAACCATGGTCTCCATTGAAATGTAGACCACCTACAACAGGAATGACACGTGCGGATGAGGCCCAATAAGGGGTGAGTAACACAATTCTTGGTAGGTACCAAAATAAAAAGAAAATAACAGAAATCAATACAATAAAGAAAATACCAAAAACCAGGACCAAAAAGCAATGACAGCTCACACTAGTTAAAAATCAAATTGTATAAAGTAATATTAATCATCGTAATGATGAATCATCTTGTAAGTAAGAGGGACTCATCCCTGATGAGTCATTGAGGTCTTCTTGGATACTTTTCCACTAAGGTCTGCTCGGCTGCTGGACCACTAAGGTCTGCTCGGCATCTGGACAAGGGAGGTCCACTCGACTACTGTACCACCAAGGTTCGCTCTGCTGCTATACCACTGAGGTCCACTCGGCTTCTAGACCAAGGAGTCCTACTCTGCACATGGACTATCGAGGTCCACTCTACTAATAGACCATTGAGGCCTCGTTCATCAAATCCTTCATGTCACATACAACTGTAGGACTTTTTCTCATAACGCTCTTGATTCCAATATATTATACTCCTCAATCCATTAGTTTCATGTCTATGGGAAGAAATCCGCACATAGAGTACACCAAAATGTTGTCTCATTTCAAGGGTCTTAATAATGCAGAAGGCAAATCAATCAGACTCTTTGTATAAATGATATTGGCGTTTTAGTGAACAGGAGTTGGTTGCATCTGGGCTCTGTCCGACTTGGTCAAACCGACCTGGCCAACCAGACCTAGGGGACCTAGCAGCATAGTTCACTCCACAAGCTCGACCTATTGCTCCATCCCGACCTACTATGACGCTTGTCTGATCCCCCTAGATACAGTGGGTGCCCCATCTCTGCTATGCTGACATGCATCGAAGGAGGACACATCCCACTCCGCCATGGAATCATGTCACTGACTTCGACACCATGAGGCCAGTCTAGGGTGTGACGGGTCCTCCGTATATGGTCCATTGACCACGTCCCTACACCTGGAGAGGCAACACTGCGCCATACCCCCATGCTCCACTGTGGTGCGCCCTTGCCCTGACCCTCATCGCCACCCAGAGTTGTGCCGCCAGGGTTTGGTACCACTGCTAGGCATTGAGCTAGCAGTCTCCGCTGATGGGTGGTCATGACACCACTGCTGACCCTCTTTATGCAGGTCACCACTGCCTTTATGGTTACCCAATTTCTGTTCTAGAAGGACTGTTGTGATCCTTGGTTCACCGCCTTTATCATTATCGCCTCAAGACTACCTTTTGTCGCTTCAGGGGTTTGGTCACACTCCGAACCTCATGAAAAAAACTAATGAAGACTCATGGGTCTGTCGGCAGTGAAGAATATGTAGAGATATAAGATGAAAAAGTACACCTAGTGAACAATCCGGGTCTTTGTACGTTTTGTTCTGTATCTGTTTTATAACTTGGCCCATGAAGCATAATTCAATCACTATGATTTTTAATCCCCACCATCATCCCACAATATTTATTTCCAATCTTGAAAATATGAAATCATCCATGGATCAACTAGTTATTGAGTTGATCTATGTTTTTCATTTATAATGGATGAACCAGGGAATAATAATAAGTTAGATATAAACCCCCACCTAGAGAGTTGATCTAATTGGAGGATGTCTTTGTCGTTGGAGGTGATCCGTCTGCAAAAGTCATCGATTCATCATCGAGGGAATGATCTCTTGAAGTGGAGTGGGAGTGCTATATTTTTCTAGCGATCGTCATTAATCATTTGTCAATGGTGATCCTATAGTGATTCAGAGAGATTTTTGAGATCCATCTCCTATTTCCAATTCATGTTATTCTATTAAATAGAGAAAATGTGTTACAGTATTTCAGTTATGTTGAGTTGAAGTTATTATGCTATTTCATTTATGAAACAGTTTTTTAGTATTTTTCCTTCAAATGTCGTTATGTAGATTCATTTATGGAAGGAAATAGTCATATCATTGTTGAATTTCATTAAACAATTTTGAATGATATAAACCTTTTATGTTAATTTTTTTCCTAAAAACATTTGAAAAATATCATTTCCCACAACATGTGCCAATTAAGGCTATATCCATCCTAATGAAAACATATATTTATGAACTCAATGGTGGTCTCTATTTTTTAATCTGGGATAAAATTTTTTTATATGAGGATATGAATATAAAATAATTATTATTTAAATTATTTTATTTACATTTACATCCCCAAAAACAACCTTTACAGTCGGCTTGCGCCTACCAATTTTAGGCTCTCTCTAATGGATGAACACCCTAACAATATAAAAAATACATCCTTATTTCCAATTAAAGTTACTATTTATGAGTATTTTAAAATAAAACAATCGTTATTAAATTTTTTTATTTACAACCTAAAAAAATATTCAACTGTTGGCATGCACTGGACAATGTTATGCTCAACCTATTGAATGGACACCATTAAAATCTCAATCGTAGTCTCAGATTTTTAGTTGAAGTCCAAGTTCTTGAGTTATATGGATTTGAAAAATAATACAATTTTATTTAAATATTTTTTTTATGGTTATGCCATTTTCGTGTTTTCTCACTACTAGCATGCACTGACTAAACATAAGTCGAACCTAGGGTAAACCTACCATTTTGAACTCAATGATTCTATCTGATTTCTTATCTGGGAAAACATTTAAGAGTTATTCCACTTTTTCAGTAAAACTGCTCACATGTGATACTTATAACATACGATTTTTAGGGGCACACAGGTGCTCAGAATCGCACGCCATCTCAGCACCTAGTCTCGGAATATTCCAATATAATAAAAACAATACATGGAATTCTAGGACATTACACGTATGGTTTCTGGTCTTTATGATATCTTTTTTCATCTCAATTAATTTTTATGATTCGATGATATGTGGTTGTGTCTATATAGTTCACACGTAACCTAAAACATATAGAAAATTTTCAAATTCTTATAACCTATTAACAACACATCCTTTTTTATTTTTTAATATCTTGGGAAATTTAAAATATATAATTTTGTTCAGCGATTGATTTCAGCACGAAATTAGAGAATAAAATTGGAATTTATAGAGGTGGAAAAAGGTTTTAATTAAATTATAATATTTTTTTGAGAGGAAAATATAACACCCTATGATAGCTCATAGGATTAATAACTATCCCGCTATAAGACCTAGTGTTATAATATGATAATAGGTAAAATTCATGAAAGTGAAGGAAAGAGGAACATTGATAAATCAATGTGAAAATTGGGAAACTATAAAGGAAAAAATAATCTGATAAATGTGAATAGTTGTGATATGGTTCAATGTAATGTTTATTTTCCCCTAGGTAATGTCTTATTTTTTATTGATGGATTGGTTTCCTAGTAGTATTTTCTTATATAATTTTAGAGTTATATTTTTCCCCTTGGATGATTCTTATACTATTTATGTTCAGTATGAGATTGACCATAGAAGTTTATTATATGATTTTGGATTGGGAAGAGATTCCCATAGGTATATTTTATATTATTGTGAGATAATATGAGTTTCCCCATTTGTGTTTGTGTATCAGATCTAGAGAATTCTAATACTCGATAAAGTAGGTATGGTTGATCACAGATGCAACATTAGAAAAAAATGATCGATGTTGGTTCCTTTAATATTCTATCACTAACATATAATGGAATACTGATATGAATATTCATTTGAATACATATATTTATGGAATCCATTTGTGGTGGCCTAATTGATTGTACCCTCATCCTACACAGGTTTCCATGTACACCAAAGAGGTATTCATGGTTGTTTGATATAATAAGTTGAAGGTTACTATTATAGATTGATGATTAGAAATTTCATGGATAGACTATTTTGGATGAGATTAGGCTTGTAATTGAGACTAGTTTTTGGGAATTACCCATCATATTATTTTGATTCCATGGGGAATGATGAAGTATAGCATTGACCTATGAGTGATCAGATTTGTGTGTGTGACTTGTATGATATTTTCATATCTTTGATTTTAATATATCCTATGTTGGGAATACTGATTATTTGTTACATGACATGGTTTTGGTCATCTTAGATTTTCACATATATGTGATTGAAATTATTTCCATTTTTATGTACTACTCTAATGTTATTATACACTCTCCCCCAAGAATCACTAAAGTCTTTGGATACATGTAGTAAGACTCTGACATATGGGTAGGAATCCCAATGGTCTTTTGGAAAACTATTTTGGAAATTTTTTATTGAACAAGATAGGGGAATTGCAAAGTAAGAACAAAGAATAATTTTTTTGTATTACTAATTTACCAATGTATACATGATGTTTTGGTTTGATGATTCATGTTAATATTGTAATGTAAAAAGTGTTCATGCTATTAGTCTCTCTCTACCTCCCTAGGGAGATAGTTCTATGGAGTTTCATTAGTGTGGGAGATGGGGGGACATTAATCCTCAGTGTGCCTAACCGCCACAAGTGTGGAGATTGTTTTTGTGAGATGTGGAACTCAAAAAATCTAGAAATCCTAATTTGAACTATGTATTGGGAGATATATTCATGTATATTGTTTGGGAGTTGTATATACTTTGTTATTGTTTGTGGGTAGTTTTATTTCTAATGTACATTCAAATCATGGTGGAGGATGGGTTTATAGGAGGTAGGGTGGGAAGAAGAACCAATGGAGTGAAAGAGAAGAGAGTAATTAAGGAGTAATAGACTGAGGTTCTGGAAAACTACGTGGAATTAAGGCTACACATATGTTATAGGATATTAGATCCTCTACTATGTAATGTATGAAATAGGCAATATATACCTTACCATCTATAATATTCAATACATGAACATCACATTCATTCATATAAGTTTATTTTGTGGATGGATTGGGGTTATCCATTTAGTATTTACATGTATTTATTTCAAATAAAATTCCAGTAGGTTTAACATATATAGTAATTATTAAATATATAGACTATGAAAAAATGATTTTTGTGTATTGGTTTTTGTGTTGTAACATTGTTCTATAGTAGAATAAATTTAGCTTGATTATTTTGATTGAATATCTTATTCATTATCCAGAATCCATTGATTTTTATCAATGATTTATGTCATTTAACTATATAATGGATGGATAATATGTTTAAATTGTAACGTTGGACATTTAAACCATATTTGTGAGACCAATCCTTCCGCATTTAGGTAGGATAATTTCCCGGGTTAGTAGTCTCACTTGATATGAGAGGGAGGTATGTTTGAAAATTCATTCTCACATACTATACCATCTCTAGAAATATTTTCTTTAGTATTTCTAGATATTTCCCCCTATGTTAGAGTATGATATTATGATCAACGTCTTTCATGGTGTGGATTCTATTTTTATTCATTTTTATATAATTAAAACATATGAGGGATTGATTTTTGATGTTTCAATTAATTGAATTAGAGGTATAGGGATTCATAAAATTAATTACGTCCCATTAAGGTGATCTAATTATATTATAATTCAAAATTGATGGATCATTTATTTTATTCATGTACTATATGTGGTTAATGTATGTGAGTATCAATATGAAATTAACACATCCCCATATAAAATACTTTTTCTATAGATTTATGGGATCTCGAGTACTCTATAATAGTGAATTGATAATTTTATATCATTATTTTATGTTGAAGCCTTTTGATGTAACTCAAAATACATTCAATAGAAAGTATTTTCAATATGAATAATTGGTTATTTGTTTCATTCTAAGGAAAACACCATTGGTGTTTCTTTCAGAGGTGAATTAGTTTATCCATCTCTTTTAAAATCATCGTTGGTCGTATTTTATGATGATAACCTACTATAATCCCTGTTGATTTAGGATCTCATGTAATATATAGATATCCTTTTCATCACAATTTGAGATTTTTAGTAATATTACAACACCATAAAATTTATATTTTGGATTGATCATGTCCCAATATTGGGCTATGAGATATCTATGTTATTCTGTCTGTAAAACATAGAAAATTCAAAGTATTTTTTTAGATTAGACCAAATTTTTTGGAAATTCATAGATATTTTGGTTTTTCACAATTTTTTAAAAGATTAATTATGCCCTTCCCCCAGATGGATGTTCCAAATATAGTCCTGAAAAAGAATTGGGTAAGATTTATTTGAACAATCATTTATAAAGGGTTATTTATTGGAGATTAAGGGGATGTCAAAGACAATGTTGATCATGACCTTACATGAGTTGGGTAAAGAGGATATTCTATAATGTGATCCATCATGGGTTGACCTAAGTGATGTTTTGATATTATAATGTCATAAACATACATAAGATCCTATGAATCAATGGCATGGAACATATAACTATATGACTATGATCATCAGATAGATGATTTTGTTTCAATCTTGAGGTGCATTAGGGATAAGATTTTAGTAAATATTTTTTTGATAAAAATTAGCCATAGTATCCAAACATATATTTTCTCATAATAACACAGGAACAATCAACAAAATTTATTTTATAGAAAATATGTAATTCATTTATTTTATACTATCATATACCACCAGGAAAGGTTACTTTGTAATATAATATTTGAGAAAGATGACTCATGAATATGTTGTTCAAGATTCCAATTGTTACAGGAAGATGATGAAACTATTTAACGGGACATGAATAAATGCTCATGAGTTCTGTGTTGATAAACCAATACAGCCTTAACTATAACTTATACACTACATATTAGTGATAATAAGTTTAATATTTCATACTCAAACTTTATGTTCTAGTGTTAATGTATATATGGTTTGAAGACACCACCATACTTGACCCCTAACGATGAAAAGTTTTCCCATGCTTGTGGTCATTTTGTTGTCCCTACGAGCATTTACAAGGTACTGATGAGGAACTCACATACCTAAAATTTGGTTTTACAACATGGTTTGAATAATGTCAATTATTATATACATAATAACTATTTTTATATTGGGATAAATAGGGATATATAAGGTTTATTCAAACAATATTACACATAACAGTGGTCAAGGAATGTGAACCTGTCACCCACTATCCATATCCAGTCACGAACCATTCCTCAGTAGATGTTAGATGAGATGAAAATTATTTTTTTTTGGTTTTATAGTGAATTCCATTAGGCAGTTACATAGTGCGGTTATTTTTTAATATTTGACAAATATAGATGATTTTTTAATAATCTAAGAGACATTCTCTATAGATGAACTGAGAAGACTTAATATTTGGATAGATTTAAGGATGTTGTTGTCAGTCTCAAAATGATTTGTTCCCACATCCAAATAAGGCCTCCATGGGTACCCAAGAATACTTCAATGTTGTAGGACATGATTAGTGGATGAAAATTATGAATAATTTACTATCTAGAATGGATGGGTAGGTTTGTTGGTGAGGGTAATTTGATATGAATTCAGCCAGTTTTTTAAACTTCTCTCTCAATTTATTATCATTTCTTTGGATATTTTGATGTCTATTATCTACCAATAATAAATTGTCAGTATATATATAGATTTAATAAAATTATTTAGACCTAATTGTTATATAGTACTAGAAGTGTGTAATGTTTAATTAGTGCTTCTTATGATTTATTTTATTTTTTATTTATCAATATTTATTTGATTATAATTAGTTTTATTGTTATCACATACCTGGATATGAGGTTATTGTCTACCCATTATATAATAAAAGGCCCCCACTATTAGGTAGTAGAATTTCGTTTATATGGAGGTGCACATGGGGTCACATGAAACAACAATTTTATTATTTACATGTGAATTGGGTAAACGAATTAGGAATTTTATGACATACTTCCAGCCAATGGGGAATAAATCTCAACCATAACCTATGATCAACCATCATACATATATAATAATTGACACTATAAGGGTATCCAAAGGTTGGGTTGGATAGTTACAATCCTTACACCTCACAAGAAATTAATCATCCTTTTTAAAGGAATTTAAATGGTCTTTAGATGATAATTGATTCAATGCCTAGGGGATTCACACAACTATTGACTACCAAGACTAATAATCAAGGAACTATCTATAAGAAGACCTTCTATGAAATTTAGGAGTTCCCACCCTTGGTTACTTGTAATTTATTTTAATCTAGACAAAAAATAATGATCCAATGTGAAGAATGAGACTCAATACCCTATAGGGACATAGTTTTTATAAGTACATAAAATAACCATGACTACTATAGAAAGACTATTATGCTCCTAAGATGATAGTGAAAAATTATATTAAAATCTATTTAACATTAGTTACATATAGAGAAAACCGTGAAAATAAACACAAAAAATAGGTAAAATTTATATATAATAACGTGATATATAGGCTAAAATAAAATTAATCACAAATATCATACTTATCAGACATATGGGTTTATTCTTCAATAGTACTTTGAAAAGATAAACAAAAAGGGGAGAATAAAGATTTATACCATCCTTCATCAAATTGTATTCCCTCTGTATTTGGTTTCTTTATTGGGAATGTGATGGGGAACAATGAAATGATTGAAAATAGAGGTAGAGGAAGAAAAATGAATGGTGGGAGGGAATGGAGGTTGATAGGATAATAATAAAAGGGGAGACATATGAATATATTAATAATATTTCTTGAAATTATTAAATTTCCAGCACTAATATTGGGAGTTGTGACCATCATTAGAAAAATGGTTTCCCCTTTTATTATTTTCAATGGACCACTAGGATCTCATTATATTTCCACTAGGCTTACCATTAGACCCACTATTTATAAATAGTGTGTTTTAAATTACTAATCTTATGAATACTCAATTCAGGATTTCTCACATCTACACATTTTAATCATTTATAAAAATCGACCCAAAAAAATTCAAATCAATTACTTTCAATACAAATTTATTAATTCCTGTTTTTTACCAACTCTATTATCATTTTATGATAGACCATTCATGAAATCAATATAACAGAACTATATAGTTTATTTAAATCATATATTGAATCACATATTCTCCCTAGGTTATGTCAAACCATGGAAAGCGCTATCAATCCAATCCCATATAACATCCCACCACCCAAAAAACTACCATCTCCAATAAAAATTAAATTCTAATTTGAAACCATACATTTTTTTAACTAATTAAAAAATAATACCTTACACATTATAATTATTTAATAATTTTCCACAAATTCATTACCACTTTAAATAATCACTTTCTATATTCTTTTATCTTATTTCATACTTCTTATCATATCCAATACCTCCATTATAAAATACACATATCAGTATTTTTGGGTTGTTTTTATTGAAAAATATATTTTAAATACATATTAATAATTTTATTTTATAGTTCTGAATTATTTTGAAGTTTAATAAAAGATAAATATGGTTTTAAACTATAAAGAAAAAACAGGGCATTGTAGATCTTATAGTACACCGAAATAAATATAGCGTGGGACTAGGTAATATAGCTAAACGGTTCTTCCATTATTACTTTTTTGGTGTCATTAATATGTTTAAAATAAATTATATAGAATTTTACATGAAATTACACATCATGTAAGAAGGATTTTATTCTATTTTCCTAAAATTTTCTTTCATTGAAATATTGTTATTTGGTTCTGGCAGAATACATTCCAAAAAATTAGAGGATAGAATGGGGAATCATCCAACATAAGATGATTTTTTCAATTATAGGACTCTATGAGTTATAATAGATATATTGATAAAATATTAACCTAAAAAAATATAGTTTACCCTTTTTTGAGAAAATTTACTAGTGACTAATTTGTTTATCTGAATACCACAAAAGGAAATTACACTATCTAAAATATGATCAAAATTATTATTTAGACTATATTTTAAATAAATATATTTTAAGACTATATAATTTGACCGAATACATGATGATTTTGGTGGTGAATGAAGCGAAAAAGTGTCTTAGTAGTGGGATTAGGACTATTATTTGGGATTCCTACATATCCTAGTGAAGGGAATTGTGACCCAAATAGTTTTATATCAATTTATGAAGAAAAATTATATGGTATGTGTAATGACCCAGAATTTACATTTATTATTTTTTAAATAAATGAGAATTTTACGAGTCTGTGAAAATTGATGGGGCGGGATTCTGATGCACGGAGTTCCCGGATTTAATTTCTGAACTTTTTTTTGGTACGATCAGAAAACGTGCGAGAGAATTTTTCTAAATTTTGAAATGGTCCTCGGAATTGAAATCTGAGGGCACTGTTGAACTCACAGTGCTCGTTTTTTCTTAAGGAGACCTTCACCTAAACCACAATTGGTAGAGGGTGAAAGATAGATTTTTGGCTTTTCATGGGAAGATGAAAATAAAATTGTTTAAATTTTTATTTTTATTTGTTCTAACCACTCCATGTGAATGTTGAGAAGTGGGGACCACTATACCTTAACCTCCCATGAGAGGTTATGGTGTTGGGGACCTCCCGAGCCTAACCTCCCATGAGAGGTTATGATGGTGGGAACCACCTGAGGCCTAAACCACATCAACTCCCAGATTAATGTGGAGGAGCCTCTTGAGCTTCCTCCACATTAATTGTGCCAAACCTCTTTAATTAATCGTTTCATCCCATAAACAATTAATTATCCTGACCTATGTGATTAAATCTACCAATTTGAATTATGCCAACATATTCTATAATGTCGGTGAATTCATTTTTGGTGGAATTGGGGGGAAATTCTTAGCAAAAGGGAAGAGATCTTGGGGGAAAGAAATCCAATGAAGAATGACCCGCCAAAAAAGAAAACTCCTCCAACTAAAAATGTCGACATAAACTTCTTCCTTCTTCCTAGGGACTTCTTCCGATGGGGGAAATCTTCATCTATGATGAATCAACATCCGTACTTTTATCTCGCACCAACGTCGATGAACAACCCAAGGTAGGGGATTATTTATTAGTGATTTCATAATGCCAGGTTATTCTCTTCTAAAAAGATAATGTGGATCAAATCTCTATTTTAGATTGATCTGGGAATGTTTTTTTTCGGGTTGGGAACAATCATTGAGGGAGGGTTCGACATACATCATTCTTGATTGTGTTGAGCCGTTTTCCACCACCCTAACGCGAATGGTGTGAGATAAACAATCATGGCCCAACCCCTCCACCAATCTTGTGATGATTTGATGAGTTGAACACGACAAAGGCAGTGGCACAATGACACCGCCCTGTGGCCCTCGCCGCCTCATGACCTCCACGCCCCGTGGATCCGCCACTCCTGGCACCACTGTCCGCTGTTACCTTCGTCCGCCTGGACACCGCCGCCTTCCGCAGATCTGCCATCGCAGTCCACCGCAACGCCACTACCATCTTCCGAGATACCTCCACCAGACTTCCATCTCGCGGCTGGGCCGTTGCCCCGCACTCGGTCTACCGACCCACGGCCAGACCGCTGACCCGCAGCCGGTCCACCTACCCACGGCCTGTCTGCACCATCATGGCGGGTTTGCTGCACTCGCGGCTTATCTGCACCTTCACGGCCGGTTCGTGCTCTCACGGTCGGTCCATGACATCATGGTAACCCTCATCCAAGCCGCCCTCGTGGAACCCTCGTTGCCCTGCGGGGTGTGTCGGTCCGACCAGATCGGACCAGACCCGAGCCCTCTACAACCCAGTTACTTTCTTTTGGCAATAACTTTTGCATCAAACGTACATTTGACGAACCATCAGCAGCACAAGAAATCTTGGAGAGAGACAGTCCCCTTGACTGCTAAACTACTATGTTTTGGATTAAGATGTGGAATGGTCAGGTTGGATCAAGCATGAATCCAATTGGGCCCCCAGGACTAAAAGGCTAATAACTCAAAGACCAAGCATCTGATTGACGCACCGTCTGTTACATTGAGGCCCCTATTAAATGAAGAACCTTTGAGATACTTATTCATGGGACCTTGTTGTAGTTTGATTATTGACCTGTTGCTTGGGAAGCAGTTTCCCCATGCATGATATGTACAGAACCCTGTGACTGGCTGAGACTTGATGACTGCTGATCGTTTTGACTCGGAGTGACTCGACTGACCCATTGTGGCACACCTTGGTGATGCGGGAGACCCACGGTTGGGAGCTCCTTGGTGACACAACAGACCCACAGTACTCGACAGTAAGATTACCTTAGCAGCGTACGAGGGGGAGAACCTCTGTGTGATGCGGCAGACCCACGGTGGGGAGTGCCTCTGTGTGACGTGAGAAATCCACAATACATGATAGGAGGAGTACCTCTACAGTCCATGGTTAGTGGGAAGCACCTTTGTGTGACGTGGAAGACCCACTATACTTGATAGAGTAGGAGTTCTCCAGTATGAGAGGTGTTCGATGATGTGACTGGGGATGTTACCTGTTACTACCCCTAGAATAAATCCTGGTGTGAGTTGAGTCAGAACCTCTGTGTTTTCCTGATGATTGAGAGGTATTACTTGATAACATAGGTATATGTACGGGCATATACCTATGTAAGGTTATCTATTTATTTCATTTGTTTTGTTTTATCCTTGTTGTATTTTGTTTGACCTAGAGGGTCTTGGGGTCCCTACTGAGTATCGTTATACACACCCATTCATAGGCTACGCCTACACTTCATTGTGTTTGGTGTAGTCTACGGACACCGGTGACTGAGGATGAGAGTGCCAGGACTGGATGGTATCCGTAGGTGGACCTTATGGTGAGTCGGTACATGGAGGAGATAGAAATACAAGGAGTACAGAGGAGGCGATCAGTACATACCCTATAGGTATGAACGTTTAAGGATGTCCCAATTGCTATTTTCATTTTTCTTCAGTTTACCTTGTACTTTCTGTTTCTTGTACTTTACTGTTGGGATTGTATTCCATCCCGTTTTACATTCAACACTTTTTTGTTATACAGTTTTACTTGGTGTTTCATATCTAGGTATGTGGTTCCTTGTGTGTGTGTTTACAGTTTATAAAGGTAATTCCTTCCCAGTTTTTGGGAATTATTCAGAGGTCCAAGGGAACCCGACCTATAGGTGGACGACCGCATGACTCAAGGTCAGCTATGCGAGGCACCCGATAATGTTCCAGTCATTCCAGGATCATGCAGTGTTACTCGTGCGGTGGGCTAGGTCACATGGCTCATGACTGTCTAACCCACTATACGGATGATCAAAAGATGGTCAAAGGACCACCCAGGTAGAGATATATATTATACCAAGATGGTCTGCAGGGATCATGAACACGGGGCAGAGGATATGGTCATGCAACTGGTGGTGGATGATCATTTGAGATGTTACCACCACCACCACCACAAGGAGGTCCACCCCAACTAAAGGGAGCAGGTGGACAGAGGAGACCTCAGCTATAGGCAGCTGATGCCTACGATCACAGTTCTATGGTGATGATACAAGGTACGATCTATGTCTACTCCCCCATAGCTACAACACTTATATCCATAGGTTCCATACATTCTTTTATTTCCAATACCATCGTTCGGATCTTGGAGATTTTGACGGAGTCGTTGGCTCAATACTTACTGCTAGAGACTCCTATGGGATAAGATTTGATGATTACGCACTAGTGACAACAGTGTGAACTTACTCTAGGAGGCGAGATATTTTGTTGGGATCTCCTAGTAGCGGTGTCGAGGCCTTATGACGCCATCTTGGGTATGGATTGGTTATCTACAGTCCATGATCAGATTTACTTTATTTGGCACAAAGTGTGGTGTGTCCTCACGGATGGTACCAGGTTTACCATCACCAGCATGAAGGGAGCCTATGAAGCACATGATGGACTTACCTGGATGATATTTCAGCTGATCACTCATCAGTTGGCTAGACTTACCCTCCATGCTGTTGATTTAGAGAGTATGATCTATTCTGCAGTGGTGGACTAGTACGTGAATGTTTTTTTTGATGATGTTATTGGTCTACCTCCACATAGAGAGGTGGAATATTAAATTGAATTTACCCTGGGATGACACCAATATCTACTCCAGCATTTTGGATGGCTCCCATGACACTATTTGAACTATAGTTACAATTAGGGGACTTGCAGGGGAAGGGATTCATTTGGTCCAGTTTTTCTCCTTGGGCAGCCCGAAATCTATTCTCCAAGAAGGAAAATGGTAGCTTGATGCTATGTATTGACTATCATCACCTGAACCATGTGACCGTGAAGAAAAAGTACCCACTCTTGAGGACTGACAACCTCTTTGATCAACTGAAAGGGGCATGATGATTCTCAAAGATAGACCTCAGATCAGGCTATCACCAGCTCAGAGTATGAGACGAGTGTGTGCAGAAGATGACGTTCAGGTGTCGGTTTGACCATTATGAGTTCTTGGATATTTTATTCTGTATGACCAATACTCCAGTAGTGTTCGTGGGACTCATGAATAGGATATTTCAGTCATAGTTTGATCACATTGTAGTGGTCTTCATCAATGATATTCGAATCTATTCGACTACTGAGGAGAAGCATGCCTATCATTTGTAAGTAGTACTGGATACAATCTAAGAGAACCAAATTTATGGTATGCTCTCGAAGTGCTAGTTTTGGATCCGAGAGGTTCACTTTCTAGGTCATATCATATCGAAGGCTGGAGTTACAGTGGATCCAACAATGATTGAGGCAATAATTTCTTGGAAGCCACACAGGAGTGTGACGGAGGTTTGGAGATTCCTGTGTTTGGCCGGATACTACAGGATGTTTGTTCCAGACTTCTCCAGAGTTTCAACACCTCTATCAGCCTTGAAGAAGAAGGGGAAGCCCTTCATGTGGTCAGAGAGATGCCAACAATGTTTTCAGGATCTGAGGTAGGGGTTGAATAGTTCCCCCATCTTGAGGCTACCAGAGGTAGGTGTAGGGTACGCAGTCTACTACGACACATCAGGGACCAGACATGGATGTGTCCTGATGCTGGAGAAAGCAGTGATCATGTATGGCTCTTGACAGCTGAGACAGAATGAGAAGAACTACACTACCCATGACGTGGAGTTCGCAGTAGTGGTCTTTGCCTTGAAGATGTGGTGACACTATCTGATGGGTAAGCATTTTACAGTGTACTCTGATCACAAGTGTCTTAGGTATATCTTCTCTCAAAAAGACCTGAACATGAGACAATGACATTGGCTTGAGTTCTTCCAGGACTATGACTTCGAGATAGTATATACTCCTAGGAAGTGGAACTTTGTAGACGATGCACTCAGTAGGAGGTATGGTAAACAGCTGCTAGGTGAGGCGACGGAGCAACTGGCTTCTTTACAGATATCTTTTGTGGATTGAGACAGAGTTGTTTTACAACAGTATCTTGCAGTCACTCCCCCACTTCTTCAACGAGTCAGGGAGGCGTAGTGTGGGGATGCTGCTGCAAGGCTCTACATTCTCATGTATCCATAGGGCAGGAACATGATAGATTTTCTGAAGGTGGGGAGCACATCATCCTCTTCAGAGGACATACCATGGTACCAGTGTCACTTCTGGAGGAAGTGTAAAGGGATTTCCACAATTTTCCTCTAGTGGTACAACCTGGAGTGGAGAAGAAGTACCATGATATCTCAAGATAGCACTCTTGGCCAGGAATAAAGAAATCAGTAGTAGAGTTTGCCTCTTGGTGCCTCACATTTTAGCAAGTGAAGGCAGAGCATCAGGTACTAGCAGGATTAGTTCAACCATTAGTGGTCTTAGAGTGGAATTCGGATGGGATATCCATGTACATTGTGAAAGGACATCCACATACATCCATGGGACATGAATCGATTTGGGTGATAGTCGACCAACTAACTGAGCCCACCCACTTCCTTACTATTAGAGGGAATGGTTCATAAGAGAGCATTGGTTGCCTCTATGTGCAGGAGATTGTGCGGTTACATAGAGTGCCCTCAACGATTGTCTCTGATTGTGATGAAAATTTTACTTCTAATCTATGGAAGGGGTTTCGTGAGTCTTTCAGGACACATCATCATTTGAGCACAACCTTTCATCTTCAGATGGATGGTCAGACTAAGCGGACCATTCAGACCCTCGAGGGCGTGTTGTGTTCTTGTGTCCTTGACTTTGGTCACAATTGGGAGGATCAATTACCTTTGGTGGAGTTTGAATACAACAACATCTATCACTCCACATTAGGGATAACACCTTTTTAGGCATTATACAAGTGACCATGTAGATTAACCTTGTGCTGGACTGACCCAGGGATGTCACTACTCATGGGACCAAAAATGGTTCAGGCTACCACAGAGAAGGTGAAAATCATCCAAGAGAAGATGAAGACTGCATAGATCATATAGAAATTGTATGCCGAAAGGATATGGTGACCTCAGGAGTTTATGTATGGTTACCACATCTTTCTACGGGTATCACCCCGATGAGATCTACAGAGATTTGGCTGATGAGGCAAGATATATCGAAGATTCAGCATAAAATTTCAAGTCCTCAGTAGAGATGGTAAAGTGACATACCGCTTAACTCTTCCACCTCTGTTGCACTGGGTGCATGACACTTTACACGATTCTCAACTAAGGAGATACGTGAATGACCCTTCTCACATAATCGACCTTGGAGATCTAGATGTCACTGATGGTACAACTTTTATGGAGGTTCCAATAGAGATTCAAGATCGATAGGAGTGGGTCATTCGTGGATGGTTGATACCTCTGGTGTGAATTTACTGGAAGCATAGAAACCTCCATGAGAGCAAATAGGATCAGAGGCTCAGATGCGTGCTCAGTATCCCCATGCGTTCCCTTAGTTTTGATTTGTGGATTATGTGCATGTAAATCATGAGGTGGGAAGACTTTAAAGATCGAAAATTTCCATATAATTGTTTTTGAATAAATGTAAATATTACGAGTTCGTGAATATTTATGGGGCGTGATTTCAAGGCCCGTAGTGCCTGAAATGAATTTTTGAACTTTTTTTCCGGTACGTTCAGTAAATGTGCGAGCGGATTTTTTTATCTTTTGAACCGGTGCTCGGAATTGAAATATGAGGCCACCGTTGAAGTCCCAACATCGATTATTAATTATGGATACCTTCACCTCAACCGTAGTTGGATGAGGGTGAAAGATAGATTTTGTGATTTTCATGGGAAGATATAAATAAAATTGTTTAACTTTTTATTTTTATTTTTTGTAACCACTCTGTCGAGTAGTCGTTGCCATCCACCGAGCTGTCGTCGCTGTCCACTGATCTGCCGCCGCCGTCCGCTATGCCACCACCGCTAGACTGCCATCTAACGGCCGGGCCACTGTCCTGCAGTCATTCCACTGACCCGTGGCCGGTCCGTCTACCCACAGCCGGTACGCACCCTCGTGGACGGTCGGCATCCTCGTGGCCGGTCCGCGCCCTCCCAGCCGGTCTGCTGCCCTCACAACCAGTCCTCGCCTCACGGGCAGTATACTCCCTCATAGCCAGTACACTCCCTTTTGGCCGGTCTACACCCTCGTGGTCGGTCTGCGCCCTCGCAGTACCCGTATCGAGTCTGCAGCCTTGTGGTGCCCCTTGGCTGAGCCACCCTCGTGGCACCCTCGCGGCCCTGCGGGCCAGGTCGGTCTGACTGGGTCGGACCAGACCCAGGCCCACTACAACCCAGTTTCTTTCTTTTGGACATAACATTGGCACCGGATGTCCGTTTGAAAAACTGTCAGCGGTGCTAGAAATCATGGAGCGAGACAGTCCCTTTGAGTGATAAACCACAGTGGTTTGGATTTTTATGGGGAATGGTCGGGTTTGATCGAGTACAAATCCAATCGCCCCCCTGGAACTAATATTCTAATAACTCACAGACTGAGCATCTGATTGATGCGTCATCTGTTACATTGAGACCCCCATGACATGACTGACATTTGGGATACTTCATCGTGGGACTTCGTGGAAGTTGGAGTATTGACATGTAGCTTGAGAAGTGGTTTCCCCAAGCGGGATATGTACAGAACCTAGTGAATGGCTGAGACTTGACAACTGTTGACTGTTTCGACTCGGTGTGACTCGACTGGCCCAGTGGGGACTGCCTCAGTGACGTGATAGGCCCACGGTGGGGAGCGCCTTTGTGACGCGGCAAACCCATGGTACTCGACAAGAGGAGTACCTCAGCAAGATATGAGTGGGACCTCCTCTGTGTGACGCGGCAGACCCATGGTACTCGACAGGAGCAGTACCACATTAGTCCAAAGCTAGTGGGAAGCACCTCTATGTGACGCGGCAGGACCATTGTACCCGATAGAGGGGATGTTCTCCAGCAGCCGAGGTATTCGACGACGTGAATGGGGATGTTACTTGTTACTACCACTAGAATATATCATGCTGCGAGCTGATTTAGAACCATTTTGTTTTCATCATTATTGACATGAATTACTTGATAACTTAAGTATATGTATGGGAATATAAATAAGTAAGGTTATCTATTGATTTCATACTTTTTGTTTTATCCTTAATATATTTTGTGAGACCTAGAGTTTATCGAGATCCCTACTGAGTATCATTATACTCACCCCTGCATAGGCTAGGACTACAATTCATTATGTTTGGTGCAGATGATGGACAATACGGACTAAGGACAAGAGTACCTGGACTGGACGACACCCAGAGGTGGAAATTATGACCAGTAGGTACACGAAGGAGACAGATGAACGATGAGTGCTGAGGAGGCAATCTATACCTACCCTTCAGTTAGGAACTTCGGAGGATGACCCATTTCTGGTTTTCCATTTTTCTTTAGTTGTACTTGTACTTTCTATTTCTTGTAATTTACAGTTGGGCTTGTATTCCAGCCCCTTTTACTTTCATAACTCCTTTGTTATACAGTTTTACCTAATTTATCGTATTCAGTTGTGTGCTTGCTTGTGTGTGTGTTTAAAGGTTATAAAGGCAATGCCTTCCCAGTTTTAGGGAATTAAACCTTTGGTGCTAGTTGCCATCCCCTGGCCAATGGAAGGCAGGCTTGGGGTAGTCATGGCATGGGCCCCAACGGGACAAGTCGTGACAATATGTCATGTATTTTATGGATATGTGACGAGGAAGAATGGTGTAGCATTAATGGTCACACAACATGGGCCATCATTGGTCAATTAAAGGCACCATAATAATCACCATTTGTAGCACCCTCAGATTTTAAAAATGACTATATGTTTGATGTAACACAAGATACACCGCAATGATATTATAAGAACCATAAAATATTTTTATATAAATATGAATTTCACAACCATGAAATTTAATTAGAGTGTTTAAATTTGATGAAGTACATTATGAAATATATTAAAAGTTCCTACTCAATAAAAATGTACTAAATAATTAATATGAAAAAAATATTTTTTTTAAATGAATTCATTTTATTCATGAAATATAGGTTTTCTTAAAAAATTGATTTTGTTTTCTTTTATGTGTCAATATTATAATTAGTTAAAAAAACCAATATAATTTATATATAATAAAAATGTTGTCATTTCTAAATGTCTAATTTAAAAATCATCTTAGGTAGAATATTTTATTATTTTCGTAAATGTTTGATTTTCCAATGAACCGTGAAACGTAATAATTTAAGTTGAAAATGATATTTTTGTATCAATAATTTATAGAGTATAATTTAAAAAAATGATTTGAAATTAAATTTAGTTATATAAATTTATTAATAATAATATTATATTCAATATAATTAATTTTATGTTTGAATTTGTTATAAATACATTTTTATGCCTAAAAATACATTTTTATAGAAAACACAATTTTCATTATGTTTTCTTTTGTATCATAAATTAATTAATTTAATTTTAACAAAATACATATTTAAAAATATTGTATATATTTGGATTCATGTGTATTATGTTTTTTAAATGGGAACCATTTTTTATTTCATTATTAATAGTAACATTGGTAAGTATTTTTCTCCTCGATAAGATTAAAATAAGTAAAATAGGGAAATTTTTTTTGAAATAATCCATTTTAATTTAATTAATACCTTCCTTTCTCCTATTTCTTTATTTTGTTTAGGGTGTTTCCTTAACAGATTAAAAAATATGTCAACTTGGTTCCATTTATCATTTATTTTGATATTTATAATACTTAAAGTTAATATAATTTAAAAAATTTCACTTTTGTAATTTTAATATCATTAATATTTTATGATAGTGATAAAATTAACTTTTTTCAGTTAAAATTATTATTAAAAATATTAATTATTTTGTTGACATTTATATATATATATTAATATATAGTTATCAAATAATTACCTTATACTCTTGTGAAACATTGACATAGTTCTTGTGCATTTTGTAGGAAAATAAATTATAATATATTAAAATTAGAAAAATTAATATTTTTGGGTTATTTATAATATACAATTAATTTCATATATCAATAGTAAATATTTTAAATTTTTATAGGGTTAAAATGGAATTAAATATTTTTTATTTTGTTTTCAAAGTAAAATTATGTTAATAAAGTAAAAAAAGTATATAAATGATATTTTATGAAAAATATATTACTTAAAAAAATTAAAAAACCTTAAAGAAGAAATTTATGGGGATAATTGTTTTAAAATTTCACAACTTTTCCATTTATTAAATAATTATCATCTTATTATTAAAAATAAAACCCTTTAACATTGAATAAGGTAATACCATAATCAATGTTAAATATTTTTACACAAGGGCTCGAACCAAAAGAAAAATATTGAAATGACATCAACACCTATTTAAATTTTATTAGATTAATATATAATAACAATTTTATTCATGACATTCCATGAAAAGTATTTTTGGAACCATTATAAAGATTTAAACACATACTATATTTTATTATTTAATGTCATTCCAAAATAAACATTAATGGTATTTCATAATAAATCATATTTTATTTAATGATTTAAAAATAAAAAAAATTACTTTTTTCTCCCAATTTAATGTAATTTGGTTTAAAATATCCATCATGTTCCATTTATGGGTTTCATTTTCTTTAAATGTAAATTTATTTATCCATAAAGTTAAAAACACTATGTCATCCGGGCAATTGTCAAAAGGTATAACAATGGGTTAAAATAAAACATACTAGGGAAAATATCACCAAACCATGTAAATATTTTATTTTTTGTCGATATTTTATATCATAATCATCTTAACCTAAAATATTATCAATTTTGATCGATTTCAACATCTAAATTAATGTAAATTACATTAATACATTATGAAATTTCAAGAATACCCATCCATCACTTAAAAAATAATACCCTCTCATCTTCACTATAAGCATTAAGATATATTATTTATAAAATTCCTAACATGTTACCATAATATATTCGTTTAAACATATTTTATAATTTTTTTTTTCAATTTAAACTATTAACTATTGAAGGCTTCTATTATAAGCTAAATGTTGGTTCTCATTGAAGAGGTATAACTCATAACTGACCAGTTTTAGTTTTATTTTATCTTATAAATCCTAATAATATGTTTTATGAATTATAAAATAATTAGATAGGTATTATAAATAAAATTCTATTTTATTTTGATTTCTAAATTTCTATAATCCACTATTTTCTAATATATTGTAAAAAGATAATGTTACTCGGTCATACGTGTTGACTAACGCTTCCACAGAGTGAATTGATATGTATTTCAGTTTTATTTTTCAAGGATGGTAATAAATATATATATAATTATTATATAATATATTTTATATGTAAAAAAATATCCTATATGTTTTAATTTATATTTACCTTTCACTCATTCCATCCTTTGAAAAATTATAATATCTTTGATACGTGCGTATGACCAACTATCTCAATAAAAGCGTTAATTCATTTTATTATATATACCTTTTATAGAAGACTATAAACATATATATTCCAAATATATATAACATTAAAATCATTATTTATATTATTTATATTATTTATTCATGAAAAAATTAAAATGTATAGAAATATTGAAAAAAGTTTCTCATGAGAAATGAAATAGTTAACACCTGTAAATAGTGATTTTAAAAAAGAATTCCTAATAAATGGGTATTAAAATTTTATAAGTGGACAATTTATTAAATTATAAATTTGTAAATAATTTTTTATATATTTATAATAAATTTCACTTAATTAAACCATATTTTGGAGGGCCTTCTATGATATTTGAACATTAGTTAATGGATTTCTAGTCTAAATTTTTTGGTGACATACTCCAAATTCACCTCTAGTATCTACTGTGTGGTGTATACAATTTGACATAGAAAAGTTATATAATTAATATCCTTATTTTATTTATATTTCATATTTAATTTTATATTATTCATTACTGGGGTATATAATTCATGATTTACTAATATGTTAAGGGTTTTGTGTTACAATATAATTGTTTACTAGGATTGATTGTGATTATGATTCCAATCATGAAATTTAATTACATACATCTCAATAAGTTCAGTAATTTTTTTCTCTTCTAGTTATTTAAAGAGATTACATGTTTCTTATTAATTTTCCTCACATTAGGTACTTAATATATAAAAATAGTAATTTATGGAAAAATAGTTTTTATATATCTTCTCAGTTGAAAATAAATTTTCTTTCATTTCCATGTTTTCTACAAAACATTTCATGGTTATTTTTATTCTATTATGAATTTTAAAAATAATTTTTACCAATAGATTACTTTTTAATAATGTTTTAAAATGAATACTCTTGTTATTTTTTGAAAGAGGAACCTTCTAATTTTACCAAAAATATTAATGGAATCATTTTTTAATGTAAATAATATGAGAAAAAAATTTCATCATCATGAATTCTCCATTATTTGAAGAACACATTAAATTATTATAAGATTCATTTAAAATAAAATATTTCCTTATTAATTGTGAAAATTTTTAAATTTGGAAGAATTTAATTTAGAATTAAAATGTTATATTATTAAAGAAATTTTCTAAATATACCCAAAATGAATTTTCATAAAAAATTGCATCCCATAATATTACATATTATTAATGTGTTATGATCTAATTATATCATCCACCTTAATTATTTCAATGTATTATGATGATTATGATTTATGGATAATTGCACCAAACCCATTTCATTCCCATTTTTTAATTAACTTATGATGAAACCATTATGAAACCAATTTTTTCTGTTGTTTATGATAAGATTAGAATATAAAATGTTTATGAAATACATTTCCTTTCCATGGGTTATTATATGATAAATGTTTTATGATCTTTTTTCACACATATGTAATAATTTCATTATTTGATTCATTGTATGAAAAATATTAATATTTATAATGAAATTGGTAAAGATATATAACACTTGAGAAAATACATACTTTAGTGGGGAGTATGCTAATTTTATTAAGCGACTATGTTCACTGTTATAGTATTTATAGTGAATCTTTTCAAAAGATATGGTGGTTTGATGGGTGAATCCAATACACCATGATATTCATGGAAGTGATCCTTAAATACTGAGGAAATTATTTTATATGCATATGTGTATTGCATAAATATATGACTTCCCCCAATGTTATGATTTTATGGATCATGTTCATTGAATCCTTTATGATTCATGTCTTATGAACTTCAATGATTTATTCTAGGACTAAATATTTTGATCTATGATATGAAGGGTATGGATTTAAAATATTATTATCATGTTATCATAACATTATGATCATGATATTTTATGTGATCATTTATATCTTCTTCGTATACCGATAATGTGCATTGGTGATCACCGTTTCTGATTTTTTAATTCCCAATGTTGTGATGAAATATTTGAAGTATGATATTTATAATAAAGGTTTTATTTATGATGTTATTAGTGGGATATGATGTATATATATTATGAAAATGTTTACATATTCTATTTTATAATGAATAGTTCCCTATTCAATTATAGTCTATATCATAATGTTATATATTAAATACTTGTATAATTATATGTGATATTTATGTATGAAACTTTCAAGGATTAAACCTTAAATAAAGTTTAATATTGCATCTTTATACTTGAATTAAATTTCTTACACACCCAAATACCTTTATGGTTTAGATTTTTGGGGAATTAGTACATAACTTTTACATAAAAAACTCATAAAATACATTTTAATGATTGCTCTTAGAATACTTATGTTTAATAATACAAGACATGTAAAAAATGTTTTCTTATCATGAAAAAACATTTTTATTTTAAACATGACTTATTATTTGGTCATAGTAATCATTACAAAATGTATAAATACATAAATATGCTGAATGAGAAAAAACCCAATACGGGACATTAAAATTAAAATGTTAAGATTATTCAATTTTCAAACCATGAGATCATAAAATATATTTATCTTTTAATTTAATAAGAATTTATGAAAAAATAATAATTTAATTACTCATGAAATAATCATTAATTTCCAATGTTTCTTACAAAAAATTATAATATATCATAAATTAAAATTCAAAATTATGGGGGTTCCTTATTATATATCTGAACCCAAGAAAACCATTTCATAAATACTTACCTTCTTACCCTAAATAAGAATAATATTCCTTTAAAATAATATCATTAGATTACAATTGAAATAAAATTATTTCTATAGAAAAATATTTTAAATAATAAGAAATTATTATAGGTCCCTTAGGACATTTTATTCCTATAATCCATCCAAGAACAATAAAATTAACCCTTACAGTTGTAATAAACATATATTCAACTTCAAAAACAATTATCTAAAGAACATAATCATTTACTATTGAATTAGGGAGAGATATCAGTATGAACTGATCATAACCATTTTACAAATACAATTTTATGATTTTTTAACATTTACTATTTCATTATAAATCCATTGAAAAACTCTTTTGACACCATATGTATAAAAAAATATGATGAAAGAAATACATTATCCTTTTCAAAATCATGATCAAAACTAAAATACCAAAAACATTAGGAATGAGTGTTTTTAATTGAATAAAACATGATAACATATAAAGTAATCAAAATATAATAAAACATTATTGGTGGTGGGAGAATAAATTGACACCTTATATGATAAATTAAAATATTCCTTTTTTACCTTTTGTAATGAAAGTCAAAATGTTAGGTAATAAATGATATAAAAAATTCACCTTTTGAAACCATTATATAAAAGTAAAAAGGGACTGAAAATTTATTCTATATTTAACATATTCCCATATAGGAAATTAATAATGATTTTTAAGAATATCGAGCATGACGTAAAATATTTATAAAATAAATCATTAAAACATTTAAAACAAAATTTTATAGGGAAAGTGTCTCTTACCTTGATTCTATATAATCGTAATCATTCATTATTTTTATGTATAATTAAAATATAAAAAATATTTACATTATTAATAAAAAATTTCTTCATAATTATTAATTTTATTTATTTAATATCATTTTATATATAATTACATAATCTGTTATGTTTACATGGGATATTTTCAAAATATTTTGCTCATACATCAAAAATGAATTTGGTGTGTTGATTGTAAAAAAGATAGTAATAATTTCATCATACACAGAATAATAATAATTACATACATATAATATTTATATTTCGATTATAAATTTAAAACTACAAATGAATGACTGATATGAAAATTAACTGTGATACAATCCTGGAGACAGTAAGTCGTACGTATAGAGGAGTAATATTTTCATTTTTTCAGTGATCATGATAGAAAAAATATACATAATTTTTTGACTATATATAAAAATTAAATATATCAGTAATACATTATTATTTCTTCAAATAAACTTATATATATCATCCATGGGATTTTTTGATAAAAAATAAAGTACATAGCTTCGTGGAGGTGGTGGTCCACACGTAGAAACAAACATCACAATAATTTTATAGTTAATAGAATGATAAAGAAATATATGATATATTAACTATGAATAATTAAAAATATCTCATTAATTTAAAATATTTTCATTAAATACATCATTATAAACCACCATGAGTTTTGGTGTTGGAAAACGAATAACATCGGTTCGTAGGGTGGTGGTCTACCGTACACACAAATGATGGGTTTTTTACGATTTGATAGAACAATGAGATAGATATAGCTTAAGTAATTATATTTATAAAACAAATATGTAATTTATATAATTAATTATTACATTTTCATGGTTTAATAATAATTTATGTTGGTTTGAGAATAAATAAATCTAAAAAATTTGGTTAAAATTTATACCTCTTCTTCGATCAATATCCCTTCTAGTATACGTTGTTATCTCTGAGGATAGACTTAATCATAAAATAATATATCTATAATGGTGGTAGAGATTATAATAAGGTATTTTGGTATGCATTTTATTAAAAAATGTATTTTAATATTTTTCTTAAAATAAATGAAGAGGATATTCTCTATTATAAGAGAGGGGAGAGGCAGTAATAGAATTTTCTAAGGTATTCAATTAATATAAATTAAATTTCATGTTTAAATGTATTTAAATTTATATGAATCAAATATACTGTTGTAATGAGTAAAAATATTCTCATAAAATAAAATTCTAAAATGATTAGGTTAGTTTTTTACGCTTATCAATTTTGTTTTAACTATTGTTATCCCTTTGGATGATTATTATGATAACAAATTTATTTTATATTTAGGGTCCAAGATATTTACTATAAAAGGAAATTTATCCCATAAATATAACAAGGTTAATATTTACCACATGACCACAATCACTTATCCAATGTTACAATTTTAATAAATTTTAAATCATTTAATAAAATGACTTTTATTATAAAGTATCATGAATAAAACATTTAGAACTTTTCATTTACATTTAAATTAATAAAATCAAGATAGAAAAGGAATTATAATATAATAAATTAAAACATCCCAAAAAATTTTATATTTATCTAGAAATGTCATTGAAACCAATAATTTATTAAATTTATATTAAATTAATCATTTTCAAAATATTTTATTTTAATTATTAATTAACAAAATAAATAACGTATTAGTTACATGTATAAATTTTAATTAATTATTTAATCACAATAAAAATGAATTAAATTCAAATTATGAATAAAATCTATTTAAATAGTAATTTATACCTAAAAATACATTCTTTTTATAATTATGTAGTAAAATTAAATAAAACAAAACAAATAGAATGGATTTTTTTTACATTTCATTAAATAAAATATTTTAAAAAGGTAAATCATGTATAAATAGTAAAAAGGCACATATATTATATTTTTTATGTTTATAGATGAAATTTACTCATAAAATACATTTAATATAAGTTGTAGGGATACAGTTTATTCTTTAACTAATCATTTTTAACCTCAATTTGAAAAATTTCACCCTTATTATGGTAAAAACATATATTATTATTACTAATTATAATGACAAATAATTAAAGGGAAATTTTTACCATATTTTCACTACATACATAAAAATATGTAATCTATTTTTTCAAGATTTAATACAAAAATGGGGAATAATGTTATATAAAACTATTCTTGTAAGATATTATGAAAAATAGTTTTATAGAATAATTCCTATCAATTATATAAATTATTATATACCAAATTCATGAATAAAATTAATTCAAATAAAATAAATAAATTTTAATTAATTAAAATGATATATTAATTTTTTAAAACCAATCCTAATTTGAATTGTTATTTGTAAAAACTTGAAAATAAAATACAATTTCCAATAAAATGTATATTTCCCCACTCATTGAAAAATAAAACATTTCAGAAAAACCCCAATATTTAACCATAATAATTTATTGATATTATAATTTATGAAATTATATAATTTTTATAAAATAAACATTTTAAAATTTCTAGAAATTATTTATAATAATATATAACAACGAGTAAAAATAACTATTTTTTATCAAAAATATTTTTGAATATTAAAATGACTGTTATAAAAATGAGTGATTATTTTGTAATAATTAATCAATAAATTGGTATATATTATGTTGTATTGGGGTAAAATTAAATTAAACACACACCCATATACACCGGTTGGAAGGAAGGCTTTGGCCCCACAACCCGAGGGGATAGCCCACTGCTCAAAATAATTTTTATTATCAATATATATAGGCCTATAGACCCAAAATATATAAAACCTAAAGACCAATTTTTTGTATGACGCAATAAAGGGCCCAAAATTGGCCTATCTTCAGAAATAACTTATATAGTTTCCTATAGTGTCTTCATCGTGCTTGCATTCATCCTCCATTTAGCCCACATGTAGCCACCAATCTAGCGTTCAGCACAACCCCCCCCCCCCCCCCATCATCTAAAAGTCATGGGGACCTGTTGTGACCTCTAACAACAAGAGTTTGTGTGATCTGGCCATTGTACCCTTTCTAGAAACCCCCAAGTTCCCGAAATTCCATTTGCACACAATCCTCCCATTGATATTCTTTCTGTAACGTTGATGACCGGATTTATCGAATCCCATTGTCTGGTTTAGCGCTCCATGCCCCCTGTCTATTCTCCATTGATATTGCAATAAATGGTAAGCATAGAAAATCCAACTAGACCTCAAGAATTAGAAATGAATGTGGGTGGAGTTGAACAAAAGACTCCACACCCATTGGATGCCTTATATAGGTTAATGTGAATGACTGACCACCACCTTATTGAAAATTCAATACAGTTTAATTGATTAGTAATATATATATATTTAATAATTTTTTAAAATATTATTCATACCTGATAATTAAAATTCCAAGTTATAATGGTTATATTTATATAATAATATTTTTCAGTTCATATTAAATCAGTGCTACATATCTTTTATGATATTGAACATATTATTTACTTCAATATCTCATGATACTACATTCTCACCTCTTTAACAATTTGTTACCACACAATTTGAACCTAAGATTGGTAGTCAATGGTTTTAAATTTTAAATTACTTTTTCTTGAAATCCTACACCATAAATTTCTTTAATAAAAATACCACTTGTATTGAGGGAAAGGGAAGTATAAAGGTTACATCTAATAAAACATAACATTTTTTCTATATAAGAGGACAATAATATGAAGTAAAAATATTGATGAAGATGAAAATTGTAATATTCAATCAATAATGGAGAATGGTAAAGATCGTTGAAAAATATTATGCGAATGATCATGAAAAGTGAAATTAATACAAAACCATAAACCAATTAGGTATGAAAAAGGCCATAAATTCATTAACAATTAATGTTATAGGATATCATTTTCATTTCAAGATCCATTTTATAATGATAATGAATTCCTTTCCATCTATAATAAGAATATAAAAAATTATATATTTACCTGACATGTATACTTTCATCCATTAATAAATTTTTACCAAAATATCAGTTTTCCTCCAAACAATTAGTTTTAACGAAAACATTCTCATACATGATGCTCCAAAATAAACATCTAACTGATCTTATAATTCCTTAAGAAGATAAAAATTTATTCCTCTTATAATTAAATATAAACCAAAACCAAAATGGTTATAACATGGTATGCTAATTCATATAATTAATAAACCATCATAAGATCAAATATATAATTAATCTCTAGATTCTAAAGAACACTTAAAGTACAAATTAGATCATTATATAAATTAATAAACGTATAATTCATTAAAAAATTAATGAATGAGTCCCAAATCCAAACATCAAAAGTATTTAGTCACAATTTCTTCCAGGATTAATTTAACATTTATCTCTAACTGATATTAGTCACTTATAAAGTAATATATCAAAAAATTTATAATCCTTTGTCATATAGTATTCAAAATATGTTAATCATTTCCCTAAAACAACTAAATCACTATAGAGAGATATTAAAAGAATATATTGATCCAGAAGATAATTAAACCTTGAATCATCAAAATTAATTCCCATAAAAATATATAATGTTAACTAAAATTATATTGATATAATTAAAAAATAACATTAATCACATTCTCAAAAAATTAGTTCCAATATCATGGTTTTCTATATGATAAAACATATGTACCCAAATTTTAATAACAGATGATACATATCAAATATCTTGTAAAACATAACATATATGAATACCTTCAATCTTATTTCCACAAAATGAACATTCATTTTTCCTCAAAATACATATTATTAAAACACATGTTAATTTTAAAGGTTTTATATACCTAAATTATCTATTAAAATCTATATATCACATCAACTTACTCCCATGAAATAAAAATTTGAAGTAGTGCTTATTCTTTTCATCATATTATCATCCATAAATCATAATTAATGAATCCATATATATATATATGCATCCCAATATTTCAACAATACTTTTCTATATTATTCCTTATTGGTTAATTCCTTCAAAAAATATACTAATTATCTACTAAAATTCATCAATGTCAAAACAAATGTTAAAATATAATGCATACATCATTATATAGAATTATGGTTTAATCATCTTAAACTGTAATGTAAATACACATTTTTAATCTTTTACTAGTACAATCTTGATGATACCCTTCATATATTTACCCTTAGATCATTAATATTGATGATTTTCCTACTCCCCATACATAAAAAATTCAATTTAGACCGTCATAATACCCTTAATCCATATCATGGTCATAATTTAACTCTTCCTTTATCCTTTTATATTTATTTATTTATTCCCTCCATTAGAACAGATAAAATAACATTTTCTTATTTTAAAACAATTTTTTGGGTGATTTTCTCACATTATTTACACATCGAACATTGAATTTTTTATGTTTATGATCATTATCATCTGAAATTCTATTGAAAATAATATTATCATGTTTTTTCCACTAAAAAAATCACATATGGTAAGGTTATTAATCATAAATCATGATAAATTGTTTTTAATAACTATAAAAAATTTATTTGAAAACTAATTACATTTAATTGATTATCCCCAAAGCCACCACATTGTTCTTTACAACTAATTTCAGTGCAATTCCCGCTGGTTCCACCCACATAGAAAAACAACGATTACAGCGTTTTTTAAAAAAACTATTAGAAACTATCCTATGTCAAGGATAAAAATTAATATATCCTCAACTATGTCATCATCTATTAAAATATTTATATTTAACAAAAATATATATTTATTTATATGAAAAATAATATCCTTTACGGTTATAGAGGGGTTTAAACATGACCTCAAAAAATATCCAAGTCTCTAAAGTTATATAAACAATTCAGCTCTAACCAAATGTAAGGAAGCAACCTTAAAACATACAGAATATACTGTCTTTACAAACGAATATCCATTATACCATATGAATTGATATTTTTGGATTTATTTTTTATACAATTATATAATAACTCATACATGAGAAAAAGTAATATATAATTTGGACATATCCTCTTAGAATATATTTTTCATATAAACTAATAAATTTAAAAAAATTATGGTTTTCGTAAAAAAAATTTACAATTTTCAAAATTCAGACTTATTTTTTATTAATTTACCTTGAATAGCATGAAAAAAAATTAAAATTTATAATGTGAATAGGAATATTATTAATGGAAAATAAAACATTAAAAAAACCCATTGCTCAATTTTAAAGCCTTGATATCAAATAAGATATTTTCCATTAGCTTAATAATCATTGATCTAAAAATAATAATTAACTTATTCAAGAAAAATTCATTTCTATAAATTTTTTTTTTCATGAAACATTTTATAATAAATCTTGTTGGAAAAATCATAATCTTGTTGGTTTCTTAGAAAACAGGGGAACACATGAAAAACTTTTTCATAAAAGCCAACCTTTATACCCATAAAGAGTATAAACATACTTTACTATAAAATATCCTTAGATTATTATTTTACTAAAATGACATCTATAAATGCTATTTGGGAAGCACAAAAAATCATATTGGTTCCTTGGTACATTATCTTCATCGGAATATTACTGTAAACCATACTATTGAAATTACCATACGTTCAACATCCAAAATAGTTCTCCATAGAATGTTAGAATAATCCAATGCATTGTAGTATTATAATAGGATCACCAAATAAAAAAATACAAGGAAAATACCATGATTAAAAAATTCAATCTATCACATTTTCATTATAAATCCCTTAAACATATTATTAAACCATTTTAAAAACACTTTTGTTTATCAAAATACAATTTTTAAAAAAACCATTTTAATAACTCAAATATGAAGAACATAGGTAAAGAGGGATTTTCATTTAATAAAACAGATAATATTACAATTTAAGACAAATATCATATAAATTTATTACTGATGGGATTTTTTTATGACATATATATTAATTTAAATCATTCCTTATAGAATTTTTTAAGCAAATTCAAAACATTATATAATAAAATACATAAAACTATTTCTTTTTAAAAACATTTAGATCAAAGTAAAAAGATATGTAAATATACATTTATGATTCATTTATGTCTATATATAAATATTCATGAAATTTATTTTAATGAATATTGATACAAAAGGAAAATATTGATGAAATAAATAAATTAATTAAAGAAATAGTATTTTTAGGTAATGTGTCCTATAACATGAGTCTGACTTGTCACATATGTTATTTATAATCATAAATAATAAAAATATTCTACTTATTTAATTTATAAATAAAATTTTTTATTTTGGTTCTTTATTTTGTTTTATTTAATACCTTTTTATGTATTATTACTTAATCAATTAAGCTCATGCCGGACGTTTTGATGACATTCGACTCATATGTAAAAAAATGACTTTGGTAGGTTAACATTGTTCAAATATTTCGTTATTTTAAAATATATACATAATTATTCATTAAATACATATCATATAAATTTATCAATTATACATTTAAAACAAATTTTTAAATATGGTTTATATAATTTATCTATGTTGCAATCATAGAGATGGTACATTGTACCAAAGCATCAGTAATATTTCCATGTTATAATGATCAAATGGTAAGAAGGTGATTTTTAATTTATACTCATGGAAATATAATAATATAATTAATAACATACTATTTATTTTAGTACACTAATATATATTATCCATGTGATGAGGTTATGAAAAACTAATTGCATTACAATGTATAGGTGGGATTCAACACAAATGCATGATTGGCATTATCATTTTTCAATGAATGGATTGATAAGAAAATATGTGACAAATTAATTCTATAGATTGATAAATGTGTCATGAATATAATATATATATCTATAACTTTTAAATACAACATTATAAATAATTTTGATAGGCTCTAATTGAAAGTGAATTTCATGGGTTTAAAGCATTAGTCCACTGTACACACGAATGATGTTTTCGTTCCCCATTTGACAGAGAAAATAGATGTATATAAGTTATTTCACTTACATTATTACATATAATTGTATGATATATAATTATATTATAATTTCACCATTGTAGAATAATATCTTCATGATATAGAAGAATAAATATTACTAAAAATTTGTTTAAAACATATACCTATTTTCAAAAAAAAACATCATTTTTTTAAATCTTTCATCCCTATAAGGATGGTATTATTCATAAATCAAGACCACTACAATGAAAGAGATAATATTAATTTATATTGGTAGGTATTAGATGAAACAAAATTCTATTGGATTGTGAATAAAATAAGAGATGTGGTGAGATTTTATAGGATATTGGAGGGACACTGTTTGAAAATCATAAAGTATAAAATTAATAAAAAAACGTTCATATTAAAATGAAAAAATATTTCCATTATCTAATTATAATATGAAGAGGATTCAAAATATTCTCACAAACCAAAATTTATTAAGGTTTATATTTTGTTTTTTACATTATATTTTTATACAACACATGTTAACACTTATTTTATGACTGCTGTGATAAAAAAAGTAATCTTTATGGGTCATGATTTTTAATACAAATAAAATTGGAACATAAATTTGTCATGGTTGACATTTTAAACCCAAACATAATATATTGGATTAATATTTATTTTTTTTAGTAATTTTAATTCATTTAATTAATTATAATTTATTATAAAATATCATTATTGATGATTTTAGTACTATTCATTTATATTGAATTTGATAAGATAAATAAAAAAATTGAATTAAAATATTATCAATTAAAAATTATCTAATAGGTTATATATATATAAAACATTGAACCCAATAATTTATTCCAATTATGTTATTTTTATTATTTTTAAAATCCATTATTTTAATTGTATATTATTGGAATAAATATTTGTTCATAATTGTGTAATTATTTAAGGTAATTATTATATCCTTAAAAATTAAGAAGAAATACAATAATAAAAAATTACAATTCAAATAACTATTTATAACTCAACATGCCTTATTTTTTCTCCATTTCATAAATTCAAATATAATAAAACAAATAGAATGATATTTATAATTTTCATTGCATAAAATAATATAACGGTCAAAATCAATTCCAAATAGAGAAAATTTTCTTATATTCATAGTTTGGATTTTTATTGATGAATTATAATCATACAACAAATTAATTCATGTTTAGGGTTAATTTTTAATCATCATCACATAATTTTTACCCTTTATTGACTTCTTTTATGTTGTACTGGTAATAAAATTAAATTCGGATTCTATTCATAATAGCTAAAAATAAAAGTGATATATTTTAAAATATATCTAATTATTCCAAAATTATAATCCATTTCTCAATATTAAATTTATATAATTTTTAGAATATTTTTGTTATTTTTTCAGAAAAAAACAATGAAAAAATATTTTTTATAAAAATATTTTTTAAGTAAAAAAATGTTTTAATACCGAATTCATGTAATCTATTTTTGAGAAATACTATAATTTGATTTTTATTAATCAAAATGATGCATAATAAAAATATATAATTTTTCGTTATAAATGTATCAAAATAATATACAGTTTCCATGAAAAGAAAAAAAAATTCATTATAAATTTAAAAATCATACATTTCATAAAAATATCAAAATTTCACAAATATAAAATTTTAAAAATGGTTATTTAAACAATTATATCATTTTTAACAAAAAAATTTCATTTTCTTCCTGAAATTATTTATAAAATTTTCTCCAAAAAATATAAAATAACTATTTTTGAAGATAACATTTTTTTCAGAATAAAATGATATTATAAAAAATTGAGTGATCATTTAAAAAGAATTAATAAATAAAACATTATTTTTTAGGAAAATTATATATATATAATGATATAGTTAATCTTATTCATACCTAAAAATCGATGGCTATGTTATTACTGTCATATTTAAATAATAATATTCTCTAGTTCGTTTGAGGTCGTTGTTTCGTATCTTGTATTCTATTTAACATCATATTTCTTTTAAAATACGAATATATATTATAAAAATTATGTTTCTATATAGTTGGTATTTGAGTAGGTTATAGTCAATATTTTTACATTACGATGTGAAATATTTAGTAAAAACTATAGTGATAACTCTAAATATATGATAACATCTTAATGTTTTGTAACAGACGACAGTATGAGATTTTTTATTCAATAAACCCATGTTTGATTACATTATGTAGATATAGATTTAGAATATATGCATATAAGGGTAATAACCTTAAAAAGGGTAGGTTGATTTTATCATATCCATCATTCTAGTGCATGGTGATTGTTCTTTACTAGGCACCTGGTTTTACACTCCCTGGGGATATACAATGTTTAATTCCAATTTTTATGAAAACTCATTTTAAAGAATTTAAATATATTTGTTCATGGTTGAACTCTGTTAATATTATGGTTTCATAGAATAAAAATAATTTTTTATGGTTTAGACATTCTATGAATGCTATTTCATGACTTAGGTATTTGATTATTATTTCTCACACTATAATTTTTGGTTTTAGTCAATGGATGGAACTAAAATAAATTTTGTTTACATTGAATGTGATAGAAAATTGAATGACTTTCCTCTTGATATTACATGTGAATTGGGAATGATAATGTGAATCCTTATGATTATACCAAATCATCAATATCATAATATGATTATCTATTTCAAAAAGGATGAGTTTCCTGAAACAAAAAATAAGAGAAAATTGAGTTTCAGGAAGACTATCAAGGGAGTAAGATTCAGTTTCTTATATGTCAACGACATGGGAGGAACAAACTCGGGAAATATCTCTAATGAATGATAAAATAATTTATGGTTCGAATATAAATAATTCGAGAAATTAGATACCATGCAAAAAATAAAGATATTGATAGAAGGATATGAAGTTCATTGTAATATTTCTTATATGGCTCAATTCCATATTTGTAGAGAATATGGGAACTATCTAAACCAATTCCAAAATCCAACGGTTAAATCATAGAAAAAGTAAGGTACTATTATATTCTATCCATTGAAATGTTAATATTAATTTGTTTATAAATTATTATTTGGGAATTATAAGGTATATGTTATATATCGATGATATTTTGGATATAAAAACATAAAACAATACTTTTTTTCATCAATAGCTTTTTTACAGATGTGAAAACATATGATGAATCATAATGATGACCAAGAAAAGTGATTAGTTGATAATTATTTTTTGTAACAAAGATTTTATTGACATTCATTGAATAAATTTTATAGTAATATTGTCCTTGAAATTGGATATTTATTTGATTAAATTGATATTTTTTCATCTTTGATGATGTTTTTTATATTTTATATTTTATTTTATTTATTAAGTCATCTATGATTTAATATTTTGAAAATGTATTGTGGTAACTTTTGGAAAAATAAATTTCTTAATGATAGGTTATGTTAGGTGTTTTGGATAGAGTCAGGGGATTTTATGTTTAAGGTTGATCCTTAGATCAAAGGCCTATATACACATTATGATTTTTTATGTGATATTATTTTGAGGGTATTTGTATCTTTTAATAGAATGTATAAAAATTACTCTATTGAAGTTAAAATTAATCTTTGGGTTATTTTATTGTTTTTTATTATATAATTACGGTTTATTAGATACTGTGATATAGATATTCATGATGGATTAAATGTCACTCATCAAAAATGAAATATTTTTAGAGATATTTACTATAAATATAAGTATTTCCTTTTAAGATACTATCTAATTTTTTATTGTATTTTCATGAGAATCACGTAATTAAAAGATTATATAGTGATTTATAGTATTAGTTAATTATATATTGGGGTATGTTTTATTAGGTTGAGGTTATTAATGTTAATTGGGATGTTAGGATATATATTCTTGAAATAATGTATGATGAACCTCCAATGTTATTGTGAAAATATAGAAGTAAAATATATTATTTTTCTATCTGAAGGTTTATATATTTTGGATATTTTCTTAACATGTGGTGACCATTTTCGTTTTTTTAAATATTTAATAATATGATGATGAATATGTTATCCCTTTTTGGATTATGTGTTCAATTAAAAAGTTATTTTAGTACATTTGATAGGAAAATGTCCTCATTGTTTCTCATTATTTAGAGAAAAAAATGATACTATTTTGGAAATTTATTAATGGATTAAATAATTCATGTCATGTAATAATCATTCATATTGTTATTAGACTATATAGTAAAGGAATTATAAAAATTTAGTAAAAGTGTCCTGGAATAATAATAATTTATCTAGTATAATTATTTCCAATGAATCAATGGTATTTTTTACACATCATTGTTTTATCATTTTTTATTCATTAACTTTCGCATGTTAATTAAATTTAGTATCTTCAATGTATTATATCACTCTGTATAATTATATGGATATTTATTTTTTCATACCTACCCATATTAAAAAATCCCACTATTGTTATCTTATTTGGAATCCTATTTATTTATTATTCTAGATGATATTATTATATCCCTTTCCCACATTTCACGATGATGTTTTATTAACACTTTTTCTTATATAAAAATTCAAAAAAAATAGAATAAGGATTTTGATAATTTTTGTAAATAGAAATGTTTTCACGTCAGCTTAGGTTATCATTTATGGATATCATCATGGTTTTAAATGTTAAAGGGTGATCATTTTCACAAAGGCCTATATACAAATTATGAGGTTTTAACGGATTGGATTATGAGGGGATTTGTATCTTTTACTGGTTTATAAAATGAATAATCTATTTAGGATTGAATAACCCTTTGGATTATTATATGTTTTTTTTGTTTTTTCTGTGTTATTAAATATGGGGATGTAGATAATCATGATGGTTTAAATATAACGCATTAAAGGTGATATTTTCTGAGTTAATTTCTGTCAATTTATGAATTAATTTTTACAATACTATATATATTTGATTAATGGTATTTTAATATAATTCACTTGATTATAATATTATACAATGATTTATCATAGTTATTAATGACATATAGGAGATTTTTCATTAGTTTGAGGTTATTGTGGTTCGTTGGGATGTAGGGTTTTTTATTTGTTTAATAATATATGTTGAACCACTAGTGTTATTATGGAAATTTCACAGTCAAAAAATAATATTTTTTTATATGTTGTTTTATACAGTTTGGATATTTAACTAATATATTGTAACCATTTCAGTTTTGGTAAAAATTTAATGATAGGATGAATAATTTGTGATCCCTTTTTGGATTGTATGATCCATCATAATTTGATTTTAGTGTATTGGGCAAGGAAATATTTTCATTAATACTCATCATTTAGAAACAAATATAAAATTATTTTTTAAATTGATTAAAGGATGAAATTCTATATTTCATTTAAATATCATTCCTATTGTTCATATTCTATATTGTAACGAAATCCCACATATTTAGAAAAAGTTTGTGTAAAAAAATAATTATCAAATTACAATCATTTCCAATGAATCAATGGTATTTTTCAGATCTCATTGATTTATGGATTTTTTGTCATTAACACTCTCAAGGCCATTAAATTTATTATGATCAAGGTTCTCTATCATAGACCAAAATTATCTGTACATTTGTTTTTACCCCATTAAAAAATATAAACATTGTAATGAGGTTAACATAGATGAAAACCTAGTTATTTTTATTCCAGTTGAGTTTCTATATCCCTTCCCCTCTGCTTCATATGATGTTTTATTAACACACTTTACAATGTGGGTTTTATAAAATGTGTTTTAAAATATCAGCACCTTAATTACCAATTAAATGTTCAGATTGAAATGATAAAATATATTAAAATGGGTGAATTTAGCAACATGATATTTTTAAAGAACACCATGTTCGCTTGCATATATGTTGCACAACTGGGAGATTAAATGGCTCATGATATATTTGAATTCAAATTTAAGTATTATAATATATTCATTTAATTGGTCAGTGGAAATAGGATTGTATACATAACAGGATATATACTATCATGAAAATGAATAAACAATTATTGATTAATTCCCTATAAATAATAACATGTATTTTTAGAAAACTATTTATATTCTTCAAATATATTTTTCCTTAAAAAATTGTTTGTATTATCCTTTGTGAGTGAATATTATGATTAATTTATTTAGATTTTAGAAATTATATATGATAAAAATGAATTCATTTTTTAATTCAACATGTAAAAATTATCTTCTATTGAACTTTTGAGAGGCTTATAAAATTTTTTATGATAGAATAAATAATGAAAAATACTCATATTAATCGAATATTAAATTTTTATTTCAATCTATTACTATGTTTCATTTTGTTTTTAATATTTTTCTAAAATTTAAAATATTTCTCTTAAATAATTATAAATCTAATAATGATTAATCTAATTTTTTATATGTTTTAATTTGTTTTAAAATAATTTTTATACTTAAAAATTAATTTTTTAAAAAAACATATTATGTTTTCTTTCATTTAGTCTCTAATATTAATATTTGAAACATCAAAATATTAAATAATGAAAATATATTGTATATAATTAATCCAGTGGTCCAACTTTTCTAAATACCTCTCTTATATTTTAGCTCATTAGGGTATGAAATTTCAAATAAGGATTTAACATTTCTCTATCAGATACCTTTATCCTATTAGATATATCTATTTCAGCCATTTCCATTCATTTTTCGATAGTATGGGATCTTGGTTCCATTTTTTATTTGATTCAGAATATATTATATTTATGTTAAAGATAAAGTAAAAAATATCAATTTAATGAATTTAATTTGTTTAATATTTTCTAGAAAGAGATAAAAAAACTTCTGTTCATTTAATAAATTATATTAGAAATATGGATGCATTTTTCTATAATGTTTATTTTATAATAAATTATTACGAAATGAAGACATGGTGTTTTTTCATGTAGTAAAAATACAGTATATTATTTTAAAACCATAAAATTAATGTTTTATAATTAAGTTATTTCATTATGAAAATTATAAATCACTACAATATATTATAGATATTATATAGTATTAAATTATTATTTCATTTATTTCATGTTTTCCTTAAAGTCAAATTATGAAAATAGTGTCAAATATCTAAAATTACATTTCATGAATAATATATAACATAAATATTATAAAAAACCCTTAAGAGAAAAATTAAGATTAATTGTATATAAAAATGACATAACATTTCCATTTATGGGCCTATTTTGAATTTTATGTACATTTTTAACCATTTAATATAGAAAAAATCATCACCGCATTAAATAAATATTTTTAACTAAGTAGCTAAACCAAAATATAATGTTTAAAAAAATATCCAAACCACTATAAATGTATTTCGGATAATATATTAAAACCATGAAAATATATGCCATGAATACATGATATTTTGGATGCATTTCACATTAGTTATACCCATATATTTTATGGTATTTCGGGTTTTTCCAAAAAATGGAATTAATAATATTTTATGATAAATAAAATATTATAAAATAATTGAAAATTAATAAAAATATTATATTTTTTCAAATTAATTGGACATGGTTTGAAATATAAACCATTTCCCATTTATGGGACACCTTTTCTATAATAGTATCTTTTTCCCCTATATAGTAAGAAACAATGTTATCACGGTAATTGTCAAAAGTGTTAACTTGAGTAAAAAAATAAGGGTAAAAATTATGTACAGTTTTCCAAATTCATTTAAAAGATTTAGTATTAACTCATAATCACATTATCATTGATTCTTGTCATTTTTTATCCATTTTAAAATGAAAATTAATTTATATTAATTTTATACATTAAAATATTCCATAAATACCCTTCCCAATATTATAAAATTACACTCTATATCTTCTATATATACTTTTAAATAGCCATTTTATCTTCCAATACCTACCATAATACCAAAATACCATCATTATACACCCCTTATAGATTATTTTATTTACATAATATTATCCCTCCAATGATTAAGATGTATGCCAAATGATGTTTCTGAATAAAGTGGTATATCACTTAACCGATAATTTTTAGTTTTAATAAATATTATTCCTCATCTAGAAACATTATATTCGTTATAAAAAAAATAATTAGGTATCTTAAATTTATTTAATTATTTGTTAATGATGGAAAAATCATAATCTACGATATTCATATCCATTGTAACAGGATAACTTCGCTTGTGCATATGTGTGGACTGCAACCTCCATGTATCAATGTGAACGGTATTTAATTTTTTTCCCATGGGTGTAATAATGATATATTTTAGGAATATATATAATAAATATTTGATATAAAAATAATTTTATAAATTTATGTTATTAGTTAACTTTGTTTCATTTCATCCATCCAAAAATGAAAACAGTGTTCATGTTTGTGTACGGTCTACCATCTCCATGAAAAATGTAATTCATTTTTATAACTCTACATATTATGGATTAATGTAATTCTACATATACAGAATATATAAAATATTTATATAATGATTAACATTTTTGATATTATGTAATAATTTTTAAGGTACCAATACTGAAACTACCAAACAAAAATTCATATGAAAAATTAAACAGTTAACAATTAGAAATAACAATTTTAAAAATGATTTATTAAAAAGGATTATTGAAATGTTATTATTTTATAATAAATGAAATTAGTACTATGTAAATTACTATTTTAAATAATTTTAGTTTTTTATAATTTATTATAAATGAGGTCAAATTTCCTTTTATGTAAGTCAAGCTTGAGTTAAGGAATTTCTTGGCACATTGTTATTTCTAGGTGACTTATGCAATATAAATCACTCATTTGGTTTGTGGGGTGTATATAATAAAGATTTGAAATTTAATTTAATTTAATTTAATTATTATTTGAATTTAATGTTTTATTTTATTTTATTAATTCAAGGGTCTCGTGATTTAATGTTTACTAAAGTGGTAATGGATTTATGTTATAATGTCATTGTTTACAAAAAAATGTGATTAAGTAAAAAATGGTAAAATTTCATAATCTTCCTGTAAATAATTTAATTAATGATTTTTATGATATATATTTATATAGTTAAATGTTTCCCCTTTCATTATCCAATAATAAAGTACTCATTAAACATTAAGTATGTTTTTATTGAACTGTAAACAATAATGTTTTTAGTAAAAAATCTATTAACATCCATTGACTTGATTTTGACTTTTTCTTAAAAATTTGTATGATATATATTTTTTTTTAAATTTAAACAACATGAATGTAATTTCTCGACCATCATAAAAAATCAATACATTTATGATTATATTAAGGGGTTGTATAATTTTTTTATAATAGAAAGTTTACCTTAGTATTTGGTATATTTTTAGACATTAAATAATTAATTAGAAATTGAAAATTTTATTTTCCTCAAAAAATATTCCAAATTTCTATTAAAGGTATTTTAAAAAAATTGACATCCTTTGACTTTAATTATTATTTATTGGGGTTATGATCAAATGATACCATTAAATTTCATTCATTGGATGACTTATTTGGATCATTATGTAAGGATGATTCTCTGGAACTCATTTGATTCCAATAGTTTAATGAAGTTATTTTAAAACAATTATTGAACTGGTTTCATTCCATGGGTTATTATATAAAGAAATAAAGAAATATAAATGGAACAAATTTAAATTACATTGGTTATTATATGATGAGTGTTTTATGATCTTATGAAACATATATGTCTTATTTTCATTATGTGATGGGTGGGATCAAATTATATATCCTTCCAGTTCATTGGGTAAATATGGATTTATCGTGATATAATAAATACCAGAATATGGAGTGTGTTTTGTTTTGTTATGGATTATCTCTAATAAGATAGTTCTTGGAGTGATACGTGACTACGAATATGAGGTTTTTGAGAGTTAACCTAATCCACAACGATAGTCTCAACCGTAATATTTGATTACTAATGAATTGATTTCTTTTATTTTGTGTATTTAAAAAACTTATGTTCAATTCCAATGTTATTATTTCATGGATCATGTTCTTGGATTTTTTTATGATTCACGTCATAGGAACTAAAATTATTTATTTGAAGATTCCAGATTATAATCCTTTATATATATTTTATGGTTCTAAAATTATATACTAATTTTCTTGAACCCATATGTTCATGTTATGTATATTTAATAATCAGTATGTCCCTTATTTACCATTACTAAGCATTGGGGGTCACCTTATCTTATGTTTCATATCCCTATGTTATAAATAATATTTAATGTATGATATGTCTAAGAGGGGTTATAGTTATAATGAATATAGTGAGGGATGATGTAGATATATTATAAAAATAATTATGTACCGATGATCCCAAATACAATTGAACTCTATGTTTTTTATGTGTATTGAAATGTTATGTATGAAATATTCATCTAGTATGATATGATATCAATGTAAGGAAATAATAAGTAACTCTACCATTGTTCTTTCATTTATGTTTTTATAATATGGGAAATTTTTCAAATTTTGATGTTATAAAATGCATACCATTGGTGTTGTTTTTATGTAAATATAACTAGGGACATTGGAATTCCATTTATGGCTGCGAATTCAAGACCACTTGTGAACCCTTTTTTCCAAGAAATAAGGACAATAGATGTTTATTTAAGATAAATTAAACTAATACCATCGGTGTACCATATCTGTTGATGAAATATGACCAATGTGACTATTAGTTTTTTTTCACACAAATTGGTCTCTTATGGAAAAGGATTCAATAAATGATTTATGTTTACAAATTATTCATGGTAAGCCCCTTTTGATTCCCACTAGTAGGTGATTCTAAAAATAGAATGTGGGGTTACATAAGAATGGTTTTAGATATGTAAAACATATCAATAGGATGATAAATGGGTATATGATAACTACACCCATGGTAAGTGTTGGACAATGGGAGAAGATATGATGAAAATGGTAGGGGATAGACATGGTGATTCTAAAAAGATATAAGAATTAAAGTTCAAAAGATATTTCATTGGTTCCTAAACGTTGACATATCTTATAATCAAATAAATATATTATTTATTGTACTCTAATGATCCTTGATCATAATTAAGACACTCTTGGAGGCCTATTATAGGATTCCTAATACCCATTATTAGTGAATACAATATCCTAAAGGCCACATGAATATAAAGAATGACCCAGTTATAGAAATAAAAACATATAATAATAGAAATTAATAAAGAATTTTTTTAGGGAGGAAAACTGGTTATATTGATTCCATTATGATTCTAAAAGCTGCTATAGTGAATAGTTTTTGTTCCACTCTTGTATGTGACCTGAGTGAGTATTGATACTCGGGTAACCCTTAAGAGTTGCACACCTTGGTATTCCACCATTATAACACTAATATATCTCTAATAGAGGTCATTGTAACATAATGATGTTAACACCGTGGGAATGTGGTCTTTCATGAGGGTTCTACGTGTAAATCCCTTAAACAAATTAGGCACTCAAATTTTCTATTGACATCCCTTACATGTTGATTTAAAAATCACCTTTGGATTTAATAGACTATAATGTAAATAGAGAGAGTCCTTATTCTCCATTTATAGTATCTTATTGCATGTTTGTGTCATATTTGGAGGTTAGGAGTACTATTTTTAGACAATACTCCTCGAGTGCCTGACCATTTTGTGTATGGAAATGATATACATCCTTTCAAAATAAATTGGGGAAGCATGATACTCTAATGAGGGCATGGATGCACTGCCTTTTAGGGTGGAATGGGAATGATGTTGGACATAATGGTATCATGTGCCCTAAATGATGTAATGACTAGAGTTCACTATATGGAACAGGGTTTCTAGTGAACTAATTCACACAATTTTTTAGCATATATATTAGAAAAATTGGTGAGGTCTTCTCATTAATGAATTGTTATTGGTGTGTTGTTTAAAATGGGGGATCTTTTCACTACAAAACACAAGCGCGTAGTGGACTGTCTTAACACATAGGTGTGGGGACATGAATTTTGAGTGACCTTGGGTATGATTTATGATTGAATTGGCCTAAAAAATTAGGTTATACCAGGAAAACTATGTTATCATAATGTTGGATGTCAGAATAGTATTCTATAGGCATCCAAATCAGTATACTCTAAGTAATGTGGCAATTTTATTTGTAAAAATATCGACAAATTTACCCTAAAACATTTCGTTGTTATATCTAATAATTATTTGAAACTAAAAAATTACACAAATTATAATAGGATATGTTTAGGATTAAAGGTACATATATTGAGGTAAATAATGTATGATAATGGGATTTGGTTTGGATAAGTAAGTGTATTTAGAAAACAGACTGGAGTGTGCACTACTTTTATATTATTCACATTCTCACTAATTAGACACTAGAATATGAAATCTCATTTATCATTTAGGTGGTTTGAATCATTTCATGCGACACCTTATAAATATGGGGCCACCTCATTAGATCACGTGAATAGTGAATTTTTTTGAGAGTGGGTGAATCAGTGGGTATAGTAATTTTAAATCTCATCACTCTCATTTTTTTCATCTCTTACTGGACATGATACTCCCCAATACAAAAATAAAATAGACACAAATATTTTGCTCATGAGGATTTCCTAATTTTGGATTTTGCATCCTCAGTGACATATGGTTGTTATCCTACACATACATCCACCTTATTATTATCATATGGAACTATATAAAGGGTATAATATTGAAGATGTAGAACAACTAGAACCATCAAATTACCATTTTTCTTCTGTTAAATAATATAACTACTTTTCATGATGTATCACTGAAGACTATATTGTCCACTATAAGGATTGAATATGATAACCATATTTTTATATATTTCACAATATATGATATACTTGTTCTTAGAGTTTCTCATAATTATCAACATTCTCATAGCCACTCAATTACTATTTTCTATTAATTATATTAATAATATATGTCATGAATTTTTTTTCCATATTCAATTAGTTAAATCTATTTGATTCACGGAGGTTTAACCTGACTTTTTCAACCCTATCCTAAAAACTTCTAAATACCTAGCTTGTTTCTTATATGTGATATCATAATTACTGTTTTAATTTTCTGATTTAAAATTCCGAAAAATTCATAACCATTTTTTCAAAAAACATCCATATAGAGTAAGAATGTGGTATCATAATTTTTGGCATAGAACTCTCTCAACATCTGATTCTTATCCCAAATCTAGTTATACCTTGATCTCATCTTGAATCGAGATCCTGAATTTGATCACGAAGATTTATCCATAATAATCAAAAAATCCTTAATTATATGATTATATTCTACATTTATTTCCTCAAAATAAAAAATATAGATTATCGTGTTTTGACTCAATAATATCCTCATAATTTCTCTAAGAGATAAATCCTTATGATCAGTGATAATGTCTAATAATGGATCATGAGGATTTATGATGAGTCATTATGATGAGGAATCTTTATGATTGAAGATATAAGATATTATTCAAGTATTTATTATTAAGAATTATAATCCTTATATATAGACTTTTATTCATTACTTTTCAATTTTTCATTCCTTGGATCAAAGACATATGATCATCAAATCATTGAGAAGATTGTTTATGTTTAATCACAAATAATTATGATGATATTCAAAATATCACGACTTCACACAATTCAAAATTTAGGATTTCTAGATCCATCTCAAAAACTTATCAACACTAAAAAAACTAATCCAAAATCATCACAGAACTTCTATGAACATCATCCATTGTGTTTCCAAAACATTTTCTATAAATGTAACAATGTAGTCCTTGTAAACTGCTTCACACACTAGGTAAATTCCAGCATGTACAATCGATTTTGGATAGTTTTTCCACATAATAATTATTTTTTCCTTAAAATAAGGATTATTTAATCAATTAATAAACTTAAAGGGTCCCAAAAAATATGTAAATTATTATCCACCTCTATTCAACAATCTCCCCCTTTGGTTTAGATGTTAATACCTTACACTAATCTCTCAATTGTTGATAATAAAACCAGAGAGAGTAACAAGTAAGGGATAAAATTTTGTTATAAATTTAACAATGAATCAATAATATCTAACTCTAAGTGTTCCAAATCTTTATATACTAAATTTTTTATTAAATCAATTATAATTGAGGTCCTTAAATAAAATCAAGTTAGACATGTCAGATACTTATTCAAACTCAACTCATATTTCCTAGGTTCTTTACTACATCACTAAATATAAACATTAAAAGAATAAATTTCCATGGGAAAAAATATTATGCCTCATAAAAACATAGAACATTAGAATTAATTAATAGAGAAGAAAACTCACGTAAACATACATTAATAAGAGTTGGTGGGATAAACATTAATTTTTAGACTTAACTTTTCTTTCTGTTCAGTTGTGAGATGTTTGGTTTGAAAATTAGAAATATTTTCCATAGAGAGATGATATTCATACATAATAATACCCTATTCAATATTAAAATTTTGAAAATGGAACTATATCTCAATTATCATTTATTTGCAGTGTTATATTATATTTTTGGGTAGGTTGGTTCCACTCATATTTTAACCTACTACAAAAAATATATGTTATTTAACATTGAAGTATTTTAAAAATTAATTACTGAATATAATTTTCATATTATTTTGTGATATAGAAAAATAATTTACCTCAAAATAGAATATAATTACAGATGTTTTATTGTTATGGTAGAAATAAACAGAGCTTCACACAAAAAAAAATACACCACTATATGTTGACTTATAATCACTAACTAATAATTCCCAATAAATGTTAGTTAAAAACTTTAGTTATAAATGAAAAATTTTCAAATTAATCAATCTATAATTGATGTGGTTTTATAAGTATATCAAGATTATTTTTTCCTCTAAGAGAGGTGATTCTATCATATTATATTGATACTAGGCATAAAGGGTGATAATATATAAAATGTCGGGTCTTATGGATACCATGAACAAAATACTTAAAATAATTCATATAAGATAATTATAATGAATGGATTTACCTTCACCATATATTTTTAGCTATGTTCCCACTTCAATTATTGTGGATACTCCTTTGGATTCCAACATGTCAAACTTCTTCATGATCCCCATTTCATATTTTTCTTCATATTTAAAAAACCACTTATTTCTTCCCCAATTTTTAGCCCAAATTATAATTTAATCATTCATAACATTGAAATTTCAATCCATTGTTCCATGTTTCTTTAGGAATAATCACATATGTTTTCATTATTAGGGAAATATATTAAACCACCAACACCAATAATCAAAAAGAGCGATTTGGTGATGGTCTTTTCCACATAAATATTAATATACACCATCCATTTATAAAATATCATTCCTTCTAAATAATCAACAAGATTTAAAAATCAATATCATATATATATTCAAACCATAAAGAGATTAAATCATCTTAAAAAAGCTGATGATATATGAACCAAGAAAAAATTCTTCTAGTTGATACATGTATACAACCACATAAAGATCATCATTTTAAATATTGGTTTAATTAAACATCTGAAACATCATTAGAATATTTTTAGCTATTATCCCATGGAAAATGATGATAGACACATTTATAGCACTAGAAAAATAGATTCACCGGTGAAAAACACGTAAATTTTGGTGTACCATTTTTTTATCAACCAAAATATGTTTCAATACACATCACTAGTAACCTCATGTTTATTTATAATGAAATAGATTTATATAATAACATTTTTTAGTTGGTTTAGGAACATGTTCCCAAGAATCATTATTTTTGATCAAGTCAAGGTCCTCATTCATAACCTAAACCCATTCGTTATTTTTAAATTCTCCCTCAACTATATAAGGATCACCCTTAGACAATATACATACATGAAAACATTCCAAATATTCCATAATTTATACACAATTTGAATCTAATACTCAATAATTTCTTCCGGGCCAATATATTCTCTCATTATTGTAATCATATCTAAGTACTTCATCTCAATATCTTCATCAATATAATTATTTGAATCAACACGTTCAGTTTGAATTTGTTTGTTATCTATAATATTTTTTTAAAATATTATATGAAATCATCATCCTTTTCATTTATAATGAAAATATCCATAGTCCATTTTAATTTCTCAAACATAGTGACATCCCCACTATCAATAATTCATTGAAATTTCTTATTATAACACCTATATTATTTTTCATTTGGTGTATACAAATACATCATTCAATCTTTAGAAAAATAATCAAATTATCTTATACACTTATACATTTTCATGAACAAATAATAACGTCCAAAAATCATGAAATGTTTATAAAGGGGATTCCTTTTAAACCACTTCTCATAGGGTTTCATGTCTGAGTTATCCACTTATAGAATTTTTTCTAAATTATTCCATCATTTTTTATAAACCCTAACCAGTAATAAAATAAGGTTTCATGTTCAATAATCACAGTTCTATCTAAGTAATCTATTATATAATTCTTCATTCCATCCAACCAATTTTATTGAGGTGTGTATTTAAAATGAAATTCCTCTATGATCCCATGATTTCTTTGAGATTAATTGAAAGAATTATAAAAATAAACATAAATATAATCTGATCTCAAAATTATTAAGTACATGCCAATTTTATCTTTATAACGACATTAAAAACTCTAAATTTTATTTAATGAAAAGAAATTGTGTTATATGAACATGATGCATGTAAAAATTATAAAGGCATATATAGTAGTGGTGAAATATTTTTAATTATTTTTATAAATGTTTTCATGGTAATACACATGTCAGCATGAATTAGTTCATGAGGGATTGATGTTTGTATTTCAACAACCTTGTGTGTATTTTGAACTATTTTCCATTCTATTTAAAATTTTTATACAGTTTATTATTTTAGTAAGGGTATTTCATCCCAAAATATTATTTGGATATTTTATTAATTCTTTTTTCAAGTTTTACTATGTCTCATATTCCATAACTCATTTATTTCTTTTGTACATAACTAACACACTACATTTTCTTCTCTAATATGAACCAAATTTCCCATGTTTTATATACCCCTTGAAACAACATCCCCATATTTTATAATTTTGAATAAACATCAATTTTTCCTAATAATTAATTAATTTACATGATCAAATAGTTTTGATAATCATATCATTTTATGTTTTAGAATATTAATAAAAAAACATTTTATACTAACTTGACTCTCATGAATGATACTTCTTCAAACACTAAAAATCTTTAGATAACTATCATTACCAAATGACACTTATCCAACTTCATATTTCGAAAATCAAAAAATATTTTTCATTTAACATTTCATGTCATATTATCATCCACTAATGATGATCTATGTATTTTCATATTTTAGTGCATAGAATGAATCAAAAACCACCTTTTTCAATATCCCAAATTGAAATTGATTTTTGTTGTTATTGAAATTATGATATATATTATTTTTTTATGGGATAAATGAAACACATAAATGTACTGTATTTCATTCTTTATCGAATATTCCTGAAAAAATATTGCAAGCAGTCAAACTGGTTACTCACTTTAACTTTTTTTTTCACTCTCTCGATGTCCAGATTGATTTATCACCTATGCTTGTAGTCTCACCCTTGATTTTTAATATTTTTTTAGTGTTGAAAGAGAATTATTTCAATGTAATTTCTATGCCTTGTGTACAAATATATCACATCATCATTAATATAAATGAAATCATTTATTTTAGAAAAAATTCTATTACTGAATGGTTTTTTTCATTCACCATATACCACATTTTAATCAGTTGATATCATAATGTTCATTTCTATAGTTCAACCATGAATATTTGTTAACTAATGTGGATCCTTTGTATAAACTTATTTATTTCATTATTCAACCAAATTTTATTAAAATTATAAATTATTAATATTATCTAGTTTCAACCTATCATATCGTTATTTAGTATAAGAATTATTTATTTTCACCAGAATATTTATATACATTCCATTTACATGTCATGAATCTTACATAGAGTAACTATTTACTACAGGTTTGTTAAAACATTTTAAAAAATTAATATCAATTTGTATATATTTTTCTCATCCATATTATTTGTATCTTAATTCTATATTCTATGTTTATATATTTCTTTCTCTCATAAGATAATTGTTGAATTAATGCCATCAATTTTTTTTTAAAGTTTTGGAATACCAACATTTAGATTCATAATTTTTTGGAATATATAGTCATTTTCATCCATAGGATTATTTTTCTTATATAATCCCAATTTTTACCATGTTTTTTCTTCTATGATTCTTCCAATTTTGTTTTAACACATCTTGATCTCTATTTTCATTGTTCATCATTAAGAGTATCTCTTATATTAATTAGAAAATAATTATTTTCTTAAAATTTAACTTCTTATTTGTTTCTTATACGTACACTTATGTTATATGTACTCTTTTAGAGACCCCAATATGATCATTATAATAACCATTTTATTCCATATCAGACATTCCTTCTTCAATTGAAACAACATTCCCTCTAAAAGAACATGGTAAAAAATTTATAATACATTTTTATTGATAAATTGTGTGATATCTAGATGTTGTTTTTATATATGATTCATAATAATATTCTCATTGAAGTTTAATGGTATAGTTATTTGATAAATGACCACAATTTTAATTTTAATAAAATTTGAATGGAATTTTACCATTATTCTTACCTCTTTCAACTCTAGTGAAATTCATTAACATGACAGAAAAATTTACATATTTTATTAATTATCAGATTTTTTATTTATAACTTATTCTTCAACTATCAAATTATACCTTGGAGTGATTTAATGAAACATTCCTATAATTCATTCATTTACTTATATGTTCAGGACCACTTATCATTTCAAAGTAGTTCATAGTACTGTAGATCTCATCAGTGGGGATGTCCTCAAGGTCTAGATATTTGATAGTTTATATCATTATATCATATTAATCAAGTAGAATCCTAATTTCTATTTTTTACTATAGCTATGTTTTCATGTTTTTTCTTACACCCACTAATTAAGTATATTTCTAGATTTAATATTTTTAATGACTAATCAAAAATAATTATCCTATTGCATATTGACTTACTCACTCTTTTATTGTGGAGTATTTATATATATTTTCTTTTTAAAATTCTATTACTATCAAAATCTCTCTAAATATTCATCGAGATACAATTATTAATTTTTCAACAGATGAATTTTTTCATATTATTGACAAATATATAGGAAAATAGATAATTTCCATCATTCTTATTATTTTTTATATTTTTTTTGGTTAAGGGTCTTGTTGAAGATTTCTCAATCCCAGTGAATCTATATTATATATTTTCATGAAAATAAACCCCAAGAGATTGGTGTTATGGTTCTTTCTTTTAATTATATTAGTCAAACCATTTCTTATAAAATAATGGGTTTCCTTTTTAAATAAAAAAATTCATTGATCCATATCACGTAAATGATTGAAAAATTGAGTAAACATAACCTCTAATTCAACTTATATCATCAAAATAAATCGGATATACACTAAGATGGGGGTGAATCAATGTGTATAGAATTTTAAAATCCCTTAAGTCCAATTACTTTTCAAAAAATACCTCCCCTGATACTCACTATTTCAATAATATGAATGACCCAACAATTTTTTACTAGGGTTTTCTCCATTAAACTTACTAAATGCCTAGTGACATGTGAATATTATTCCATGAACATGGTCTATTCTTATTATCCAATATATCTCTAGAAAGGGTATGAGCTTGAACACATATAATTATTGGAACAACCCAATTAATATTTCGCATCAATAATACCAAAAAAAATCCTTCTAAATAAATATAAATAAAGAGTGAATGGACCACAACATTTACTCAAGATGATTATCTTATTCTTATCAATTATATCACAATATTATTGTGTTATTCTTAGTGTTTTATTTTATGATATAATGGTGTATCGAATCACTTAATAAAATTTATATAGAGTATCATATCCATTTTTATATTTCCCATTGTTTATATTGATATAATTTTGTGTGAAAATAGTTTTAATATTCAGTTATGGAAATTAATCTTATTCATGGTGGCTACACATGACTCATCCAACCTCATACTATAAAACCATTAGAAAAAATAGATTTTTTCCTTCATGTGATATTTGAATAACAATGGTATTATTATTTATGTAAATCACTGAAAAAATACATTATTTTAATTCTTTATATACATTTGCATCAGGGGATGGTGATTTTAAATCACAAACAACTGTGTAAAACTCCATCAGAACCATCTTCCTTTTTCTCATTCAGTTCCTCCTTGATCTATAATAAAATAATGATCATGTATTTGATAATGATGATTTATCCAGGAATATTATTACACTTGTATCATTGTATTTAATCCCTGTTTTATTTCACCAGAATATAAATTCTATAATCTCTTCTTTTCACATAGAATGTTAACCAAGATTTTTTTTAATAGTTTAATCCATATGGTCTTCTAATGAAACTAAAATAATTACGATGAATCTATATGATTACAAAGCTTTATTTTCATATTTTTATTATTAAATCAATCGTTTATGAAAAAAAGTTTATTGTAAAAAATTTAATAAATAAGATCATTCCCTTGGATTTTTTTCTATCACAAATCATAGAGATACAATCATGAAATAATTTATGATGAAGATTTTCATTCTAGATCATGGAATTAAAATTTTGTATTGGATATAAAGATATTATATAATTTCAGTTGGGTCATCCATATTACATATTATGGAAATATCAACACTAGAAAAATCATTAAGAAAAATATCAAAAAATCTATGTACAATATAAAATATATATTCATTATCAGTTTATATTCATGGAACCTTCATGCCTCATCAATGTTCATTACATTCAAGGAGATTTCTAGCATCTACAATATAGTATAGATCATAAATGCACTTTATCGGTACTTATCCCAAATAATAATAAGATGAAATAAATCATTACACATATAAATGTATTGAAATTAATTAAAATTTAAACTTTTATGGATAAAAAATATCCCCTTATTGATTTATTATCAACCTCCATAAATCTTCCTTATTGAAAATAAAACCAAATGAAGTATCTATTACAGATAAAACTTCTGTTTGAAAAGGAATCATGCATCAATTAACTCTAATTATTTGTGAGATCACTATTTATATTAAATGAAGTTTTATAAAATCAATAATCAATGATGTAGAGACCCAAAGTATGACGTACATATACATTACATTACTTTTGTGGAATATCTAATAAATTACAAAAACAAACACCAAAGGACCATAATAGTTTAGTGTCTTTGGAAACTTCGAATATAATCTTCTAATCTCAGTGAAAGATCATTAGCATCTCCACTAAATAAATTCATTTTTTTCATACCTAAAACATTTCTTTATATCGTTAGGTCTGATATGCTTCGTATGTATCCCAAACTCCTCCTCTTCGACGCACCCCTTGTAAGATTCCTCTTAAGAAACTAGAGTTGGTCTTTTGAGGAGACCAGAACATCCAGAATGTTTCTTAGGAAGTGGAGAAGAGAAATGGGAAGGGGTTTGCTGAGCTTGAAGGATCAAGGTTGTGTAAAGAAAATAGGGAGGAGGTTCCTTTTTATAAGGGAGGAGAGGGGCACCTTTGGAATCCTCAAAAATATTAATTTATTATAAATCAAACCCCACATAAAACCTCCAAAATGACCCATATTCTAATATTAGATGAGATATGTCTGTAATCTCATCATCCAATAAAATTTAGACAAGTTGGAAATTTATTTTAAACCGTATCAACATGATTTATCCTTATTTAATCTATTTAATTTTATTTGTGGTAATAATATTCTAAATATTAAATTATTATAAATAATTACTTATGTGTTGTTAATTGTCTATAATTGGATAATATATGAAATTTTCAACCATATAAATTTTAATTTATAATTTGTAAATATTTTTGTGATTTTTAAACAATTTTATATTATGTTATTTTTATAAAATAACAATAGTGTCAATTTTGACACTATTCATTTATTTGAATTTCAATAAAATCCACATAAAAGATGTGATAGAACAAAAATATTTAATAGATTCTTAACATGTCATATTTTTCTTGAATATTCGTGGAGCATATTAAATAGTTCATAAAATATTTATTTTAATATTTTTAATAAAAATTATTTGATTTTTCAATCAATAAAATAATTTCAACACCACTATTATGTCACCTTTACTGAAAACTATTTAATCCCTAAAAATTATAAATAAATTCACATGATGTAGATAATTTTATTATATTTATTTATACTATTCATGTATGAATTTTTATGAATTTTATCACTAAATTAAAATTATTATACTTATATGATTTAAGAGAGTGACATGTTGTCACTTCCATTGGTTTTAATAATAATTAAATTATTTTAATGGTCAAAAGTCCATAAAATGAATATATTCCGACCCTTAGGTGATATGGGTCTACTTTTAGCCATCCAATAGAAATTTATCATGTGTTAGGGTAATTTAATAATCTTATTTTTACCCTTAATTACCCGATTTACCTTTAACTGTAGTAAATAAAAATTCTTGTAGATACTATTCATAATATCAAAAAAATAAATGTAACCTATTAGCATAATTTGGACCCAATGAATTAAAATATGGAATCCATTTTTTAAAATTCAAAACATAGAAGTTTCAATAATTAATTTAAAATTAATCTTGTTGTCAAGAAAATGAGATTTAAAAGCTAAAACATTGCCAATGATTGAATTGTTTTTACCTATGAATTCAATGTAAAATTAATGGTAATGATATAAATTATATTAAATTGTAAATATATATCCTATTTATACTTTTAAACCATTAAATATTATAATTTAACCATATAAATTATTATGACGAAAAAAGTTTTTTTTAATTAAAATATAGCGTGTTTTTACTATTCTTTAAAATATGAAAGTTATCAGAATAATATGAAAATTTTATCCAAAAGAAAATTTATATATCCTGATTCCAAAGAAGAATTTTATTTTTCCAAATTGAACTTTTAAACATGTTAAAAACTAGATTTAATGTGGGTGCGCCATCAAAAGGCGAAAAAACTGCATTTTTTTGAAAAATACTTATTTTAACTGATTTGTTTTTTCTCATACCATGTTCTAGAAATTGTGTAAGATGAATAATAATGTAATAAAATGTAAAATTAATAATTCTCATAAAATCATGGGTTGTTGCATTCTACCCCTCTTAAAATGAATTTCACCCTCGAAATTCATCTGGGTTATAAATGGTTTACTACTTCAAAGTTTATTTCATAGAAACCCACATCGTAAAAAGTAATACAAAAACATAATTTCAAAATGTAAAGTAAGAAACATAATGGTAACCCAAATTAACTCATTATTGGGATTCCACATAAGAGAACATTGGTGAAAATATGGATATGGAAGAGAAATATAACCATCAACTTCTGATGAAGTGTGGTAGGGGACATGGCTATGAAAAATCCAATAATCACAAAGCCATAAATTTTTGATGATCTATGATACAATCTAATTCAACAGATATAAGGGCAGTAGGACACCATTTTTGGTTTTAAAGATCATTTCCCTAAAGTTGAAGAAATTGGAATTAGAAGAAATACTTTCCTGATTTTGGTACAATCTCACCATTGTTTGTTACATGGAAAATTTCCACATCATCTATTAATGAAATGAAGTTGATTTTTTCATTCATTAGGTGTTAGAATATCATGTGATAGAATGAGGGTACTTTCCATATTTATAAAACAAAAGGTTAGAAAAAGTTATCAAATATACATAAGTCCATCTAAAGTGAGATAAATCATATATGGTTCCTAAAATGGACTTATACTTCATATATCATACTGTTTAATATAATAAAACTAGTTTCTACTAACCGGGGACTTCCTGTAGGCCAGTGGTTGGTGATAAAGGCCTGTCGTACATCGGTTGTGGGTTCGATTCCCACAGCCATGTTCGACACGACTGGCTGTCGCTCCTCCTATGGGTTGTCCATTTTATAAACCTAAATTATTATAAAATACCATCAATAATATCGAAAAAAGTTCCAGCCTTAAACAATACTCATTTATGTCCAACATAATCCATTCTAATCTTTAGGCTTATCCAAAATACCTCCTTCTAAACTCATACTATAAAAAAACTAATTAGTAGAAATTTCATCTGCCAAGCATGTGAATACCAACATTTATCCCTCATATATCATAAGATATATCTTGTTGGTCAAATTACAAACATGTTAGTACCTTAATCATGTATTCTCTAGAAAAATTAATACCCATTTAACCTCAGCAAAAACATGAATGCTGTCAAGATTTTACACTTTCCACATACCAAAATCCCAAAATTTCTATATACTTAAACCATGATATAACTTTGTCCTTATATCAGTCATGAGATCATTTCATTTTTTATTTTTCCATTCATTATGAACATATCATCTTCTTTCCTAAAATATTTCAATCACTTTTCATGTTTACCAATACCATATAATTATTGAAAACCAAAACATAGATATTCCAAAATTCCACGATACCATAAATGAGATTCCATGATACTATTTTGAAATCCCAATACATAAACACTTAATCCTTACACAACATCATTTTCTTATTAAACATCACAAATAGTGATCGCATGTGACTTTTATTTATCCTTTTCATTAAGTGGTTTCTCACGTCGATCATCATTAACCCCTGTATTAGGGAATTGATTAGCATAATGCCCCATTTCCTTGCACTTGAAGCATTGAAGTGTGGGTGGAGCATTCTCGGTAGTCTTTTCTTTATTCACATCATTAGAAACCCTTTTTCCATTAAATCTAAACTCAGCTGCTCGATGACCTTATTTTCCACACTTAAAACATTTTCTGTTCCCTTTATGATAATCTCCACCATGCTTCATTCCACACTGTGAGCATAAAGAAACATTCATCTTCTGTTCACCATTATTCTGAGATTTCTCCTAAAACTCCATCTTTCGTTTCATGTCAAAACCATGAAATGGATATGTAACACCAATTTCCATTCCTACCTTGATAGCACAATGAACAATTTATAAGGCCCCAGCCCTTAAACCTTACATAATCTTGAGTTTTTACAAGATTACACTTGGAGGATCTTTTCAGGTTTAGAGTTTTAGAGAATTAGATCATGAAACTTGCATTACATTCCACATTTAAACAAAGTGGTCACATAAAAGACAGTATTCATTCTTCCCATCAACGGAAACATATTTAAAATAAAACATGGATTCTTTCTTGACAGTTCCTTGACACTATCATCATATCATGTACCCTTCCCTTAACCTGTAAAATACATTTCAAAAACTTGGGATGAGCATAAAAAGCTCAGTAAGGGATATAAAAATATGGAAAGGAAATATGAGTACATGTATACATAAGAATGAAATCATACTTTACCCATAAAACATAGGCACTTTAACATACCTCATCAAATCATGAATAAATCATAGAAATCATAAGACATAAAAGGTAACTTGAGGCATTCATAACATTCTTACATAGGGAGTAACCCTCTTGGTTAGGTTTGGAATAACCACCACAGTATATTCCCTAAATCTCTTCGGAGAAACCTTAACGTTTCACTCCTTCGCATTACCCAATGAATTGGAGAGCTATATTGGCCTCACCTACCCATAGTTTATCACGGAACCCCCCGTCTTCATAACAATGCCCACGAACCATAACATAATCTTATCACATAAAACATGCATAAAGGAAACATAACAGTTCCACCTTTCAATCACAAGATATCAATAAAACACATTGATATAAAAACATTATGAAAACCATTTTCAATACCAAAATAAAAGAAAAGTAAAACATGGTATTTATTTTTTTATTTTTTTAAAAAAAGTATGTCTTGTAGAGGAAGCTGAAACTCAAATAATGGTTACGACGGCGGATAAGTCGTTGTCGCCTCATACGTACAACAAAAACATTCCCTTTTGTCATTTAGTAAACGCTTTGTATAAAAAATATTCCTTTTGAATAAGCGTAAAAGTCAAAAGGGTTTATACACCATAGAAAATAAGGTTGTGTATAATAAAAAATATGCCTCAATGAAAGGATATTGAGACAAAGTCCCAAACAAAGATGGTATCCTTGGATTAAGGATAAATCAGTTACACAATTATGTATGACAAATGAATACACAAAATATAAGTGGGTATTAAGTGTAATAAAATCATAGGACATTCACACATAATCATAGAACGACATATTCAAGGAGTACAAGTTTATCCGAAAGAATCAAAATTTGGTTAAGAAGTTCCCTTGCAAAAATTAGATATCCTAACGACGTCACTTCAAAATTCAGAAAAAGAGTTGATGAGAGATAAAAAGGGTATCTCATCACTTGGACATATAATTTACATCAATAATGATATAGAAGAACATATCCAGAATTTATATTATGTTAATTAAAAGACATAACAAAATAAGTCTTTTAAAAATAGGAGGGTGAAAGGTTCCCTTACCGACATGGGTATCTCTCGAAACATACGCCCCGTGAAAGAAGGAAAATACAAAATTGATGTAAATACTCATAAATGAAATAATACTACACAATGAGTAAAATAATGGTCAGTACATACACCACACAAAGGAAATTGTGGCAAATTTAGTATAAATCTCACGGGAATAAAAGTGGGATGAAAAATCCCTTATGAAAACTCGGCAGCCTAACAACGCCACTTAAAACATCCAAAAATGGATTGATGAGATCAAAAAGGGTATCTCATCACATTAAAATAAAATTTACATCAAGAGGAATATAAAATAACATCCCCCATAATAACAAAGAGGAGCTTAAAAGAAGTGACATAAAAGAGAGTACTTAAAGAGAAAGAGAGAGGTTAGATCTCATACGAAAATTCGGCAGCCTAACAGCGCCACTCAAAACATCCAAAATGGATTGATGAGAAAGAATAGGGTCTCTCATCATATGAACATAAAAATTAAAGTATGATTAATATAAAATAACATCCCAATAACAATAAATATGAGCTTATAAGGAATGACATAAAAGAGTGTACTTAAAAAGAAAGAGAGAAGTAGGATCTGTTACCTCAAGTACAACTTGTTTTGTTCGTTTCTTTATATTCCTGAATAATAAAAATTGGTCAATTAATAATTTCATAAGTACCTCCTTTAGAGATTATTATTCAGTTCATATCACATATTATAATGTTATAATAATTGTTTAATAATGTTAGTTCATATCAGACGTTTTTGTCGATGTTTGGTACATGAGTCAAAAATGAACTTGTTTGAAAAAATATTTCCCATGTAGTTATAAGTAAATAATTTCCAGAATAGTATTAATGATTAACATATCATATATATCCAGAAAATATTCATTTTATACTATTCCATATCATTTTGACATAAAAAACGAAAAGCACCGTTCATGGAGACGGTAGGTCGTACGTACGCATGAACGCAACTTTCATTTTTTGTCATATTAACGGAATTAAAACAAAATGAGATATATATATATATATTTTATAATTCAAGAATGATATCCATAATTTAGATGTAATATATTACATATATATCCATTATATATATGTACTTATAATATTACATAACATTTTGAGATAAGAAATGAAATTTACCGTTCATGGAGACGGTAAGCCGTACGTACGCATGAACGCTACTTCCATTTCTATTTCATATTTAATGGAATTAAAACCTAATGATACATAATAGTATTCAAATTACAGTATGGTATCATATATAATATCATTAAATATATCCTTTATACGTATCACATATGGTATTAACGAATCAAATCACTTTGAGGGGGCGATAGTCCGCACTTCCTTAAATGAAGATATCACGTTTACCCATAATGGAAACCATAAAGGTATGCCATAAATGAAAAATACATAAGCTTAAGTAAAACATAAAAATATTATATATCATATATAAGTATAGTGTCATCTTCATGGCCACCTTTGAATGTGTTAGATGAATGTTGAACAATCATCGTTTCGGGAGGCAGAAATTCTCCATCCACGGAAACAGTATGTTCTTTAACAATTAGATGTAGGTGTGTGTAAGTGTAGCTAGAATAATTCTTATAAAAACATACTAGTATATTTAAGATACTGGATTTGTTACAAAATAAATAAATAAAAAGAGTTTAGGGGGTTGGAGAAGCAAACTAAAACAAAAGGACACAAGTGAAGACATTACCTTAAAATCGGGTAACTCCCTTTGGTTTGAGCTCAAAGGATTCCTTGGGAAGAATTATGCCCAAAGTGAGGCTTAAAAGAGTAATAGAGGGAAGTGTAGAGATAAAATGGGCATGGGTTGGCCTAGCCAAAGGCTTTGGGAGTGTGTGTAAGGAGGTAGAGGTGGGGGCCTTTTATAAGAGGAGAGGAGGGGCACTCTTGTAAAGTTACAAAATGTTACTTTATTTTCAAAAGTGTTTCGGATTTTAAAGGTCCCAAATTGATGTATTTCTAATATAAGGTGATAAGGGTTTGAAATCCACTCATACAATAGGTTTTGGACCTGTTTAGGTCATAGATATTACATTATCTTTCCATTTTATTTAAATCGTTAAATAATGAGGTCATCGCTACGTCATCATGATGTCATAAATAATTTAATTTATTTAATGTTTAAAAATTATAAAAAAATACTATGATGTAGTAAGTCTTTTTATATTTCCAATGACTATTTATAGTCAAAAATATGACTTGTATAACCCCATGTAAAATTGTTTTAGTAAAACATCTCATGTTTGTGTCATTTTTACTTTAACATTAAATAAAAAGATATTTATGTCATTTTCCAACCAAAGTGGCTCTATGGAGTCCCCAAGTTGACCCATGGATTTTAGTGGTCGGCCATGACACATAAAATGAGGGTAGGACATGTGTCTAGGTCATTTCATTTTATTAAAACATTATTCTTACCATAAACTATACTAATTACCTCTAATCGCGATTAAGAACTTAATAAGTTACTATTCACCAAAAAATTATTTTTATCCCATTGAACCACATTTTACTTATTAATGACAAACATGTATGTCAGATTTTTTAAATTCAAAACACAAAGATGGCAAAATTTCATTTAAACGAAAAAAATCAGTTTTTATAAGTACCACTTTGTGGTTTCACTATTCATCAAAAACTGAAGTTTTTCAGAAAAATCCCAAATATTACCCTAAGATATTTTTGATATTAAAAATTCAAAAATTACGTCTATTTTACAAAATTGAAAACATATAATTCACATTAATTAATTTAATAATTAATTCCCGTTGTCAGAGCAAATAGCGTGTTTTTATGAAACAATAAGTATCAAAAGATTGACACCAGTTTAATTCTGATTTCAAAGTAAAATTAATTCCAACGAACACTATTGGATTTAATGTTAAAAATATATTCTTATTACACTTTAAAAAAATTAAAAACATAATATAACCATATAATTAAATTATATGAAAAAGCAGTTTTGATGTAAAATGCAGTATTATTCACTATTCATTGAAAAATGAACATTGTCAGAAAAATACAAAAAATTAACCCAAGGTAAATTTCAATGACCCAATAATAAATAATATGTTTATTTGGAAAAATAGAGCTTATAAAATTGTCAAAAAGTGGATTTAAAAGGGGTTCACCATCAAAAGGCAGTTAATCGACCTTTTAAAGAATATTAGAATGTTTATGCTTAATAACTCGATTCATTTGCATTTTTAATCCTCTAACATTTATTGTAAAGAGTAAAAATATTTGACAAACATATATAATCATTTTGTAGTTAGTTCTGTTCATTCCTGCCATTATAACGGCTAGGCGTTAACTACCATTTAAAATAATATTATTTTATTATTAAAGTGCAACGTAAGATTCCCAAGAAACTCGTTGTTGCCTATTGGGTACGCCATCGAGCATAGCATCCCCTTTAAAGTAATATTAATATTTTATTCACAAATATGGATAAATATAAATATGTCATATTCTTTATTTACCTGGGGTGTTACATCCTTCCCCCCTTTTGGGAATTGCGTCCTCGCAATTTTAAAATAGGGCTTGGAAACATCCTTGAAAGTCCCACATCGGAACAAGAGTCGGTAAAACAATCACTTTAAAATAAAGAAAGATAAGTACAATGGTCACTGAGTTAACCCATACTAGGATTCCATGTAGAAAAACATGGACATGGAGGAGAAAACATAGGGTCATGTTCTGATGGAGAGTGGTAGAAAACATGTTTAGGAGAAAGTTAACCACAAGAAAATCAAAAACCTGTGATTGGTTAAACGGTATTCGATTCCCCAGTAGGAAAAGTTAATAGAATTTTTTTTGTTTTAAGATACATTTTATTGAGGAATGTATTCATAATGAAACATAATCACTTATCATGTTGACTTTCAACTTTTATTAGATTCCTTACACAAACTCATATTTTCTCCAAAAGACGAGTATTTAAGGAGACTTGTTCACACTAAGAGTACTATAATAAACATCTAGAGAATCACCTAATCCACCAAAGAGAACTATATACTTCCCATGTCTTTAGACATTAACCAAAACCAAACTAAAAAGGTTAGTATAAGATTAGATAATCCAGAAAAGCATAACCCTTTATAAAGGAAAATCTATTCTTAATCTCCAAAAATTTTCCAACAAAACCCAAAGTTCAATGAGGACCATTCGATAAAACATTTGTCCATAAAATGTTTTAAAGTAAACCAAACTAAGATTTAAACCCAAATAGTTGAAGGATTTAGTCACATAGTCTTCTAAGTTAAATCGTAACATTTATCTCCAAACAACATCAGTTGCTCTTAATGTCTCGTATTGAAAAGTAATTAACCTAATCACATATCTTCCATGATAGGTTAATAAATTTCTATAGATAACCCAAATTCAACTTATGATTAATTCATAAAATCATCTAACATAAAAAAAAAATCAGTCAAACTAACCAGGGACTTCACGTAGTCCCGTGGTAGGCGATAAATACCAGTCGCACTTTGGTTGTGGGTTCGATTCCCGCAGCTTTGTCTAACGCGACAGGTTGTCATACGGTTTGCGTGTTGTCATTCTTCCAAAACTATATAATTCTAAAAACATTCCCCAAAATTAGATAAAATCGTAAAAAATGATCATAACATATTTTAAGCTCAAGTTTATCTCATTCCATTCATTTTCCATCATATCATAGAGTAACCCATAATTACCTAAAAAGTAAGGATCATATAAACCCTAATGGTTATCTTAATAATTATTACCTGAACTTCCTCATCGAGTTGGCCATCTCGTACATGATGCATTATAGAACTCACCAAGGTTGAAGTGGTAGATCATGACTCCATGATAGTTAGTTTAGAACAACCATGAGATTCCACATTGAATCCCCCATTTCATCCAGTCTCTTAATCCGAGAACCTCCACCGTTTTCTTCAAACCCATTGTCACTTTGGTGCCTGCTAGATCCAGCCATTTAGTAAAACCAAAAAGGTCAGTGTGAGTATATCAACATAACCATCATGTACTAATGAGGAAGATAAACACTAAGTTATACTTACTTATTCACTTTATCTAAAACTAGGACTCTTTCTGAAATCCTATCCATTATGGTACCGTTACTTATGCTTAGAGAATACCCTAACCTCTAAAGTTATCTAAACCGACCTATGATACCAACTATAAGGCCCCAGCCTTAAACCTTACTTAATCTTGAGTTATTACAAGATTACACATTTAGGATCTTTTCAGGATTAGAGTTTTAGAGAATTAGATCATTAAACTTGCATTACATTCCACATTTAAACAAAGTGGTTACATAAAAGACAGTATTCATTCTTCCCATCAATGGAAACTTATTTAAAATAAAACATGGATTCTTTCTTGACAGATCCTTGACACTATCATCATATAATGTACCCTTCCCTTGACCTGTGAAAAACATTTCAAAAACATGGGATGAGCATAAAAAGCTCAGTAAGGGATATAAAAATATGGAGAGGAAATATGAGTACATGTATACATAAGAATGAAATCATACTTTACCCATAAAACATAGGCACTTTAACATACCTCATCAAATCATGAATAAATCATAGAAATCATAAGACAGAAAAGGTAACATGAGGCATTCATAACATTCTTACGTAGGGAGTAACCCTCTTGGTTACGTTTGGAATACCCACCATAGTATATTCCCTAAATCTCTTCAGAGAAACCTTAACATTTCACTCCTTTGCGTTACCCAATGCTTTGGAGAGCTATATCGGGCTCACCCGCCCTTAGTTTATCATGGAACCACCCATCTTCATAACAATTCCCACGAACCATAACATAATCTTATCACATAAAACATGCATAAAGGAAACATAACAATTCCACCTTTCAATCACAAGATATCAATACAACACATTGATATAAAAAAATTATGAAAACCATTTTCAATACCAAAATAAAAGAAAAGTAAAACATGCTATTTATTTTTTTTCTATTTTTAAAAAAAGTATGGCTTGTAGAGGAATCCTAAACTCAAATAGTGGTTACGACGGCGAATAAGTCGTTGTCGCCGTATACGTACGACAAAAACATTCCCTTTTGTCATTTAGTAAACGCTTTGTATAAAAAATATTCCTTTTGAATAAACATAAAAGTCAAAGGGGTTTATACACCATAGAAAAGAAGGTTTTGTATAAAACAAAATATGCCTCAATGAAAGGAGATTGAGATGAAGTCCCCAACAAAGACGGTATCCTTGGATTAAAGATAAATCAGTTACACAATTATGTGTGAAAAACGAATACACGAAATATAAGTGGGTATTAAGTGTAATACTATCATCGGACATTCACACATAATCATAGAACGACATATTCAAGGAGTACATGTTTATCCCAAAGAATAAAAATTGGGTTAAGAAGTTCCCTTGCAAAACATAGACAGCCTAATGGCGTCACTTCAAAATTCAGAAAAAGAGTTGATGAGAGATAAAAAGGGTATCTCATCACTTGGAAATAAAATTTACATCAATAATGATATATAAGAACATATCCTTAAATAATATTATGTGAATTAAAAGACATAAAAAAATAAGTCTTTTAAAAAGATGAGGGTGAAAGGTTCCTTTACCGACATGGGTATCTTTCGAAACATACACCCCGTGAAAGAAAGACAATACAACATTGATGTAAATACTCATAATTGAAAGAATATTACACAATGAGTAAAATAAAGGTCAGTACATACACCACTCAAAGGAAATTGTGGCATATGTAGTATAAATCTCACGGGAATAAAAGTGAGATGAAAAATCCCTTACGAAAACTCGGTAGCCTAACGACGCCACTTAAAACTTACAAAAATGGATTGATGAGATCAAATAGGGTATATCATCACATTACAATAAAATTTACATCAAGAGGAATATAAAAGAACATCCCCCATCATAACAAAGAGGAGCTTAAAAGAAGTGACATAAAGGAGAGTACTTAAAGAGAAAGAGAGAGGCTAGATCTCTTACGAAAATTCGGCAGCCTAACGCCGCCACTCAAAACATCCAAAATGGATTGATGAGAGAGAATAGGGTCTCTCATAATATTAACATAAAAATTACAGTAATATTAATATAAAATAACATCCCAATAACAAGAAATATGAGCGTAGAAGGAATGACATAAAAGAGTGTACTTAAAAAGAAAGAGAGGAGTAGGATCCCTTACCTCAAGTCCAACTTGTCTTGTTCGTTTCTTAATATTCATGAATAATAAACTTTGGTCAATTAATAATTGACTAAGTACCTCCTTTAGATATTATTATTCAGTTCATATCACATATTATAATGTTATAATAATTGTTTAATAATGTTAGTTCATATCAGACATTTTTGTCGATGTTTGGTACATGAGTCAAAAATGAACTTGTTTGAAAAACGATTTCCCATGTAGTTATAAGTAAATAATTTCCAGAATAGTATTAATGATTAAAATATCATATATATCCAGTAAATATTCATTTTATGCTATTCCATATCATTTGGAGATAAAAAACGAAAAGCACCATTCATGGAGACGGTAGGCCGTACGTACGCATGAACGCTACTTTCATTTTTTGTCATATTAATGGAATTAAAACAAAATGAGAAAGATATATATATTTTATAATTCCAGAATTATATCCATAATTTTGATGTAATATATTACATATATATACATTATATATATGTACTTATAATATTACATAACATTTTGAGATAAGAAATGAAATGTACCGTTCATGGAGACGGTAAGCCATACGTACGCATGAACGCTACTTCCATTTCTATTTCATATTTAATGGAATTAAAACATAATGATACATAATAGTGTTCTAATTCCAGTATGGTATAATATATAATATCATTAAATATATCCTTTATATGTACCACAGATGGTATTAACGAATCAAATCACTTTGAGGGGGTGGTAGTTTGCACATCCTTAAATGAAGATATCCCGTTTACCCATAATGGAAACCATAAAGGTACGTTATAAATGAAAAATACAGAAGCTTAAGTAAAACATAAACATATTTGATATCATATATAAATATAGTTTCATCTTAATGGACACATTATGAGGTGTTAGAAGAATGTTGAACAATCATCGTTTCGGGAGGCAGAAATTCGCCATCCACAAAAACAATATGTTCTTTAACCATTAGATGTAGGTGTGTGTAAGTTTAGCTAGAATCCTTCTTATAAAAACATACTAGTATATTGATGATACTGTAGTTGTTACAAAATAAATGAATAAAAAGAGTTAAGGGGGTTGGAGAAGCAAAATAATAGAAAAGGACACAAGTGAAGACATTAACTTAAAATCGGGTAACTCCCTTTGGTTTGAGCTCAAAGGCTTCCTTGGGAAGACTTCTGCCCAAAGAGAGACTTCAATGAGTAAGAGAGGGAAGTGGAGAGACAAAATGGGCAGGGTTTGGCCGAGCCAAAGGCTTTGGGAGTGTGGGTAAGGAGGTAGAGGTGGGGGCCTTTTATAAGCGGAGAGGAGGGGCACTCTTGTAAAGTTACAAAATGTTACTTTATTTTCAAAAGAGTTTCGGATTTTAAAGGTCTCACATTGATTTATTTAGAGTATAAGGTGATAAGGGTTAGAAATAAACTCATCCAATAGGTTTTGGACATGTTTACGTCTTAGATATTACATTATCTTTCTATTTTATTTAAATCGTTAAATAATGAGGGCATCACTGCATCATCATGATGTCATAAATAATTTAATTTATATAATTTCTAAAAATAATAAAAAAAATACTATGATGTAGGAAATCTTTTTATCTTTCCAATTACTATTTATATTCAAAAATATGACTTGTATAACCCCATGTAAAAATTGTTTTAGTAAAAAATCTCTTGTTTGTGTCTTTTTTACTTTAACATTAAATAAAAAGATATTTATGTCATTTTCCAACCAAAGTGGCTCCATGGGGTCCCCAAGTTGACCCATGGACTTTCTTGGTCGTCTATGACACATACAATTAGGGTAGGACATGTGTCTAGGTCATATAATTTTATTAAAACATTATTCTTACCATAAACTACACTAATTACCTCTAATCGCGATTAATAACATAATAAGTTACTATTCACCAAAAAATTATTTTTATCCCATTGAACCACATTTTACTTCTTAATGGAAACCATGTATGTTGGATTTTTGAAATTAAAAACACAAAGATTGAAAAAATTTCATTTAAACAGAAAAATCAGTTTTTATAAGTACCACTTAGTGGTTTCACTATTCATAAAAAATTGAAGTTTTTCAGAAAAATCCCAAAAATTCACCCTAAGATATATTTGATATTCCGAATTAAAAAATGAAATCTATTTTAAAAAATTCAAAACATATAAGTCACATTAATTAATTTAATAATTAATTCCCGCTGTCGGAGCAAATAGCATGTTTTTATGAAACAATAAGTATCAAAAGATCGACACTAATTTAAGTCTGATTTCAAAGTGAAATTAATTCCAATGACCACTATTGGATTTAATGGTAAAAATATATTCTAATTAAATTTTAAAACAAATTAAAAAGATAATATAACCATATAATTAAATTATATGAAAAAGCAGTTTTGATGTAAAATGCAGTATTTTTCACTATTCATTGAAAAATGAACATTGTCAGAAAAATACCAAAAATTATCCCAAGGTAAATTTCAATGTCCCAATCATAAATAATATGTTTATTTTGAAAAATAGAGCTTATGAAATTTTAAAAAAGTGGATTTAAAAGGGGTTCACCATCAAAAGGCGGTTAATCTAACTTTTAAAGAATATTAGAATGTTTACGCTTAAAAACTGGATTCATTTGCATTTTTAATCGTCTAACATTTATTGTAAAGAGTAAAAATATTTGGCAAACATATATAATCATTTTTTACTTAGTTCTGTTCATTCCCTCCATTACAACGGCTATGCGTTAACTACCATTTAAAATAATATTATTTTATTATTAGAGTGCAACGTATGATTTCCAAGAAACTCGTTGTCACCTATTGGGTACACCATCGAGCATAGAATCCCCTTTAAAGTAATATTAATATTTTATTCACAAATATGGATAAATATAAAGATTTCATATTCTTTATTTACCTGGGGTGTTACACAATTTCTTCATAGCTACTGAAGTCTCTTATATCTAATGCCCTTCGAAGACTTGGTTTCAAGCCACTGAAGAATCAATCAACTTTAATTTCAGGATGGATGATAAAGAAAAATGCATAACTTGAAATCCTTTTAAAATTCCCTTCGTATATACCATCAGATTCATCATCATTTTTATTAAGGTCAAGTAACTCCTTTTCAATCATTGTTCAAATAATAAGAGGGAAGTATTTATTTAAAAATAAGTTCTTGAACTCATCCCATTCCAATGATTCAATTTCATCTCAGGGCCTTGTATTCTTAATTAGAGTCCACAATTGATCTGATTCACCTTCTAAATTGTAAATAGCCTAAATGAATTTTTCATGTTCTAAACAGCGAAGTACGGAAAATATCTTTTCAATGGTACTGATCCATTGTTCAGCAACAAGTGGATTAGAAGACCCACTAAATGAAGGTGGACGTTGCCTCAAAAAGGACTCAATAGAATATTTTCCCCTTCTCTGCTCATTTGGAAGTTCAGAATAATTCATTTCTTGTTTAAGTATAGCAATAAGATTTTGCAATCCATCTCCCATAACATTGGTTTGTTTAGGAGGACAATCATTGCATTGTCCATTACATTGATCAACATGGTTCTTTCGGGTTCCAGCCATCATCTAAAACCTAAAAAGAATAGTGTGAGAGGCAAAATTAATTCTAGGGAAAACAACATAATAAAGGGAGAGTACCTTCAATATATAACATCTTAGGGTTAATTCTCTGATTTTTATCGTAATTCTAGGACTATAAAATATTCATATACATAACCTTAGGGACATCCCTAGACATTCTATATAAATATCTCTAGAGATCTCACAAATGTTTTTGCAACATAGTTTCCAATTTTTATCTAAACCATTCCTCTGATACCAACTGTAGAGACCCAAATCATGACGTACATAGACATTACAATACTTTTTCGGAATATCTAATACATAACAAAAACACACACCAAAGGACCGTAATAGTTTAGTGTCTTTGGAATCTCGGAATCTGATCTTTTAATCTTGAAGAAAGATCTTCAACATCTTACATAATGATCATCCTTTTTTTCTTACCTAAAACCTTTCATTATATCCTTAGGTCCGATATGCTTCATATGTATCTGAACCTCCTCTTCTTCGACGCGCCCCTTTTAAGCTTCCTCTTAAGGCACTCGAGTCGGTATTTTGAGGAGACTAGAACCTCCAAGAATGTTTCTAGGGAAGTGTAGAAGTGAAATGGGAAGGGGTTGGCCATGATTGAAGACTCACGGTTGGGTAAAGTGAATAGGGAGGAGGTTCCCTTTTATAATGGATGAGAAAGGCACCTTTGGAAACCTCAAAAATATTAATTTATAATAAATCGAACCCCACTTAAAAACCTCAAAAAATGACTCATATTCAGATATTAGATGAGATAGGGTTGTAATCCCATCAACCAATAAAATCTATACATGTTGGAAATTTATTTTAAACCTTATCAACTTCATTTATCCTTATTTAATCTATTTAATATTATTTGTTGTAATCAAATTCTAAATTTTAAATTGTTATAAATAATTTATTATGTGTTGTAAATTGTCTATAATTGGATAATATATGACATTTTAGACCATATAAATTTTAATTTATAATTCTCAAATTTTTTTGTGATTTTTAAAAAAATTTATATTATGTTATTTTTTTTAAATTAACAATTGTGTCAGTTTTGAAACTATTCATTTATTTGAATTTAAATAAAATCCACATAGAAGATATGTTCGAAATAAAATATTTAATATATTCATAACAAGTCATATTTATGTAGAAAATTTGTGGATCATATTAAATAGTTCATACAATATTTATTTTAATATTTTTAAATCTATTTATTTGATATTTCAATGAATAAAATAATTTCAACATCACTATTGTGTCACCTTTAATGATAATTATTTAATCCCTAAAAATTATAAATAAAATCAAATGATATAGATTATTTTATTATAGTTTTGGATACTATTAATGTTCCATGTTTTATGACGTTTATCATTAAATTAATATTATTATACTTATAAGATTTAAGAGAGTGACATGTTGTCACTTTCTTTTATTTTAATAATAATTAAATTATTTTCATGGTCAAAAGTCTATAAAATGAATCTATTCCAATGATCAGGTTATATGGGTTGACCCTTAGTCATACAATATAATTTTCACAGGTGTTAGGGTAATTTTATAATCTTATTTTTACCCTTAATTACCCGATCTACCTTTAACTGCAGTAAATAAAAATTACCGTAGTTACTATTCATAAAATCAAAAAAATAAAAGTAACCTATTAGCATAATTTGGACCCAATGAATTCAAATATGGAATCATTTTTTCAAAATTAAAAACATATAAGTTGCAGTAATTCATTTAAAATTAATCCCGTTGTTAAGAAAATGGGTTTTAAAAGCTAAAACACTGCCAAAGATTGAAATGTTTTTACCAATGAATTCAATGTAAAATTAATGGTAATGAAATAAATCATATTAAATGGTAAATATATATTCTATTTATATTTTTAAACCATTATATATTATAATTTAACAATATAAATTATTTCAATGAAAAAAGTTTTTTAAAATTAAAATATAGCGTGTTTTTACAATTCATTAAAATATGAAAGTTATCAGAATAATATGAAAAATTAATCCAAAGCAAAATATTATATCTTGATTCCAATGAATAATTTTATTTTGGCAAATTTAACTTATAAATATTTCAAAAACTAGATTTAAAGTGGGTGCACCATTAAAATGCGGTAGAACTGGGTTTTTGGAAAAATACTTATTATACCCAAAAAATTTATTTTGTTCTCGTACCATGTTCTAGAAAATGTATAACATTAATAATAATGAAATAAAATTCAAAATTTAGTTAATAATATTCATAATGTCTAGTCAATAATAATATTATAATAATATATCATTGTTTAGTGAAACCTGGTATTGCGTACTACACACGCTATCAATGAAGGTCGCGATTGTGTGTAATGCAAGCCATGTCAGGGATGCATGTAGTGTGAGCTCCCTTTGGTGTAGCATAAAACAGAAGAAATAAATTAAAGAGAATAATTCTCATGAAATCACGGGTTGTTGCAAATGATGTACATAAAAAATCTCAACTAAAACCTATTAGATATTACTTGAAATATAACTCTGATTTTGTTGGTTATTTCCTACATCCCTCATCACACATATCAAAATATTCATATCCATGGGTAAAAAATATACCCCCATGTAATCTTCATGTTATCATAAACAATGGAAATAAATAATAGAGGTGGAAATCCACATAAACATATATCAGTGAAATACACTACTATTTTCAAACACATCTTCTCAAAAATACTTAGTTATGAAGGGATTGGTTAGAATATGAAAAATCTATTTTGTAGAGAGAACACATTATAGACATGGAAGACTCATATAAATAATATCTTTTAGAAAATGTTACTATATATTAATGTTAACTGAACTAGATTGGTTTACCTAATTTTTTTATATGTTTTTCGAAATATCATTGTCACATCTCATTACCAAAGGATTTGTTGCATCCACACTCAATATATCTTAGGGTTAATGCTTTTTTCTCATATGAATACTAATAAACATAGTTTCATAGAATGAAAAATAATCCTTCTGATGTCCATTTATGAATATCAAATGATCCTACCTAGTCAACATCATTAGAGCCCTTTAGGTCTATCTCAACTAACATAAAAAAATCAGACCATAATTGAGAGTCTTTTAGATGTATCTCAATATTAATTATTCAACCAAACTATGTGATTCATTTGTATTGGATTGATATTAGTCACAAAGGGTAATAAGATATCAAATTATAGGTCATGGAGATATAAATTAAAAGACACTACCAATCAATCTTGTTAGCTTCTTCTCAATGACATATTTCAAATTAGTGACTTCGTTCAACTTTTTTCCCACCTAAGATTCAATAGTCACTTTTCTAGCCTCCTATATGTAAATTTTCTTCAATAAGAAAATTTCCTATTTTCATTTTGAGATAAAAATATAACATTTATTATTCATGATATACATCACAATAAATATTTTCATCTCTCCTAATATTGAAAATTTAAAACTATTCTTTCATGTTCTTGGTGAACTCTTCAGATAATCTTTTATTATTAATATAAATTATTTTATCATCAATATAAAAAATTTTAAGGGGTGATGTTTTTGTGGTATTTTTATTATAAATATCATTATCCTACTACCATTTATGAAATTTTATTCGTTATATATACTCAATAATACAAAAATACCACGACCTTGTAGATTTATTCAAATTGTAGAGAGATTAATTTAGCTTTTATAAATTGGTACATTATAAATCTAGAAAAAATACTTCTAGTTGTCCTGTATACACATTTTTATCAGGATAATCATTTAGAATATAGGATTAAAAATATATATCAATATCATGAGGATTTTATGATATATTATGGAAATTAATATTATGATGAACTCATGTCTAGCCACTAGAGAAGTGGTTTCATCTAAGTAACCCACATTAATTTTTTTGTATCCATTGCATACAAAACCAGAATTGTTTCAAGAAACCTAATTGTTATAATTATGTTTATTTGTAAAGACACATTTTTCTATAATATGATTTTTTTTATTTTTAGAAACATGCTCCAAAGATTCATTTTTTCCAATCTGGTGAAGCTCTACATTAACAACTTGAACCTACTAATTTTGTTTAAATACTTCTTCAACTATTTGAAGTTCAAACAGGGACAATATAATTGTACAAAAAGTTTCCATATTATCACTTATTTCAGAACAAATTGATTATAATCCACAAGGGTGATCTTAGTACCGAAATGTTTTCTCATTATTTCCTTCATCTCTCTATGATTTATTTCTCAATTGTTATCATTAGAGAAGAAAAAATAGGAATCTTCTATTTGAATATGTTTGTTTATTATTTTATCTAATTCATTTAGATATTAAAAAATCATCCTAATCATATAAAATGATATTATTCAATGTACCATCTCCATTTTCCAAAACAATGACATCATCACTCTTAACAACCCTGTCTAATTTCATTTTATAACCCCTATAAATTTTTTGATTCTCTATATACCCAAATAATATTCCATATGCAGTAGTATCATAAAATGTTTTTCCTTACATTTTATTGTCCATGAAAGTACATTCATATTTAATAAAATGTTTATTATTGGGATACTGTATATTCTAGTGGTTTTAATGGAATATAACTCTAAATATTGTGATATTCCACGTTTTTCCAGTATAGTTATTTTCTTACCATCTTGAATGATTTTATTTATTTCATAAAATATATTTTATAGAGAACTATATATATTTGAATATATGATAATATATTATTTATGAAAATCAATTAATGTTCTGTTGGCATATTCCCTCCCATTATCTTATCTCAAAACTTTCAGGTTCATGGTGGTATTCATTCTTTCTGCCTTCTAAAACACTTGAATCTACCAAAGACTATGATTTATTAATATGAACATGATGCACGTTAGCTTTGGGAATTCATGTAATAAATAAAATATATATCTTTTTCCATTATTTTACTTCTTGGTAATATGACTATACCCATCTATATGAATTATTGTTGTAGTATTTATTGTTTATATTTTATATTCCTTATAATTATTGTACACTGTATTCCCATTTGATCATTTTTTTTCAGATATTAATACTATATTATCTAAATCATGATAAATTTACCATTGAATGTTTTTTTATGATTTTTTTATTTTATTTTTTTTATTTTTACAATGTCTACTATGTCATAACTAATTTTATAATATTATTACTCAAGTTGTAGCATACGTTTTCTTCTCTAACATGAAACAGTTTTCCCTCTGTTCCCAAAACCCATGTAACAACATTCCCATATTTCATCATTCACACAAAATCTATTTTTTATTAAAATATCTTCATTTAGAGAATCACATTATTTTGATATGCATACAAAATATGTTCCTTACTCCATCAATAAATGACACACTATTTTGAAAGATATTAATTCTATAAATATTTACTATACTAAAACCTTTGATATTTTTAGAACCATCATTTCTTAATGTCATATACCCCTATATACTTTTCAAAAAAAATAAAAATTTTCATTTCACCCATCATGTAAGATAAACATTCACAGTTCATTATCAATAAAAATTATATTTTTAATCAATATTACAACTTTATCCATATTTTATGGTTTCTGAAATTGACATTAATTTATTTTGATAAAAAATATGAAATATATTCAGCTTAACCGGGATAAAAGAAAAAAACAATCATAAGGTGTACTCTTCTTGATCACATCTTCCATAGATTTATTATAACCATTCTGAAACATAGTTCTATAGACTCTAGATGATTAATTAGTTTTAACACCTACAACTCTTTTAGTGTAATTCAATATAGGGAGAAACCCCAATAAAAGAAATGTTTTTCTAAGAAAAGTGAAAGAAAAATTAATAAGGAAAAAAGGTAGTGAGTGTTGTGTTTGTGACTGATAGTAACAGGATTGTAAACACTGTTACAATGTGAGAGGGAGAGGAAGAGGGAACGAAAGTAAAAAAATTAAAGGACTAAGGCATGAAGGGAAAGATTATTTTAATGGGTTTTTATCATTATTTTTTATTCTTTCTCTGTTTTATACATAATAGATCCATGTAAAGGAGATGGATGGCTCCCACTAGTGGCCAGTCTATAAGATAAAGAATCCTTTGACATCTCAGCTAACACATTGTGTCCCCGTGATTGGGTCACCCTTGTTGACCAGCCAAAAATGGTTTATCCACTTCTCTGTTAAACATACAGAATACAGTCATAAATGAAATAAAAAATGAAATAGTTCTTACAAATTTCTAGTTGTTGAGTTCATAAATTTCATGACCATTTAGGAAAGGGTGAACACCTATAATTCCATACACTTAATAGGGGTAAAATAATGCTTACTAGATTCACCTCATTCCCTCCAATAGATTTTGACACGCATTTAAAAAATATATTCAATCAATGCTCGAGAATTTTTTATATAAAAATAAAATTAAAATCACCACAAATACAAGAATTACAATGCATGGTCTATAATATTTAACAAATGTTTGTTTCACAATCACCCCTTCCTATATTCTCTAGTTCTCCTTCCCACCCATAGCTCTGTATAAATTAATATGTTATTCTCCACTAGTATTTATATACCCATTTCTCGTATAGATACATCCACCTAAAATTCAATCATTAACATCAAGCTAACTCAAGACTTAGCTACTGGCCACTACACATGATTTTTAATGGAATGAATTCCTACTATACAGTAAAGGATTTTTACAGGTATGAATAATTTAGCTAATAGACTATATATCCATTTGAATCCACATATATATCTTCAGTATATGTAGATTTTTAATCAATTTATGTGATTCCACTCATAATTGTATTTAACATATTTAATCCGGATTATTTCTATTAGCCTTCATGTAGGAAATTCCGAATGATGCAGTTGAAGGGGTCATGTAGCTAACAGGACCACATAGCTGAATGGATCATATAGTTTATTGATCAATGTACTCAATTATCAAGGTATACATGTTACACTATGTAAAAATTTATCTTAAATCATCAATTTCTCAATTAAACACTAAAAAATTTTATAGTATGACTCTTCTGAATTAAATTCAATTTCCTGGATATCTTACATAACATGCATGTTCGAGTTTTACCAAACAACTATATTTTATAAAAATGTTATTATTTAATATAATAATATATAACCTCTCTGATATGTAGGAATTTATAAGTAGTATGGGAAAATTATCAACATAATATATTATATATTACAATTTTTTTTAAATTCATCTAAATGATTTTAATGGCTTAAGATAAGAATAAATCAAATTTTACACATTAAAAGTATATACTTTTCTATATGTAATTTTTCAGCCTTTTGATAGCCACACAATTTAAATTTAGTTCATGAGACTTTGGTATATATTATTTGAAAAAATATACCTCTTATTTCAAATAGAAATATAAAAAAATTTCATTGGTTGTTGTTTTGTTATTGTTCGAAGAAGTGTCTGGTTTTGATGAATAGTGAAAAATATTGAATTTTAATTGGGAAATACATTTCCATCAAACATATTTATAAAGATAAATTTTGTTTTGAATTGGTTTTACTGTATATTTAAATAATTTAATTTAATTTAATTTATGACATTGGAATTAATTTTTCATTGAATTTGGATTTGAAAATATTTTAAGATTTTGGATATTATTACTTTTAAAACCTTCATTGTCTTCTCATATGTAAGATTACCATTGAGCTCAATTTTTCCAATTTTGTGAATTTAATTATAAAAAAATATGCCCAGTTTTGTTCAGTATTATATATTTTTTCTAATAAAAAATCATTATTATTGACAAAAAATATTATGCAAAATAATTAAAATTAATTGTTGTGGTTAATGTTAAATCATGTAATTAAGTTTAAATATAATGTTATTGTAAATATAAAATTATTGAAACATATGTCTTAATAATATTTTATGAGTTTTTATCGATGGAAATAATCATTGGCCTAATTTTATGTCATCTTGGAGCTACATGGATGACATTAAGTATTTTTGAGTATTTTATTCTAATAGAAGTCCAATATGTAATAGTCATGTTTTTGATGAGTAATACATTTCTTATATATTGTTATACTGAAGATATATTAAACTATAAATATTATTTTTAAATATAAAATTATTGTCTATATCATTGTAATTTAATTATAATTTTCTAAAAATAAATATTTAACATAAAGGCATGTACATTGATGAAGCAATAACTGTTTAATTAATTAAAATAACAAATAAATGGTATTAAAAATATTAAAATACAAAAAAATTCACATAATTAAAATAATCATATAATTTTATGTGTTACATTGAGATATTATAGATATATATATTGTTTTTTAATGGTATCTTGTAGTTATGATATTTTAAAAAAGTCAATTAGTGAATATTGTAAAAATTGCATCTAATGATATTTTAAAATAAATAATATTTTATTAATTTAAATAAAATTAATAAAAATATAAAATGAATAAAAATTACTCAGATTGTTTATAAAATGTCAAACTATACTAATTTATGGTCCATTTGGTAGTTTATGGAATTTATATTAACCATTATTGAGTAAAAAATCCACGTTTTTCTGATATGAGTTAAAGGGTTTAACGGTTAAATTGAAACAAAAAGAATACAAATTTGACCTAAAAATCCATAAAAAATATTGGGAGAATATTAATAGTCTTGTATAACCTTAATATTGAGTTGTAGTTGTTTAATGGACACATTTCGTTGAAAATAAATTCGTAATTATTTAAATCAAAGATAGTTACAAAATGTCACACTATTTGTATTTAATATTTTTAGGTGTTCACATAGAGAAAAATAATGATTTGAATGAACCTAAATGTCTATATTCATCTTATCAATTTTTTTCATTATAAATTTTTATTTTTAATTTTATAAATTATATAATTACATTAAATTTATTTTTTAATTCTAAAAAAATATTTATTTATTTAAAAGCTAAATAAAAAAATTTATTTTAAAAGATTAAATTTTGATATATTTGGGATGAGGTAAAGTGTATAATTAATTTTTGGGATGGATATGATATGATAGATATGTTTGAATCATTACATTTTAAATAAAACTTTGTATTGATGTATTCAAATTCAAATTAATGTAATTGTATCAAATTTAATAATAACGATATTTTATTCAAATAAAAAAATTATTAAATTATATAAAATTTAAAAAAATCACAAATGGTAAAATATATGATCAAAAAATTCATAAAAAATTCATTTATTGGTAATTTTAATGTACTTTTCTCTAGAATGGCTATATTGTAATTTTATATTTTGTGGATTTCTGAAATTGCCCCTAACCTAAATTATAAATGGGTATCTCCTGCCTCAATTTCTCAAACCAATTTGATCAATATGGCTCAAAAAACATAGATAATTTATATTATAGTAATATTTAATTAAATAATATAGTTTTCTCCTTCAAAAATTCGTACCCCATTTCTCTTTATTAGAAATCCAAATAAGTCTCCCAGAGAAGAGGTGATTTTCATTATCAACTATTTTAAGCTCATTTCTTCCTCTACATCCACTTGATCTTTTTTATATATGTTAAATTAATTAATAAATTATAATATATATTCATAGATTTTATTATTATTATGGGAAAAACATATTCCACCATTAATCCATCCATCAAAAAACAAAAACACCATGTGTGCATACATATGGCATAATGTCTCCACACCATGGTGTAATATTATTTCCATCACAACTTTAAGTGGATGAATATAATGATGAAAATAAGGTATACATATGACATATTTGATATAAAACTGATAATTAGATTATAATATACATATATATCATTTACTTTTCATTTATTTAATGTGACAAATAAATTGATGTAGTGTTCATGCATATGTACATGTTAATATCTCCATAAACGGTGCATTTCATTTCTAATATAAAAATTTGATAACTATATATTTACTGAATATTTTTAATATTTAAATCATGTTTTACATTATTAATTTTATTACATCATGATATTTTTAATAGGAAATAATAAATGAGTCAAAACAAACTAAGAAAACTGGGCATTTAACAACCCAACTAGTGAAAATAATATAAGATTGTTAAAAAACCGGTAATGAGATAGTATAAGAAGTTAATATATGATATTATAAATATTTGAATGGATATATTAATAGTAAAATGAAATTAATAAATTCATTATATATGCGGTTAATGGAATTTTCCCAAAAGGAAACGCAATGTAAGGGATTTCATCTCAATTTACATTCCATTGAGACTTCTTTTTTTTATACACCAATTCAACTTTAATTGGTGTATATATTTACCTTTTACATGTTATATCATGAATATACTTCTTTTCATGATATTATAAGTTTAATTTAAAATAATTACTTCATGGGTATTATTTTTCCAATGTTTCAATGTGGTATGTGACACTTTGGAATGTTCGACGTTTATTTTTCTCTAGAATATTTTAATGATATTTAAATGGTATTTCTATTCATCAACATTAACAACCCATACTATTACATAGTCTCCACTAGAAAATTATTTATAAAATGTGTTATTTAATAATTATGGATATTTTATGGTATGGGAAATTATTTATTGAACAAATTGATTATTCTATATATGAGGAATGCATCGGATTTCGTATGTGAGGGGTGGGGACTATTATAGTCGCTCAATTCATCTATAGGATTCATGGAGCAAACTAGATATGGTTTTGGATGAGGCTATAACCATTTATTATATTATTTTAATGAATCCTTAAAGTATTATATTATTTGAATAAAGCATTTGCATTACTAGATTCCTTTCATAAAGCCATGAAAGTATTAGATTTTGTCATGAAGCCTCCACAATGTGTTTTATATATCCACCATTATTAATTCAACAATTATGTAATTAATCATTTTTATTTCATGAGATTATTTAATGAGATATATTATCTATGGTTTTGTTTCATTCTCAAATTATTTATTAACTGTAATTTCATTTATTTATATTCCTTTTAATAATGACTATTCCTTATCTAGTTATTTGAATTGAAAATATTATATATTATTTACCTTTCTATTTTGAATTGTTATCATTTATTCGTTATTGCTACTATTTTTCCTACACTAATTGTTCATTTAAGCTCACCCTTATTATGTTTCATTTCCTTGAGAATCGATGAATTGTACTTAAAAAGATAACCGTGGATATAATAATTGTGAATCATGTTTTCCTCAATATAAAAATATTAAGATGTAATCAGTTTATTAAATATAATAAAACACTCATGTATGTATTTTGATTACAAATAATACTAAACTAATTTCTCCATCAGTACATTATTCTTTATGATAATTCAATCTAATAACAAAATGCACCAGTTTCAGGATTCTGGGGTCAAGGCATTACAGTTTATGAAAATATTTACTAGGGAACCCAACCAATTGTTTTAGTACTAGTGAGAATTTTATTCAAGTAATGATTCCTTTTAATTTTATGTAAACATGTTTCATGTTAATGATATCTATCTGGGTTAATATGATCATGTAATTTAAATTAATTATGTGTATTTATATTATTGGAAAAATGAAACTAATGAGTAACCTCTATGGTTAAAAAATTTATTTAAGGTTGATTATTTTTATATTGATTTTAGGTTACATATTACATATTATGGAAAATATGAATATTTTTTAGAAATATTTCAACCCTCATGTTCAGTGAGAACTCATCACATCCTATAAGGTCGTGGGGTTTGAACCCTAAAACAAAGGTTGTCAAGGGTTTAGTGCCTAGCATTATCCTATGTTATGTCTGGGTTATCATTATAATTGTGTGTTTAAATATCTAAAGAATAAAGGTTATTTTTGACTTTAGGAACATTTTTCTCTAGAATAAATAACCTAGTTATTGGAAAAAAATTTGATGATTAATTGATTGTTTTTATATTAGTAGACATACAGTATTTTGTAAAACCAATAAGATTAATGTAAATATGATATTATTATAAATAATGTTTTAATATTAATATGGAGCCAAATTATATTTTATTCTTGACATATGGTGATTTTATTATTTGTTGAAATGGTAAAAAATCGTGTTCATAAAAAAATTTGGAAATTAAAATTCCTTTTTAAGACATTAAGTGTGATTGATGATATTTGGAAGACCATATAATCTAATTCTTCTAGTTTTTTGGTTTCAATCTTATTCATGAATATTTTTTTGAAATATAATTATTTGTTGAATGATATATGTTGAATGTTGGGTATTACTGTGGAATTTTGGAGGTTCTTTTTGGGTAACTATCTTATCTTATAAAACCAATTTTGGTTTTGTTTAATATATAATTTCATGATAAATATATATTTACTATTTTTGGGATTTTTTATCTTTATAAGTTTATTTGGAATATTCAAGCATCAAAAATAAATCTTAAATACTAATCTTTTGGACAAAAAGATTAGTTTGTGGGTGAAATTTAATAAAGTATGAAACAATATTTTCCATGTGAGTATGTTTCATAATGATCATAGTTAATGAATTAAATTAATTATTCAACTCTAATTGAAAATATATTGAAACCAAAAATATAATCCAAGTACCTTCTTTTCGGAGGAATCAAATAGTCCATTAGATCATCAGAGATTTATATCATGGTGATTGTGAAATTTCTCTTCACTGTGTTCCCTATCACTCTCTATTAGAAAAAGATAGTTAAAATTTTCTTCCATCTCTATATTTTCATACATGTAACCCAATTATGTTTTATCCTTAGTCACCATGAAACATGCCTTTAATTTTTTAAAGTGGATGTTTTATTAAAAATATTTCCTATGTGGGATTCCCACAAATGAATTTTCAATCATTAACCATTGATTTTCTATGTATAATTAAAAATTTGAAGTAAACTATTGAGTGGGGGGAGAATTTAACTCCACAAAAATTTATTATATGCATCTTTTTAAATAAATTCAATTTCTTTGATATCTTACATTACATGCAATGCTATGTTTTACCGAATAAAAATATATTATTGGAATAAAATTATTTAATACCATAAGATAAAACCAAGTTGTTAAGTTGGAGGTTATGAATAGTATTAACCAAATTATAAAATTTTGATATTATATATCCAATTAAATGTTGTTAAAATAATCCCACTAATTTTACTCTCATGACATAAAAATACATCAAATTTTAAGCATTAGAAGGTGATATTTTTTAAATGTAGTTTTAATAAAATTTAATGGTGAAATTGTTTTAAATTAATTTTTTGACACATTTATATATATTTTTTTATAAACTAATATAATTAATTTAATTGGGAACAAAAAATTTACGTTTTCGGATTTTTGGTATTTTTCTGAGATGCTTCAGGTTTCGATGAATAGTTAAAAATATTGAATTTCTGTTGAAAACAAATTTTTAGTTAAACTGATTTATATAGTTATATCCTGTTTTGAATTGGTTTTAATGTAATATTATATATATATATATATATGTTACCATTTAATAAAAATTATGTCATTTTAATCAATTTCATATTAAATTTGGATATAAAACCATTTCAATTTTTGATGATTTTACTTTAAAAAATGACTTTTTATCATCTCTTCTTTGAGATTATAATGAAACATTATTTTTACACATACGTGAATTCAATTTTGAAAAATAGAAGTAAAATATTATAAACATTATGATATTTTTAGTCTAATAAAATCATCATAGATTTTGACCAAAAATATTTGTAAAAGTTATTAAAATTAATTGTAGCAGTTAAAGGAAAATCTAATAATTAATGGAATAATTAATATTATATGCACTATAACAGTACGCTAAATCTTGTTTTTATTTTATTTTATGATTTAATATCAGCCAAAATCATCAGTGGGACTATTATATATCCTAGTAGAGCCACTTGTATTACATTAATTATTCTTTTAGTATATTATTTTTAAGGGTACAATATGTTACAATGATGTTTTTAATAAGTATTTAATTTCTTATTTGTCGTAATATAGAATATATACTTAACAATAAATAATAATTTGAATGATACAACTTTTATATTCATCATTGTAATTTATTTTAATTTTTTTTAGAAAATTTAATTATCATAATGGCGTGCACAATTATGATACATTAATTGTTTAATAAATGGAAATATAAAATAAAAGATATAAAAAAATTAAAATATATAAAATTTTATATCATTAAAATCATTTAAGAATTATTTATATTACCTAAATATATAATGGTTTTTTAAAGGTCTAATTAGAATTGATCTTGTTGTCATTAAATTTTAAAAAAATCTAGTTATGAATATAGTCGAAATAGACACAAATTATATTAATGAAAAAATAAAATTTCATTAAATGATAACAAATTATTAAAAATTTAAACATATAGAAAGGGGCATGTATAAGGATAAAAAATATAAAAAAGACTAATTTATGGTCCATTTTGATTTTTTTAACTATATTAACCTTTAATGAGAAGAATTTCTATCTTGTCATGATAAGAGTTAAAGGGTTAAAATAATTGTTAAAACGATAACATAATGAAATTTATGTGACCTAAAAATGCCTAGAAGTTATTATATAATGTTAATTCAACCCTTATCACTATAAGATCTAATTGGAGTTGTCTAATGTACAATGTTTTCTGAAAATTAATTATATGTTATTTATATCAAATACAGATAATATATGTGTAAAGACCCATAAATTCCTAGTAAATTTATTTTGATTAAATGGAAATTTTACAAGTCCATGAAAATTTACGGCGTTTGATTATGTGCCCAGTGTGCGAAAAATCATTTTATGATATTTTTCAGGTACATTTAGTAAACTTATGAGTAGGTCTGTCTATCTATTGAACTAGTGATCAGAATTAAAATCTGAGGGAACCATTAAACTCGCAACACTAGTATTCGCCTATGATGACTTTCACCTTGATGACAGTTGGTCGAGGGTGAATGTTAGTTTTTGGGTTTTTTCGTGGAAGTTATAAAATAAAATAAACGCATGTTTTATTTTATTTTATCTATTATAACAACCCATGTTGACGTTAGAGGTGGGGACCGCCACACCTTAACCTCCCAAGAGAGGTTATGTTGGTGGGCCCCACCCAAACCATACCACCCAAGAGAGGTTACAGTGTTGGGACCAACTGGAAGTAAACCCCCCCCCAATTAGTTGAGGAAAATATCTCAACTCCCTCATAAATGAGAGAGATCTTATTGACCTCCTCTACCATTAATGGTGCCACCACTCTCCCCCATTAATTACGTGAGCCAACACATTTAATTAAATTCTACAATTTGAATTTTAATCCCAAAAAACTAAATAATAGATAATATATTATTTGGAGGGAATACAAATTCATTTGTTTGAAAAATGATGGAAAATGAGGATTAGATATTTTGAGAGAAAATAACTCTCCAAATAAGAACTAGTTTCTCAAATGAAGAACGAAGAACACATTCTTCCAACAAAGAATGCCGACAAGGGGAATCTTTGACTTCTTCCTCGGAAGATCCATGAGGAAGAAACCGACGTATGACGTCTTCAACGACCAACCTTACCTCTTCATTGTTGTCAACGAACTATCGGTGGGTGATATTTCGAGGTGTTACCACCACCACCACAAGGAATACCACCCTAACAGCAGAGAGCAGGTGGACAGAGGAGAGCACAACTCTAGGAAATTGAGGCATATGATCATGGAACTCCAGAGATGATTCGAGGAACGATCTATGTCTACATTACCATATCTATGGTACTTATAGAAACATGATCCAATAATTCATTAATTTCCACTACCATCATTTGGAGCTCATAGACTCTGACGGAGCCGTTGGCTCGAACCTTATTGTTGGAGACACCTACGAGATCAAATTTGATGATTACGCACTGGTGCCGGTAGTGCGAGATTACTCTTGGAGGTGAGAGGTTCAGCTGGGATCTCCTAGTAGCGGCATCGAGGCCTTATGACGTCATCATTAGTATAGACTGGTAATGTACATTCCAAGCTTAGATTGAATATATTAGGCACAAAGTGTGGTGTGTCCACACGGATGAGACCCGGTTTACCTTCACCAGTGATAAGGGAGACTTTGCAGCACATGATGGACTTGGTCAGAGGAGAGTACAATAGATTTCTCATTAGTTGTCTAGCCTTACCCTCAGAGCGATTGATGCGGAGAGTCCGACATATCCTATTGTGGAGGACACGTACACAGATTTTTTCCCTGATGATGTACCAGGTCTACCTAATCACAGATATGTGGACTTTGACATTGACTTGTACTCTAGGACGACACCAATATGTGCACCAGCGTATCAGATCGCTCATGCGGAGCTTCAAGAGATGCTGGTACAACTAGAGTACTTACATGGTAAGGGATTCATAAGGCCCAGTGTTTCTCCTAGGGAAGCCCTGATTCTATTCGCCAAGAAGGCGGATGGGAGATTGAGGCATTGTGTCCACTACAGGTGCCTAAACCAGGTTACCATGAAAATAAATTACCCACTCTCGAGGATTGACGATATCTTTGATCAGCTAAATAGAGCACAATGGTTCTCAAAAATAGGCCTCATAACAGGCTATCACCAGCTCAGTGTTCGAGAAATGAATGTGCAGAAGACAGAATTCAGATGTCGGTACAACCACTACATGTTCTTGGTTATTCCATTCAGTGTAACCAACGCCCCAATAGTGTTCATGGGACTCATGAACATGATCTTTCAGCCAAACCTCAGTCGCTTTGTTATAGTCTTTATCGATGAAATTATGATGTATCCACTACTGAGGAGGAACATGCCTATCATTTTTAGGTAGTAATGGACAAAATTCGAGAACACCAGCTTTATGGTAAGCTCTCGAAGTTCCAGTTCAGGATCTGAGAGGCTCAATTTCCAGGGCATGTCATCTCAGAGGATCGAGTTGCAGTGGATCTAGTAATGATCGAGGTGGTACTTTTTTGGGAGCCTCCCAAGAGTGTGATGGAGGTACGATGTTTCCTTGGATTGGCTGGATAATACAAGAGACATGTTCCATATTTCTCCAGAGTTGGAGCACCACTTTCAGCCTTGAAAAAGAAGGGGAAAATCTTGGTGATGTAAAAGAGATGCCAGCTGAGCATTCAGGAGCTGAGGTAGAGGCTAACTAGTACCCACATCATAAGGCATCTAGATGAAGGTGTAGGGTATGTAGTCTACTGTGACGCATCAGGGACCAGACTCCGATGTGTCCTGATGAAGGAGAGAGTAGTGATCGCATATAGCTCATGACAACTGAGAGAGATTGAGTATAACTACTCTATCCATGACCTGGAGTTATCAGTAGTGGTCTTCGCCTTGAAGATGTGGTGACACTATCTGATGGGTGAACGTTTTACCATGTAATCATACCACAAGAGACTTAGGTAAATCTTATCTCAGAAGTACCTAAACATGAGTCAATGACGTTGGCTTGAGTTCCTCCAGGACTATGACATTGAGATATTCTATACTCTTGGTAAGGGGAACACTGTGTCATATTCACTCAGTAGAAGATCTGGCATACAGCTGTTAGGCTAGGCGACGGAGCAGCTGGCCGCTTTGCAGATATCTTATGTGGACCGGGATGGAGCATCTTTTCTGTTGTCTCTTACAGTCGCAACCCCACTTCTTCATCAATTCAAGGAGGCACAACATGGGGACGCTATCTGCGAGACACGACGTGCTTAGATATACACAGTGTAGGCACTTGATGGATTGTCTGAAGGTGGGTAGCACATCATCATCTTCAGAGGACGTACCATGGTACCAATGTCACTTCATGTGAAATTGTTGAGAGAGTTCCACACATCCCATCTAGCGGTACATCCAGGAGAGGAGAATATGTATCAGGAACTCTGACAACAACACTGGTGTATGGGATTAAAGAAAGTAGTATCAGATTTTTTCTCTCAATGCCTAATTTGTTAGCAAGTGAAGGTGGAGCATCAGGTACCAGTAGTCCCGATTTAGCCTTTAGAGTTCTCAGATTGAATGTGGGATGAGATATCCATAATCATCATGATGGTAATTCCATGTATATCTAGGGTACATGACTTCATTTGGATGATCGTCGACTGACACACCAAGTCAGCCCACTTCCTACCGATGAGAGAGCAGGGTTCAGTAGAGAGATTAGGATGCCTCTATGTGTAGTTGATTGTGCGGCTACATGAAGTACCATAGACTATTTTCTATGATCGTGATGCATGTTTCACTTCTCGACTATGGAAGGGGTTGTAGGAGGCTTTCGGGATGCAGCTTTGTTTGAGCACTACCTTCCATCCTTAGACGGATAGTCAGACTAAGCAGACCATTAAGACTGTCGAGGACATGCCGTGTGCTTGTGTCCTCCACTTCGGTCGCAGTTGGGATGATAAAATTCCTTCGGTGGAGTTTTTGTAGAACACAAGCTATCAATCCACCATTGGGATGGCACCTTTTGAGGCATTGTACGAGTGAACTTGTATATCACCTTTGTGCTGGACTGACCCAGGGGAGTCAGCACTCGTTGGACCATATATGGTACTGGCTACCACAGAGAATGTGCAGATCATCCATGAGTGGATTAAGAAAACACAGAGCAGGCACAAGTCATATGCTGACAAGAGACAGAGACCTATACAGTTTGGGGATGGCCACCACATCTTTATACAAGTCTCACGCTGCTGATGTCTACAAATATTTGACCGAGGAGACAAGTTATCTCCAAGATTCATTAGAACTTTTCAAGTCATCAATAGCGTTGGTGAGGTGGAACACCACATATCTCTTCCACCTCAGTTGCACCAGGTGCATGACATCTTCCATGTATCCTAGATGAGGAGATACGTGCATGCCTCTTCTCACAACATCGACCATGGTGAGCTGGATGTCGATGATGGGGAGACTTTTACGGAGATCCAGTAGAAATTGAGGATCGATAGGAGCGGGTCCTTAGTGGACAGTCGATACCTCTAGTTTACATTCGCTAGCAGCACGAGATCCTCCGAGAGAGAACATGGGAGCGGGAGACTCAAGTGCGTCCTCAGTACCCCCACAAGTTTCCATTGTATAAGTTGTGGCTTATGGGGATGCAGATCCCTGAGGAGGGAAGAATGTAAAGACCTAGAAATTCCTTGTAATTTTTTTAATTAAATAGGAATTTTATGAGTCTGTGAAAATTGTTGGCGTTTAATTCTGAAGCTCGGTGTGCCCAGAATCAATTTATAATGTTTTGTTAGGGTATATTCAGTAAACATAAAAGCATGTTTTTCTAACTTTTGAACCGACTCTTTAAATTGAAATCTGAGGGCACCATTGAACTCACAGCGCCAGTATTCTCTTAAGGAGACTTTCACCTCGATGGTTGTTGTTCGAGGGTGAAAGATAATTTTTGGGTTTTTTGTGGAAATAATAAAATCAAATAACTACATGTTTTATTTTATTTTATGTATTATAAAACCCTAAGTGGATGTTGGAGGTGGGGACAACAACACCTTAACCTCACATGGAAGGTTATGGTGGTGGGGTCCACCATAACCTAACCTCCAACGAGAGGTTACGGTGTAGGGACCACCTAAGACTAAACCCCCTAATTAATTTAGAAAATCCTCTCAACTCCCTCATAAATAGGAGAGAGCCTACTGACATCCTCTACCATTAATGCTGCCACCAATCTCCCCCTATAATTAAGTTATCCAGCTCATTTAATTAAATAATACAATTTGAATTTTAAACCCCACCAACTAAATAATATATAATCTATTATTTGGAGGGGATACCTATAAATTTGTTGGAAAAGGTTGGAAAAGGATAATAATATATTTTGAGAGAAAATATCTCTCCAATGAAGAACAAGTTTTTCAAATGAAGAGCAAAGAACATATTCTTCCAACGAAGAATGCTGACAAAGAGTACCTTCGACTTCTTTCCCGGAAGAACCTTGTGGAAGAAACCGATGTTGGACATCTTTGGTGACCGAAACTATCACATAATAGTCATCAAAGAACCAACACATGAGCTCAGGATTGGAAGTGTACAGAGGACGCGATGAACGACGACAACTTTGTCTTCTTCTCCGCGACTCCATCGATGAACAATGAACTAATGTAGGGGTTTAATTTTATTTAAGTATGATTTTCCCTTTATTTTTTCCTTATAAAACAAATAAACAGACCATCATATTATCAAGTTGATCCACAGATGTTTTTCTTTCCATTTTGGGAAGATATTTGTTAAATGAGGGATTATGGTAATTAATGTTTTAAATATCTTTCATGACGTTGTTGTGATTTGTTCTTGATTAATCGATTGCTACCATGTGTTGTTATTCAAATCGGCTACGCAGGTGACAGAGACAACGGATGCGCCACCCGTGGCTTCAACAACCTATGCTGCCCCCACGACGCTTCGACTGCCAATCAGACTGCCTCCCAAGCCCTGGTCGTGCCTCACTCCGACCACACCGCCATCAACAGCCATGCCGACTCACCGACAGTGCCTCCCTCACCAGCTGTGCCACCCCTCACCAGCCGCGCTGCCTCTCCAGCCGTGCTGCCCTGCTAGTCGTGCCCCGCACCGCGACCGTGCTGCCCCCAACCGAACCGGCTCCATGCCCCGGGTCGAGCCACCTATGCGGCACCCTATGGGTCGAACCGCCATCGCGGCCTGCTGGGTTGGGCCTAGAGGCTGGGCTGAAACAAACGGGCTAGCTATCCAGACGGGTTGGGCCAGACCCAACAGATCATGCCGGGTCGACCTGAATCGGGTCGGCCCCGACTGCGTCGGGCCGGGTCAGACCGGACCCGAGCCCACAATGACCGCTATGATATCCTTGGGCCTTATCATTGGCATCAGACGTCCGTTTGATGAACCGTTAGTGTCACTGGTAATCATGGAGCATGATATTAATTTGGAGTATACCCCACTCGAGTTTGGGGTATATTTGAGATAGGGTTGGGATGGATCTTGCACGAATCCAACCGTGCCCCTGGGACCAACTGGCTAATAACTCACAGACTGGGTGTCTGATTGACGCGCCATATGATGCGTTGAGACCCCTATGACATTGAGGATCTTTGAGATAATTTTTCGTGGACTTCGTGATAGATAGAGCTTCGACCAGTAGCTCGTGGAGAAGATCCTTCCAGTAACGAGTGAGCACAATGAGGAGACCTATTAGCTAGCTGAGAATTGACGAATGCCTACCAATTGACAAAGAGTGACTTGACTAGCTCAGTGGGGAGTGCCTGGTTGTGGTGGTAGACCCATGGTACTCGAAAAGAGGAGTACCTCTGCAGGCTATTAGGGGGAGTGCTTGGTTGCGGAAACAGACCCACGGTGGGGAGCACCTCTGTGTGACGCAACAGACCCACGATACTCGATAGGAGGAGTACCTCAGCAGTACAAGGTTGGTGGGAAGCACACTTGGTGTCACGGTAGTCCCATTGTACTCGATTGATTAGGAGTTCTCCAACAGCTGAGGTTTCGATTATGTGATTAAAATCCTTGCTAACATGAGTCAACACTTTTGTGTTTTTCCTCAGGATTGAGATGGGTCACATGATAACTTAGTTATATATATGGGTATATACCTAAGTAAGGTTATCGGTTGATTTCATACATTATGGTTTATCCTTGTTGGATTTTCTGAGACCATGATGGTCTCGAGGTCCCTACTGAGTATCGATATACTCACCTTTGCATGGGCTATGCCCGCACCTCGATGTGCTAGATGCAGATGACAGACATCGCTAATTTGAGGCTGAGAGTACCAGGACTAGACGATACTCAGAGGTACACTATACGATGAGTCTGTACACAGAGGAGACAGATGGACGGGGAGTGCTGAGTGGGCTATATGTACCATCCCATCAGGTAGGACCCTTGGAGGATGACCCATCAGTTGTTTTTCCATTCTTTAGTTAAACATGATCTTCCAGTTCCTTGTACTTTACAGTTGGGCTTTTATTTTCAGTCCCTTTACTTTTCATCACTCTTTTGTTTTAAAGTTTAGTTATTGTTTTGTATCCAGAGGTGTGCTTTTTGGTGTGCATTTATTGGATATAAAGTCAATTCCTTCCCAGTTTTAGGGAATTACACCTTTGGTGCTAGTCGCCAGCCTCTAGCCTATTGAAGGAGGGCTTGGGGTAGACACGAAACGGGCCCCATGGGATGGGTCGTGATAATATGTCACTCTTTTTGTATTTAATATCATTAATGTGTTTCCATCAGAGTAAAATAATTATATGAATAAAAAAATGTATATTTTGATTTTAATAAATAATATTTTCATTATAGAATGTTATTTTTATTTGATATAAATTATATAATTATCGTAATTTATTTTTAATTCTAAAATAGAATTTATTTAATTAACATGAAATTAAATTAATTGGTTTCAACAGTAGTAATTTTTGATATATATGCGATGAGTTAATGTTAAAAATAAATTTTATTAAACTATAACATAAATAAGTGATGTTTAAAATCTTTTTATTCTAATTCACACTTTTTGTTGATGTATTTAATGTCCAATTCCAATAATTGTATCAAATTTGACAACAATGTTATTTTATTGAATTAATAAATTTATAAATTGTTTAAAAAAATTATAAAGAATCATAAATGGGATAAAATTAGTTACAAAATCCATTAAAATATTAATTAATAAGTTTTTTGGATTTCATCATCTCTAGAATTTCCATATTGTATTGAAATTTATTGAGGATTTATGAATGTTACCCTCTCTTCAATTATAATATAAAACATCCTACCCTACTTTTTCAAACAAATTTGATCCATATAGATTTACTAAAACCTTCACAATTTCTCTTATAAACATTCTTATTTAATTTATAAAGGTTTTTTCCTTCCAATGTACCTACCCTAGATCACTTTAGAAGAGATTAAATAATGTGTTCCAAGGAAGATGAAATCGTCTTTATCAACTCTTTCAAGATTGTTTCTTCTTCTAAATCATATTCATGTGTTTTTACAATAATAAACAAAAACATGTGTGGTCTATCTTCATCAAAATGTAGTGTATGTGGGCTCTTAGGTAGATTAGTTAAATATTAAGCACAATTGAGTATAATGTGTGTTGGCTTTAGTAAGGTATCTTACTTAAAATGGAGAATATAAGGGTGTAACTTGTTTCACCATCATCGAAATTATCTAGATCTTCACCATTATCCAAAAAATCATGCATTTTAAAATCATGAATGGAAATGAATTTCCACAAAATAACCTCTTATATATAAATTTATCTCTGAGGATATCACATTTAGAATATTTATAGTATCTTACCAGCATAAAGATAATACAAATAGAAGAGCATGGAATAGTGCAATCATTATCTTAATTATGAATTTATATTATTCAAATAAATAATTCCTTAGCATCTTTCAATTTGAAATCATGGAATCCTCTTTTTATAGAATATCTTTATTTAAATTCAATTTCTATAACTAGTATTAATTAGGAACCAGAAAAAAAGAATTTTCATTATAAAAGTCAATGAATGATGGAATAACATAGAACTGTTAAAAACATAGTTATTATCAATCATTAGCATGATTAGACATTAAAAAACTCTTGAATTACAAAATAGATATGTGAAAAAATGTAAAATAATGGTGGCGCATCACATTCAAGAACTATAACTCACATTGACATTATTATAAATTTTTTGATGCCTACATTGAGTTATCATCCTTTTTTATCTTCCCGTTAATTAATTATATATTACTTTTCAAGAAAGAGGCATATTTTAAAAATAGTTATATACTGTTTCAATCAACAACCATACCACCATCAATTTCCCTAATATATTTTATTCATTGGAAAAAATATATAAATTTATGTTTTTTATTGTTATATTTTAATCACATGAATGAGTTCATTTCTAATATTCTTTTAATATAGTTCATCCTTCAATAGTAACAAATGATTTAGTACCTGTATATAGTTTTATTTTATTTACTATTTATGAATATTTGAGACTTTCTTTAGAGAGTCATATTTAATAGATTACAATTTAACATCGTTTCTTTAGTAAAATTAGCCTCCCATTACAATATAAATTATATAGAATATCCCTTCAAAAATCATAAATATTTCTTAAATTATTTATTTATTAATGTTTCAAATAAATTTTCCAAATTTTTTTTGTATTATATTATATTTTTTCATCAAGATTTTGGTTTCATCATTTCGACTTCTCAGTTTATTAATTTCATTATGTCCTAAGGTAATGGGGAGGCCATTCATCAATTATTTTTCTAATTTGGGGAATATCAAGATTAAATGTAAAAATTTAATTTATAAGGCACACTTTTTCATCCAATGATTAACTTTTCTTATATGATCTCCTAATTAGTGGAGTTATATATTTTTTTAGTCGTCCTAATTATTTTAAACGCATATTAATCTCTATTACCATGGTGTATACCTTAATAGTCTATAAGTATTCTTCTAAAAACTCACTACTATTTTTAGATTCATATTTTTATGGTTTTAAATTTTCTTAAACTTTTGAAATAAGAACACTTTATGATACATCTCTTGTAGCATCATTATCAACATTTTCTTCACTGTTTAGAATGTATTATTTAATGAAAATAATTTTTATTTTGATGGATCATGGAGACATATTATTCATTCATTTTGATTGAGAATATTAGGGTTCTCTAGAAGTTGTTTTCCTGGAAGATTTCTTATTATACTATATTATATGTTTCATAGGACTGTTAGAAGATAAAATACTACTGTTTCCATAGTTAAATCATTTAATAGTTAGTTTACCTATGTAATTTCCTCTTCAAACTCTTGTAAAATATAATGTGTGAGTGAAAGTATTTTTTAATCATAATATATACCATGCCATTTATTCAATCATTTATGCTTCTTATATATCTTCATTCATTTGTGGGATTTAAAAGAATCTACCTTTTCATACATAAAAATCCTATTAATTATATGTCCTCTTCTAATTTCATAATTGACGTGAGTATTATGGAGTACATGAATTGTGAACTCATCAAGATATCTATCTTTAATCTCTAAGAAAATTTCATCAAATTTATCTACTAGAGCCCTATTAGTTTTAAACCATAGTTGATCTATATAGAGATTGTTCAGACCATCTAATTAGGATGACATCATGATTTAATCTATTTGATAACTCATAAATTGTATTATCCTCATGCATCTTGATGTCTTCATACTAGTTTCAACTCATTTTTATCCTTTATTAATTTACCTTTTTATTTCCCTAAAAAATGTTATTAATATTCTTCAAGATAGAATTTATATTTTATTATATAATGAATTTTTTCAACTACTTTTTTGGAATAATATGACAACGATGTATTCTTATCATTCACAACCTTTTCATAATTACTTATTTTTAAAGACCATATTGGGGTTTCACCAGGAATACTTCTTTTGTATTGTATGGATTCAAGAAAATTGATATCCAGTGGGAGGATGTAAGGATCCATATTTTATTTCAATGAGTGAAACCCATTTCCATCAAAAAGTAGGATTCAAATTCTAATAAGATAATTATGTGGATCTATATCATATGTATAAAAGAAAAAAGGAGAAGATTGGGATTGTATTACCAATTGATAAATCATATGAAGGGTGGTACACACATTGAGTGGGGGTGAATGAGTATGTAAATATATTTTATATCCCTTCACTCTAATACATTTTAGTGTCTCCCACTAAAATACTATATGATAAAAACATAAGAACAATACAATTTTTTTGTTAATGAGGTTAGATTCTTTGTGGATGGATGCATTCCTAGTGACACATAGTTATTATCCCATGTGAACAATCCTCTTACTGTTATAATAAGGAACTCGATCAAGGTTATGATAGTGAAATATTATAACTATTTCCACTAACCAGTTTAAATTTTCATCAATTAAATCCAAAAATCTATTTTAAGAATGATCATTGAATAATTTAAGAGCCTCTATATGGACACAATATAATGAGCTAGTTATTCTCTATTTCATATAAAACTTGTTTGTTTTTTTTCATTGTTTCTTCATCATATTTTATACACTAGTGTATCAGCTGACATTACTAGAAATATATGAATTGTAAAATTAAACTCTTTTTAATGTAATACTATTTATTTTCATGGAATTTTATGTAAATAAAAAATCCATATTAATTTATAGAATTGTGATTCACTCTCAAAAGTCATTCCTTAACTTATCCAACCTAATCCTATAAATCCAACTGAATATTTGGTGTGTTTTCTCAGGGTGATATTTAAATTACTAAAATCAATTTATTTTAATACAATTGTAAAAAAATATATGACTTTAATAATATATTAATTTCTATATAATAATTTTTCTATGGAATCAAATTTTGTGGTTTAGAACTCTCTCAGCATCAGCTTATACGTGTTTACTTGCTTCTTCTTGAATCTCCTCTTGAATCATGATCCTAGATTGTATCATGATGATTTATCCATACTGATCATCCCACTTTTATGATCTAATTTAACTATTGTTTTATTTATTCATAATATAAATATTGTATATGAATATTTCACTATACAATAACCTCAAAATATATGATAATATATAATTCCTTATGATTAGAAAAAAATCCTTATGATGGAACATAAATACATAAGATAATTCCTTACGATGATAAATCTTTACATTCAAATACCAACAATCAGATCAAATAATTATGATGATGATTTGGAATCTATAGGTTGATACAAAAAATCCTATATTTTCTATTATCCTACCACATTTCAAAGCCTTGCAATAATTCAAATCAACACATAATTGTTTTACATTCAACAATAATGACTTATGATATACTATATAATATCTAGAAGTTATGTTATTTGATCATACGATTCCCTAATCCATCTCAAGGACATTTCAACATTAAAAATGAATCTATGTGAATCTCAATACATGTAAGAACATCAAACAATATATCTTCATTATCATTTCAAATGAATGTAACCTTTAGTCATACGATAACATCCACACAATATGGGAAAATATAACTTCTAGAATATGTTATAGATAGTAATTCCACATCATTAATACTTTTGATGAACATGTATAAATGTTTATAAATAATCACACATTCTTTTTTTTGAAAAAAAAATACATTCTCAACATCTAGGGTTCAGCAGAACCTCATATGGGTGCACCATCAACCTTGGACTACATAAGATTGAAACCCTAATTGGAGTGAATTTGTGTAATCCAAAATAAAACAACCCTTCCTAATGATATTTATCCATGGTTAATAAAAATGGAATTGATCCCTCATTGTATATATAAGGAAATAAAATAAAAAAATAGATACAAAATATGAAATGGTTCAACATCATTATGTTGTATCCAAATATAATATAATCAACAATATTCTAGTGTATAGAATTAAAAAAAATCCCTTAATTATTGTTACAAATTCATTGGATTCTCACTAACCCTATTTATTTAATCCCACATAATCATTGATAAATTTCATATCTCTTTAATTTTATGGTATTCACTACTCCTTTAGGAGAAACATTTATCATCCATGAACCAGAAATAATAATTATACGATGGTTGGTACAAAAATATTATACTCATAATTCACATGATTAGTTTCTTTTAATTTACAACAAAAATCTCCAAGAATACATTTTTTCTATCTATTTCACATCAATATAAATATCCAAGAAAAAATATAAGTATATCTCTTTAAATGATTTTAAATTTTCAGAAATTTTATTGAGAAAAATAATCCTATTTAATCTTAAATTTTCATTTCAAAAAATTCTATTTAGATCCAAACTATTTCATCAAACACTGTAAATTAAAACAAGAATATTTGCTGGATCACAACAATCTCTACATGTGATGTGCCATTATAGGGAACCTCATTAGTGTTAGAGTTGGTTCCCTATGGCCAAATTTTTTAGTACTTGATTAATATTTTTTTAATAAATAATCTTTCTTAGCACATTATATATGTTATTGAATATAATATATATTGGCGATAATAAACATAGAATATTTTTTTTCCAAAAGGTCATGCTACTTTCTTACTATTACGAGAACCTAGAGGTTCTATGACAATAAATTTAAACATTTTTCTATGTTCATATGATATTTCATTATAGGGAACATACAATACATGATACTTGGGGTAAGAATCTCATAATAAATTGAGGCACATTATCATGGTGTTTATCCATGGAAATATCCTTGATATATGGTTATGAGAAAAGGCCAAACCATTGAAAATACACATTTACATGTGTCAATTGATGTTATCATCTATGGATGTTATTATTGATCCTTGTAATTTAATATTATCATTAATTGATCTCATGAAAAATATAAATTTCTGTATAAATGAAAACTTTGATGCCATATTGTCATAGTGATGTAGGGTATGTTAGGTGTGTCACATGTTGTATAGAATTATTGGATAAATATGAGATATGATTTATACCTTATATACCTTGAATAATGTTAATATACTAGGAGAATTGATGAAAATGGAGTCTCTTAAATAAATCAATGGCCCATAGTGTTCAATGGGTGTATTGATTTCTAGAAATTGAATAAAATATACATCAATCATATAGGTTGATTAAACAGGATTAAAACCTTCTCTACTTGATATATTGGGATAAAAGGATTATAATTAACTCTATATGTTCATAGGATATCAGATGTTTATGTGATGTTAACTTCATTCTCTATAGATTCCAAAGCATATTTCCATATGTCATCATTGTAAATTTAGTAATTATGCTTATTTATAATAATAAGTAGTCCAAGACAATCACAAAATTAGCGTATTCCCAATATTATATAAATTATTTTATTTTATTTAGTATGTTAGAATAAAAAATATTTATTTAGTTTACTTGTTCACCATAATTTTTTAATAATATATTTTAATAAATAGGAGGGTGAAAAAATATTATGTGTTGTTTTTTAAATTTTAATAAAAATTTATTTTATTTTATTTATAAATGAAAAATGTAGTGGTATTTATTTATGAAAATAAATAATCATTATTCATGGATTGGTAAATTTAGATGGGGGAAAGGTGATTGAGTTTAATGGTCCAATAAGAAATGGAAAAACTAATATTTTTTATATTCATTATAAATTATGAATTCCATGGGACTTATAATAATATTTATATTAAAATTATTTGGAATACAGTCAACAATTAATTATGGAATTATGAATGATATTGTGTGTTATTTTCCAAATCCAAAAATTCCAAAATAAATATGTAATTATACCTCGAACCAAAAATATAATTAGTGTTCACAATATATATAGTGAAAATATCCCAATTTATTGAGAGATATAAAGATATATAATGTGATCTTCTATATTCCCCTCTCATGAAAACAATATTTCATCATGTTTAATTTATCTCTTGATAATAATTCAAATGCAATCAACCGGGAACAACACAAGTAATTAAGATCAACAGTGCTAAAACATTGTAGTTCTACAGTTTTGTTTAGAGATTCTATTGAACATGTGTATCATTTATAGATGTGTTCAGCCATTGGATAATGTCATGAAACTGTATTATGAATAGATATTATTAAAAATATCACCAATGAAAGAGAAATTTTGAGTAGATGAAATTCTATATATTTTTATAAATTAATTATCAATTATCTTTGAAGATCCTCATATTATGGTTATAGGGAATTACTATAGTTATGTAGTCTACTATTTTCATTAGACATGATATTTTTATAATTAAAAACAATGATTACATGTGCTTTTTTACAAAAACATGAGTTTTTCATACAAGAAATGGGTTCTTCCACAGCTCCTAGAACCTACGAGTGGTTCAGAATGAGTTCCATGTTAAATTTATAATTTTTCATTATTCGTTGGTTGCCTATATGGATATTAATTTTATTATACTTATATCAATTCATTTTAATAACTAACATCATCATTTTTTCCCTTTTTCGTTCTCTTTAAAATAAACTATAAGCAATTATTGATTAAAAAAATAGGCATTAAATTCATGCCAGCTTGATGTGCTAAAGATTCTACTGAGGCAAGTCATATATATGCTATAGGAACATCTATAAGACACACCATATACTTTTGTATTCACATGAAAAACACTTGAAAAATATGGATAGGTCATTACCAATTGGATTTAAGATCCAAAAATGTAGATGGCCCTATGAATCCCAATAGACAAGAGAATAAAATTTATACATATAGGTCATGTATCTATATTACATGCCATATAGTTCTTATATTCTCACGGGTAAAAACACGGGGTGTCCTAATGGGCCATATATTAGATACACAACATGGGGACATATATATTGTAATCCTCTAAGGGCACACATTTGTATTCCTGGTTAATGTTATGTACCTAGAAACTTTTATTATAGGAAACATAATAAATACCATGTCTCTTGTTCTAGATACTAGTAAAATATTGATACATGTCATGTAAGTTTGTACAAACCTTATTGTCTACTACTAGTAATTTTCCTAAAATTTTATACAAAGAATAATTTGATGTATCATAAAACCAATTATTTCTTTGTTAAATGTTTTATTCATTCGATATTACATTCCATGTCCTAGGAGTAGTAATTATATATTAATTTGAAATCTATGTTGAAATTTTTGCTTACACATGAGGGTTCCTCAAATTTCACATGTGTACTACATTATTTTAAAATGAGATTAATTATTTTTAAATATTATAGATTATGGTGATTTATGTATTATTGGAAATGACTTAAGATAAATTGATATAATTTGATTAATTCACCATATTGTACCTTAATTAGAGACAAAATTGAAGTAACAAATAAAAATATTGAAAATTTATTCTCATTACATGATGTGTAGAAGAGTGTGATATTATACGACCCCTGTGTTTGATTGGATAATTTTAATTTATCAAGGTAAAATTATTCTTTATTTAATCTCATTTATCTGATACTATTTATTTTGTATTGGAATTTGTACCCATGTATCATTTAATGGAATCCCACTATATATTATCCATTGGATCCCCCAACTTTTGTGTGATTAAAATATTATATAAGGAAAAAAATAATGAGTGAGTGGATGTGGTCTGAGTCAAGGATCCAAAGTGAAATCAATATAGTTGGTTCATTTGAGATAAGGGATAATACTATAACATGAACTAAGCTACAATTTAATGTGGTTTTCCCACTAATGAAGGGTTTTTTAATCATCCACTTGATAAAATATCCATTATATAATCTCATGATCAAACTTCTTATATTTTATTTATATCGGTTTAATGGTTAATTATTTATGTCATTTAATGTCATGCAAAAAAAATTAATTAAAAAGCATGAAATATGGAATAAATTATAATCATATTATATATAAATGTCTTATTAGAAATTTTATATTACATACTTAAAATCTACATAATGTTAATAAGACATGTAAAATTATAATGTGGTATTTTACTATAAGGGATAAATCTCTAAATATAAAATATTATTTCACCATATATTTCCACAAATTATATTACAATCAACCTCAAAATTCAATTTAATTTACCAAACCATGTTGGGGTTCTTTCAATTATAATTGTAATTTTAGATTGATGTTTTGGTATGACTAAATATAGATTACATCAACTGTTTAATAGCCAGGTATAACTTGGTCTAACTAAGATACAATGATTGAGAAAATCCAAAATCATGCTTGTGAGATTCGGGAATCCATTTAAGAGATGAAGGATCTATGAATTAATGTAGTTTTCATGTTCTTCATAATAAAATCAGCCAAATATATATGTCATTATTTTGTCTGGGTTATGAGAAGGGAATATAGATCCTTTAAACTAGAATATCTATGTAACAAGTTATTTTAAAATATATAGTAGGGAATATTATGTTTTAAGACCTAATGGTACGTTGATGGTATTTGATTAAATATATATTTTCTAATCCTTTTTTGATGTAAAAACAAGAACTAATTATCTTCTCTTAATTTGATGAAATATAAAAAAACATAATTGACAAGATCACTATGATCTATACTATATAATGTTAACATTATTTATGGCCTGAATTGCTAGAAATGGTATAGGCACTTTTGCATTATATTATTCCTCATTGGAAAATAATATGTTCTTGAAAACCCACTTCCCAACCACTTTCCAATAAGACAAGTGAGGAACAAGTATATCTCTACATAAATCATGTATATGACATGAATGATGTCTAATGTTTTATGTTATCCTCTATGTTTGATAGTCATTTTAACAAATATTATGATATGGATGTGTATAACATAGTATCTACCCATCAATACTTCTATCAAGATAAGGTGATATTCGGGAGATATGAAATCATAAATAACCTTTCCACATTCATTATTAGAGAGGTGATGCTAGTTGGGACATATGCAGTCCAGATGATTGTTGATATTGGAAGCTTGAGCATCTTTATTTTTTAAATCATTGATGACTTTGGAACATATCTCATTCTATAATCCTTTCCAAAAAACATCTCAATTATTTTTTGTGATTATAATATTATAAATAGTTATAATATGTTGTCATAACTTTTTAAATGTATTCACTATGTTGATAAAGTCATAGGTCTTGACAAACCTAGAGTCTTAAAGATGAATAAGAAAAATAGAAACAATGAAAGTGGTCGAAGATGAATCACATTACAAAGACTCTAGAACACTTTCTCTCAAAGAAGAGGATGATCTAGGGGTAAGTAATATAACGAGATGTTGAATGTTTTTATGTGGAAATAGGGAAACTGGAAGGGGAATTATACCAATCCACAAAAGTAAGAGGAAACATCATGTGTACTCATTGTTGAGTGTAGTATTTCAATATCTACATGTCTGGAATTACATACTACATTTTATTCTCATGTTTATATTTGAATATATAAATCAAGTGGATTTTATATTTTTACCCTATTTGAGGTGGATCTACAAACATGTAGTGGAGTTTGGTTGGAAACTCTAGCCATTGGATATTGTTATCTCACATTGTTGATATGATTGATTTTTGTTTTTAATAACTGTTATTATGTTTCTAGTATTACTAGGAAAATTATTTATTTATTTTTAGATATTTATGGAATTATATTTATATTTGGAAAAAAATTCTATATTTATTATGATTTCAGATATTATTTAATGGAACAGAAGAATAATGATATTTATGTATTAAATTATGAAAACCAAATAATAGAAATTGATAATGAAACTCATATTCATGAATCATATGAAATAACGATGTTGAATCACCATATTGACTTGGTCAATGATAAAAATTTACAAAGATCTCACAAGATGATTATTTATTCAATTAGAGATAAAGAAACAACAAATATATTGTAATTATTTTGAATTAATGATTACCAAACCATGATTAATTTTTCATGGAGAAACGTTTATATATTTTAATGAATTAGGATAAAATGATGTGGGTGGACCTTACTATGTATTATATATAGGTGTATTATGATAATTTATTACTATTATCCATGACATGAGTGTGTATGGTTGTATATGAAAAATGAGGTATAAGTCGAAATCTATAGGGATGTTAAAAGTGTTCAATAACGTGGTTGAAAATTAGTATGGTAAAAAGATAATGAAACAATGATTTGATTGAGGTTAGTAATATCATAACGATGAAATTATTGACATTCTATGGTAGAATGGGATTTAATATAAACTCACTCTACCTTATACACCAGAGTGGAATAGTGTTACTCAAAGAATAAATTGTACCTTATTGGATATGGTATGATCGATGATGTGTCATACAAGAATTATATAAACCATTTGGGGAAATTCATTAAAAATAGAGTTATACATGAAAATATGAGTATTAACAAAGGAAAAAAAAATTCTTCCCTCCGAATTTTATATTTTAAAGAAACATGTTATCTCACATGTTTTCGCCTGGTATTATGAGGTGTTTGTTAAGGATATCTCAAGAAACAAACTCGGACCTCATATCCATATATGAATAATTAATGATAATTATATGAAAATAAGAGGATAATATCTACAAAACCCATTTTAAAATTAATTATCTTTAATAATATAGATCATATTTCATTATAGGGATCACATCCTCATGGAGGATAGTGGGAGAAATATTAAAATTCATGACGTTGATGCTCAAGATACAAAATAGTTTGTAAAAAATTTAATTCCATCAATCTCTATAAAATAAGGATTTCCATAAGCAAATGTTTTGTGTAAGTGTAGAAGAGAAATGATATAACTATATAGATATGGATTTATATTCACTGATAATTGTGAATCATTATATGTTACCAATGATAAAACCAACTTCTACAAGGATGTTGTAGATGTAAAATCCCAAGTAAATAAATAACATGAAATTTTTTCTAAATTTATGAATATTTTTGAACTAAATTATACTTTAATGGGGATGCTATGATAGATGGCATACACGATATGCAACGATGGTTTTCTTTGAAAACATACGTTTCACACAAATAATAAAATATTATTTCTATAAATGGTAGTTAACACCTAACCGTTGTAATGGAGGGAATGAACATAACTGACTATTAAAGGATTATATATTTATGTTAAATGTTTTTACATTTATCCAATAAATTTTGGTGGCATAAAATGTAAATGAATCTAAATTTAAACATAATTTACATTAAAAGGTGTATTTACCACCTTTTAATGGAAAAACCTCTATAAATATAGTTTTGGTCACTTTTATATGTTCCATTTGACAAAATAAAATACTTCTTTAGAATCAAGACATCAAAATTTACTTTGGGTAATTTTTTGGTATTTTACTGATAAAGTTTTTTTATGAATATTGAAAAATACTTTATTTTAATTGAAAAGTGAATTTTTATCTACATTATTTATATGGTTAGATTTTCTTTTTAAATTTTTATAATTTCTAATTGTATTTTGTTTTTTCCATTTAATCTAGTGTTGGTCATTGGAATTAATTTCACATTGAAATTTGATATAAACAAGTATCAATCATTTGATAGTTATTGTTTCAAAAAAACACGCTACTTGTTTTGATAACAGTAATTAATTTTAAATTAATTAATGAAACTTCTATGTTTGGAATTTTTTAAAATATAAATAATTTTTGAATTCAAAATATCAAATATATATTAGGCAGAAATTTTGGTAGTTTTCTGAAAAACATCAATTTTTGATGAATAACGAAACCACTAAGTAGTAGTTAAAAAACTAAAATTATTCGTTTATATGAAATTTTATACTTCTGTGAATTGGATTTATAAAATTTGACATACATGGTTGTTATTATTATGTAAAATGTGACTAAATAAGATGAAAATAATTTTTGGTGATTTGTAACTTTTAACTTTTATTTACCGATGTCAAAGATAAATAAGATAATTCAAGGTAAAAAGAATATTATAATAATAAACAAATACCATAATACTTGTAATAAACTTATTATATGAGTCATTTACGACCATGGTAATATTAGTGTCGATTTTGGGACCCCATGGAGCCACTTGGGAGTGATAATGACACATTAGATTAACTAATTTAAAGTAAAGACCAAAATGACACAAACAAATATCTTTTAGTAAATTAATATTTACCTGGGGTTATATAAGTTATCAATTGGACTATAAATATTAATTGGAAATATAAAAAGATATCCTACATCATGGTATTTTATTTATAATTTTTATACATCAAATAAATAAAATTATTTATGACACAAAAATGATGCAGTATTTACCATATTAATAAATTATTTAAATAAATATGATTATAAATATTAAAATAACATCCAAAAAATGTAAAATTTATATTGGATGATTTTATATAGACCATTATTAATATTAACTTATTCTTTAATTAGTTTTGGACCTTTATAAACCGAATATCATTATATAATAAAATAATATTTTCACACATTCTTAAAGAGCCCCTACTCCCCCTTATAAAAAGCCCTCACTTATGACACATTACTCACACATTACAAGACCCTAGGATCATCCAACCCCTATCAAAATAATCTTCCAAGATACCTATCTTCCACATAGAATCCTTACCTTAGGTAGAAGTCACTTCAATAAGTTCTTTTGGTTTAAACCAAAGGGAGTTACCCAAATTAAAGGTATCAGTTTCTCTTAACTTCTTTTGTTTTATTTTACATCTCCAACCCCTATATTATTTTTATTCATTAATTTTATAACAAAAATAGTATCATAAATATACTATGAATTTTTTAAGATAAGTATTATATATACACTTACACACACATCCATCTTATGGGTGAAAAAAATACTATTTTTGGGAATGGAAAACTACCGCCTCATGAAAGGATGATTGTTCGATTATCTCCTACCACCTCTCATGGTGGCCATTTAGATGACACTATATTTATATATGATATATATTATGTTTATTTTTAATTTATTCTTATGTATTTTTCATTTATATCATAACTTTATGGTTTCCTTTATGGGTAAACGCGATAATTCCATTTGAGGAAGTGTGGACTGCCACCCTTCATAGTGATATGACTCGTTAATGCCATATGTGGGACATATAAAGGATGGTTTTAATGATATTATATATGATATTATACTATTTTATAATATACCTATGTATCATTAGGTTTTAATTCCATTAAAATAAGAAATATAAATGAAAGTAGTGTTCATACGTACGTACGGCTTACCGTCTCCATGAACGGTGCATTTAATTTCATACCTCCAAATGTTATAGACTATTATAAATACATTTATATACTGGATATAAATGATATATATGATATCCAAATCGTGAATATCATTCTGAATAAAATTAACGTAGACTATGTGAACAACATGTAATTATTAGAAGCCTATTTTTTACTCAAGTACCAAATATCGACAAAATGAACGTTAATAAATTAAATGATTACATAATTTTTATAATATAGAAACAATTGATATAAAAGGAATAATAAAATTGAAAAAATTTATTAATAGAGTATACATTATCTTTTGTTAATTATTCGGGAAGAACAAGGAACAAACTAATCAAGTTGGACACGAGGAATGGGTTTTCTTATCTCACTTTTAATTCCATGATATTTCCATTGTTCACCACTAATTTATTGCACGTGGTGTAATGGGTACTGCAATTTGATATACATTACCATGATTCTATTTATATTCATGGTATTCTCTGATTCATTTGGTTTTTATTAACTTTTTTTTCAAACAACATAACTGATTACAACATGGTAAGGGTTTTTCATCTCACTTCTTATTCTAGTGAGATTCATACTACAATTGTAAATATTTCCTTTGTGTGGAATATGGAATGATCATGATTGTAAAATTTGTGTAATATACAGTAATTTATGGGTATTTACATCTTCATCATATAATCTTTCTTTCATGTTGTGTATGTTTGGTAAGTAACCAAATTGGTAAGGGAACTTTTCACGCACCTTTTTTTAAAAGATTTAACATTATTATGTCTTTTAATTTACATCTTCTTATGTTGGGATATGTTACTATATACATTAATTTCTGTAAATTTTGTGTCCAAAATATGTGATACCTTTTTCTCTCTCATCAACACAATTTATGATTTTTAATGTGACGTCATTAGGCTGTCGAAATTCTTGTATTAAAACTTCTTAACCCAATTTCAATACATTGGGTTAAACTTCTACTTCTGGATCATGTCATTCTGTGAATATGTGTGAATAACCTCTAATTTTTTCACACTTAATATCCACTTATATTGTGTTTATTTATATTCTTCAAACATTATTAGGTAATTGATTTTTCATTAATCTAAGGATACATTTTTTATAAGGGATTTCGTCTCAAGTTACATTCCATTGAGACTTCGTTGTTGTTATGAAATAATTCACTCTTATATAGTGTATATAATTTTCATTGGATTATTATATCATTAATCCTTTTATTCTCGTTATATTATAATGTTCTTTATCAATGTTAGTCCTTAATCATTTGTATTCAAGAGTCTCTCATTTTGTTAAAAACTCTTTAACTTAAATTTCATTTTAAATGTTTTAAATATTTATTATCCAAAATAATTATCTTTAATGGAAATGTTTTAAAAATGTTTTAATGGATTTATTTCTATGTAAATTGATGTTTTAAAATGATAATTTATTTCAAATTTTAAATGTGTTATGGGACACTTTGATTAAAAAATCTCTTTATTACTTGTTTTAAATGGATTTGAAAATGATTTGATAAACCAATTTTTATTTCATTATATTGATTTGATATATTATTATTTGAATGTGGAAATTTTATCTTTCCTTAATGCATGTGTAATGTGTTATGAATATTTTATGGTTATTGGTCATTGTTTACATAGACTGGGGTTCTATGATAAACCTAGGGTGGGTGAGCCTGAGATAACTCTCCAATGCAATGGGTAACATGACGGAGGTAAACATTAATGTATCTCTTAAGAGATTTAGGGAATATAATATGAAGGTCATTTCAAATGTGACTCCCTATGTAGTTGTGATAGATACAATGTAAGTATGTTATGAATTCCATAAGTTACCTTTATGGTTTTTATATCTACATGTCATTCCTAAATCTTATGATTTCACTTGGTATGTTTTGATTAAAAATATGGTTTCCTTGATTTTTATTTATTAATGGACTAATGTTTCTTTTCATTATTTTATTACACTTACTGACCATTTTATGATCATCCCATGTTTTTATATGTTTGTCACTGGACATGGAGATAAATAGGGTTAAGGATGAGATCATGGAAAAGTCAAGTTATCTATAACATGGAACTATACATGTTTATTTTTATGAGTTTTTATTTTATAAAAAAAATTTACACTGAGTAGTAGTGTCAACATATATCTTTCTAGTTGATATATAATAGTTATGGCCTAATTCTATACAACTCTAAACCTCAAAATATGCTCAATGTTAATTATTCTTTTTAATTCAGGATTATGTAATGTTTAAGGCCGAGTCCTAATATTATGTATTAGAGGCCAGTTTAGACAACTTTAGTGACTATGAGTTTTCGTTAGACACATGTTAGACTCTATTTCTATTATTTATATTAAATTCTTGTTTTATAACTTTTTCAGGTCAAGTAATGTCAGTTAAAAATGGAATTAGGAGGATCTAAAATGACATTTCTATCTCTTCTTGATGACTTTCTTGCAATAATTACTACAAAGTCATGTTGGGATTATTGTGAATCTTTTTTTAGCATACAACTCACTTGCAAGCAGTTGTTCGAGTTGTCAAACACCTCCACTATACATCTTTATAATCATGGATTATGGGTTGTATTTAAACAAATCATACATTCACAATATTGTCATATTTTTAATAAATATAAATATTATCAAGGCATTTTCAAATATTTGACCATATCACATGATTTTGAAGCATATTATGACTTTTAAAAAGGTACTGAAGAAAGAGCCCTTGTGTATCCTATTTTATTTTATTTTACAATATAGTCTCTCAGTACATACCTATTGTATTTTAATACGACCATTAATTGAATGTTTCAACTCAAAGTTGGTCCAACTATTTTATATAAATCATGTTTTATCAGATGTTTTGAAATTATATGTCATACATGATTATTTTCCAAAACTGTTTTTCTGTGAACACTCATATGACCGATGTTGTACATGGTGTATTTGGATGAATGACGAAAATAATTTTGAAGGATCTATAAATCAATGTTTCAATTAATGAACCTTATACCTACGTGAACAAGATGGCGATGAAACCAAATGGACACCATGATCAAGGTATGGTGTTATTCATTTTGGGGATCATTCTATTTTTTTATATGGTGGTGAAATAAAAAAATGACAATATATATAAGACTTCAAGAATTAATTTGTTGAGATGATAAAGAATTGGGATGAAAATTAAATGTATAAGGAAACCATTGAGGATAAAACACAGTAGATTTATTTTTCAGTTTTATAAAAATGAAAACTCGTAGGATGGGTGACAACCCATCGAATCTGGCAAGGCCGCATGAATCGAACACAAAACCAAAGGGTGGAAGGGGTGCATCGCTTACCACTGGCCTACTTTAATTTATTGGTTAGTATGACTAATTATTTTAGAATAATGGTTTTATAGAACAAGAATATGTTGATTTTGGTAACTTAAGTTTTATCAAATGGATATACATAGTATAAGAAATTGATTGGGTGATTACGTGATAAAGGTTGTTGTAAAATACATTATCTCTTTTGAGGAAACACTATATGCCTAAGGAATATAGAATAATATGGGATTTTAATTGTGAATAATGGTTGAAATTTTAGTCGGGAAGAGTCTTTGTATTTACTTTGGACATATGACGATTTGGTTAATTTATGAAAATGATTAACCTATATTGGAAATTATGTGATTATGTTAATTACTTTTCAAATATGACAATATATGAGTAAATTATTTTATTTAGAGATAAATGGTAAGATTTATCTTTGATGACTATGTAATTAAATCCTTATAAGATTTGGGTTTCAATCATAGTTACGATTAGTTTTTACGAATATTATGGAAAGTTGTGTATTGAATGGTATTTGTTGAACTTTGGGTTTAGTTTGAAAACTATTACAGATTAAGAGTTGTTTTTCATTTTGTAAAATATTATCCTTTTAGGAATTATCTGATCTTTCACTAACCATTTTGGTTTTAGTTGATGTCTAAAGACACGGGAAATATATAGTTCTTATTTTGGGGATTATGTTATTCTCTAATAGATGTTTTTGTGCTTTTGATGTGACCAAGTCTTTTTGAATGCTAATTGTGTGGAGAAAATATTATTTTTTGCTAGATTCTTATTAAAGTATGAAACTCTACTTGAAGGTAAGTACATTTACTTATGTTCTTATTCAGTGTAGTAAATGAATTTTGAAAAATTATGAAAAGGAATGTAAAAAAACATTTTTGGTTTACATTTTTTACAGTGAAATCAAATAACGTTTAATACATCATAAGTTTGTGATTTTATGGTGGTTAAATTTCTCTTAATCATTTTTCTATCACTCTCCATCAGAACATGACGAATTGTTTTATCTTCCATATCTATGTTTTCCTACATGAAATCCTAGTACTGTTTATCTCGGGTGACCTTTATACTTATCTATATTTATTTTTAATGTAATAGTTTTATTGACACTTTTTTTGATGTGGGACATTCAATGAAGTTTCCAAGACGAGTTTTAAAATTTTGAGGACTCAATTCCCAAAAGGGTGGAATGATGTAACATCCCAAGTAAATAATCAACATGACATTTTTTCATAATTTTTTTTGAACTAAATTACACATTAAAGGGGACGCTATGTTCGATGGCGTACCTGATACGCAACAATGGGCTTCTTTAAAAACTTGCATTGCACTATAATAATATAATATTATTATTTTAAATGGTATTTAACACCTAGATGTTGTAATGGAATGAATGAACAGAACTAACTTCAAAATGATTATATATGTTTGTTAAATGTTTTTAAATTTATCCAATAATAGTGAGAGGCTTAAAATGTGAATGAATCGAATTTTAAACATGATTTACATTAAAAGGCTGATTAACTTCATTTTTATGGAGAATAATCTTTAAATTCATTTTTCATCACTTAAATATCCTCTATTTGAAAAAATAAAATTATTCTTTAGATTTGGGACATCAAAATTTACTTTGGGTAAATTTTTAGTTTTTTTCTGATAAAATTCAATATTTATGAATTGTAAATAATATAGTATTTTAATTCAAAAGTGCCTTTTAATCTAAATTATTTATATGGTTTTATTACCTTTTTAATTGGTTTTAATGTGTAATTATATTTGTTTTTTACCATTTAATCAAATTTTGGTCATTAAAATTAATTTCACATTGAAATTGGCCATAAACAAGTATTAGTCTTTTGAAAGTTATTGTTTCATAAAAACAAGATATTTGTTTTCATAATGGGAATTAATTTTAAATTAATTAATGAAACTTCAATGTTTTTAATATTGTAAAATATAATTTATTTTAATTAGGAATATCAAATATATCTTAGCTGAATTTTTTGTAGTTTTCTGATAAACATCAGTTTTTGATGAATAGTGAAACAACTATGTAGTAGTTAAAAAACATAATTTTTCATTTCGATGAAATTTTCCTACTTCTATGAATTGGATTTCAGAAATCAGACATACATGGTTGTTATTATTATGTAATATTTGGTTCAATAAGATGAATATATTTTTTTTGTGAATAGTAACTTTTTATATTTATTTAATGTGGTTAAGGATAAAGAGGATAATTCAAGGTAAAAAGAATATTATAATAATACATAACTACCATAAAACTTGTCATAACCTTATTTGGTGAGTCATTTACGACCATGGGCATCTTTGGGTCGATTTTGGGACCCTATGAAGACACATGGGAGTGATAATGATACTTTAGATTAATTAATTTAAAGTAAATACCAAAATGGAAAAAACAAATATCTTTTGGTAAATTAATTTTTACACGGGGTTATATAAGTTATCCTTTCAACTATAAATATTTATTGAAAAGATAAAAATATTTCCTACATCATGATATTTTATTTATAATTTTTAGAGATCATATAAATTAAATTAATTATGAGACAAAAATGATGCAATATTTACCTCATTAATAAATGATTTAAATAAATATGATTATAAATATTAAAATAACATCCAAAACCAGTCCAATTCTTGTTGGAAGATTTTATTTCTACAATTAGTCATATTATATTAGAGTTTAATTTGTTATAGACCATTAGAAACCAAATATCATTATATAATAAAATAATATTTTCACGCTTTCTTAAAGAGCCGCACCTCCCCCTTATAAAAATCCCTCACTTATAACTCATTCCTCACACCTCTCAAGACCCTTGGATCATCCAAACCCTGCCCAAATAATCTCTAAAATATCACTTTATTCCAAATATAGGACGTACCTTAGGCAGAAGTCACTTCAAGAAGTCTTTTGGTTTAAACCATTGGGAGTTTCCCAAAATAAAGGTAATGGTTTCTCTTAACTTTTTTTTATTTTACATCTCCAACACCAATACTATTTTTATTCCTTTATTTAATAACAACACTAGTATCCTAAATATACTATGATGTTAATATGGGACTTATTAAAAGTATAGTTACACACACCTCCATATAATGGGTGAATAACATACTATTTTTGTGAATCAAAAACTATTGTCTCGCGAAACAAAGATTGTTCAATTATATCCTACTGCCTATCATGGTGGCCATTATGTTGACCCTATATTTATATATGAAATATATTATGTTAAATTTTTTATGCTTCTATATTTTTCTTTTATATCATACATTTATGGTTTCCATTATGGATAAACACGATAATTTCATTTATGGAAGTGCGGACTACCACCCCCTCAAAGTGACATGACTCGTTAATTCCATATGTGGGTCATATAATGGATGGAGTTAATGATATTATATATGGTATTATACTGGAATTATAATATTACTATTAATAATTATGTTTTAATTCCATTAAAATAAGAAATAGGAGTGTAAGTATCGTCCATGCGTACGTACGGCTTACCGTCTCCATGAACAACACACTTCATTTCATATCTCCAAATGTTTTGTACTATTATAAATAAAAGTATATACTAGATATTTATGAAATATATGATATCTAAATAATGAATATAACTATGGATATAAGGAAAATTTGACTATGTGGACACCTAGTAATTATAAGAAGTCCATTTTTGATTCAAGTACCAAATATCGACAAAATGACCATCATTAACTTAAGTTATTACATAATGTTTATAAAAAAGTACTAAGTGATATAAAAGGAATAATAAACATTAAAAAAGTTCTTTAAAAAGTAGAAATTAAATTTAGTTTATTATTCAAGAAAAACAAGGAACAAACGAGTCAAGTCCGACATGGGGTAAGGGATTTCTTATATCACTTTTAATTCCATGAGATTTCCAATTTTCGCCACTAATTTATTGCATGTGGTGTTTTGTGTACAACCATTTGATATATATTATCATTATTCTCTTTATATTCATTGTATTCTGTTATTAAATTGGGTTTTATTATCTTTTTTTCATAATACTTGATTGATTACAATGTCATAAGGGTTTTTCATCTCACGTCATATTCTCGTGGGATTCATGCTATATTTGTCACTACTTACTTTTTGTGGCATAGGGAATGAACATGATTGTAAACTTTTTGTATTATTATTTCGTTAATGGGTATTTAAATCTTCATCTTATGATCCTTCTTTCATGTGGTGTATGTTTTGCATGTTACCAAATCGGTAAGGGAACTTTTCAACCTCCTCTTTTTAAAAGACGTCTTTTTGTTATGTCTATTAATTTACTTCTTCTTATACTGGGATTTATTCTTATATATCGTTATTACTATAAATTTTGTGTCCAAAGGATGAGATACCTTTTCCTCTCTCATCAACTTAGAATCTGAATTTTAACGTGACACCGTCAGACTGTCAAATTTTTATAAGAGAACTTCTTTACACAATTTCAATACTTTGGGTTAAACTTCTACTTTTGGATTATGTCATGCTTAGAATATGAGTGAATAACCTATGATTGTTTCAAACATAATAACCACTTATATTGGGTGTATTTATATTTTTCACACATTATTATGTAATTGATTTATCCTTGATCTAATGATACAGTTTTTATAAGGGATTTCATCTCAGTTTACATTCCATTGAGACTTCATTGTTGTAATGCAGTAATTCACTCTTATATAGTGTCTATAATGTACATTAGTATATTATATCATCCATTTATTATCATTATATTATAATGTTATGATTCAATGTTATTACTCAATTATATTTATTTAAAATTCTCTCATTCTGTTAAAAACTCATTATCAAATATATCGATTTAAATGTATTAATGGTTTATTCTCCTAAATCATTATCATTAATTTCAATGTTTTAGAAATGATTTTTTAGAATTTATTTATATAGACATTAACGTCTTCATATGATATTTTATTTAAATTATTAAAAGTTCTATGAGACACTATGATTCAAAAATCGCATTATTATATGTTTTAAATGGTTTTGAAAATGATTTTATAATGCATTTATTATTTCAATATCTTGATTTAATATATTGTGATTAGAATGTGGAAATTTTATCTTTCCTTAATGCTTTTGTAATGTGTTATGAATATTTTATGGTTATTGGGCATTGTTTACGTATACAGGGGTTCCGTGATAATCCTAGGGCTAGTGAGCCCGAGAAAGCTCTCCAATGCATTGGGTTGCATGATGGAGGTAAACATTAATGTTTCTCAGAATAAATTTATGGAATATATTGTGATGGGTATTCCAAATGTAACTCCTTATGTAGTTGTGATTTCTACAATGTATGTATGTTATGATTGACATAAGTTACCTTTATGGATTATGATTTCTGCATGATATTCATAAATCTTATGATTTCATGAGGTATGTTATGATAAAAAATAATGGTTTCATTGATTTGTGTAAATTGATGTACTAATGTTTCTTTTCATTATTTTATAACCCTTAATGAGATTTTTATGATCATCCCATGTTTTGATTTATTTTCACAGGACATAAAGTTGAATAGGGTCAAGGATGAGATAATGGAAAAGTCATGCTGTCTAAAACATGGAACTAGACATGTTTCTTTTTAAGAGTTTTGATTTTATGAAAAAAATGGATACTGAGTAGTAATGTCTACATGTAGTTTTTAAGTTGATATGTACATGTTATGGCCTAATCCTCTAAAACTCTAAACCTTAAAAGATCCTTAATGTGAATTATTCTATTAATTCAAGATTATTTAATGTTTAATGTCATGTCCTTATAGAAGATATCTCAAAATATTCTAGATGGAATGAAGCGATGAATTCTATGATTTTTTCCATGTATCAAAGGAATGTATGTGTTTTAATTGATCCACTAGTTAATGTAATACATGTTCGGATTAAATGGGTATTCAAGAGAAATTTGGAAATAGATGGTAATATAAATACATATAATGAAAAACTAATAGATAATGGGGTTAGGAAACATCAATGCATTTAATATAGTAAAATGTTTTATCCATTTACCATGTTTATATCCATCGGAATTTTGTTTTCAATAGTAGATATCCACCACTATGGGATTTTTAAAATGGATTATAAAATGGATTTCCTAAACTGAACCCTTTAAGAGGATGTGTAAATGACACATAAAAATTATTTTCTAACTCCAGGAAATGCCATAAATGGTATAAAGTTATATAGACCCATTAGTGGATTAATTAAAGAATCTAGGTCTTGGAAAATTCGATTAAATGAATCTTTAAATGAATTGAGTTTCATTCAAAACAAATGTGAGTGGTGTGTCTATAAAAATTTTAGTTTAAGTATATATATTTTCATTTAAACATATATTGGTAATATATTATTACTTGGAACTGATATACCATCCTTACAAGAGGTTATGAAATGATTGAGAATGTGCTTCTCTATGAATTAATTAATTATAGTGGGATTTATTATAGGGATGAATATCATGCATGATGGATCTAAGAGGATATTGAAACTAAGACAAAGTATGTATATTGAAAATAAAGTGAAGAGATTTCGTATATAATAATCTACTATATTATTGGTTCCTATGAAAAATAGTAAACATATTTCCAATAAATCATGTCCTCAAACAAAAGAGGAATGATAGAGAATGAGTAATATCATATATTCTTCTACAATAATATTTATCATTTATTCCATGTTGTATATAAGTATTGATGATTCCTATGTATTGAAAATTGCATGAAATGATAGGGAATAACCATGTGTATAGATTTGGATGGCCTTTAAGGATATCCAAATCTATCTGGGTCATACTAAGGATATGTTCTTTATGTATGTAAGACGAAAAGAACTAGTCATCACAGTTTATAAATATTCAATTTTTCAGATATATCCAAATGATATATAATTATAGTCAATACATTTATTTTGTCTCAATGAATAATCTTTGACCTAGAATAGATGAAAGAATCAAATTTTAGCTGCTTATATAGCAGAGTATGAGTAAGTTATGATATTTTTAAAATCTAATTAATTAATATAGATTGAAAAGAAATTCAATGAACATGTTTTTCTACCTAGTCGTAAAGTCTCTATCATAGTTTTCTACGATAAAACATCAGTAGTGTCTTTATATAAAGGTCCAAGGTCACCTGAATGGAATAACGAACATATTTCATAATTTTCAAATCATGATTTATTTCTATCAATGAGATTAAATTTTAGTGACTTCAGTATCAATGGAGGAGAACAATGTGCAGCCCTTAATAAAATATTTATCCCCTAAAACAATTAACGATCATGTCTGAGATAGTGGACTAAAATATGTTATTACTTATATCTAGTATTTTTCAGTGTCTATTGGAGTTAGTTCCCAAGAACAAAAATGTTTATTACTTTATTACATGTTTTTCTTATTAATGATGTTTTCTTACAAATTAATTGTTTTTCTTCAATATAATATTTTATTGTGGTAATTTCCATAGAATATATGTCATGTTAAAAGGTAATAGAATCTATTTACTTTGAAGAAAACCTATTAGTTTCCAAAAATTATTCTTAAAAATTTTTATAGGATGATTATATCATCCAATGGGAAATAAATAATACAACTTATTAAGTTTAGGAAACCCATTAAACATTTACACACCTTCTCATGGTGTTTTTTCACAGTAATCTATAGGATAATAGGCTATGATAATATCCCATCAATGGGAAATCCATATTACGTGGTGTCATTTTATATACCAATATACAGGTGTATATTTTGATCCTTAAGATTTAAGAGTATCATTAAAATGTATCATTACTCATGTGTGATGTAGAAATAATGAATCAATATAAGAAAGGATTTATCTAATTTTTCTCTTGATGAAATTCAATATTTTAGGCTCTTTGATGAAAATGTAACCACCAAAATAAATCTATGAAGATGGTGTTTAATGAGTGAGTTTATTTTCTAAAATTCAATGAAAGGTAAATCTTAAATAAAGTTTTATGGAACCATCATGAAACCTATTTTATTTGAGATATTATTGTAAAATTAATATGTTACAGAGTAACCTTTCATATGATATTGGATGTAATTGTGATATTCTCTTATTTTATTGTGGATTCCTTGCCATGTTTCTAGACAATACCCTTTGACTTTAGGATATTATTCCTATTTCCATTGTGAAATTATCCTATAGTGTAAAAAACTAATTTTATTTAAAATCTCAGTGGAATTATAGTTTTGAATTAATAATTTTAAAAAAAATTATTTTTTTTGTTTTGTTGATCAACATAATATAGTAACATTTTATGAGAAATAATAATTATGATCAATAATAATAATAATAAATATTTATTTACAAGTTTATAGAATATAATTTTTATAATAATTTTCAATGAATAATGTAGTGATAATTATTTTTTACATAAATATTTGTTAATCGAGGATAGATAAATACTGATGGGGGAAAAGAGAATGAGTTTAATTTTATAGTTAGAAATGGTATAAATGATATTTATTTAAATTATTTATTTGTTTCAAAATTAAATAGGTTAATATTATTATTATTACTATTGTTATTGGAAATGAGGTGTACTAGAATTATGGAATTGGTAAAGGTCCTTTGTGTAATGTTTTAACCCTAAACATGCCATAATAAAAATCTAATTATATAACTTTACTAAAGAACAATTTGTGGGAAAAAAATGATAGGGCTAGACTCTCTAAATACATAGATTGAGATCGATAGATTTAGAACTTCCCTTCCATACTCTCTCAAAGAAATGAAAGGTCACAAATAGATCTTTGTATCTCATGAATAATAATACTTTGATAAAACATGAATAATATAACTGTTCAAGATCAAACATTCTAGAACCCTATTGTTATAAGATGTTGTTTATAGATTCCAGTGCATGTGTGGATCACCTCTAGAGGTATTCTAAAATTAGATCCTATATCACAATGATGGTATGAGAGATATTGTTAACTAGATCAACAATGAAATAAGGATTTTGAGATTAGGTAATTCATTATCAACTTATAAATTACATATATGTTATATGTAAAGAACCTCCTCTTCAGGTTCCAAAATTTCAATCTTTTAAGGAAATCGACTATTTTAATTGGAAATAAAATTTTGATAATTCAAATTAACAATTTCATTTAATTGGTTACCAAAATCTATGTTGTTCATAAGGGATAATAATTATTTCACATCTCCCAGAGAAAATAATCTATATTTCAAAATTCATAATATTGGTCACATCATCCTAAAACTATATTAGTTTGATTATCCCTTAAAAAACATCAAAACATATGTGGAAAAAAACTATCAATCCATGGTCAAGGATATTTTAATAGATATGTAATATATTTTCGTGGAAATCTCCTCAGATCATAGTACTTTGATTCATGGAAAAAATTCTACAATTTCATTGTGTTATTCAACCTACAATCTAGCTGTCTCCAAAACCCAAACATTTATAATTCTTTTATAGTATGGATTTATTCCTTATTGGTAAAAATAACCAACATATTAAAATATCTTACCAAAATAATCGTGGGGTTATTACTACAAAATTTGATCACATTATTCATTCATAGCATGAAAATAATTATTTCGATGAATCTTTTACCTTGAATTGTTTTTCTATCAACATGAATTTATGTAGACACCACTTGGTAATAAAAATTAGTGAAATTATTTACTAGGAAAAAATTGTGATTTAAAAAATAGTCAATGAACCACTTATCACCAGACAATATTTAACTCAACATTTTAACATGAATTTTTATATTATATATTTCTTATGAATGACAATCCATATTAAAAAATACCCCTGAAAACAAATTCAGAATATCTCCCCTAAAACCATCAAAAATAAAATATTTTTACTCCTCTGTCAATATGGTATGATTCCAAATTTAAAAATAAAAAAGAAACATATCAAAAAATTCTTTGAGAATGCCTCAAACAATGAAAAATATTGTGTTATATATCCCACTTTCTCAATGAACCCCAAGAGTTTCTATTTAATGATATAAAAAAATAAAAATATTCACACACTAAAATAAACAGTTAGTGATACTAAATATTTCCCAAAACCACTTGAATAAGTAACCACTATTTGAATATAACAATAGAACACTAAACATTGAACCAAAATATACTTATGAGAATAATACATCTAATTAAACAGAAATGGTTGATTTTATTCTATATTTAATAGAGTAAACCCTTTCCCATTGAACCAAATATCTCTATATCAATTGATAGTCTATCAAATCTATAGTTTCCCCTTACTTTTCTTTACAGAGATGATCTATTCTGATAATTTTTTTTATAGGGTTATCACTCTCAAATCTCACATTGATGAATTTCATTTATATGTATATTTTTTGGGTTGTCTCATGATTTCATTACACTTTCCATTATATATTTTTTGATAAATTTCATTTCCCCATTATTCCTACTTTGTTTTTGAGAATTATAAATCCTCGATTTAATGTTACACAATTTATTAATGGTTTAATGGAAACACCATAGTATGGGTTACCATTATAAGTATTCTTATGGTATATATTTGGTGGGTTCTTTTGTATTTAGTGACATTAATTCAAGTCCTAAATTGAATTGACCTATTTAACTTTACTCAATGTGCACTAGGCTCTTCAAGAAGTTCCTCACTAGTGGAAGAGGTTGTATTTTTTTCTATCATGAATAAATATATTCTTTATTCTATGAGGTTTCATTTCAGTTATTGTTTGGTGATATTTTTTGGACCAATTATTTGTGGTGTTTCAATCCAATATTCTATTTTTGCATTAGAATCATTGTAGTGGTGATCAATTATTTAGTTTGTAGGTTCTCTTTCATGGTTTCTTTTGTTATCTCCTCTCAAAGTTACTTTTAATTTTGTTTGATAGTATGGTATTCATGGTGGTTTTTTCCAATGGAGATGGTGTATACAATGTGCTGGCTTCCTTTTATATATATGATTCTATGTAATATAAATATTTTACTGGATTGTGTGGTCACCATAATGACAACTAGTGTTCACTGTGATTGTATCAATTTTAATTTATATAATTATTTTTGTTTCTACTTCATTGTCATGGAAGATATTTTTTATTAACATATGTTATTTTTTCTTGGATATAATTACATTAATGTGGCGACATTCTAAACTAGAAGCACTCCATTATGGTTTTTTATTCCTGATAGTGATGGTGGGCATGATATTGAATAGTGTGATGTCCAAGGTAAATATGATAAGCTCTAGGATAATGTTGGAATGGGTAATGTCATGTAATGATCTCAAAATAGTGGTAAGATAAAGGTTACCACTATCATTCATTCATCTTTTCTTCTAAAATCAGGTATATATTTTATGGTTTTTAATATTTTTTTCTATTATATTGGTGAATCCAGGGTTGGGTCACTTAAAAATACATTTTGTGCCACTTATTATAGGGCTGGGCTACAAAAAAGAACCTCTATATGTATGGGTTTTCAATTTTTTTTAAAAGTGAACTTTTATTCTTAAAATACTGAAAAAATAAACTATATATGGATATTGAGGAGAAATACATAAAAATATAGACCCAATATATTCTTCTCAAACATTTCATTAGATATTTATGTTTCCTCAATTTTCTCTATTTGACATTGAGTAGACACATACACCAACATCAGAAACCAATTTGAAATATTATCCTTAGTGAAGTGATACATTATCACAATATTCATTGTCTTCAAATAGAGGATCATATTTTCCAATGATTAAATGAGTTATATCACTTGATTGAAATGGATAATTAACTTCAACTTCAATAACCCCATGTCATTTAATTATCCATAATATTTTTTCAGAATCATGAGTTTTTATTTTGTATTCATCTCTAATAGTTCTCAATAATATATACTGTTTTTTTCTAAACAAATAAATCCAAAAAACTCTATTATAAAAGTCCACACCTGAGTTTTATTTCTAGGCATCCACTGTTGAAATGGTTTTTCCCTTTTTTTGTATTTTCTTGAATGGAAACTATTTTGTTGTGATCCCACTATTCTTGTAAATTATATAACTCTTTCTTATAAGAATATACCAACTTATTATTTAAAAATATTTTTATTTTCTATCACATTTTCATTCTGACACTCATTAATTTTACTCAATCATTTTTTTAAACATTTTTTCTTTTCTCTATGATGAGTAGTAAGGAAAATTGCATTCATCTCCATAGGATTAAACCATCCCATTATTTCTTCCAAATTATTAATAATAAATTTAATTTTAATGAATTTAATGTATGTAATATCAAATTCCTTCTATACCACACCTAATTGGAATTTCATTATTAACATGAATATAACAAGGAATTATTTATCATATATTAATATTTGAAAACCACTTACTTGAAGAATAAAAATCAGGTATATTATTTATAAAAAAAATAAATAAATACATGTTTCCAATCATCAAATTTATCTTCTAAATTAAACTATTTTATTAAGGATCCCTAACCAATAGTACTTTATGTTGTATCCCTTTTTTAGAAAATTATCTACTTGTTTTGTAGTAAACACGATGAAACTATTGGTCCAAAATTTTATAATAATCAATCCATGCATCATCATCACTAGTTTATTATTATTTTTAACCATAATAAAATCATATTAATTTTTTATGATCACCATGAAAAATTAAATCCTACAAAAATAATAAATTAATAAAATGTAAGACCTCTGTAAATCAATGAATATTTATGATTTCCTTTTTTAAACATTAATGTGCACTAATTATATACAACGAATTGAATTCCTTTTATTAACCTATAACCCTTGTGAATGATCATTAAATTTTGATAAATTTCAGATTTATGACTCCAATTATGCATTAGATTTTTGATATCACATGATCTATGTTGTTCTACCAACTCTTCTAATTATTTTCTGATCAAATGCCCTTGATTTTTGTTCCAAAAAATATTTTTATACTCCATTCATATTGATTATTTGTAAACATATTCACTAATTTGACAGAGATTCCATTTTTTCTCTTTCCATAAACAATAATTTTATCATTTTATCCTTTTTTGATAAAATTATTCTAGATGAATTTTTATATCATTCATAGAGATACGAAATTTGATTATGTTATGTGATTTTTGACCAAAACCATCAATTATCAAGACATTAATTTTCCTTTTAACTATGTTTCCAATTGGATCATTCCAAAATCCAATGATTTTAAAGACATAAAAATTTCAAAAAGGAATAACACCTACCTTATCATATTTAATTCCCATGAAATTATCATTATATCAATTAATTTTGGGATTTTTATTCTTTAACAAAAATCCATACACTTCTTTATTTCATTTATTTTGATGAAATCCCCATTATAAATTCCTTCGTGTCCCATTACGTCATGAATAATACCTCATGATTCACATATTTTGGTGATTGATATTTTAATCCTCCTGTATATATAATGGCTCGTCCTTACCTAATAAATATATAAATTGATTATTCATATTCATCAATACACTATGACTCCTTAGGATATTATAATTTAAAACTATAAGTATTCTTTTACATTTTCCTATATAATCTTAATGAGAATGACTCAGATTTATATACATATAAATCGCACAAAAATTTTACCCATCCAAAAAACACCAATTATATTGAATTATTTCAATATTTCTTACGTTTTCATGGGCATGTAAGTTCCTCTCGACTATGGAACATGTTTTTTTGAATGATAAATATTTACATAATAATAAAACATAATCTTTTGTGAATTATAGTATTCCATAACTAAAACTGTAATAGGTTTTTTAGTTTCACCATAATAAATATTTCTCTAACGATGGGAATCTTATGACTTAAACATCACCATTATTGAATTTACCGTATAATAAATCCACATATGTAATTTTACATTTTTTAGGATATTTTAATTATTAAATAAAATCCCTTAACTAATTTTTTATATCTCTATGAGTCTCTGTCACATTCTCCACATCTCTCACAATTCAATTTATTGATATATTTCTAAAATTCTTTGATCTCTCTTGATCTTTGAGCATTCATCTCATATCAATGACTTAACATTAATGATCATAAATATGTATAGTACAATCCATTAATATATCTATCCACTCATCAATGATCTAATAAATCTCTTTTAATTTGATCTAGATATCAAAAATATATATTGAGTTTTATAGAATTTATGATTTTTCTTTTCAGTCTCAAGTTTCAATCAAAATTTATCTTCTTCTTTCTCATTTATATTGAGTGTAAAATCATAAATCACTCCATTGTATTTCTATATTTAAGCATTATAAACATCAATATATTCATTTTTTTCTTCTAGATCAATATTGAGTACAACATAGATTTATGTTTCATCGTCATTGTCATCTATTTTTTCCTCAGTTTATGTTTTTTCAATTATAATCACAATATCTTCGTAATTAAGGCATTTATAGTGATCAATTTATTTAAAATACATTTATATCAAGATTATTTATTTATATAATGTAATATTTTAAATCATAATGTATTTCAACTTAATACCCTTATCTCTCACATGTTTTGAGGACTTATTTATAAGAACAAATTCTTCCTCTGCATCTTAGGATTTTATTGGACACAATACAATGAGGTGTCCAATCATTCCACAAAAAAAAATTCTAGATGATGTTTCTCTATAAAAATTCCTTCACCTTTTTCAAATTTTAATAAAGGAATAGAATGAATATATTAACATCATTCACTTTGTTTTCATGCTCCCCCAAATATTATTCATTTCTTTAAACCGTACAATGTGATATTTTTTTCTTTTTCGTTGGATCATTACCATTTAACCTAATATTATAAAAAATAATAATATCATAAATAATATCTATAATATCCTCCTTTGTGACATTTTTTTAGTATAATAACTTATATATTGAATTAGTATGGAAATTTTATCAAAATAAACTTTCAAAACTAAATATCACCGATGTTTTATCTATTTCGCCACAGTTCCATGATAATTAGATTAACTGAATCACATATTGCATTAAATAATTCATTTTTTTATCCTAAAATCATTACACATTTTATATATAACATAAAAGTATGTTTCATGATCATTTAATTATCTTTTAAATATATTGAAAAATCATTTCCACACAGTGTGTAAGGATTTAAAAGACATCACTTTTATATAGGTTTCATTGGAAAAAAATACCCCAATAAAGTTCATTACATTGTTATAAAAATAATTATTCATACAAACTATTTTTGATAGATCACCACATTCATTATTGAGAGTAATTACATATATTATATCTACAAGGACATCAATTACAATGGATTGGATATAGTTTTGTAGATTATTTTTCCAATGTTAATTATTTTTTCTATTGAAGATCAGAACACATTTGTGTATTAAAATCATAGCCATGGATTCAAAATAGTAAAAAGTTATTAAATTATAACCTTTTGTATTGATACCACTTTTGGTTCAATAAAATAATGATTCCATGTGAATGGGTGAATTAGGGTATGCTAAATTAAAATAGTCAATCCAAAAATTCATCTTCTATGGTTATAGAAAACACTCTTCTCTATCTTATATTGAATATATAAGAAATTAAATCATAAAATAGAAATATATATGTGAATTTTCATGGTTCTCCTACACAAGGATTCACAAAAAACCATAAACTCAATGATATATCAATGTACCTATATCCACTAACACCACTACCTTTTTAATGAAAAATGATACCATTATCACGGACTCTATAGGTTTATATGCCTCAGAAAAATTGAGAAATCACTTCCCTCATCAAAAATTAATAATACATAATCCTCCACATGAATCCATAGTTATAAAAAATATGAATGATAATTATATCCAGCTATTTATAGAAAACTGCTCCTCTTCCTTCCACCTGGTAAATCCGCATCTATTTTAATGAAATTTATCCTAGAATATTGCTTTTTATAAATTTCCTAAATCACTCTTTGATAAATATATTATATCTTTTTGAAACCATAAATATTTATTATTATTCTACCTTTTGTATAGGTTGATTTCATATCTATATCTCTAAGAGAATCTTCATCTTTGTTTTCATTACATCCTTCAATTTACCTCCTATTATAATTAGAAAATTTATCTACCTTGATATTTATATTCTGATTCATCCATTAACAATTAAAATACCATTTCAATTTTAAAATGATAGAAAATTTGAAATAATAATTTCATTAAAATCATCGTAATCATGGTCTAATAGTTTCCATTATTGCGAAACTCATTAATCAACAAAAAGTTATGGCATCTGATGCATCATCCTCATACTTTTATGAAGTGAAATGTTTTTGAAATGTAACATTGTATAATACATCATGGATCAAATAATATCACATGGTGTTACCAAATAAAACTAGGAAACAAAAAATCATAGAATATACATGATAGTGTATTATTATCCTTCACCAGATGACTTTTCTTATTATGTTGTGGTATTCTTCCAAAAATCAAAATTTCTCTGAAATTAAATAATACATAATAAATCTATGGTGTATCCCTATTCCTTAATAAATGACAGAAAATTCTTTAAATGAAATACCCCCCAATATTTAGGGGCTCCTCACCATAGTGTAGGATTTGGTTCGAAAAAAAATATAAAGTGCAGCATGATTTAATTTCAATGTGGTAAAACAATTATAACATCCAATAGATATAGATAAATACCATTACACCAATCCATAATTTTTTTCATTAATTTTTGAGGATTTAACCCGTAATGTGATAGTAATAACATCACAAAAAAACACAAAATGATATCTTCTAAAAATCATGTAAATGTATATCAATATATAATCCTATTCTGAATCAATTAAAACTATCCGTTTCCAAATGTATTAGTGAATTATTGATTAAAAATTCCATTGTGAGTGTGGATGGGTACACCTAGTTGGGCAAACCATGTTAATCACATTGAGAAAAACATGTGTGGTGGGTGAAGAAGACATATAAAATGATTATAATGAATCAATGTTTCACCAGACATTTGATTTTATTTCCTAGGTAATTATAATAGTTTTAAATATATTTTAATATATTTATCAAAATGATGTTTTATTGTACTATTTATTTAAATAGACTAATATTTAAACTCATCCCCAGAAATTTTTTTCTAAAACTCATTAGTGAAATTATATACAATAATGATATTGATTATGTTCACAATTATAGATTGTTCATCTAATTACCTTCATATAATTTTACTAATAATATATAAAACCTCATGTTATTGGGCATCAATATTATGTACAAATATAAAATAATATCTAATGAAACCATCTCAGGGTTGGAATAAAAAATTCCCTCAACATGATTCTCTAGAGCATCATGATTGGAGAGGTAAATTGTATTAATTTCTATAATTCTTACTAGATAAACTTTTCTAGAGCCTATTAATGTCATATGATACATGATTACAACACAATGTGTTTATTAGAACATTATAGGGATCAAAATACTCAATTATTATCAATTATATTTTTCATCACTTATTGACAAACTTCAAGGGTGGAATACATGCCTAGATCTATACCCAATTGATGAATTAAAGAGAAACTATATGTGGGCGTAATGGGTGTGGAAAAAATGTATTCATTTTTTGGAAATAGTTTTAGAGTAGTATATATCTTTAATTATATATAGATATATCAATAATATATATATATATATATATAAGGTTGTAGATTTCATCCATGACCTTCAAAGTCACGTAATCCCTTTAAACAAATATTTATCTTTATTCAGAAATTGGTATGTAATAATTTATGGGAATTATATAAAATAACTCGAGATGCATTATTTATAGATATTTATAATGTGTTCCACTCACCAATGGATTCTTGGTGAAGTTAAATGAACACTACCACGGACAGAAGCCCATTTGAGAAAGGCCCAAGATGCCACTAAAATGAAGCCCCACCCTAGGACAGGTATAAATATTGTCATGTGGATGAGGGAATTATTACGAAAATATAGGGAGGGGTTAAAATTTTAATTTCATATAGGATACCTAGATATGTATAAAATGAGACTCATCGGTTCTTACATGAATTTTTTAGAATGGGAACAACATGAGAAATGGGGTTGATGTGTCATTTCATAAAAATATGTAAAGTATGACTCACTACATTACTTGCGATATATAGAATATCTAAAAGTATCATTAATATGATTTAGACACTTGAATGAGTTCAAATACCTTTTTAATGGTTGAATAACTAGTTAAAGAAATATTTTTCTCTCTGGTAGTGTTGATGATAGACATGATCAACTATTATTTTCTATATGTATATTTAGTTAAATCTATATTTTCACATATACTTTTTATTTTAGACATTTTTGGTGGATTTTCACACAATTATAGATTTACAAGATTTATGATCCTCTTAAAATTACATGATTCTAATTTAGTTCATATATTCATAGAATGTCATTGAATTATTTTACCCCTATTGTGTGTGACATGTAATATCAAATAATTTTTAATATTCACCATGTTTTTCTTCATGGTACATGTTATGTTCAAGATAAGAATAATGATTCATTATATCATGGGAGAATATGATGTGTTATCATATAAAGTGGCTCTAAGAATTTTTTTTTTAAAAAAAAATTATAACATTGTTTTTAATGATTATAAACCATATAATTTTTTTATAAATTTTGGTTATTATAGAGGAAAAATAGATTAATATATATAGATGTCATTATAGAGTAGAATATTATGATTTCATAAAAATTATGGTTGATGATTATCATATAGGTTACCCAAGATAAAATTACATTTTTTGTAAATAGATGTTGGAATAGGGATGTGGAATAAATATATTATAACGTTAATATAATCCTAAATTTATTTAATTTTAAAAATCATATGGATCATATTAAAGGTACATTAAATTAAAACAAGTAGATGTGATCTACATAATACACACAAAATGAAATCACTATAACTGAGGTGTCAACCTATTCGATCCAGTTGTGCATGTGGTTCTCTTCATATTAATATCTTGATGATATATAAAAAAACAATTACATACTGATATATTCAAATCATCATTGAAAACACAATACCCATTCTATAAGGAAAACATCAATCATGTAATAAGTTTTTAAGGGTTTTTAGACATGTTAGTAAAATTAGTGATACCTATATAAAACTCATAATTCCATATATACCCAGGCTCAGAATTACTATCATAACATGAAGTAGTGAATTACATTAAATATATGTAGACTTTACAATAGGTAGGTATTTATGTTCATATATTTTTTAGCTTCCATGATATATACAATATAGGTTTCAATGATAATAATTTTGAATGTTATGCCTACATAAAGAAGTATGAGACATTGGATTATGAATTTTTCTGAAAAAAATGATCTCATTACTAGGTAGTTATAAAATATGGGGATGATTGGTTAATCTATAGATAAATGGTATGACTATAGTGACCCTACATATATTAATAACAATATTACAAATAATTTAATTTTTTAATTTTTTTATCACTTTTTTCTAACATGTATTAAATTTATTAATTTTTTTAGAGGAATAAATTCATGGGAACACAAGTAACATCACATTTACATATAAAATCATGAAATATGGTCTAGGGGGTACTGGAATTTAGACCCCTAATTACATATTAGGATCCATCCCTAGGAATTATTTTTCAACTATAAAAATTTTTATTTTATCCTTTAAGTAATTATTTCATCCTAGGCCATATTTATTCTAAAATAGAATCAAAAACTCTTTTTATAAAGTCACACAAATCTTGAATGTGTTGAAATATTGGTTGTCTGAATTCTCATGAAGAAAAATTTTATTTTTTAACCTAAAATATGTGGATCTCTAAATTATACTTTCTAAAATTGGTCTTTTATGTTTTTTATATTTTTTAGAGAAGGATCCCCTCACACCAATAGAGAAAATGAGTTAGTAAATTAATCTAGAATTTATACATAAAATACTATGATGGAGGTCCCAATTATCAAACATTAAATTCTTAAACCTCATGTAGATACTCATACTAATAAAATGGGAACATTGATTTCACAATTTAATTTACCAATGTTTATGGAAGAGGATTATATGATTAAAAACTACAATGCTAAGGAATTTTTATTATTTAGAAGGGAAAATATTATTTTGTGTTGTGCTTAATGCTCCCATCAGGAAATATGATGTTTTTCTAGGTGCATCATTCATATAATGAAACAAATATCTAGTAATGTTATGATTTTCATCTCATGAAAGGTTGTGTGAAGCATTCCATGATAGAAGAGGGAGTGTGCTAAATCATAACAGTGAACACCAAATAATATCAAATATTATAAATGGATTATCTTACCATTGTCCCCACTAAGAGAAAATTAAGGGAATTTTCTTGTATTTTTTCCCACTATATTACTTTGTATTATTTATTATGATTCAGATACCAAACTTATCAAAAAAACAATATAAAAACATATAAAAACAAACTCATAACTAGGAGTTTATAAATTATGAACTTCTATAAGTATAATACCCAGAAAATAAGTATCTAAAATTATATGAAACATATCCCACCTAAAAAAGGATGATATCAGATGATATTTAAAAAGATACACATTGTAATTATGTATTTAATAAATTAACATATAAGCCTACAATGGAAGAGAAGGTTGGAATTACTTTTTACAGTTGGTATTGGTGATTGTGTGTAAGAGAATTCATTAATTTTAACATTTTATACTTATATATCATTATCATTGATTATATAAATTACACATTGGATAACCATGGGTCATGTAAATGGGAATATAATATCATCATCCTGATATTTTTGTTGTATTAATGCATCACATCCCCTTTTACAAGTAGTTAAAATATTTGCTTACATGGATTGTATGATCATGGATAAATTTCCACAATGTAATATGGTGTTATATAGATTATGTGATACTATGACCACATTTCATTATGATTTAGGTCATGATTATATCACTATATAGTTATGTATATGTTTCAAATTATGGAGATTTATCTAATATTTGATAATCCAATACCATATTATGAAATTATGTGGACATCAATAAAATCTATATCATTTTTTACCACCATAGGATTTTAAGGGTGCGATTAAAAAAAATACACATAGGCATAAATGCGATATAGCTGAAAAATGTCATAAAATATATCATAAGGGGTTACTATTTTATAATTTGAGGAATGTTTTTTGAGAAATTGTGACTTAATTATTTATATAATAAACCTTCCATGACATGGAGGTTACTATAAAGTAATAATGGTACAATTAAGCGGTAGTTAGGTCATATGTCATTCTTTAAGAATTATATAATTTTGGAGGAATGAGTAGTGGAAAATTTGAGTCTTATTTAACAATATCAAATTGACTGGGGATGAATACATGATAAATTTCGAGTAACTACCCAATAAGGTTGAAATAAAAATTATAATGATAAAGTAACATCAAAAGATTTTTAGGACTTAAGTTAATAATTTAATAAAATATATGATTAAATTAAGCAATATTTGTTTATTTTTTCATATAGAGATATATTTTTACATTTTTATTTTGTAATTATTAAAAAAATTCGGTAAATTTTTCTATTTTAAATCATAAAAATAAATTAAATAAACATTCAAGGTAATGAATCCAATCTATATTAATTATAATTTATAATGAGAGTATATATGAGACAATATACAATCAACTCATTCCCATAGAAATGCCTACAAATTTCTATCACTAGAAGTACAAATCTGACCTTTATATTTTTTTAAGATCATAAAATTGTAATATCAAAGTAATTAAGCACACTTGGACATAAAATAATAATGGTATTTTTAATTCCTGAATAAAATTGAGATTAGGATAAAATAATTTTATTGTTAAATTAAATTACAAGACAAGTTATCTCAGATATGTATAGGTTGGATGTATATATAGATCATATAAAGACAACAATATTCCATTTTTAAAATTTAGAAAATATATAAAAGGGTTTTTATTTTTTTAGTATTATTTGTCAAAGATGGGTATAGGTGGGATATATATATATATATCAACCTATGATTTGGATTAATATATGATTATAAAATATATTTAATCTTTTTGATGTGTTTCGATATGTAGAAATATGTTTTTAGCCTACAGTATGTGAAACTTTATGTTTGGCCAATGTTACACACTACACCATGTTTAGATTTTGATACACGCAATAATAAACTGAATGAAAACCAGAAAAACAATTAAAATATCATTATTTAATATGATAGTTGTCACATAATTTTTATAATATATTTAATGAATACGTTTAAATAAATTATAGAAAATTTGTTTATAAATGTCTATATAATGATTTCTTTTCTGACCAATTAATTATAAATGAATATAAAAACTATTTTAAAATAATTTATCTATTTTCCTCAAAACTATTTTTTAAAGTGATATTTTTTCTACCTAAATAAAAAAACAAACAACTTTTAGTGAATTTCGTTAATTAAATTTATCTAATTTATAATCCAAAAACTATATCGATGATATCTTATGTGTATTCTAGACATTAGAATAGAATAAATCCAATTTTACACATAAAACATTATTTTTCCAAAATATTGTTTGGTCACCATTTAAGAGTGAACTAATTATAAAAATAATTATGGAAAAATATAAAAAAAGTGAAAATAATTAGATCTATTTTTTAAATATTCATCAAAAAATTTATCTTACAGTGAATTTTCAGGATTTTTCTAAAAAGATACAATTTTTATTCATATTAAAATTTTTGAATTTGAATTCCAAAATTCAATTTCGTTTAATTTTATTATAAGGTTTAAATCAATTTTAAATATATTTTAAAGATAATTTTGATCCATTATAGCTCAATTTATTCAATTTAGGTACTTTTTTCAATATCTTATAAATTTTTAATATAAAAACATTATCAACTATTGATATTTTTCTCTTTAAAACCCTTCTATGTTATCATCTCTCTAGGAATTGTTTTTAATTAAATTATTTAAATTTTATAAAAATAATTTGTACAAATGGATTCCATATTTTGAATAAAAATAATTTACATTATACAATAATTTCAACTTCATATTTGACCAAAATGAATAGTGAATGCATTAAATATTATTTAACATATTTAATGTAAAAAAGGAGATTAATAGGGTTTTAAAATAATAATATACGAGTAAAAATAATATATAAACTTTTAAAAAAACTATTTTGGGGTCATATTTATACAATTAATATTATAAGGTAAAATAATTTTAAATTTCAGACTATTGTGTCAAATAAAAAATGTAGGAGCATGAAATTAGTTTCAAAAATAGAAAGTATGTCCCCTCCCCCACTTATAAAATGTCACCCATTTTATCTCTTATTCACACCATCAAATCCCTTTTTATAATACAATATCCATGATAGAAACTCCTCAAATTGCTTCCCCTCATTTTAGAATCATTTTTTGGTAGAAAACAATACTTGTATGGTTTTTAGTGCAACCCTTAGGAGGATGCCTGAAGAAGTTGTAATGTTCATCAATGAGATATTTTTTTAAGTCATCATCTAACCCTTAAAATAATTTTTAATCATTGATTATATAAAAATATCACTATAATCCATATAATGATATTTGTTATGTAATTTTTGTGACCTACAACCATCTCCACATCAATCAAAGGGGTTAAGAAATTGTTGTCTGTTCGTACAGCCGAATATGGCCTTGCGGAATTGATGTTGTTCATCTTCCAATTACATCACTCTAGGATGGTATCAATGATTTTTTTATATTTAATATTTATTATAATACTATTCTTCTAAAATTATTATATCACATAAACCATTATGCATTCCATTTTTCAGGAATACAATAATGCTGCTCCTGTGTATGGAAAACTATCGCCCCACTAAGCGATGTAATTCATTCAAACATTATATAGAAATGTATTAGAGGTATTTAAAAAAAATACATATTGTATATATATTATAAATTTTTCTTGAATGCTATTATATCACATTAATTTTTTTCATTGTTTCAAATAATATAATTTAAATAACGTTCATTAGTACATACGACATACCATCTCCAAGAATGATGTAGTTCATTTTCTATCACTAAAATTTATGGATTACTATAAAAACATATATAATAAATTTCTCTGATATTTATATCATGGCTATTATTAAATATATTATATATCAATGATCAAATTAATAGGTAAAAATATATAACAAATAAAAACTTATATTAAAAACAGTGCAGTAATCACAAATAACATAACCTTAACTAGGAATTGTAAATTAATTGGTAATTAAAGGATATAATAAAATTATATATGGTAGGATATATAAATATATATAAGAAAATTTTTCTATAATATATTAATAATTAATTTATATTTATTATATACAATGTTTGAACATTTATGAATGAAGTCAACACATAGGGTAAGGGATTTCTGTCTCACTTTTACGTTCAAAGAGAAAAATGTCATATTCTCCCCTTGTTTCTTCTATTTGGTGTATATAATTCCCATTAATGAATTTTATGACTCAAAAATATAAAATTATTGGTATTCAAACAACTATTTCTGAATCTCTATTTTATGGGATTCATGTTTTAAAAGTAACCAAATTTGTATTAGATTTCTCTCTCAATTTTCATTCATTGAGATATACATTTTTCTATGAACCTATAATCCTTAAATATTAGTATATACCAACCATTTTAAATTTAATATAATGTATATTTTCCTATGAATGATATTTTATATTTCATTTCATTTTATTATTTTATGGATATTATATTTCAATTTTTCCAATGTGGTAAATAACTCTTGTTATAATCTCATCATTTTGAAGGATTGTTTATGATTATTTTTATGATGAAAAAATATCATCATAAATATCTAAATAATAGTCACTAATTTTATTATATTTGGGTTATTTATGATGCATTCAAGTAATAGTAAAATTTTCCCCATCCTCGGTAACTAGAATAAATCAGAATATGATTCAAATAAAATCCAACATTATTTCACTCTTTAGTCAAAAATATGTTTTAATTTAAAATCAATGTTTTCCAAAAATGATTTCATTTTTTTACTATTATCATATGATAATTTAAATAAATGATTACATTTTTAACTTTAACAAAAGAATTAAATTAATATTCTTGTAATTATACAAAAAATGTATCTTTTCCTTTGACAAAAAACGTGATTTGTATATTTGATTTAACTTGTATGGAATTCTATTACATAATGACCAATAATTATAATATTGTTTCATTTGAATTTATATTTTTATTTTCAAATAATTTTTTTTTTCAGAATTGTTTTCTATTTTAAAAACTAAATTCAATGAAATTTTATTTTCCACATGAAATGTTTTCAATGATATTTTAGAATAATTTTCTATATAATATAGAATATAGTGAAGTTACCTACATTGTAAGAAGGTTATAAACCAAGGATTCCATTATTATTCATTAACTAAATAGATTATTTTGAAAATGTGTATATGAAATCCATGCCTCATCCAAATGTTATACCATGATATAATTTTTATGAAACCAACTTACTTTTCATACATTATTCTATGATGAAATGATTGTGTGATTATGAATCCTGTATAAATTCATTAGATTATGATATGATAAAATGTTATGAATACCATTTCATTTCATGGGTTATTATGTGATTAATTTTTAAGATCTTATGGAACAAAAATTTAGGATTTTCATTATGTGATGGGTGGGACATATATCTCCCTCCAATGCATTGGGTAATGATAAATGTTCTGTGAGGAAAAAAGGTACATGGGTGGTTATTCCAGGAATAATAATTATGTTAAAAGGTGTTTTTTCCCATTCTGGAAAAGTATGGTACAAGGTTTTTTATCCAAATCATGAAAATGAGGGTACATGGAGGTTCCGACCAATCATGAAAATTATGGCACATGAGTGGTTACCCTATCACAAACCATCCTAAAAGGGCCCAAACCACGACTTCCCAAAGCCCCCTCCAATAGGATAGGGGCTAGTGACTATCACCGAGTAAGAACATCCCAAAAATGGGAGGTATTATGCTAAATTACTTACACACACATACCAAAGCCACCAAATTCCAAAATGTAAATCAAATGATATAATGCATGGATACAACTAATTTACCACAAACAAAGTACCAGAAGATGTAAGGCGGAAGTAAATTGCGCCAATTAAAATCCAACCATAATGAGTCTGTAACAAAAGTTTAACTAAAACATTGGACGTCCAACCTGCTCTAAGGGAGAGGACTAGGTCAAATGTACAGTCCCAAAAAAACATCGTTGTCTTCCAAGATTCATCAATTCTCCACATGTTCCCTATCCTCCTAGGACACTTTCAAAAGTATTTTCATATACCAAAGACTCGACATGTATAAGATACACCCATGTTGGGGTGAGTATAACAATACTTAGTAGGAAACCCAAAAAATACTAAACATTATACACCATGTAGTCATCTCAATAAAAGATGTAAAATAATACAACATATATAAGGATAAAGAGAAAACCCATAATATTCTGTAGAGACTCCATGCCAACAGTCGGTTATTACAAACTTCAAGACACATGATTATATTTGAAGAAATGTTCATTCCAGGAGATCTCACTCTACAATCCATGATGTCATTAGAGACCCTCAATGAAAGGATTTACCTCATTTGGGTCCTAGCCAAATAGAATTCATTGGTGTGAGAAGTCAATGATACATTGATAGGTGGTCATCCGTGGGAAAACTGGGGGATAACACAAACCCAATATGGATCATCCCTGAAACACATATACGAGATTTCACAGAACTACTATGGGATACCATGAACCCAATTAGATCAACTATTTATGTAGGGGATCATATGCCAAAGATTACACAGTCCCTTCCAATACAGTCTACTAGATAGAGGATCAACACCCCAATAAGGTAATTCCTGAAAATTTTACAAAATTACTTATGGATGGTATAGGATTAAACAAAAACCTAACAGAGGGATACCATACTCTATCTGAAATTTGACCTCTGGAGGGGATTAGAATCCAGTGACTTGGATGTAATGTCACTTTTCACCCTCGAGGAAAGGACCAAGGGAACACACTCAACCTATACTGGTCCAAACTAAAAATTCATCATTTCTCTCAAAATAATTGTCTCAACATTAGGGTCTCAATTCCAGAGATGGATCATCAGTTGGACACTTTATTTATAAGTAATGATTGTTAGAAACTAATAGGGTAAATATGCTCACGAAATGACATCTATGGTTGGTTCAACTAATGCATCGACATGCCGTTGCAATCGATCGCCGTGGTCGATCGTGTCATGTGAACTATCACCATGGTCGGCCTATGTAGTCATCACTATGTTCAACCGAAACTGGCCACCACCCCAAGTTCCCCAAATTTGACTCGAGTCCAGCCCAGCCTAGCAGCCTAGCCTAACTCAACCCACTATTCTAACCCAGCAAGCTCTATGTTCTCCTTCATTGCTCTGCTTCTTTTTCCTGTAAACTATGCTTGTTGTCGCTGTGGTCCTAGACGACCACCCACCATGGTCCACCACTTCCCCCACCTCCACCAACTGTCATCCAAAGCGGGAACCGCTGTGAGTCCACTATCCACATATTCCCCACAACCATGCACCATCTTTGGTTGCCTATTCTATTTTCGGGTATTGTTGGTCCTTTCTGTGGACCAATGTGCCTCCTCTGACACTCAAAAATTGAAATTGTCATATATCCAAGCAACGTGGGTCCTGATCAACACGGGTCCATCATCGGTTGCTGATTTTCCTCAAATATTGGTGTCCAATCTACGAATAACTTGAGAAAAGATGGATAAAATCATAAATGACATCCCTAAGGCATGAGCCTTGGACATTGGTCTTTTAATCCTTGATCATTATCCATAATTATGATCAATTAAGAGGAATAAATGAAATAAAAAAAACAACTCCACTAATTTGAAATCAATCGATGACGTGTATATCAATTATTGTCTATTGAATCAAACTGCAGTCATTCAGAGTTATGATAATGATAGAAATCATAATACAAAACATCATAGCTTAATTTGGTTAGATCTCAGCTGAAGAACAATCTATGAGTCACATTTGATGGCCATATTCTTCAAATCTGAGGCTACACCAATCAACATATTCATTATCTGGATGTCATTCATCCTCTTCATGAGTGGATCTTCATAGGCTCTTTTGTAGCATCATCATAGGATTCTAGTGTTATGAGACAAATACTAGAACTATCAAATATGGTTTATGTAAAAATAAACACATACCTACATCATTGAGTCGATGAAACATAATAATGTATTTTTCTTAAATAATTTTATTAATCTAAAATTATTGTGATAACATTTTTAAAAACAAAACCTGAAAAACAACGTTATGTATCCCCTAGTGCAATGCCACTATTCTTAATTCAATGGGGCCCCTAGGAATCTGATATGGGAATATGTTTTCTAAATATGCCATTTTCCAGGAAAAATGCAACTGATTACCATTTAATATTTTAACATTTTTCAAAAATATCTTCCAGGAACATAGATCCTCATAATTTCATGCCCTCGTAGCACCTTGTCTTAAAAATAAACAATAAAATATCAACAAATTATACATTAATAATCAAAGATGTTAAATTCTCCCCACCATGGGGCTATAAATCCATGAAAATCCAATATAAGGGATACTAAAAAAATGAAGGTAATGACATGAATATGAGCCTCCCACACCCATGTGCTCTCATATAAATTCCCATTCTTTTAATAAACATGAAAAAATAGACCACCCATTAAGGATCCCCTCCTTCTGATTCTCGATCAACACATTTTTCTCAGAAAATTTCACCCCATCCCTGAATTCTAGTTCACCCAAGTGGATGACGTGTGATGGGTCATTCATGTACAACATTAGGTGTGACATTTGTAATACATTATGTACCCAATCTTAAAGTAGAGGTATAGCCATATGGAATTTCACCACTCCAAATCTCCATAGTATCTAAAATGGGTTGATTATTCTTGGAGATAGCTTGTTATCTTGTCAAAATATACATAATCCCTATTGATGTGAAACGCAAAGGAACACATGGTATCATTCCTAAAACTCAAAAGGCCTCCATAGCCTATAAAAATGATACCTATAATGTCTTTGTTCGGTCTTCATATTCTCTTGGGTAATCTGATAATTTTCTGTGGTAACTTTAACCTACTTCAATCCCATGAATATTGGCTCTCTTAGGTCAGTCCAAAAAAGTGTTGACATGTAGGGTCACCCATAAAAATCATCAAAATGCTTCATACTAATAGAGGAATTGTATTTTTTCTATGCAAAATCCCCATGTGGTAGTTGATCCTCTCAACTACGATCAATGTCTAACATTCAATCATGCATCATGTCCTTGATAACCTGAATGGTTCACTTAGTCTAGATGCCCATCTATGGGTAAAATGATATTATCAAGTAGAAATGGGTCCTAAAAACCTTATATAATCCCTTCCACGATCATTATGTAATGAAATAATCATGATCTATTACTATCTATTATTGATCTCCATGGAGTCGAACTATCTCCCGCTTATAAAGACCTACCAGGATCTCTACTGAACTACTCTATCAGATTTCTAGGAAGTGGGATGACATGGTGAGTCAATAAATGATAACACAGATGGAATCATGTCCCGTATACATATGTTGTAAACCAATCACAATTTCAATTGATGTCACATTCCACATTAGTTCTGGTACCTCAATGGGTTGAGCTAAACCCACTGGAACCCGCTCCTCATGCTTTACTTGTCAACAAGTAAGGAATTGGGAAATGAACTCTATGACTCCTTTCATTATCCCTGAATATCAAAACTAGATTCAGAGTTCCTGGTACATCTATTCTACATGTTGATGTACTTCCTAAGAGATCATATGTAACACCCTCAAAACCTCCTCATTAAATAACACTTGTACTAATGTGCATCCTCTAAAATGAACAACATGAAATCCACCTTTTTAATATCCATCAAGTGCTTGCCCAGTAGACATCTGATCATGTAGGGTCTCATAGTAGATATACAGCAGTTGTACCACCCTAACTTTATTTAATACTAGAGGGCTGAAGCCCATGAAATGGAGGTATGATAATCCATATCAACCCATAAAGAAGAATTGCAATGATGCTAACTTCTCTAATTCCCCATTCAGTAACAATGAACCAGATCAACTTCTTAGGGAATATTCCTTCACATTCCCCTTCCCCTGAGTATATACAATCTCAAATTCACATTCGTAGAGGTAATCAATACATATACTTTGTATCATGTTCAGAATTTTCCGAAAGAATATATAATCGAGTCTCTTGTGGTTATGGTAGTTAATAAATCGCTTGCCCATCTGTTAGTGTCGCAACATATTCAATGCGAAGACTACCAATACTAACTCGAGATAATGAGTCATCAAGTTATACTCTTGTTGAATCATCTAGAGTGAACCATGTAGAATCAATTACTGTCACTGAATCCGGATATAACGAAGCTCGGTTCTTGATGCATCGCAGAACACTACATACATGGCACCGTCCTATGTCAGTCTCATGATGGGAGTACTCATCAACCTCTTACTTAGGTCCTGATAGCCTGTCAGCTCTCTTCTATCTATAGTAACGAATACCCCTTTCATGTCATATATTTCAAGGGTGATAACCCTATAGATAAGTTGGATTCAAACCTCTGATAGTACACTACCAATCCAAGGAAAATCTACACCTTGGTAACAAACTTGGATGGATCTTAAGCAAGCATTTCCCCAACCATAACTATATCCACCATAAATCTATCCTCGTGGATGATGATTCCTAGGAAATGGACCTCTCAAATCCATAAATTATAGATCAAGAGAATAATGTAAATCTAATTCTCTTAGAGAGTGTCGAGAACTATCCTTAAATGTCCCATGTGATCCTCGTCTGACGCCAAATACACTAGTATTCCACTGATGAATACCTCCATGAATCGTTCTAATTATGTCAGAAATATCATTTTAATGAGTCCCATGAAGAATTTTAGGGAATAAATCATGAAAAAAACACCACAATGTACTCATAGTGGTTGAAAAGACTTCATAAGGTCATCTTCAATATCTCCTCATCATGTACTCATAGATAATGTGATCCTAATCTATGGCCAATATTCAAGAACCCCATCACCCAATTCAAATAATCAAAGAGGTCATAGATCCTTGGTAATGGATACATATTCTTTACGATCACCTAGTTCATGATCCATTTATCCACATATATCCTCAAGATCATGTTTTCCTTCTTGGTAAACAAAATTGGGGCTACCTAAGGTTAAACTCTAGGCCTCAAAAAGTCCTTCCTAAACAAGTCCCTTAACTATACCCTCATTTCATCAAGAATAATGGGAGCCATATGATATATAGGTATATCTTTCATTTTCACTCAGGGGATTAGATTAATGATAAACTCTATCTCACTGTTGGGAGGAAAATATAGAATTTCATCAGGAAAGTTGTCCTCATACTTCACCACCATTGTAGGAAATTGACAACTCCTAAAATCCATTACACCGAGGGTTTTCCTAACCAACAGATGATTAACTTGTTGCGTCGTCTTATGTGTGAGTATTCCTTACACATCCTAGATTTCCATTTATCCAATTATAGAAAAATGGTTCCATCACTATGGACACACCACAATATTTTACTAAAAAAATCAATCTGTGCAGCATGTGTGGAAGACAAGTCCATACAATGAATGAACTCAAAATGCCTCAACAACACAACCATGACATACCAACAAAAAAATTGACCCTAAAGATTTAGGTCACACTCTCAGCACTAGTGTGTGATCATCAACTCTCATCTAGTAGGAGTCTCTATGAATAAGGGTTATGCCAATTGTTCAACCAGAATCTCCAGCAATCAAAAAATATTCATGGAAAGAAAACAATGAATAGAAATACTTTCTATCAAAACTACAACTAAGGTGGAGAAGACATATATCATAGATTGTATCATCCCTTGAGCTTGTGGGTCATAGGCAACTATAGCCTGAAGTTGGCCTCATCCCTGCACACCAGCACCCTGATTCTAGGTTGTACCACCTCCTGTTACTATCTTGGCTCCTCTTCCACGTCTTCCACCATTCGTACTACCATAATATTGTATGTTTCTATTTCTATGATGTCTCTTATGTATATATCTATCATCTATATGATGGTTCAAGAAATCTCGTGTTAGATGTCCCTGACTATCACATGTGAAACATCATTTGTCCCTTGGCTGATTTGAGCCTCCTTGGGACCCATGTACAACAGACCCTATGTGTTGAGATTAACTTCTGATGTGGTTGCACTACATGGATCCCTATGACTATCATTGGAAACCTTCTGTTGATGTCTCAGCTATCGGGTTTCCACTACTAGCTCCTACTAGTGGTGTCATATCTACAAGAATACTTTCCACTAATAGGGCCCACTCAAGTACCCATGAATAGTTAAAAATGGTAAGGGATGCCATTGACTAACTGATTTCCATCCCATGCCATGGTATATGATCTTAAGTCTAGAAGAACTAGTCTCATAGAATATCTAGGGAGTGGCATGAAAGATCAGTAAGTTTCATTGAATACACAACATTGATCATACTTCCCTGATGTAGATGCAGATGATCCTATATATCTACATATAGAATTGTTGATTTATAGAACTCCTCTCTAAATAGAACATTAAATTATGTATTGGACAGTGTTTTCTCATCATGTGACTAAGTCACCATGCTCTACTATCACCCCACAGAGCCCTGATAAAGACTCGTGATAAGGACATCCCTCTGAATGGAAGGCATCCTCACAAGGTTGAAAAAATGTGTGACTACCTCTAGTAAATTCTCATACATATAGGGGTATAGATATCCCTAAAATTGAGGAAGTCACTACCTCTGAAACTATTGAAATGCTCTCATCCTATGTACATCATGATCTGGATGTTCTGTTAGTAGTTGTTTCTCAACAGGTGGTGTTATATGTAGAAAATTACTTGTATGTGCTATATTTGGAACATGTCCTAATACCATTGCCTCATCACTCAGTCGATAATCCTCATGATCACATGCTGGAATCCTTGTTAGCTATTTATGTGGAGGCGTCCTGATATGAATCAAGATTCACCACATTCAATAGATTATATCTACAAAGCTCTCTCATTAAGGAAATATAAAACAAGACCATTCTAATATGATACATGTACCATTTTTTCCTATATCTAATTTTTAACGTAACATGTCAAAAATCAGGTTATTAGAGTCTTGGTGTATGGATACGTCCACCACTGCACCAACACTCGAGTCCATGGTCTAGAAAACATACAAATAATAATTAACATTATTTCCTCTAACTAATCTCATAGGCTCCAATTCATAAGACATAACTATCCTTCTCTGATATCACTCTATCAGAATGAATCATAGAGGGGCCCATGTTGTGGCTACCGCAATAACACCCTTAATAGACCATTTAATAGAAAATATCAATATGTAGAAATTTCCTACAAATAAAAGGAATCATCCTAAAGTACTTGTACACACGAACAAATATCCATGAAAAAAATGATGAAATGTAAATGAACTAATAGAATAAATGCATAAAAATAAGATCCCACAAACAGAGTTCAATAGGATGTAAATGTAAGGTATAAAAGGCTAAACTCAATCCTAAAAAAAGGGAGTTTGTAACACAAGTCTAATAGAAATTGTAGAAGTTTAGCCTTCTCCAAGGGTGTGGACTAAGTAAAAGGTATACTTCTGTAAAAACAATTATGTTTTTCCCTCTCTATATATGATCTACCCACTCCCGATAATCCTAAGACACTGTCAAAAGGGAAACCATATACACAATACATGACACATTTGAGAAATTCTTATGCAGGGTGAGTAAAACAATACTCGATAGGACACCTAAAAAAACCATACACGAAGTACCAATTAGTCATATCAATAAAAAATGTAACACTATATCCTAAATAAAAGAAGAAATAGAAAACCCAGATGTATTCCATAGAGACTCCACACAATTAGGTTGTCAAAACCAACTAATAGCTACATAATTCTGTTTGATGAAACTCTCTTTCTGAGAGATCCCACTACATGAGCCATGATATAATTGGACACACTCGACGATGAGTTCTAACTCATTTGGTACATGACCAAAGAGATTTCCTTAATCTTAGATGACTATAATACAAACATAGAGATTCATTTCCCTGACTGCTGGGGGATACCATGTACCCAATTTGGACCAACCAATATATATAGACATGCGTTCATTCCCAAAACCAATGGGGGAACCACGAACGTAATCTGAATCAACCTTCTAAGTAGGTAATCATTTCCAAAAGATTCCACAAACCCTACCGACATAGTTAGAATGATATATGATCAATACCCTGGTTGTGGAGGCTATACCAATTCCACAATCTATGCATGGGATGATAGAAGATTTCACAAAAGTCTCACTAAGGGATAACATACTGTATGTGATACTCTTCGTTAAGTGGGGACTAAAATACAATTATGTGGATTTAATGTCACACTAAACCCTCAAATAAAATACCATGGGAACACACTCAAACTATACTAGTCAAAACAAAAAACCCTCCATTTTTCTAAAAACAATCATCTCAATTTTACGGTCTCAATGTTGAAGACAACTCATCAATTTGATGATCTATTTAGGATTGATGATAGTTTTAAACTATGGAGATCATTGTTCCCATAGGCCGACTACAACATTTGGTCCACCTAACACGCAGAATGACTGTTGTTGTCGACCTCCAAATATGATCTCTTTTCTCCATCCATGTAGTCCCTTCACTTGTGGAAGATCGATCTTATGTGGCTCGCGGTCGACCTTCACGGTCCCTACACATGCGATAGCTTGAGCTATAGTGGCACCATAGTCGACCACTATGGTCTATCGCCATAGAATTCCATAACCAGACTCCACCTAAGTTACCCAAATTCTTATATTGGTTCGGCCCAGTAGACAAGTGTATCCTAACCTATTTTTCATAACTGGGCCCAACGGCCTGATTTGGCCCACTCTGTGTCTGTCGCCGCCACTACACATATTCTTCCACTGTTGTGTCTATCACCATTGTGTCCCACAGTCACCCACCACATTCTCAATTATATCTTCACTCTTCTATCCATTTTCACACACTACAACCACCTCCAGCTACTGATACCACTTCTGTATGCTAGTGGTCCTTTCAGTAGACCACAGTGCCTCCTCAGAGGCCTTAAAAACAAAACAGACATAGATCTGAGCTCCTTAACTTCTGTTCTACACTGATCTAGGATTGATTGTCAATAAAACTAAAATATGGTGGTCTGATCAGCAAATAATGACAGAAAATATGGATAAAAACCAAACTAACAGTCATTCATAATGAACCTTGTCTCCTATTCATTTTTTTCCATAATCCATTTCCATAAAAATGATAAATGGATAGGATTAATTCAATTATACAAAAACAACTCCATATATTTGAATACTATAGATTGTTCCTATTTTATTTCATGTTCCTTGAATTGATATTAATTCAAAAAGGATTAGAAACAAATTTTAAATTAAAAAAAACATACTGCATCAATTCAGTTCAATCAGTGATGAAAACCGATCATTGCGTCATGTTCATTGGTGGGACCCATCTTATCCGAGGATGTGTCTGTTGATCAATCCATGATATGAATGTCTGTCATCATATTTTTTAGAGGATATCTCAAGGTTCCTTCCTAGAATCTCTAAAGGATTCCAAGGATATGAAACTAACCCTAGATCTGTAATTTTTTTTTACAAATAATCATGTCTCTACATTGATGAAACAAAACTAAATAATTTTTATTTAATTGTTTTTTCATTTACAATGCTTGTGATAATGTTTTCCAATACCGCCCATGTCGACCAATGAAAGGTTAATACTCTGGTAAATACAGTTTTCTAAATTCAAAGACACGTTATTTCAACATTCAAAAATAATTATAAACCAACACATTAGAATTAAATAGCCGTTGAATTTGAATAATCTAGGATAAACTAATGGTGTCATAGATTAAAATGAATGTGTCTTGTTTCAAATATCATATAAGATTATTTCATGACTATGTGGTTTCTCACTCTGATGTTCAGTTTCTCGTTAATTTTGTTGGTTTTTTTCAATTTTTTGAAAATGAAGATATCGTGTTAATGAGGAAGTAAATGGTTAATGATATGATTTTCCTTCTGTATACCAAATTTTATGAGAGATAAAATGAAAAATCCTCATTGTTATACTCAAAAAACATTATCAAGTAATGAATCATGGTGAACATAAAAATAAGAAACAGATGGAAAAATCTTCTACTGAGAATTCATGTGGCAACACCAAACTTCTCATACTAGTTCTAGAGATCTATTAGTTTCTATTAATGGATCAGTAAAACTAAAACAATATTTTTGGGTAACAAGTTTTCATAGGTGAAAATACACTTTATTATACTACAATATGGATGGTAAGGAATATAAATGGTGTAAGATTACTAATAATTTCAGGCAATGAGAAAAATCATCTCCATCATGTAGGATGAGTTGAAAAGATTATTTTTAAATAAATTTATTTCTAATTTTATTTGCATAAAAAGTGGATAAAATTTTTTATAGCATAATCCAAAGGATGATGAATCAGTTGGAGACGAGGAAAATATTACAAGACCTGAAAGGAAATCTTAAGTTATTATCATTCAATCTAATATTATTCTCAATCTATTATTTGGTTCCTTAAAGCTAAATCTCTGAATGGAATTACACATAAGGATCATTTGATTCTATGAAGAAAATTGTTTAATGTGATATAATGGTCAAACTGTTGGTTAGTGTTACACAGCAATATCAATATATTGATAATAATATGAAATTTGAACTCAATGAATAATATATGAACCATTGAGAGATAAAGTGGGTCATTCCATTAAGCTTAATGTGTTAGAAGAAACATGGAAGTAATTTTCCTAATGGTACTTGTAAATTTTATTGGAATGGAATGGATGTTCGTTGAGTAGATAATTTTTTAAGTGATGGTAAATATCATATAATGTTCCAAATAATGATGAATCCCCATGGAATGAACGTCTCACGCTTCAGTGTTTCAATTTCATGGTGTTTTTGAATTATACGAATAAGTGACAAAATCTAAGTATTATCAATGGTGATCAATTCCACCAACCTCAAAAGAAAAAGGGAATTCTTTTTCCATCATGATGGTTTATGTGAATCCTGTGAACTAAGGAATAATAATCCTCCCTTATTTATTTAGTAATTTCATATCTTTTTTTATATGATTTATCCTATATAAATATTATTGGTCATTTTTTTGTGAAATTCTTATAGATTATATATATATATATATGTGAATTATGGAATATTGAAATCACATTTATAATTCTATGGGTTCAATACTGAACCTAATCTTCCAATGAATGTATGTTTTTATAAGGAATTTGATTATAAAAAGGTATGAAGGTGAATTACCTTTTGGAACAATGTATATATCCTGGTTATATTTAAATTAGAGTTATGGATACCATCATGAGTTTTTTATTTTAAGGTTTATCATTGGTTAAAATTCATCAACACACCTTTTGAGGATTAATGTGATGGTATTTTACCAAGATTAAGAATATTTTTATAAAAAATTAAGATATTGAAAAGATTTGGATTTATATAGTTAAAATTTAATATGAGGAGGAATAATTTTGATCTTTGTGAGCATTTCATTGACGATATTGGTGAACATTATCATTTATTTGTATTTCCTGTTACGATAATAATGGGTTTTAGTTGATCACCTTATGAATCCCTCACACTTAATTTCCATCAGAGAAGATTTATCATTGGATATAAATTAAGTAATATAAATTAATGATGAGGTACGTTTTCATGGAGTACAACATTCAAATATATTTAATCAGTATATTGGTTTTATATAAATGTTTTGGAAAAAGTGTTATCCATGCTCTTAAGACAGTGTTGATTTTCTACAATTAATTTCATACTTGGATAAATGGTTAGTTTGAGAGAATAATTCAATCCCTTTAGGATATGATAATTTATTTTTCTATGGAAATATAATATAGTTGGGATTATCACCATTGTCAAGAAGATTATTCTTTCCACAACATCTATCACTCAATAATTCATATGACTCCTTAAAAATAAATATATTTAAAATTTTATAGAACTCCAATGTATTGGAATGATGTTGTATAAAGAAAGATACTAGGACCTGAGCCATCTAAGGTGGTGGAATATATGTTTAGATAAATTCATAAACACATAAGGATAAAAAACCAATAAATTTTGTTGCTTATATTTTTTGATGCAATCTAGAATTTTACGTGGCTATGAAGTCCTTTCATTGAAATTATTCAAGGGACAAAAGAGGAAAAAATAATCCATATTTATATCACTCCCCTTAAAATAAATTATTCTATCAAATAAGTATATTATTATATGGATTTTACAATGAACCTATATCAGTTTTCTAATGTGTTCCATGTATCACTCATGTGTAATTACTTACAAGATCCATAACACTTACTGAACATATAGGTTTACAATTTGATCATGATATTCCTTTTGAAGAATCCCTAGTAGAGGTTATGTACTAATTATAGAAGGTTTTATGACACAAGACCACTAAAATTGTCAATGTTTTGTAGAGAATTTTCAACCTTGAAGAAGGGATGTGGTAACTTGAGGATGTAATGTGGTAGATCTATACTCATTTTTTTATACTGATGTGAAAAAAAATTCTGATAAATTCAGTTTAGGGGGGGGGGAAGAATGTAACACCCTATGAATTTAAGAAATATTTTTTCCTAAAATATATTTAATATTTGAAATGTTTTATGGTACACACACCACTAATTTTATATTTTGTTACCTGAAAAAATATGTTTTATTTTTATATGTAAAATCTTGAATTTAGCTTGTGATATACGCGACATATTGTTTAAAGGAAACAGGATGTACAGTTATAATATAAATACATAATATGATAGTTAACACCTAGATATCAGAATGGTTTTTATGAATATGATTAACTAAGTTATTAAAATATGTGCTATATATATATAATTTTTTTTAATATTAAATAGGAAATGAAAATTAAAATAAATTATTTTAAAATAAATGAAATTTATTGTTGAAAAACATGTTTTTTTAAATGTGTCGTACCACAATAAGTAAAAAAATTATGAATTGTTTAATTAAATTTATACAGTCTATATAAAAATATATATTTTAACATTTATGTTTTGTTTTTTCTAGAAAAAAATAAAAGTAAATCCAATTTTATAATTAGAACTGTATTTTGCTAAAAAGTATTTTTGTTGCCTTTTAAGGACAAATGTATTTTAAAACTATATTTGGGTACTTTCATAAAATTGTTTTGAAAATTTAAACACCATTTCTAAAATAATAATATATTAATTATCATGGGTTGAATTTTTGGTATTTTGCTGAATATTTTCATTTTTTGATGATTAATAAAAAATATTAAATTTTATTTGCAAAGTAACAATTCATTTAATTTATTTATAATGTTAAATTAAATAATAAATTCATTTTAATTTTAAATTATATCTATTATAAATAAATTAATTCAATATAGATAATGAGAATCAATTTAATATAATATTTTGTTATAAAAACATTTCAAACTTCTGAACATTTAATATTTAGAAACCCACTTTATAATTCTATCTGTAGAATTAATTTTAAATTTAAATTTTCGGCTAATATGATTTGATTTTTTATAAATTAATTATCGATTTCAAATAATCATAATATATATTATCTAATAAGTTCATAATTTTTTTTTAAAATGAATGTTGAATGCTATAAAAAATAATTCCCACTATTAAGGTAAAAATGGGTTTACCAAGGATTAAAATAAATCAAATGGTTATAAATAATTACCAATACAATTATAAAAAACTATTTTCGGCCATTAAACCTATAATTGTAGTTAATAGTATATTTTTTATCCTTCTGACATTTGAATAATTTGGGATCACTCAATTATTTTCAACAATAGTAAGTGTTTCCTCTACCCCACTTATAAAAGGAAACCCCCCTGTTAACATCATACATTAAAAAACATTTTTTCCATCAAAGAACTATCAAAATTAGTTCTCTATATATCTATCATCATCTGATAAGACTTTTTTGTGCATCAAATCATGCAGGGAATTCTTTTAGTGCAAAACTAATGAGATTGCATCAATACGAGGTAACGTTCATCCACAAGTTTTTATTTTTTCCTCTACCATATTAAATTATTTTTATTAATTTATTATATAATAAAATATGTATAATATATATACTAATATGTTGTTATGTTATTTTAAATACACACAAACATCTTTACTTCCATCATATGGGTTATGAAATCATCGTACTTTTGTGTGAAGAAATACAGTATCCTAAACAAATATCATTCATTTTAAATAACCTCCTATGATGGATGGTTTGAATTATTTATTTATTGTTTATATATGATATTTATTATATTATTATTATTATATTATATTATATCATAGATACCTTCCTTCTTTCTATTTCATTGTAATATGATAACATCACTCTTGTGTACAACAAACTACCACCTTGTGGAGTGATATGATTAATTCATGCTTTACTTGGAAGGTATTAAGAATGTATTTAATGAAAATATATGAAATATATGAAATATTAATTTATTCTCGATCAATAATATACAATTTATATTTCTTTCCTTTATCACAACAATAAAATGGAAATTTCGTTCATGCGTACTTATAACCTATCATCTCACTAAATAGTGTATTTCATTTTATATCACTAAATTTTATTGAATATTATAAATATATATATATATATATACTATTTATATCAGGGTTATAAATTTAGATATTATGGAACCATGTGAAGTGAAACTATCATAGGGTGTGGAAAAATTGAATTTCTAATGTTATTCTCAGTATAGAACATTGGCTGACGAGGGTTGTTTCATTTGAGGAGCTTCTTGGATTGTTCACGCATATGATCCCATTCACCAGAACAAGTTTTTTTTGTTTTTATTATGATGAAATTAAAATATTTTTTTGGGATTTTTTTTAATATAACAAAAATACATAAAATTTGAATATTTATGTATTATAACATGCAAGGTCAGACAAAATGTGATTAGGAATAATGAACCTGATCCTGATATCAGTTTTAGGTCCAATAATTATTCACCAGTATTTTTTTTATTTTTTTGATAATCCATCTATGAGAACTCATTCATGAATAAACATCCTTTTGTATAGAATTTCATAAATCTAAAATTCTTTAAACAATATAATTTTGACCTCCTCTTATAATCAAGGTTGATAACACACCTTGGTTGAGGGCCTTCCATCTCTAAAAAGGGGGAACAATTTTGAGGAGGTTATTTTTGAGTTTAGAATGGGTTATAACCCCTTCTAAAGATGTTATTAGTGGTTAAGGGGAACCACCAATAATGTTCATGTCTACTATCGTTAGAGTAAATTTTGACACACTGTCTATAATTTCATGATGACCATAGTGGTGGTTACAATAGAGGGGGTCTCAAACCCCTAAAATTTGACCTCAATTAACCAGAAACACTTGTATTAGAGACATTTATAACTACAAATATCTCTAATTGGGGAATTTTTGGGTTATTTTAACTACACATATTCTTCATTACTTTTGGGGTGGTTATGAAAACCACCCCTAACAAAAAACATTTTTTAATTTTTTTAAACATTTCCCCCAGCCTGGCCCCATTATCTCTTCTTGTACCCCTCTACCTCTCCCATTTCACCCTTATTATCTTTTATTCTATCGTGAAACCTCAACCTCCCACATCCTCTTATATCCTCTGGTAGCCCATCATCCATTTACTCCTTCATTTCTCTCCGGATCACGTGCTCTAGCCCCACCCACTCCATTTTCCCCTTACCCATGAAGGAACTATTATGTGTGTGGTACCTGACCATCAGAACCACGACTATGTAAAATCACTACCGAAAGAATTTGAACTCATTATCAGCTGATAAAGAGGGACCACTAACCAGAAAGGCCTACCACTATCCCAATTTGATATCTATTATCCAGTTACAAAGTTAGTCTCTTTATATACATTTCATCATTTACTAAATAAATATTATTTAAATAATATATTTAAATAAATGTCAATATATAACCAATATATAAATATATATAAACTATATATTTATATTTATATTTATATACATTTGAGTATGTATATTTTTACATATATTTAAAATTTTATTTCTGTTATGTATATATACATATGATTACATATTTATAGATATATTCATGAAAATTATTTATATGCATAAATACATATTTATATATTATATACGTGTTCATTTATATAATATGTATATCTAATTATATTTACGTATAAAAATATTTTAATATAAATATATTTATATTTTTGTGTATGTTTATGTATTTATATAATATATATTGATTTAATATAATTTAAATGTATATTTATTTAATTATCTTTATATATTTATATGGTGAGTGAGTAAATGATTCTATTAATAAAAATATATTATTAGTTATTAATATTATTACACCTCCTTTTTAAATAAACAAAATTATATGTTGGATTTATAAATACTATAAATTAATTTTATTATATTTATAATTCATATATTATATTAAATACATTTATATAATATATTTTTGTAAAATATTTAAACACATGAATTTTATTAAATTGTAAATGTGTTTCTTTTAATAATATATATATATATAAGTATCTACTTTGTATGTTTTTACAACATATTTTATATTGTATTTAAATACATATATTTGTTATTATGTCCATGAATATATATATATTTTTGTATAAATTGTAAAATATTTTAGAAAATTATTATAATATGAAATATATGTTATAAATAATTTATATTATATATGAGTAAATTTTTATGAAATAATATTTACACTAATATTTAAATAACTTTATATGAAATACAACATATATTATTTATAATATTAATTAAAAAATATGTTATTTAAAAATAAATTTATTATTATAATAATATAAATTATAAAAAATATAATATTTATTTTTCAAATATATTGTATTTATGTATATATTTATATAATATATTTATTATTTTATATTATAAATAAATAATATTATATGAAATATTATTTATAAAAATAAATATAAATTAATGAACATATTATCATACTATTATAATTCTCTCTATATATAAATAAAATTAAATAAAATCAAATATACATTTTATATAATAAGTTTAGATAATGTATTTAATACATTTATATATTTTATTTAAATTATATATATATACATTATATAAGTTTATTTTTTAAAAAAATTGTAGTGGATTACAACACCATTTAATCTCTTAAATCAGATGGTGTTTTAAACCCCCTCTAGTTTAAATACATTAGAGAGTGTTTTAAAATCCCTCAAATGTGAGATATTATGGGTGGTTTCCAACCCCATAACATTTAAGATGTTAGAGTGGTTTTTGATCCAAATCTAAAATCTAAATTAATATTTTGAAATAATGATGAAAAATATATTGGGGGTTCAACCCCCCCCCCCCCACTAATTTATGATATTAGAGGTGGTTTTGGTCCCCCTTGAAAATAGAACCAGTTACATAAAAAATGAACAAAAATTCAAAGGGGGTCCATGATCCCATCTAAATTGGATGATTGTTGAGGGTTGTACATAGAATCCCTTTAATTTTTATATAAAATGAATTGGAGGTGGTTGTGAAAATCCCCAGTAATAATATAGAAAATAAATTTATAGGGGTTTGTGAATAACACCCTCAAAATAAACCCCTCTACTCTATATTCTTAGTAGTGAATACTGCAGGATCTGGCACTATCAAATGTTGACTTTTCCATTGATCAGCTAAACTCTATCATCGAAATTGTTAATCATTATATGAGAATATGAATAATTAAAACATAATAAAACAGATATATAAGTGAGTTTCATGTCCCATGATATAGACACCACACCCATTAATGTCAACTTCATTTGTCACAAACATAGAAAAAATATTTCATGAACAATTTGACCTCTCTTGCCCAAGCCTTGGTTCAACACCTCATTTTTTTATTCTATGTTATCACTTGGTGTTATGGAATAATAGTATAATAATAGTATAATAATAGAATAAATAAATTAAAAATAATGGGGATTATAGAATAAGAAGAAACCACAAAAAAATTACAAAAAAAAGAAAGATAGAAGAGAGAGAGGGAAAAAATATAAATAAAATAAAATTGATTAAGAAAATTAAGAAAATAAAAATATTAAAATAATAATAAAATTAAACAATTGAATAAGAATAAGAATGGATGATGGTGGGGAAACACATAAAATAAAAATTCGTGGATTAAAATATATTTAGAAACATAATTGATTACGTTAATGAAAATACAAAAAAAAACAGAAAAAATGAATAAATAAATAAAAAAGAAAAATATGTGTAGGTTGTTGTCTCTTAGTTGGGAATACCACATTTGCGTTTTCCCTCTTGGGGTGTTGTGGACTCACTTGGTTCAGCATAAAATTCATCATTTTAAGGAAAGGGGAATTGGTATGTAGTGGCCCCTTCCTTCAAGGAATCCTAAGTGTTTGGGATTTTTAAATAGAGGAAATATATCCCCTAAAACCTGTGTAAGAATACATGGAAACACCCAAGAAAATAGACTATTTAAACATATAAGGGAGAGATAATTTGTAAATCCCCTTACATGGGCCACCTAGTGTGTTGGGGGAATAGCGGTGATTCCATGTGGTGCCTTATGAGGGAATCTTGGTGGGATGTGGTAGTGTGGATCCTTCATCCTGCTTTAAAACAACATCAACACCCATTGGGCCTAAATAGTGGCCAAATGGGTTAATCCAACTTTCATGGTTTTCATTTGAGGTTTTATAGAGGATGTAGAGTTGTTGAAGGCCTTAACAGTGGGTGGTGGACCAAACATGAGCTTCCTGGGGGTTAATGTGAGATTTCAGGGAATGAAGGCGGTGTTCGGTGATCTCAGACAATGGAGGATGGAAGAGGACGACCAAGAAATACTATTCATAGTGAGAGAAGTGAGGTTGAGGTGAAATAAAAGAGTTTTTATAAATATTGAACAGTAATATAGAGAGTTTCTATACCCCATCAAAATGGATGGTAGTGGTAATGATTTTTTATAATAAATAATGTGTATAATAAACTGTAATAAAGCCAAGTGAGGGTCGGAGGACAATCTCCCACAAACTTTCACTACCCCATGTCGATAACGCTCTCCTCCCTTCACCACATGGATTTTCATCATGTATTTGTGTATTTATTTTCACAAGATCTACCTATGGATTCACCCCCCAGGCACTGCACATGCCTGATGTCCCTGGGAAGCCTCTAACTCAATCGATCCATTCCTGGTCTAGCCAGGATGACTACCCCTCATGGGATTGATAAGAGGCAGGCTAGCCTGGGATGATGGTCTAGCTCATGTTCAGCCTATTATTTGTTAACTCCAAAAAATATGAGTTTTAAAGATATAATTACAAAATAGAAATTAAACCATAATTAAATTCCAAATTTCAAAAATAAAACAATCCCATTAATTTTATAAATCCACCAAAAAATCATTTATAATAATTGGCAAAATAAATCAATAAAACCATCATCTAAATAAATTTCAAAACCTTAAATCAAATTTTCCTTTATTTATTAAAATATTAGAATTTATGAGTATAATTCCTTAAAACTGACACAATTTTTTTTAAATATGCATTAAAATTGATTGTTTAAAATAACACCACACATAAGCAATGCATTTCCTCAAGCATTAGATATCAACATTAGAAATCATTAGGCAACAATGATACCATTATAAAAATTTAAATGTAATAAAAATAAAAAATTATCAATATCAAATCAAATATTAAAATTCCATATGACATATTAATTAAGTTTCTAAATTTTCAATGAATCAATAACTCATGTTTTTACTTTTATCATTTTTGAAATGATTGTTCTTCTCTTATAATTCATTCATTTTCCTTAATTTATTATTATTAAACATGTAAAATCCTGATTTACCTCTCTTGAATCTTTTATCTAATTACCCTTTATATTAATTCAAGTACATTTATGTTTATATCTAGAAAATATTATCTTTATCCATAGTCTTGTAAGTAAACTAATTTCCCATATTTTTATACATGAAATGCATAAAAAATCATGAGGTTTGAAAATTATAGTCATAATAAATCTCATGCTTAAGGTATATAGTAATTGTTGTTTAAAAATTAAGGCTTGAGGATTGGGTTTTTCTATTAATGTATAGATCATTATATCCAAATTAAATGTTTAATGAAATTGTATGTATCATATTTGAACAAATCCCACTTTTCCCAAAATCAGAGTATTATCCTGATCGATGTAAAGAATAATTGATTATTTCTGCACCCTCTTGAATTTTTTATACTTTTATAATTTTTTCATTTTTTAAATTAATATTTTTAAATTTTTAATTTTTCAAATAGTTTGATTATAATGAATATTACACACACCACCTAACCAAAAGTGTAAAAAAATTATTGGCCCAGTGATAGGGATTTTTATTCATCTAAATCAAACTCATTCCCATTTTTTCTTTTTTTCGATTAGGGAAAACAATAAATTTTAGTAAATGTATCAAAAATGATTAATAATACAAAAAAATACCCCCCCAAACTATATTGTTACAATATCTGTAACCACATTCATCATGAATCCATCCACCCATGTACATAATCATTATAAATTCATTCAATTACATAGATTATGGTCCGAATGGGTATAAATGACTTCAAATAAGGCCCATCCCTGAGAAGGTAATACATTTTCACTATAGGATAAACAAGGATTGATGTGAATTTATTTTTAATGTTAACAGATTTTAAAAAAATTCCTCGATGATTTTAAATGTGTTTTTCAAGGGTAATATCATTGATAAGTTCAAATGCTTGTTCTAGTAGGTGTCATACCCTATGATAACTCATGAAATATGATCACGAATAAATGAAAAGTACTAGGTACATAAATTATATCAGGAATTAAAATATATTATTATAAAATCACTCACAGAATGAATAAAATTAAAAAAATCCATTCACTTGAATTTTATAAATTCATATTATGAAAAATTATTTGGAAATTTCATTAAAATGAGATAACTAATTCCATAAAATCATGAGCCATCATTTTGGTATCTATGCAACACATAAATCAATCAATTCTCTATTTCAGTCATTCAATCTAATTAACATTCAAATCTAGACATGATATTATAGGATTTCTGAGAAACTCATATACCCTATGTAAGTAAAGTAACACAAAAAACTTGTTTGGTCGTGAAATTTGCAATTTAAATCTAGAAAAATATTATCAGAAAAAGTGATGTGATTTTGAACATAAAAATAAAAGTGAAATCCATTTATAATTAATATTAGTCTTTTGCATCCACTATTTGGGGGAATCCAAATCCACTCATAAACCTATAAAATATAACTACACAATTAGGAAAAATTATCATAACATTGAAGCTCTAAAATAATACATGTAGTGGGATACATGTTTGACTAATTACATTGAAAATATATGATATTTACAAACTAATGTAATGAAAATACATTGTATAGTCCTCCCAGTGGGCCCTAAATTAATATTTCCTCTAGAGGGAAGTTCTAACTATTATCCAAAGTCTAATGGTGGATGAATTATATAAGAATTGAACCACTATAGGTAGATATTAGAAGATTATATTTCTTCCTTGTTCGGGAGGAATGGTCCATTTATAGATTATACCAAATCATTCCCCTTCACAATTAATTATATCATGAATGTATGGTGTTGGATTAAGTATGAATCATCATCCTTCTTGGTTGATATATGTGTAACCTTCTCCTACTTTTCTGGTGATGGATCAATGTTGGATGCATGAATTTTGATTTCAAAAATGTAGTAAGAATCTATTTTTCATTTTATATAATTTAAGCATGAATAATATGCATTTGAATTCCCCCATTAGGTGTGAGTAGATACTATCTTAATGTCTTCATGCTCAAATACATTGACTACTTCATAGGCCTCCTCAAATATATTTCCATAAAATTCGTGTAGCTCCATGTTTTCATCCATTGACATATATTCAATTTCATCAAATTAATATAAGGCATAGAAAATATTGTCCAATTATTAAAATTCAATGTTGTTGGTATTAATACACAATTCATATTTAATAAAAAAAATTAAATAGAGTTTGATATAATATTGAATCCCTCAGTTGGTTTAGGTTTAATATCATATGTAGTGGTATGTTCCTCATTGAGTTGTATTGTTAAAAGTAGAGGTAGTTAGTTAGGATCCTCCATCAATTATTTCAATTTCTCCATACGGTTGTTGTCTCCATCAATGGAAAGAAATATACAAATGTGTTGTATCTTATACCGTACATGGACCATGGACTTTAAGTTGTAACTATAACTCATTCTAGAAGTCATATAAATCTTTTTGAGACCACATGCATAGATCAGTAGAAAATATTTATCATTATGACTCCATTCAATCATATCGTGTTCATATTGGATCATATCCTTTTGATGGTTGGGCTGTGTATACTTCTGAAAAATGGCCTCTACTTCTTTGATGTCTTCATAAAAATTAAGAAAACTAGTGGCTCATATTCTGGTTTAGGTTATGGTTTCTCGAAGGATAAAATGAATCTAGAAGTTATCAAATCCATTTTTTACTATTAAATATTAAAAAAACTTCATGATATTGAATATCATATTGGAGTTTTTTATCTTCTTACTCCTATAATTATTTATTGGGAACCTGATAAAAAAATTTTGGGAGAAAATAAGGAACGCTTGACTAGTGTATTTTGTTTCTCTTAATAAAATTAAGTGAATTACTCATTGAATTTCATTAATTTTTTTTGTCAATATGTCATCAAAAGGTTTTTTAGGTATATATTTAATCTCTTGAATGAGGCCCTTCAATTTTTCTTATATGATGATTTTTCTTCTAAACTTTCAATATCTATCTAGAAAAAAGGAAACACTATATTTTGTATACCATTTTTCTTCAACTATGAGTTATTGAACCTATGAGTAGTTAGTCTATAAAATATAATAATCATTTCAGTACATAATGGAAAATAAATATAAAAAAACAATATAAAATTTAAATTTAGTAAGACTATATAAATCACACGAGAGCTCCCAAAAAACGGTGGTAGTTTAGATAGAGAACTCTCATAGGTTGGGGAAAAATGAAGATTTCTAGTGTTTTTTCGAATGCACTACTGTGGATTTCCAAGGTCATCTCACTTGTGGTGATTGTTATTTTATTAATTCACTTGAAATAATTTTAGTAAACTACTTTTTTTAAATTATTATTTTAATATGAATGAAATTTGAAACTCTATGGTTTTTTTATTTTGTAAGATATTGAAAAGAAATGAATTGTGAACATTTGAGATAAACATACATGTAATGATAAAAAATGTTATTATAATGAAATAATATGGTCTTGAGTTTTTTCCGTGATCATCTATTATTTTCCTTTATTTTTTCAATTTTTATTGATAATCCATGTATAAGATCTCATGCGTGAATCACTATCCTATAATATTGAAATTCAGAAATATCAAATTCCATGATAAAATTGATTTTCACCTCTTACTTTAACCATGGTTGGTGAAACACTTTAATCGGGGGTGTGGAATTTTCTAAGACCCATATTTATTGAATTTTGTTACATCCCATGATCATTTCAACTCCATCATGTGAATATAAAATCAATAAATGAGGTAAAAAATTCAAATAAATGAAATAGGAATATAATTTAGATTCATAACCTAGGTGATGGTCACCAAATCTGTGAAAGCCTCTCCTTTCTATAACAAACATAATTTTAAATTTGAAAATAATTCAAGAACACATTAACCTCCCCCATATAAATTATTAGGTCCACCCCTCATTTTCATTAGTAAGAGATCACATTGAGGAATGGGAAATAAGGGGATAAAATATAATTTAATAATTAGAGAGGAAATAAAATAAAAATTAAATGGATTATAGAATAAGAGGAAAATATGAATATTAAATTAAAAATAATTTAAGATATGAAGTGAAAAATATAGAGAAAGAACAAAAATAAAATAATATGAAGGAAGAAAATTAAGAACATAAAATGATTAAATGATGAATATAATAATTAGACATAGAAGAATGAATTATGGTGGTGGAACACATAAAATATGGGTGGGGTGGACTCACATTGTGAAGTGAAAACTCCATATTTTAATATATAGGTTGAATGGGTCAGTGGTAGACTATTAATACAATGAATCATGACTATTTGGGATTTTAAAATAGTATAAATATCTCTTCTCATGACCCAAGTGAAAAGATATAGAGACACATAGTATAATTGGGTGTTGAAATATGTAGGTCAGATATTGATTGTGGAGGCCACTTCCATTTGTTGCATGGGTTGCATGGGGACATTTTAGAAGACCCACATCATAGATCATGAGTGAAACGTGGATGGATGTGCTAGTGTGGATCCTTTATAATTTTAAAAATATCATCAACACCCATTAAAAATTCATAGTGTCTAAATAGGTCAATCTCCCATTCATGGTGTTCATTTGAGGTTTTAAAGAGTATCCATGGTGGTGGAAGCCCTTTGAAATGGGTGATGGATGGAACTCATGATTTTAGGGGGGATATGGTGGCTATTTAATGTTTCAGATGGCAGTCAGAAATCTTGAGTTGTAAATTATGGAGGAAGATGGTGGATTACTATTTTCGAGGGTGAGTGAGGTGTGGCTACGGAAAAAGTTTGTTATTTATATAAAAAATATAATAGTAGTCAGGATAACATTTGTCCCATATATAAATGACTAGAATAGGATCTATAGTCTATAATAAATCTCATAGATCCTCAGTATTAATGAAATTTCATATTATTCTGATTACCCATGGCTATCATTATACATTTCGTCATACTAACAATTCTCTCCTCTTTCCAATGCATGGAGTTTCTACATGCCCTAGTGTGGTTCTATGCCCATGATCTACCCTCTGATTCACCCATGAATTCCATGAACAATCTTGATCTCCTCGTGTAGCATCTGACTCAAGAATTCCCTTTCATGGCTATCCTAGATAGCTAACCCCCATGGGTTGGCTAAGAGGTGGGCTATCACGTGTTTAGTCTGAATTTTTTTCATAACTCCTAGAAACAATTTTTTAAAACACGTAAGAAAAATACCAACCTAGGAAATAATTAAATTCCAATTTTCAAAAATCAAACATTCCCTTTAATTACATTAATACATTAAACAATCATTTATAATATTTGAAAAAATAAATGACTAAAACTGATCATCCAAATTTACTTCAAATTTTTATTTAAATTTTATAATAATTTACGAATACAATATAATTAATGGTAATAATTCATTAAGAACCACTCAAAATATTTATAAAATGTTTCAAAATATGCATCAAAATAATGATTTTCACCTTTATCAATATAAGAGCACTAAAAATAAAACAATTGAAAAAACATATGAAAAAAAATTGTTCATTAACCAAAATGTAACTTCATAATGGAATTAATAATAAATATGTAATAAAAATTATAATAAAATGATACATGGTTTTATATATTTTATTATTTCCATTTAAAAGATGTATAATGTACTTATATTTATTATATATGATGATTGAATCGGTACGAGAGAAGTCCAGACATTAGGTAAGGTATTTTTATCACACTCTTCTTTTGTAGGAGGCAAATGTCATATTTACCACAAGAATCATTTATGTCATGTAAATATTTCCCTTGAAATAATTATATAATTATTATACATAAAATTATTATTATTTATACATTCATTTGATTATCTCTCCTTCATGAGGTTTACAGTTCAAATTTTACCAAATCGATAAGGGACTTTTATCTCATATTTTCTTCTTTCGGAGGTATGTTATCTTAGGAAATTATATTATTTTTCAAGGTGTATATAAATCCCATTTGATATATAATATCATGAATTTATTCATCCTCATGATGTTTTATGTTTCATTTTATATTATAAGTTTATGGGTGTTATGGTTAAAAGTTACAAAGTTAGTAGTGATTTCGTGTTACAATCTCACCAATTTTTTGGGGATTATATATGATTACGTTTTCAATGAGAAAATATAATGTTACATATCTCAATAATTCTCTTGATTTTTCTTCTCCTATGGATATTTATGATATCTTCGAGTAATGGTACTATTTTTTCACACCACCGAATAATTGAGAAAATATTTTTAATAAAATCTTACTTTATCTCTCTCTTTATATGGAAATCCTTTATCATTCAAAAAAAATTTTAAAATTGATTTAATTTTTTAAATATTCGTATATGACCTTTATAATATGTTTTTACAAATTATAGTATTTCTATAAAATGTTTTTAAATGAATCATCATGTTTTTTAAAACAATTTTCATTTGGATTTTACTAATATAGATTTTCAAAATGGTTTTTTGTTTAGAAACTTATTTCTAAAGAAAATTTATCTTCTTACTGAAATTATTTAGATGATAATTCAAAATAATTCTTCATATAAGATGATATATATGGTTGTTAACTAAGAGTTTCTAGGGATATAAAATTAGAATATCATTATTACGCTTTATCTAAATTGTTTTTTATGATAATATGTTTATTAAACCTATTTATCTTCCCCATGTTATACCGTTGTAAAATTCTTATAAAACCATATTCATTTTCATTTGTTTTCATATGATTAAATGATGAATTTTAATGAACCCATTATCTTATAAATATGTTATGAAATGTTTAAATTTATATGAAACCCATTTCATTTAATGGGTTATGATTTGATGATTGTTTATGACCTTATGGAACACATATATGTAATTTTCATAATGTGATAGGTGGGAACTATATCTCCTTCTAATGAATTGGGTAATGAAAAATATTTTTTTATCCAAAAGGGTAGATGGGTGGTAAGACCAAGACCTAATAAGAGGGTACACTAGTGTTTATCCCCAGATCGAAAATAGGGTAACTGTGTGGTTAGCGTAAGACCAAAATGGATGATACATGGGTGATCAACCCAATATGAAAAAAAGATACACAGGTGGTTAAAATAATCATAAAAAGTTATAATAGATCATGTATATATCCTGAGGTTGGTACATAGGTGTTTATTCTATTCGTGGCATGTTATTAAAGTGTTAGTGGGTAGATTTAACATAATATTTTCAAGGATTATGTGTATTCCAAAAGTATATGTTGTATGACAATGTTATTCTCTCACAGCTTATATAATTTAATTAGCTTTTGATTCATGTATTTTTAACTTCCAATCATTATTCCAGGACTCGTGATTGTAATTTTTGAATGTTTGGGTATGATATATGTAATATATGTTCATTATAATTTATAAATATGTATATCTTATGATTTTATTAGACCATTTATTGATATCTATTTTTTTACCCATAATGATAATCTAGGCTCCACATTTCTTATTTGTACCATCCCTAGATTATTAATATGGGTTTTTGGGTATTTATATGAAAAGTATTAAATAAGAAGATCTTTTAGGGGAACATTGAAGATCATTCACCATATAAAAATATTTTATTCTATGTTTCCAAATAAACTAACCTTTTACGGTCCTATAGAATGTGATTATATAATTTAATAATTATTTATATTAAAATATTTAGTATTCATTTATGATAATCATGGGACATTACATTTTAAATAGCAGTTGTTCCTTCAATAAAATCTACAGTCGGTTTATTTATATGTAGAAATATGTGAAACCCCAGAAAATTAAAATTAATAAATAAATTTTCTAAATTTATGTAACTGAAAAGAAATTATTAAGGTATTAAAAAAATCATAAATTACATCATTATACGTCTTCTAAAAAATACATATACCAATCTTAGTTACTAATAGAAATTTATCTAAATTTTTCCTAAATTCACACATCTATCGAGAATGGATTTAATTTTTATTGTGATAATAGTTAACATATAAATTATTTATGTATTAATATTATATTATAATTTATTCTTAATCCATGAAATATTTGGTCTTAGCATGGGGATGTATAACATTTTATCAGGTCTACCAATGAGTGGTTTTAACCTAATAAGTAATTATGTATTTCTTAATATGGTTGCTGTTTATCTAATTTAGACTAAAATAACGTGTATGAAGTTTACAGTCATTTAGAATTTATCAAAGGTTGATAAATCTGATGTTCATATAGATTTCACCAAAATGTGTCTCTTGAGTTAACATTATAAATGTTAGTCTACAATGGATTTTCAAACCTAGCATTTATTAACTAACTTGATGTGAATAGTAAATCAAAAACTAATAAAAGTAACCATGTGGTAACAGTATATGGATATTCAAATGGAAGAACCTTTTATTAAAATAAATCTAAAATTTTCTTAAATATGCAAACCTATCATGTATAACATGACTTCTACCTGGTATATTCATTGGTCCTATGAATTTTTTGTCTTTCTCATTTTATGAATTAATTTTTACTAATCTATATAAGGAAATTGATTATCATAAAGAGGCAAAAACCTTATTTAGGTTTTCCACTCTGTGATATCCAACTAACGATTATTTGTTTCTTCCCTAATTTTATTTTTAGGACTTGTGAACTATACATAATTTCTATGTTAGAAGATTAAAGTCATATAACATTGAACAAAGGGTGGCTAAAATTTATGGTTATAAATATCAACATAAAATATGGTCTAAAATTCAACTATTTGGATAAAAATCAACCAATGTGAATGATATACCCACCACCAGTACGGAAAATCTGAAGGAATAGTATTCATGCTGTTTATGGATGTAATTCTCAGACATTGTTGGCTATCCATAATTACAGTTTTGATACAAACATTCATTTCCGTATAAATTTAAACAACATGGAAGAAAATGTTCGTTATTGGGTTGCTTTATTGATAATTTCATATTTTACTCAACATTAAAAAAGAATTAAAAATTAGTGAAAAAAGTATTATTTTTGGTGCGTGTAGAATGAAAAAAAATGGATTAACTCAATCAAATAAACTTATTTATTATTTAATAATAATAATATGAAACAATATACATAACAATATATTAAATTATAATTGTTTATAATTAAATGACAATGAATATGATATGACAAATACTAACCACTTTTGAATTTCATTATTGATAGTGAACCATTGGATATATATTCAAAGCATGACTAGTGATCATGTTTAAATAATTGGTTGCACTATAATATTTTAAAGGGAATATGGATATTGAACATATTTCCATCAAAAAAATACACCAATTTATTGGTATAGTATGGTCATATATTTGTGGTATGTTCCATTATCATGATGAAGGGGATCCCTTAAAATTATATACAATAGTTATAAATAGACCAGTAAGGTTTTTGATGGATTAAAATTCTTAATTATGGTATATTTAAGTTATCTATTCAATGATATCTGGAATGTTCTAAATCAAGTTTATATAAGGATAATTATTAAAAAATCATTGATAAAAGATTGTAGTGGATGGGAGGTTTTTTAATTAGATATGAATATGGGATTCACATGTCACATTATATTATATGATAATAAGAATAAATACATGAAATATTCTAGAAAATATGAGTTTCAACCTTTCAGTCTGATTAAAACAATAATTATAAGGTTAATTGACATAGTTAAACCCTTGGGTAAATTACATATTGGGATAAATAGAATGGTGTGGAATAATGTGATAGGTTTTAGGAATGAAGATCCTAATGTTCATTTGTTTTATCACAATACAGGACCAATGTTGAAATCTTAGTGATATTTGCCGAGCCAATATAATTGTACATTTTGAATTATGGGTGGAGAGGAATGAAAAATTTAGGATCAAGAGTAGGATAAAATATTCTGAAATCACTATGTATGATATTGTAATAGGAATCATTCCAAATAGAATTTTGGATAGTAATTATAAAAATATACAGCTTGTATAATATATATGGAAACATGGATATCAATGTGGGAGGTGGAGGGTTTCCTAGTTTGTGGATAAGTGGAAATCCAAAAAATGAATTGGTAAAAGATAATAACCATATATGAATTATGGGTTAAAATAAAATTAATTTACGTACAATCTTAAGATTTAATAACTACTTTTCTCTATATATTCTATTATAATAGGAATCCAGCCACACTTATATCTATTAATGGGCATGTTCTCATGAAAATTGAATAGCATAGACATGGCGTTTAAATTTACCACAAATTCTAAAAGTTCCATTGAATATATTTTATATCATTTAACGTGTCAAGGTATGATTTATATAGTTAATATGAAATATATAATGTAACTAAAACTATATTTGGATATCTTGGTGGCATCAATTTTTCATCTATTGAACAGTTTATAGAGGAATCCGGATGTGAATTTATATGGAAATAAACTAGAATATTTTTTAATAAGAAATGGTATAAATAGGAATGTTATAGTGAGTCCCAAAATAAAAGAACTATAGATACCTTTGTATCCTGTAAGAATAAGAATAATGACACATCTTATTATACCAAATATATATTCTTTTTTTTTAGTTTTCTGAAAAAAAACTCTTTGATGAATGATATCAACATATCCATTAAATATCTATTAAAATGGGGCTCTTATAATGTCAGGATCTAGAATAAGTAATATTACACTGTTCAAGTTCAAAATAGGACGAACCACTCTATATAGTTTCTTGTCATGTTAGATAGCCCATTGACTTATTAAAGATCATAAGGTAAGGACTATAAACCATGATGTTTATGGTGATATGGTATAGGAGTTATGCCATGTTTTTTAGGTTTATGTATAAAGAAATATTAAATCTGATATGAAAATATCATTTAATGTAATTATTAAGAATCATTTCATTAGTGGTAGGAGTGATTCACTCTCCATATTTTTTTTACAATGAATTATACTCTAGTAAATTATAAGTTATAAGTGTTTTGTGGTCTTTCTCATTAGGATTCTAAATTTTTAGGTTTATTCATTGGTATCATCACTATCTTTAATGTAAATGAAAACATTTCTCACAAGAATGATAGAAGTGAGGAATTATTTTTTAAAACCAATTCTGCTTGATTCTGATGGACACTATGGTTATATATGGATTGAATCATTTTCTCATCAAATTATTCTTACATTCTCAATGAAATTTTTGGTCATTCATATTTATTATATTAATCAAGAACAAGTATGAAAAGGTGAGGGTAAAAAAACCTCAATGGTAATAACTACTTCAGTGATGTAATCAATAGAATATTATATCACATATATAGTGATACACAGTATAGTGTAATAATATCTTAAATTTTTGAGATACTATTATCCTTTTATCACATCGTATCATTAAAATCTATCTTTTAAAGGAAATTTGATAAATCCTTATTTAATTCATAAATTTTTTTCAGTAAAATCTACATAATATCATGGGAATTATGGGACTATATTTTTTTTGAATATAACTTCTTCATCTCAAATTGATGGAAATCTATACATTTACAATTATATAAGTGTGAGTAACTCTAAAAATATTTATGATAATGTACATTGAATAATAAATAATGGAATTTTTTATTACCTCCTTCGATATGGATTCATCATATTTATAAAATAATATGGTGGTAGTGTTGATGAACATGAACTCCCTAACAATTATCGAAGGCTAAAATAACCACGACATATATTTCACATAAAGTGAATGATCATTAGTACTTTATTCCATGAAGTGACTTTGAGGGTTGATGGAAAGATTTCATAAACCTAACACTCAATAAACTTCCTTTTGAATGCCATATAATCATGCATCATATATTTATATAAAAACATAAGTCACATGATTATTTAGTGATCCTAGTTTCTGTTTGATATTTATCACATGACTCAACATTAGATTCTTATATAACTATGAGGGTATATTCTCCTTTAATAATCCTATGAATGACACTCTCAATACCTCACTTGTATAGGATCATCTAGGAGCGTGTTCCATAACAGGGGAAAATTTTTTGTACATAATTTTGAATTTTTTATTTATTAGTTGTATCTGTTTGAAAGACCCTATTAAATGTAAAATAAATTTTCAGGTATATTCAATTAAATTTTTCTCTATTTGGTGGAGTTGATGATCTAATGTGGGTTAAGGTGATATCAATATCCGTATTGATTATATTAATTTTTTAATAATGGAGATCTTACTTCTCTTATGTGTAAAATTTATTATCAATTCATCTTGATCTTGGTTGGAAAGAGTTATGAAATGATTATCAAATTTTTCTACATAATAATTGTGTTGTCAAATAATATAAAATTGTATCACATCTAAGTGATATTGTTAAATAAATTAACCTGTGTGATCACAAAAAGGCATAAATTATTATTTCATAATATAACAATCTCTCATTGATCACTTTGATCACTTACTCTAATAGACCATTTACATTTAATTTAGAAAAAATTATATATAGATACAATTCCAAGAACATTATAGTGGATTGTTGTAACACATCAATTATAGTGCACCTATATAAAGGAATAAAAGATTATGAGAAAAAGATAATTATTCTAAAGAAAAATATAATTTCTAAACCAAATTAATTTATTTTTGGGTCTCTAATACTTTTTATGATTGGATTTCTAGAAGTCCATTCATAGAACTATTCGTATGTGTGGGATTCCTTAAATAAATTTAATACCATTTCATCATTGATATATATAGAAATTGGTAATTCCACTATGTAAGGATTTTCTATAGAATAAATTTTGAAACATATCAATTTGTTGTTGCATAAGTGATAATTATTAGGTTAATATTTTGAAGAATAACACCTTATATTTCTTATAATATAGTAAATATATGATGGATGAGAATATACTTCAATTCATTGATACAGGATAAAAAAGCTAACATTAGAGTTCTATGAGTATTAAGAATGCTTTTGTACCACATAGATCGAGTAAAAAAATTTCTTTTCTGTTTTCATATAACTACATTCATACTAAAATTGTACAAATATTTTAATAATAGATAGTTTCTTTTCTTTTATTATTATTCTTGGAAGAAATATCACCAAGAGATAATTTAAATGAATACATGTAAATAATAAGTTTAAAGCCACCCATGGTAGGCATTAACATGATAGGATGTGACACATGTTTTAATGGTAATCAAATGGACTATGGAAATATATATCCCATCGATTATTTTAATCGTTATTAATTATAATTTTGAAGGATAAAAATTCCCCTAAATAAATTCTAATGAAATTATTAATGTAGTCTATGCATCCCTACAGTCATCTCATTTCTTGATGATTTTTAGGATGATTCATTTTAAGCATCACAATGATTTTCATTGAATCAAATTAAATACAATGATAATAGGCAACAAATCCAAGGAACTCTATGGATGTAACCCAATTGTGTATGTAGTTCCATTAATCTCATGGTTTTGTGAATAGATTTTGGATAACACCATTTCAATATTATTAAACTCATATTAAAATTTTGTTACTTGACAACCTGATTATTGATATAAAATTTACAGTCATTCTAATGAGAGATTTCAAGAAGCGGTGCATTAATATTTGATAAATATATTTAGAAATAATTTACCAAAAATAAATCACACTATAATTTTATAATCCATATTTTAATTTTTAGTAAGTATCACATTTGTATTTTTGGGATATTAAGATATTATTTTAGCAATAAATTAAAATCATTAATGGGAGGGGTTCAAATCATGTCATTGCGTCAATCATATATTACAAGATTGGAACATGGAATTTATCCTTTGTAAAATCATGACTTAAGTCTCTAAAGATGATGGATACATTTTTCCCACCATTTTCCATAATGTGGATAATTACATATTTCCATTTGGTAACATGACCCTAGATATAAAATTGTGTTTAATTATATTATCCACCTCAGCCACAACATTGGCACAATGATATGGATTCATAATTCATAGTACTTATTTAGAACAATGATGGAAAAATGGATTAAGGAATTTATTGAAAAGTAATTACGGATCAAATTCAAGAAATTTTTTATACCTATCAAAATATATACGTCTATTTTTTAAGGAATATAATAATAAAAAATGAATTCTTTTGGATACATGAATATACTAGTTAGACAGGGTTTTAAGTACTCTTTTATGCCTAAATTAACTTGTTTATGCTCATTAATAGTAGTAGAGGCTCCTTATTCAAAAGAAAGCTAGTAATATCCATGTTATTTCCCATTAATATTAGGGTTTGGATACATATATTATTTTTGATATTTAGGTGGCTTAATAAGAATATCATTATAACTATTGGTATTTTACTCATTAAAAGTAGGTGATGGATCCTTATGATCGATGAATACCATGTCATTATAAATGAATGCCCCTAGTATATTCATATTATATTAGTGATATATCTTTATCTCATTAAATTTTATCATATCTGTTGATTGGGAATTAATTAGACCTTTAATTCTCATATATATTATAAATTCTAAGATCAAATTTCAAGGGATATAAAATAACCCATTCCCTTTAAGATGGATATGGTTCTATTAGCACATTTTCTATCCGTCATAATATAAAAAAGGGATCATGGGATATTTCCCCTTTGTTCAGAGGATAATAAGACTATCTAAATTAATATTTTATAATATAATATTATATACGGGGAGCAAGAAACTTTAATTTTCATCATTATAAGGTCTAGCAGTAGCAGTCCCCATCCCAGTAGGGCAAGGGCCTATGTTGTATCTTATGTTTGTGAGTATTTTAATGTTATCTTATACTTCCCTACATCAATGAATTGAGCTTCATAGTAGTAAAAACGTAATTTTTACCACAAATTATTCTATTTATAATATTGAATCAATATTTATTTAAATAATGGTATGAATATGTAATTGATAAATGGTAATGTGGCTATAGACCTATCTAAATGTCATTGAAAGTGGCGAGTTGATAGAAATATTTTAAATCAGAGTCACGCATAAGTTCCTTTAATTGGGTTTTCATTAAGATGTTTCTCAAGTTTTTTATCACACATTAATGTTCATAATGGATTATTATGTCGTTAGAGATTAAGCTGAATCAGTGTAACATTTTAACCATATTAATTTATCTTTTTAAATCCCCTATCACAAATCAAACCATTTATGTTAGTTAATGTAATATATGGATATTCATAAGAATTATCTTAATTCATTCTAAGAACATTTAATACGAAATTTAAGAAGGTGTAATAAGCAATTATTCTTACAAGGTTTAACACTAATGTGCATAAATAATCATTTTTCTATTTGGTTGGATCATGAGACATAGGAATACATTATATTAGAAACATGAATACAATGGAATATCTTATGAAAAGAACTTATTTTTTGACAGTATGTTCATTATATTGTCTTCTTCTAGGTTTATGTCTCATGACTTGTATTATATACAATCTCTAGAATGTGTATAATGGGTCCACCAAAAATCCATGTAAAATATTTTAATACTATTTTGGATGTCTATACATGAAAAAAATATGATCATCATCCAAAAATTAAGAGTATATAACTATTTTTGTATTTTTTATGTTATATATGTTTTCCTTGTCCTTAATCCCTATCATCATGGATAATGAATACTAAAAACTGATCTAATATGTAGCATGCACGTCATATTTCTTCTAACATTTTCACTTGATGGTAGTAGTATATTGTGGTAGGAAATTATTCCTTCTTCTCAATTCAACTATTCATTTACACCGAACAAGAAATATCCTCTTAAAAAACATCTCAATCATGTTATATGAAATGTGGATATCATTGGAAAATTTATTCTCTTTATTATACATAAACACATAGGTTCCTCTCCTCTTAAACATCATAAAAAATTCAATTTGATACAGTGGATCTTCTTTTTTGGTTCTCAATATTGATTCTCTACGATAGATACACCATTTTCTTCTAATATATATTTTTTCCATAAAAATCACATCAGTAAATCATTACATATTTAAATATATAAATATTATTTTATTTACTGTAGGATGATTTTATCTTCATTATCATTCAAACCAATCATGCGTGACTCAATATTTTAATGTAATGTAATATTTATAAGTATAAAAAATAGTCAACTCAAAAAAAACCATTAATATATAATTCATTATGGATTGAATGTTCACAGGCATAAAAACATGTTAAATTAAAACTCACATCATTGAATTAATTTATTTAAAAAAACACATGCATGGGACACCATGCATTAGACCATGGAATTATTGTGTCTAATTTATTATCATATTTAAATATATATATGTATAATTTATTCCTCAATGTTAGAAGAATAATATTCATACATTACAGTCATCATGGTGTGGTCCATAGTCTTCATGGTGTGATTATATCTCTATTATGAAAAAATTATTCAAATGTTATATTAACCTCAAATAATCTACATGATGTGATTTTATTCTCTATGGAATATAGATCACATCCCATGATTGAGTCAATATCCTTAAGACTAATATATTTTATTATATCTCTATTTTCATTGTCCCGACTTTGAATATGATAATTTATCGTTATATCTTCCAATAAATCAACTCAAAAAAAATTTCTAATTGGTTGAACCTTACACATTTCTGTATGTTTCATGCCTCCTCTAAATATTTATCTCTCTAACATAATACTCTTACATAAGAAGTACATACTCTTATGTTTATGTTTTCTTTAACAAATTCATCTACATCCACTAAGAGACAAACTTATAAATCCTCCAAAAAAATCGTATGCACTAAGGTTACTTCAAATCCTTTTTCAATTATCAAAACTTCTGTATTATGTTACTATTTTGTATGACAAGAGTTACTCATATGTGTTCCATTCAATTTTTAATTTCATTGTTCACATTCTGAATGACACATATTTATTTTAAAAAATTCTTTTTCTAACCAATGAGAATGTTATTAACTTATTTAAATTTTAATATTCGGTTAAAAATTAACTTTTAGACCTCATGAGATTTTTTTTATTTTTATATGTGTAAGAAAATTACATTTTTATACACCTATATTTACTATTACACATAGAGTACTTATATAAAGTAACTAAATTATTATAACTTCTTATTAATAAATTTTTTATATTAGAGACTTCTAAAACCTAATCAGATAACCCTCTCTTTAAATAAGCTCGTATTATATGACATTATAGATGGAATTATCAGAATAATTTGAATCCACATTATCTTAAATCAAATTCCTTATAATATTTAAATGGCTGTATTTTATTATTTCAATAAAACATCACTTCTTATTTAATTCTATATTTTTAAACATATTATTAAAATGATAAACAAAGATACATTTTGTATTAAATATAGTTTCCTTAATGATAACTAATCATATAATTGGATTCTAAATATTCAATCAACTTTTTAATTTGTTAATGACATATCTAAATTTTATTATTAGATATCATCTCAATATTTTAAAAACTATTACAGGAAATGTATTTTTTTCTACATTACTTCTCTTTAACACATTAAAAACTATTTTTATAATCATATTACATATAATATACTTTCTTCAATATATCAATTCTAGATCTCCAATTAGAATCTCATCTCTACATTCTTTTCCATTCATTTATAAATTCAGAAACTCAATCATATTTTCAAATTTCTAAATAAGCAGCATATTCAATATTGACATTAATTAATTTGTAACATAAACACATTTAAAAAAAATAAAAACATATCATCATTAATAAATTATTGGTTCTTCAATCTCAGCATTTTATATTTTAAATAACCATTTCAAAAAAAGGTAATTTTTTTTCTTCTACCCCTTGTTGATAATAAATATAAAGGTGTTTAATTAATGAAAAGTATTTTAATATAATATTAAAGAATATAATAGGAAATTAAATATCACATTATACCATATAATTATATTTAAAACATGTGTCTCTTCATAGAAGTACAACATCATATTTTATATTGCAAAGAGCCATAAATTAACTCTCTCTATGTCTATGTGTGTGATGCTTGGGGTAAAATACTATATTGGTAAACTCAATGTTCAATGTTTTATAACCAAAACTCAACTCAAAAAAATCATCAAGGCATTCAGGTGCCAAATTTCTTTTCCCCATCTGGTCCAAATATTCAAACCATTATAAATTGAAATTATTTAGTCAACATATGAATGAGAAATTGTGATATTTATACCTTATCATTATTTTTAAGGTCCTTCATGAATTCAATATTTATAATGAAATAATAAAACTCAGAAAAATTTATCTTCTTATCAACTCTCCCAAATGATATCTACTCTAATAATCATTATCATGGATGTTTTCTCTTCAAATTGAACAACAATAATCGTTTGATACCAATTTAAGTGATCTGATGAGGATTTAAATGCTCCATGATATATGAAATTCCATAATGCATTTTTGTCAAAATAATCAAAAATACTCCCTTTTCATATATCAACTATAATTCAAATCATGAAAACTTATCCCCATAAATAACTAGAACAAAGGTGATGCTTCCATAAAGACATTATTGAATATAGTGAGGGTATAATATTTTTCTAAACCCAAAATTTCCATTATGTTTAGCTCAAAATTAATTATATATCATTATGTTAATTCATCATTCGACGTTATAGGATTTTTCTATCATGAAAAACATATATTTCATTTCTTTTTCAAATTTATTCTTAGTTAAAATTGGATTTAATACTTTAGAAAGAAATAAAGTTCATTATGATTGATCTAACTACCGAGAAAATTCCAATTTTGGTAAACAACTCATCAATGATTCTACAAGTACATGATTAGTCTTATTTTTGTATTTTCCCAACCTATTAAAATCAAAAATCATGATATTAGAATCTAATTGTTCTTTTTTCTTTGTGTTTTAATAATTATTTTTTTTCAAGTACTAATGTAATAACCTTGATTGGGATTTGACAAGACAATTTTTAGCATTAATATAGATTTTAAACATCCACAACGTTACCCTTCTTTGGAAACTTCAATAATTCAATTTTATCATGCATATCTTGAACCAAAACAATAATTTTAGTATTATCTTTCATTGATTCATAGTTTTATACTATAAATCATCTTTTATCACTAATATCAACGACATATTGTCAATTCTTCATGGTGTGACCTTTTATGCAGTAATAAGTGAATATCCACTTTAGTATAACATCTTGTTTATTTTTATTCTTAATTGTAAATTTATGATATAAATATTCATTATTTTAAACACTATGGTAGTCTTTTCATCCAATATTTTAGTCATTGTCATGTTTGGCCTTCATATATTGGATGTTTTTCATAGGATCTGCATTGACTCATATATTCATCATTCATATCTATTGATTTTTTGAAATCCCCATATTAGTTCTCAAAATTTCATAAAAATTTTGGGGCAGTAAAATTTTTTTCATCTATGAAATTCACTTTAGCATGATGGTTTTTCTCATCACTCATTTACATTTCCACATTATGTAGTCCTACCACATTAACACCCTGGGATTTTAGAATATATATTCTATTTTATAAAATTGATGTCTCTGATAGTTTTTTAAGCACACAATAATGAAATTATTCTCAAAAATTATAAAATTAAGCACATTATATGGTATTTAAATGATATATAAATTGTCTAGAAATGAAAATTCAATTATAAAATATTATTAATTATAAAGAAATTTTTTGATATATTTACTATTATAAATTATTTTTATCATATATGATTTAATTATAAAATTTAATATAATTAGTATGCTTCTAAAATAATATTATTTTAACATATATAAAATGATCCCATTGGTTGTCAATTTATTGGAAATTAAAATAAAATTATTTTAACATAAAAATATATATTTAATGAAAAACATATTTTATGAATAAAATGTATTTTAATATTATTATGTTAAATTAATCACTAGTGATTAATATTTTTAATGTAATGTTTTGATAATTTAGTATGAAGAATATATTAATTTTGAGCTTATGGTTGTTACTATGAATAAAATAAAAATAAAATATTTTTTAGAATTAAAAATACACATCCTTTAAAAATGACTTTTATATGTTTTACACGTGCATCATTGAAGTATTTTATATAAATATTATAAATCTAATATACTAGAATGTATTACATATTAAGTATCATAATAGTTATTAATATTTACTGAGTTCAGCTTAATTTTTTATTTTTGTAAATAGTAATTATGGTAAATGATTAACGCCTCACTAAAGTGTAAACTAGTTTAGACCTAGTTAAAAATTGGGGATAAGGCTTCCAAATCTCTTTGAACCATTAATAAATATTAGTCTATGTGTTTATTTCTAATAGAATCAATATAAATTATATAATATGGACATTTTTTCCATATTCTTGTGAATAAGGCATTTATATTATTTTATGTAATGAATAAATAAAAAATTTAATACAATTTATTTTAATATCTCAAATATGTTTTCATAAAAATAAAAAATATATTAGGGGTAATAAATGGTTATTATTTAATAACAATAAGTTATTTTATGGTATTAATTTTTTTTAATTTCTTCACGGTTATATTTACCTAAAATTCTTATGTATTGCTGATGTGATGCTTGTGCTAGCCAGTGATCAAATAATAGAAAATTGTTTTCAAAATATTAAAAGTTATATTTCTTATTACATAAACACTTTCATGATTATTATAGATCGAAATTACTGGTAATTAATTTTTAAATTTTTTAAATTATAATAACATGGTAATCATTCATTTTTAGTGTCAAATTATCTGAATAGTAAAAAAAATGACTTTATGGTTTTTTATAATAAATATTATTTTATTAAATGATTTAAAAATCATTAAAATTATATTATATCATTTTTATTTTAAATTTTCAATGATTTTAATATTTTTCACTTATGAGCCACTTTCCCACAAATAATTACATATTTTACCCTTAAACATTATGTATTTTGTTTTTCAATAGTTGAGGTTAAATGAGTTAAAAATGGGTTAAACAAAGAGAAATGTTAAAATTGAACATAGATTTCTATAAATATAATTGGATGAATTTATTTCAACATTAAACACATTCTATTCTAATATATATATTTTTTGATAAATTTTTCAGAACATAGAAAAATATTATATGTTAATAATACATTTATTTATAGGATTGTCACTATCCTAACATATAAATGTGATGCTCTATTCCTCCCATCTAAACCTTATATTGCTCCACTTAGATCAATATAATACTAATAAAAACTATTACAAAAACAAATTTCCAAATTTTACATGCTATGTTTTTTTTAAACTGAACCAAGGGTCTTTAATAAGAATGGTAAAGCAGATTTCTTAATGAATAGGTAATTGTCTTAAATGAATTCATTTATGATTAATTATCATTTTATATCATCAAAATTTTAATTAATAATATTATCATAGTAAAATAAATAAAATTATATAGATTAAATATAATTAAATTAATTGAATAACCACTTCATATTATTCATCCATCCTAATGGAAAATGAGAACATACTCATTAATACGTACAAACTATTATCTCCACAGCTGGTGTATTTTATTTTTCCTCATTATATCTCACGGTTGGTCATATATATATATATATATATATATATATTAATTATATTTCATTTTTTATAACATTATTATGATTTTTAAATATCAAATATTATATAACTTCTAACCCAATAATTTTTTATAAATGATAACATTGCCCAAGCATAGATGTGGATTACCACATCCATGATCCTATAAGATTTCTTTTATATTTTCTATTTATATATATTTTAATAATAATATATATATTAAAACATTATATATATATATATATGATAAAATTATCTTTGTAATAATTTTAATTAAAATTTATCTTTCTTTTTTTCCATCCATCGAAAATTTCAAACATTACTCATGTGTACATATGAACTATCATCTCGATGGAGTTATGTAAATTATTTTTCATCACCACTTCATATGAATGGTTGTAAAAGAAAATTAATAAATAAATATTATAATTATAACGTGACTAATATATTATATAATATGAAAACATTACCAAGGTGTCATGACCATAACCACTATTCCCAAACATGCATGAAAAAAAGAGAAGTTGACACATTGAACATTGATTTTAACAATGTGAAATTAATAAATGGTAGATAATATGTTATAAGTTAATAATATTTTAAAGGATAAGTATTAATATGTTTTTTAATTATCTTATAAAAAATATTTATTTGTTTTACTTGAGTTTAGGATCACTTAACAAGCATTTTAAGACATGAGGTAAGGGTTTCTAGTCTTACATTTTTTTTCTTTGATAAATATTCCTTATTCACCATTACATGATTTGAGAAGTATATATACTACCATTAAATGTATTATATTATTATTTTCATGATAATTATTGGGATTTAATAATAAATTTATTTTTTTGTCTTTCATAATGTTTTTATTCTGAGGTCACAATATTTAAAAGTGTACTTTGTCTCAATATTGATTCATTGGGACATGTTTCATGTTATTCATCTTTTGAAATTATATTGTTTATATACAACCAATTATATATATTATATAATCAATATAGTTATATTCAGAGTATTTAAATTTCAATTTTAAGATATTTATTTTAATTGTTTTATGATTCAACAGTTTCCATAGTGGTATGAGTTTTTGTTACAATAATATTTCCTTTCAAGATTATCTATGATAACTTTATATTTTAGGAAATTATAAAACATATATCCCTTAAACCCCATATTAATTATTATCTATTATTAATTTATAGGGTTTTCATGTTTTGATCTCATTCTCATCTATTTATTACATAAAAAGATAAATAAAATGTTTTTTTACTAAACTCCAACCTTCTTTCCTATTTGTTCAACAAAAAGATTCTTCCATATGCTTTTATTAAAAATATTTAATGAAATTTTTTACCTATACATAATTTTTTAATGTTTGTTTTCAATAACATGGAATTTATTTATAGTGGTTTAAAATTAATCTTCTAAATAGATTTCAAACAAGTTATTTTTTACTTTTTCTAAAATTGAAGAAAGAAGATCCTTATTCAAATAAATATGAGATGACTAGATTTTCTGATTATCGTGAACATTAATTTAAATGATTATTACATTACATATTCTCATGGTTATTTTAAATGAAATTATCTTTATTAATGTTCTATAGATTTGTAATTTTTAGTAGTATCAAAAGAAAATAAGATTTTCTGCATTTTCAATGAAATTCCCAAATGAGCATTTATAGTTATTTTTATTATTGGTCAATATCATTTAATGATTATTAAACTTCCCTTAGGATATGATAATATTATACAACCCATGTTCCTTCTCCAGATATATTATGGAGAATATTTTTCAAGGATGATATGATGAATAAAATTTATTCCCATTATGTTAATTACTAATTGTGAAATCATTATGAAACCCATTTCACTTACATAGGTTTACCAAATTATGAAGTGAATAATATTTAATCTATGAATATTATGATGAAATGAAATATCAATATAAAAGATACATGTCATGATTCTTGATCATTATTGATGATAATTGGAAAGACCTATATTTTTGTCAATTATTTTGTTATTGTGATAGAATTAAATATATTGAAGTTTATTATAAGAGACAAAGATGTTTACAAAATATAATTAAATTCTAATATTTGAATGATTTTATTAGAGGGAAGTTTCTATAAATTAATTTATTGAATAATCATTTTTATGTGATTCCATGAAGGAAATATGATATCCAAAAATACAAATATGGTTTATCCTTACTTCCAATTATTTTTAATGGTTCCTCTTAACCATATTAATTTGACATGGTTCATTATTGATGAAACATATGACTATTTTATTATGTTAACTATTTATTCCATGAAACATACATTATAATCATGGTACTAATGGATATAAATTCTCTTATCATATTATCATTCACTTTTATTATGATAACATACCCTTATATATATCTTATTATCACATATTTTAATCAATTTTTATCTCTTATGTTTACCCTTATAGAGAATATAATATCACTATTAATGTTTCTTACATTTCCCAAGGTTATTAAGATTGATTTAAAACAATACATATCTTTAAGGGTATCTAGTATGGATAGTTTTTTCAGATATGATTAAGTATTCTTATAGAAAAAATAAAATCATGTTATGATGGGAAAAATTCCACTTGGATGAGAAAGTCATGTGTATTATCACATAAATTATTTTTTATAATTCTCTAAAACTATAAACCTAAATTTAATTGGATATGTAACTAACTCAATTTGGGATTTCAATTTTTTGATAATGGTTGGATAAAACTAGGTATTTTTTGGTATCAAGCCATTGTGTTTAGAATATGTTTTAAAACCCGATCTAGTAATATCGGTCTCAGGCTATTTTATATAGTTTTAGAGATGGGTTTAGATAACATTAGAGGATATGAAGTAATCATATGAGGATAATTTAAGAGTTAACGATACCATTATGGGTTGATAATTTTAAGTGTTATTATATGATCAAGTCTTGATTACCCTTTTAAGGATTTATGTTATGCGATTTTAATGTGATTAATGAATCTTTTGTTAAATTTCTATTAGTTTTTTATATTTTTTATATGATTCCTTTATGATTAACATCTGATTTAGTATATTAAGTTATTTTGTAAAAAACATGATCGATACAGAAGTTAAAATAATCATATAACCTTTATGGTTAATAAATTAATTTTGGATGAGATAATTATAGTTTATAGGATTAATTGGTCATTATATTTTGGTGATATATGTTTAGAAAAAAAAGGGATTGAATATTTTTTGGGGACTAAGTGGTTAAATTTATTTTTCAATAAGGTCATTGTATTGGAAACATTATATGACTACATAAACTAAATACTATTTCGTCTAGAATGGGACATTAATTGTGGGACAATGATTGATTATATTTTGGGAAGAATATATTTTTAATTGTGGTTTTATAAAGGATAATTTTATTTTGTGAAATTTTTAGTATAGTGTAGATAATATATGATTTGGCTGTATACACGTTTTGTGTGTGTCTTTATGAGTGATTAATGTCATTTAAGATAATCTTTTATGTTACCCTTAGAAGAATATGTTATCAGAAATAATATATATTGGGTTTTGAATATGGTTATGAATATTATGGAATATTTATAAGGTTAATTATTTATGAAATTATTAAATTTTCAATCATTTTGTTATTCTTAAGGTTTCAGAGATTTATTTATAAGGTTTTATTCATATTAGATTGACATGTATAAACCATTCTGGTTTTGGTTGATGGTTTAAAACAAGATGAATAATTTTCTATCCTATTATACATATTTTGATCTATTCAAAGATAAATTTAAATCCTTAAGAATGAAAAAATAATTAGTTTTATTTATCTTATGACAATAATAATAGGAGGAAGACTAATAATAACACACCCAAATAATGAAATCGTGGGAAGAAATAAATAATTATATTCTCTCAAAATAACCATATGGATTGTAAAATAATAATAAAAAATTATATAAAGAGGAAGATAAATATTAAAAGTCCATCATGGAAAATTTTACTTAGAAATGAAGTTATTATTTATGAATTCATTCTTAATTATGATTATTTCAATAGTAAGTTCAATGAATAAGATTTTTTTTGTAAATGATATGTTTTTTTTATCTTAACATAGATGATATTAACCTTTTCAAAAGTAAATATTATTTACATGGATTAAAATACAGTTCTTTAGATATGATAAATTTACATTACACTCCTTATAATTGAATCAAATAATTTTTCAAAAACATTTTTTATTAAACATTATATAAAATTACAAGGATAAAATATCATTAGGGTGTATAATGTAGCTCTTCTAGATTTAAATATATATTTTCTATTTAATAAATTTTTCGAGCGTGATATGTTTTGAATCATTAAACCATTAAATTATGGTAATAAAATTTTAAAATGAATCATATTATATATAATATTTAAATTAAATATGAATTTTCAAAACACAAAATAGAATTCACATAGGAAAAAACTATTTATTCTAAAAAACTATTTTAAAATATTTTTATTATAATAATTCATTTAGTAATAAATATTTTTTCCAAAAATTTATTCATAGTATTAAAATCATAAATAAATATAATTTTAAAATATATAAAATTATCAATTGGTTATAAATTAGAAGAAAATGATAACAAAAACACCTGAAGATAAAAGTAGATGTTTTCTAAAAAACTTCTCTAATGTGTGCCATGTGTTTTTTTCATAGTAAATTAAATTAACAAATATTGATTAATTTTTTTTATTAAGACATCATATAATTTATTCATTAAAATATATTATAATTCATTAAATGGTTGTTTCTAGGCTGGTAATGGGAATAAAATCATTTTTATGTTTAAAATATATATTTTCTCAGAAAATAAATTTGAAGAGTTTTGTGCTCGAATTTTAAAATTATTCTCTTCCACTTATAGAAATTTAATATTTTAAATTTATCCCATATTTATAATGATAATATGTAATATTATTTATGATTTAAATATAATTTTAGTTTATAATTAATAATAACCATGATAAAAGTTTAACACCTTGGTAAAGTGTAAAATAAGAAAAATTAGATCAAAATTCCAGGATCAGACTACAATGTCTCTCAAAAACATTAATTAATAACATTTAATTTTTTTATTCAATCATAATAATTGAAATTTTGATAATATGTAACATTTTTACACTTTAATGATATTTTTAAATTTATATTATTTTAATTAATAAATAATTACAAAATGCAACTTTATTTTTATTAATATTTCTAATCTGTTTTCATTAGAATAAAAAGATGTTATGAATGGATGTAAATAATTATTGTTAATATTAATAAATTATTTCTATGAAATTAATTTATTTTTTATATTTCTATTGGTAAATTTACCTATAAATCATATGCATTGTTGTGGAAATTCTTGTGCAAGAGTGAAAAATTCATGAAAACTATTTTAAAAATATTAAAAGTGATTTATTTAGTATTAGTTAAATTATTTAAATATTATTATGGATCAAACTGAAATTCAAATAATGTCTAAAATATTAAAATTATATTTCCATTGTAATATTTATGTTTTTAAATTCTATTTATTTGAATAGTTATGAAAATTACTTTAATGATATTTTCTACTAAAATATATTTATTTAATTTTAAAAATAGAAAATAATTATATTTTTTCGAATGAATGGGAAATGATTGGTAATATTTATAATTTCTTACTTATGATCCAATTAACCATTTTGGATAATATTATACACCCCTAAAGAATAAGTATTTTTTACAATGATTAAGTTTAAAAGGTCTAAATAGGGGAATAAAATAAGTGATAATGTTCAAAATGCCACAAAAACATGTATATATCTTATTTGATTAATTTATTTAAAACTTATAAACCTAATAAGATCATATATGTAACTTTTAATTCATTTTATAGTAGTTCTAATCATATTATATGCTAATATTTCGGGAATTTACAAGACTACCACCCACGTCACTTATAAATGGACGCCTCCTCTTCTCTATTCTACATACCTTATTGATCATATAAGATAAAATTTACCTAAAAACTATTATAAAAAATAGTATAAAATTTTTTTAGGTTCTTTTATTCATAAAATATCATCCCAACGAACATTTATAAAAATTCATAGAATGTTCCTCAAATAATAGGAAATAATCTTCCCTGAATAATTTTTATGTTTATATTTTATTCATCAACCTCCAAATATTCAATATCCATATTAAAATATTGAAAAAAATAATGTTATATTATGTAAATATTATTATGATAAAATAATAACCATTACTTATTTAACATCCACCACAATGGAAATTCAAAATGTATTTATGCATACGTACAGACTACAATCTTCAAGACAGAAACATTTTATTTTTCATCACTACCTCTCATAATTGGTTATATATAATTTTTTAATTATAATATATTATCTAAATAAATTTATTAATATTATTCAAATATAAAATATTATATACCTTTCAACCTCTAGTAACATTATTTGTCATATGATAATATTTCTTGTGCTAACGTGTGGATTACCACCTCCACAAAGCGATTTGAATTGTTTTCCTTTTACCAATTGTTTTGGGAAATTAAGATATATTTAGTTAATATATATTATATAATTAAGATTATTTGGTAATTATTTACTATTTAACCTACTTTTTTCATCTATCGAAAATTGAAAACATCACTTGTATGTACGTACAGATTAAATATCTATAAAGTGGTGTAATTAACTATTCATAAATTACAAATATGAATAGTTAAAAAATTCTATATAATGAATATATATTATATTTACAAAACATTTAATACTTTGGAGAAGATTAATCCATGGTGAAGGTGAAAGGATTGATTCCACTATACAAAAAATGATTGAAAATGGATCAAATATAACCCAAAACATTGATTTTAATGAACTAGTAGTAAATAGGTGATATGATGTAATAGGTTTGTAATTAATGTATGATTAGTATGAATTAGGTTTTGATAGAGACTTATAATATTATAATATTTATTATAATAGAGTTTAATAGAACTTATGAATAATTAAATAACATGATTTTATGTTTTTTCATATCAAATTTATTTTTACCAGACATGTGTTAGATTGAATACATATTTATTTTTTGTAGTTTTTATACATCTAATGAATTTATTTTATAAAAAAATTAAGGAAATTTTTTATTATTTGAGAATACATATAATTGTTTTCCTTTCATGGTGTTTTGATTCATATATTTTCAAAACTATAATAGTTCATCAACTCAATATTATTTTATTAATATGTATTTCATTTTTTCCGGAGTTTTCATTTACATTATATATTCGAAAATCGATATATTATATAATGGATATATTTATATTCATATTATTTAATGTTCTTTTCTCTCAATGGTTTTTTGTTTCATAGGTTACCATATCAGTAATAGATTAAGTTACATTTTCATTAATTTTATAGGATTATCTATGTTAAATATCTATTTAGGGAAATCATATAATATTTATCATTCAAAACCCATTAATTTTTTAATCCTATGGTTATTTCTGTAGTTTTAATTATTCAATTCATTCTCTTATCTAATGTACATAAAATGCTTAATAGTCATGTTTTTTAAAAAAATATAAACTTATTTCCTCCTCATTTGATGACATTTTTCATACATATTTTTGTTATCAAATTATGTTGGGGATATATTTATCTTTATATGAAATGGTTTATAATTTTAAATATCTCTACCCAAGAATTTTTTATAATTGTTTAAAAGTAATCATCCTAAGATGTTTCTAAACAAATATTTCCACTTTTTACAAAAGTGAGAAAATATTGTTCACTTTTAATGTATATGTCATGATCATATTTTCCAACCATATTGACTATTAATTTCTATGATTATAGCTATATAAGTTTCCATGGATTTTTTAAATAAAATTATTTTTTACTATTTTGATAATTTTTACATTTTAATGGTATTGAAATAAAATTTCAATTTTATTATTTTTGAAGAAATATCTAAATGATCTTTTTATGATATTTTTATTCAATGTCAACATATCTTAGGGATTATTGTTCTTCATAAGGAATAAACTATTCTAATACTATAAATTTTCTTTATTTAGATTTTATGTAATGATATCTTTTATTAGGGATTCTATGAAACCCAATAATTTCTTATTGTTTATTAATGTTATAACTAAATCATTATGGAACTTATTTCCTTTCTAAAAGATTATAATATTATAAAGGAAATTATGGGTTTCTCTATGAGTTTTATGTTGAACTATAATTTATATTTATTTTATTCATGATATGATTCATGGACATTTTCAATGATTATGGGTGATCCCAATATAGCTCATGGTGAAGGGTGAGCCTAATATTTATCATGATAATGGTTGAGCCGGATATAGTTATCTATTCCATTGGGTAATGTGATACATTTAACTCGATATAAGTTACTTATATGAGACAATAGAGTTTAATAAATATATAAAATCTCTAATGGATGACGGAGTTAATTGGATGAAGTTATTCATAAAATAATATTTCACATATCCAATTTTGGTTTTTCTATAATTAATGTATTTTTTTCTAATATACTATCATTATTGCAGTCTGATTTCTATATTTTTTAAGTGTTTTTTGTGAATTATTCATTTGACATGGTTTGTGATTATTCAATATTGTAAATATTGTATTATGTTATTGATTTATATAATTATTAATTTTTTATAATCTATGTTTTTATTGATATGAATTCTCTAATGATATTCCCAAGAAGGTTTATTATTATCTCATACCCAAATAAGTATCATATTCATCTTTATGGCAATCTATTAATATATCATATATTTACCCTTGATGGTTGTTCGATCTCACTGTTAATTATGATTAAATTTCCCTAGGTTATCAAGAATGATATTTTGAATAATATTTCAAGGAGGGTGGCATGGCTCGAAAAAAAATTTCAATATTTTTAATTCCTCTTATGGAATAAGAAAATCTAGGTATAATGCATATAATGACTATTTATTGATAAGGACATGAGTTTTATTGAAAAAAGGGTTTTCATTAATTATCTAAATATCTCCCCATGAATGATTTTAGCTATATTAGTGAATCAATTTGTAGGTTTGGTTTCTTAATTATGGTTAACTAAAATTGGGTTTTTTCATTTGTTATCAAGGCTGTGTGTAAAAAATATTTTTTTTGCACAAGATATGGGTGGAAGAATATTGTTCAATCTCATCTACCATATATATATATTCTTTTAGTATGATAACATAAATAGCCTTGAAACAAATCCACTTATATAACCAAAATATTCCAATACATATAACTATTTTCACTTTATTATTATTTTATACATATTTATAATCATACTATTTTTGGGTCGCACAAATATTCTTTTGAGTTTTTTTGTGTGAAATGATGATTATAATTTTCCTTATATTTAACCTTGATGCAGTTGTGGATTTTTAAGTAATCATACTTACCCATATTTCTAAATATTTGGATTTTAAACCTCCACTAGAATATGATAGTACATTACTAAAAAAATAAATTACTATAGCATGTGTTAACCTTTTCAATGAGCTTTCATTAAATTTTTCTATGGAAGATATCAATATCCTTTATCAATTTATGTTAGACTTTATGAAGATAACACTATTAAAAAATACTTTTCCTAGTGCTTCACTTCTAAGAGGTTTGTAAATATTTTGATTGAATACTTTCCATATTTCTCAAGAAAACCTTTAACTGAAGATGTTTTAGGTTTATAATGTTATTATGATATTCTAGTAAATTCTCCCTATCACTATATTATTTCAAAAAATTATTAATTTGGTTAACATACATCTTATCCAATTTTTTAAATAATTTTCAAGGTCCTTTTCAGTTTTATATTTTATATCAATAATGAAATTCTTGATATCTTAGAATCATTATTATTTTCCTCAAATTCATGAATATTTTGTTTACTAATTTATTTATAATTAAAATTCTCATCAATGTGGAATCTCAATGACTCCTCAACCAAATAATTTTGTTTTTCTAATAATCAATAAGGATTTCTCCTTGAAGTTTTCTTCCCTTGATGAGATAGTTTCATTTTTGTAACTAAATTAATAATTATTTTTATAGAATCATCATTGACAAAAAAATGATTTATATTTATTAAATTTTTTAATATATATACATATATATGTAAAAAAACTAAAATAAATCATCATCATGTTTTATCTAACCTCAAAATATGGGATATAGATTTATTTTATAAAACCATTATTATTATCTTAAATATAAATTATACTAGATTTATCTTAAGGATCTTAATATATATATATATCTCAACTATTACCACTTTTTTATCTTTAAATAGTTTTTGATACCCTTTCACTTTTCAATTCTTCCTCTGCTAATGAGGCCCGCTTTTCTTCCTGTTCTTCATTGTTTTATCACAAACCTCCAAATATATATTGATTGGAGTGGAATATAAACTTTCCATCATAATAACATTATAATATTTACATTATATTCACTTTTTGTATATGTAAAAAACAAAATAATAATAAAATAGTAAATATATACATAGAGGACCTGGTTAGTATTGATACAGATTAAATTATGAAATATACTATACTTACACTTAGGATAGTGTGAATCAGTGTTTCTATTTAACTAAAATGTTTTATAATATTAATTAACCACTCAATATACAAACATATATTGTCAATTACAATATTAAATTTCTATTTTTATTATTATACTTACTGCATTGTCACCCGAAATAAAATAGAAACTAAGAATTCACAACATAAACTAGTTTTTATAAATATTATTCCCAATCGAGGTACCTAACCCATATTACAATTCTGTGGAAGATAATATGTATGCATACATTATTATTATTAAAGTGAAAAATTAAATCCCCTCTGCGAGTCGTTAACTCTCTATAGTACTATGGACAATCAATATTTATAAAAACAAAAATATACTATTAAATTAATTAAATTATAGTAAAGTTAAATATTAGGATAGATCCATAGGGATGAAGGAATAATTTTATTAGTAATTAAAATGATTAAGTTTATTAAATTGAGACAAAAGGTTAGAAAATATTGATTTTATTGGATTTAATAAAATTAATATTGAAGGCATATAAGAATGATTGATTGGTGTTGTGGTTGGATTTGGAATGTGTGCTATAGTTTTGTAATTTTTGGGATCAGGTGAAATTGGATTTCAGAAAGTATTTTTCCTAATTCATTATGATTTTCAGATATGAGATTTTTAATATAAAATGGTACTCATATTTGGATACCATTTTAAAACCAGATTTCACTTAATGTTGAAAATGGTCATGTCTTCTTTGGGATTGTTAGTTGTGTGATAATTATGTTACATTTAGATTCAATTATAAATTTTCATGATAAAAAATAAATATATTGATTGGAAGATGAAATTTAATTTTGACAAACCAAACACATGAGTAAAATAAATCAATCCAACAACAAATTCCCCTTCTATTTACATTACCCTTATAGTAGGCTGGATACCCCTTTATCATAGGTTGAGATTAATATAGGGAAGGATAAAATTAAAGATTAATGAAAAGAAATAAATGAACTTAAATAGGTCCTCACAGTTTCATTGCTGAGAGATTTTGTCTCAAAATATGAATTCCACTAAAAATGGCACGAATTATCTCTATTTATAGGCTCTGGATATGTTTTTCCTGACCCTTTTCAGGATAAGAAATCCCAAACAATGTCTTGTAATCCCAATTCAAAGTTTCCTTTGTAATATTTAGATCTACATTAGTCTTGTAGAATATTTTTACCATTGATTCATTTTACAATGTGTAATGGGGAATCAGAGCATGTAACATTTAATTCTTTAGATTCCATGAATCTCGATTTATTTCTTCTCCAAAAACAAATCTCAAAAAAATCATGTTGTGTAATATATTTACATGATGTATAACTGTATTTCAAAGAATATTTCAAGTTCATGACATGTCTTGGAAGTGTTATTCTCCAATATGGAAGTCATAATGTCTAATTGGATTATACAGCATGTGATAGGATTACACGAAAAATAATATTGTTGCTCCAATTTTCCAACTCATATTCCTTCTCAAATATCTGGTGTCAAGTTGCATCTATTAACTAACAGTGAAGAGGGATTTTTTTCTCTAAACTTCCCTTATTTTTATTCGTTTTACAAAATCTATTTTAGCTTTCATAAAAACATAAAAAAAATATAAAAATTCCAAATTTGGAAGGATTAATCATTTAAATACCGAAAAACCACACATTAGAATACTTTATAACGTATTCAAGAAATATAATTATCAATATAATAGGTTATAGTATGATGATCCATTATTTTTAGTCAATTGGTTTTTTATATTTTCTCTTAGTATTTAACAAATTCATAACATGTTATTTATATCAACTTCCAATAGTTTATAATGGATCCTCCCAAACCCCACAAACAAGATCTTTAAGACTAATCTGGTTAAAAATACATCTCTAAAAAAATTTCTTTATCCATAATGAATTGGTTTTAATCTATTTTATTCGTTTAGTAATGTATGTCTGTGGGCCATATCAATAATCTATATATTCGAGGACATTTACTATCATCGAACGCTTTTTTTGTCATGTACATGTAATCCTTCTTTTGAATTATTTTCTTAATTACATAATGATATCAATCATCTTCCATGATATGATTATATTTAAGGATTTCTTTCACTCCATCAACTACATCAATGTAGAGGTCACATTCCATGTAAATTTCATCTGATAGTCTCCTTTATATAGTCTAATTACATTATGGAAATTAATAATATTTATTAATTATTGAAAACTATTATTCTTCTATATATTTATTCCTATACAATATCAATTCAGTATATATTTACATATTTGAATACAGAATCATTCCTTGATAGATAAAGCATGAACATCTCCTAAATGATCAATATAAGATAACAACATTAATTATGAGGGTTGTATCCTTTATATTTAATTTTCAAGAATTATTTTTGTTCTTGTGGGTGTTCCAATTATTTTTAAAAAAATCATGGTTTTGGGGTTTGTTAAAAGCCCAAACTCCATGATTTTAGAGAAAATGGGTAAGTCACCCTGTTTGTTTAAATCATGCACCTAAGGCTTCACAATCTTTGTAAAATGTGTTGGGTGCTACATAGGTCTGCAAAGGTTCTCACGAGATATGAATGGTTTTCTAAAAAATAACACCTATCTATAACACTTTGTTAAATTTATGTAGTGGGTGAGCATGGTTTGTGTATGATGGAAAAAAATATGTGGGCAAATCATACCCCCTTTAATAATGGTGAAATTCCTATTTTTAATCATCATATTTTAAGTTTTAAACATCATTTTCCTATAAAAAATTTTATAGTACATATAATACAATTGACATCTCTCCCATGGCTATCCATGAAGGGATTTTAACTATGTTCTCTATTCATACTCTGTTTTGATTTCCATAGATTCTTTTAGATAGATAATGATAATCTCTTAAATTGTGTTACTTATTTTTCTAGTTTACCTCAACCCCATGAAGTTTATTTCAATGTGAGATAATATTCCATATTTTCCAGGTATTTGTCATATTAATTGATTTCTCCCATTATAGACCGAGTAATATCCCTGAAGATGACATAGATAGCACTACCCATATATGATATGTAAGCCTGTTATTTTTCTATGAATTATCTATGTTTGAATTATTTTCCATTATTTTATGTAGTATAAATTTCATTTGAAAACACTTAAATATTAAATAAATTACATGAATTGATATAATTGTTCATAGGGTACTCTTAGAAACTAAAATATTAGCATCTTAGGATGCATACCTTGACTCAAGCCACCCCTTAGGGTGAGTTTTCTATAAATGATTATGAAGATTATTCTTAACATGATTTTGAACCACCATATAGGGTGAGTTTTTTTGGCTTTAATAATAAAATACAGTTTGAATTTAATAATGTAATAATGTTATGAAATGTAATTAGGGCTTTCTTAAAATTTTTAAAAGAAGATTTATCCTAAATAAATGATGTTTCCAAATTTACTTGAATAAATTGGAAATGTTAGGGGTTAAAGTATTATCCATGACCATGCAACATTTCAGGACATGGGCAATATAATGCTCCTAGTACAAAACTCCTTACATGTTATTTTTTTATCCTAAAATTGATAAGCGTGTAAATGAATTTCAATACATTGAATGTGATATACAGTTTAATTTATAGAATACCTCGGATGAGATCATTAAGTGGATGTATTTGTATTTCCCAACGAGTGATACATGGTTCATTGAAGGATTACCTGAGATGTGATTAGAGAGGAATGTTATTATACCATGCCACAAGCCACAACTTCCTACCTATGTGGAATACCATGGATATGATCAAAGGTTTACTCTATTATACCATTTTGTGGGTGATACCTAGGTTCTTACAGAATTCCATGAATGGACACCTATGGTGACAAGTTTTTGTTATACAACTAGAGAATGACTGGGGATTATTTTTATATAATAACATTGATATGCTTAGGATGTTAACCAATTAAATTAATTTATGCGTCTACCAAGTCATGAACATTCTTGGGGTCTGTTTATGATATAAATACATGAAGTTTCTATAAAATCTTCAAAATCACATGTAGCATGAGAAATATGGAACCCCATATGATTAGGCATGGACACTTGGGGAATACACCTTTAGTCCTGTACATTACTATGTATCTATATATATTATCATGTATTTTCGTATTTATATATATATATATATGTATAATATATAAACATAACTCTATAATTTCATATATAAATATATGGTGACATCCATTCAATGATATTCCAACTCTGACTGATGTTGGTAGAGTTAGTTGGGTGTCCTATGAGGAACCAGATTTGATGTCATTTGTTAATTTATTTTTATACATTATTTATAACCTAAACATCACTCATTTTATATTAACATACAAAATATTTACAGGATTCATTGGTGATTCCCTATTGAGTATTTCTCTCCCCCAATTTGGGATACATATTTTTACTCAAATATGATTTATGGATGCAGGTTGGAACAAAGGGAATCTATTTGCCTAGGATAGTTAATTTTCTATGAGAGAATGGACTGTGGTAGAAGATGACTATGATTATGCTCATGATTCTATGAGATATATACTGGGGTCCATTGTTCCTTTACAAATTAAGTTGTATATGCCTTTTTTTATGCTTTTGTTTATTTCAGTTTTTTTATAGCTTATGGATGTTACATCCATTATATACGATATTGGTTCTTCTTATAATTTTTATTATATCTTCATGGATTATACTTCCCCAATTGATTTATTATATTTACTTTATTTTTTAATATTATTGTACACTATTATTCAATACTCTAATAATGATAGTATAGTTTCCCAACATATCATCATAAATTCTCATTGTTGTTCATATACTTATAGAGTATAGGGAGGCCCGCATGAGGCCATGTGGCTAATCAGTTTTGGATATATATGATTTAATTAGTTACATGACCTAAAAAATTGGAATCAAGGAATCTATTCTTTTTTTCTTACTTTATGGGTTATAATATAGGATACTATGAATGTGTCAGAATTTTGTAATGATCGTAATCCTAGTAATATCCAACAAATGTATTGGTAAAAACTAAATTTCCTAGAATGAGATAATTTTATTCTGGTTTTTTTCTATTATGGTTGAATTAATTTTACCATTGTGTGATGCGCTTGATTTTTGGAGATGTTTTTATTATTGTGAGTTTATTTTTTCCTTTTTCTAATAAGGAATAGAGTACTAATGTGGAATTATAGTAGGAACCTATGGATTCACATGTCATGTATATGGAATACCTTATTTACATAATTTCATGTATTGGAAAATATATTTTAGTGGTTCCTTGATATCTATATTAGGGAATATGATAACATTTTTTTTGTAGGGATGGATTATTTGGATTAATTAAAGTTTTTTCATAAACAAAAAGGGAATTATCCCAGATTGCATGATGGTGGACCCTTAATTAATCAATTATTCCGTGTTTGTGCATGGACGGTTAGATAGCCGATATGAAATGTTAGTTTACTTGGATTACCTAAATTCTAATTATAATTTATGAGGAATGTGATTATATAGATTGGATATGATGATTCATATAATCCCATCATCATATATGATCTATTACATATTGATATCTGATGTAAGGATTAGGATCCTGTTAAAGGTTATAACAATTGAAAATACAACATGTATTACATTATAACATGGGAATAGTGAATCATCTAACTAGACCATGATAAATATATACAGTTGAATGAATATGAACTTAAATGATTTTAAATTATTAAATAAATGGTTATCATTAAATTGGGATGCCAATTTCAGTGTAATTGTTTTTTTGATATATAACATTCAATTGAAATTTACGAAACTAAGACATCTTCTAGGTTATCTGTAGCCTTCATACTAAACCAACCATAATACATGTAGGTAAGAAGTGTCTAATATGACCCTTATAATCTTATATGTCACACACAAATATCTTTTGGTGTAGGAGGGGTGTGACTCTTAAATTAAAATGTGTATACTTGCCCTATTTGGTAATCTATATACTATCAGTTATTAAGCCTTATATGAGGAATTATCTTGAAAATTTTAGATCTATTCAACTATGTATCCTTAAAGTAATGAACCAGGAGTGTTGTGATGACCATGAGTTTTAGTTGGATGGACATGAACCACCAATGTTACTTTGTGTAGTGAATCCTAGAGATCCTCCTAATTTTCTCGATTTGCATCCAATATTCCATTTTTGAGGGGTGCATTTTACTATTATAGACTATAAAATGGTCCCTGTGACCTACGACTACAATGGAAGAGCTAATGATAGGGTTACAACAATATCACCTTTTAACCATTTCTAGGAAATTGTGCCACAAGCCACTTATTCATGCATAGATTCTATGTTATTCATGTTTGATATTTTTTATGCCTCTGATGTGAAGGTTCATGCATGTGCCTTATATGAAATGTGAATCATCCAAGAGTTTGTGACACATTCCGGAATAAAACATTCAATAGTACAATAACTTACAACATTCCAAATAACCCATTACAAGCTATAACAAACAATAGAATTCCACAAAAATCATTACTATATGAAAGGGAAATTATTTAATTAGTGTACACATTCTAAATAAACCATGTTCCCCTTGTTAGTCCAATCCATGTGCCCCATGTACACTGATTAAATAATTTTATATAAAACATTCAATAGTCCAACAACTTACAACATTCCAATCATAACCTTAATATGCTATAACCAACAATGTAATGCCGCAACCATTCCATAAGACATATTCTCATCACGCAATATCTGAAAAAGTTCAATCATTGAAAAGCAATACACAATAATGAATCCATTACTATGGTACTTACGCCCAACCTGTTCACCCAATTCCCAACTAGTGGTGACTCCTGACCTCTTTTCATAATGTTGGCTATTCCGACCACTAACCACCACCATTTATAATCAGACTTTCCACCTACTTCAACGCAACCAACATAAGAAATAACATGTAATTAACAAATAGTGTCATGAAACAAGGTCGTACAATAATCACTCAACCATTTCCAACACATAGAAATTCACATCAATAAATAACCCATTTGTTGAAAACATCATTTAACCGACATTAAATGGACAAACACATTTCAATAAACAACATCATTATTGAAAACAATCTTTCCCAAAACATTTTTTCATAACTACCACTAACAATCTTAATGTCAACGTTTTAAAATCACACAACCAATCCCTTTGTTTTCAAACATAACCCATTTTCTCAAAAAATCCCAAAAATCATCACCAAATGGTTTTCCAACAAGATTTGCACATCATTATCCCAAATAATTTCAATGAACCAAATTAATTATAACCAAATCCAATTTTTCATCCAATTTGGAGTAATGAGAGAATCCAACGAACTTTAGGGTTCCCACGAATTCAACCCACACTAAACCACACCCTGATCCGGTAAAACACTCCACTAAATCCTCTCTAGACCTCCTTCAGTGTCAAAGAAAAGCCTTAAAATTAACACCCAAGGAAAACCCCTACATATACATTAAATGAGTGTAGATCTAGAAAAATGAAAGAGGGGGAAATGTATATCTAGAGAAAACCATAATGAACTAAGCAATGAAAATTTCAAGAAAATAATCATCTCAACCATGCAAAAAATCCATTCTATTTTCATCCAAACCGAGTGTGAGAGCACCAATAACCCTTGAGATGATAAAATACAGATTGAGGCTCGAGTATGGGAGAGTTTGGTTGTATTTATGGAAATCCCAACTAATCCTAGATTTTTAAAAAACCAAATTTTTTGGGCAGCATGGTTAGACAAATCATGCACTAACCGTGTATCTTCTACTTCCTCAAAGGGGCACATCACACCACTCGTCCCACATGGGTAGACAAACAATGTGCCATCCTTATATATCCCACTGCCCGAATATTTCGTCATGCATTATTTCTCCTAACTCTACTCAAGTCGTGCAACCTTATGAAGGCCTCCTATGTTTCCAAGAACGATCCAAACTATCCCAAACTCATCTCAGTCACATTAATCACGTAAAAATGCATTAATAAAGGCTACATAACTAAAACTTGGGGAGCTACATTCGCCCCACCATTGGACATTCCATCCACAGAACATAGCGAACCATCTCTTAGGTGAAAGTGCTCGGTCCATTGCTCGACCATCTCTTTCTCCTACTCCCTAGTCTCATATTAAATATGAAATTTCTTCCATCAATCCCTAAATAAACTGATGATTTAACCACGAACGAAATTCCCTTTACTATCTAAAATCTGCACTAGAACATGCACTAAAGATGCATTTGGTTCTAGCTCAAAATGATCCCAATGAATCACATAGTCACGATCCAGTTGATACATTTACAACTGCGAAAAATGAAACATCTTCTTCACCACACTAAACATGGGGGGAATATCCAAATGATAATCTACCTCTCCAATACACTCATGTATCTAAAAAGGCCCAATATACCTCAAAGTTAACTTACCCTGCTTCCCAAACCGACGATGTCCCAACCTCAAAGAGATTATCAAAAACATATGACCACCCGCATCAAACATCAATGGTCATCGAAGATGGTTTGAATATTATTTAGGATGACTTTGAGTCATCTCAGTCCACTTTCTGATACAAATTATCTTCTATCTAGTTTCTTGGATATGTCTTTGTCTAATAATTGAAGTCTCACCCATTTCCTCCCAAAATGGTGAAGAACGACATGGGCTCCCATATAATGCCACAAACAGAGCCATATGTATAGAATCCTGATAACTATTATTATAGGATAACAACACCAACAATAAGTGTGTCACCCATGAAACATTGAAATCCCTCACACAAGCCCTTACCATATTATCCAAGGTTGGTATCATCCTCTCACATTGGGCAACCTTCTGTGGATGATATATCGTGCTCATTGTCAAATGATTCCCATGTGATTGTGGAATGATTTCTACAATTGAGATGATAACCTCAGATATCTGTCTTATACAATCGAAACTTGAACACCATGCCTCTTTAACACCCCTCAGATATAGATTTTGGATAGATCCTCCGTCATATGAGATCCATGAATCATGATGAAATTGGTAGAATTTATGAGATGATCCACAATCACCCATATGGCATCCTCATTCCTAACTATTCATGGGAGACCCATCAATAAATACATTTATATATACTCCCATTTCCATAGAGGGATAGGTAAAGACTATAAAATTCCTACTGGCCACCGATGCTCTGTCTTGATGTGCTAATAAGTAAAGAATTTCTAAACAAACTCAGTCACATCCCTTTTCATTTCTACGCACCAAAACTATTCATTCAATTCATTTTACAATTTTAAAATTCTAGGATGGACAACCCACATCAAATGATGATAATCCCTGATAATTTCCTCTTGAAAATCCACTTTTACCACCCTCTAATTCTAAATACACAAAATAGAATTTCCATTAATTTCCATTCCCTCAATGATCTCCCCACCATTGAGTTTTTACCTTAATTCCACACATTTTAAATCAGATGCTTGTGCCTCTTTAACTAGACTAGTCAAGTTAGGAACCAACTAAACTAGAAATAAGACCACTCTATCACCACGATCCCCACATTAAAACTGCATTTCACCTATGATCGACATCAACTACCATGAATCCGATATATATTTCACTACCTGAGCATATGATTTTCTACCTAGTTTATCCTCCACTAAATTTCCCTCACATTGTGTGTACATTATGTCAAAATTAATCATATGGAGATATTCCATCAATCTACTTTGCCTCAAGTTCAAATCTATCTGGGATAAAATAAGTTATTATCTCTTACGATCAATAAACACCGTGAATTTCTCACCGAAGTGGTAATAACTCCGCATTTTAAAGCATGAACCAATAACTCTAAATCTAAATCATTTGTTGAGTAGTACATCACATGAAACCACAACTACTGGGATCCATATGCAAAAACATGACCCCCCTGCATGAGAAGACATTGCAAACCTGAGCCCGATGCATCACAATACACCACGTTACCTATCCCTAGTTCTTGAAAAACCATTATTGGTGCTGATTTTATGCAACCGTTTAACACTTCAAATTTTTTTTTACACTACGTATCCCACTGAAATTGGATATTCTTCTAGGTAAAATCATTCATTAGTGAGAAATCACAATCAAAACCTTGATAATACCCAGCTTGAACAAGGAAGCTCTATAACTCGAAAATGTTCTCTGGCGGTATCCTTGAGATAACAACCTATATATTTTCTAGATCAATAGAAATCACATTCTTATAAATAAAATGGACAAGGAAACAAACCTCATTTATCCAAAAGTCAAACTTTGATAATTTGGCATACAAATGATGGTCCCTCAAGATCACTAACACTATCGGCAAGTGATTCTCTTGATCTACCCTTGTCCTCAAATACACCAGTATATCATGGAAAAATACCACAACAAATGAATTTAGTATCTCTATGATATGTAATTCATAAATTCCATGAAGACTAATGATGAATTTGTTAGACCAAAGGGAATAACCACATACTCTTAATGGCCATATCTATTTCTGGAAGCTTTTTTTTTTGAAATATTTTCCTTTCTCACCTAAAATTGAAGATAGCCTAACCTCAATTCAGTATCAGAGATGAAATGAGATCCCATTATCTGTTCAAACAAATCCTCAAGGAGTAGAAGTGGATATCAGTTACTTATCGTGACCTGTCTGCGATAATCAACAAAAATATGCGATGTTCCATCTGCCTTTATAAAAAAAAATATTGTTGTCCACATAGATGTGCTAGGATGGATGAAACAATTATTTTCTAACACTTCCAATTGCACAATTAATTACCACAATTCATCGGGTTCCATACGGTAAGCCAGAACTGAGATACATCTGGTCTTCGGAAGGAGATCAATCATAAACTCCACTTCTCTCTCCGGTAGAAACCATGAGAATTATACAGAAAATACATCAATAAATTGACCAACAACTACCATAAGAACACTCTTATCAACACCTTCCACTGATTCCAATGACAAAGCCTCAATATAATACGAGATTGTGCCAACATTTGGTTCCAAAAAATCTGTTCCACCCTATTTTTTATTCATTTCCGCTCTCAAGAGATGTTTAAGACAATCCTCCATAAAAAAACTAATTGTTCATGCATACAAATCCCTCTAAGCCTTAAAAATATGCAATAATTCCATTCTCATGATTATATCATAAGGATCCATCTCAAGCACTAATAAATTCCACATCAATTCATTGTCGTCCACGATTATGAAACCCACTCTAAAGAGGAAATCTCACACTCTATCTGACCAAGAAAATTTTTTAGTTTAAAAATTCAAGGCATCATTTCCACTGTTAAGCCCAAAAAATCAAAGATGTGACAAGAAATAAAATATTGTCAATCACCCATTTAAAAAAATATTCCATCAAGATGGAATTTATATGAATCATACCTCGCACCGTGGATGGTCTGTACTGATCATCCATCACCACATGCTCAGCTCCAAACAACTACTTACAAGCCATGCTCTACTCTTTATTACACTATTGAAGAGTCATGGTGTTTCTAAAATAACCATTACTAATTATGGTATACTTATGAGGCATATGTTTCTTCCCATGTCCTGTCAGAGAATATGACCCCTATGGCCCGAAGATACTTCCATGGACACCTGAACTTGGAGTATTCTGACAATAACATCGCAGATGCCCCATATTATTACAGTTATGAAATTCTTCAGGTGTTTCCATACAATCTCGCTTGAGGTGGATCATATAATCACACTAAAACATCCCAACATACTCTGAGGATTTAGGGGAAGATTCATTGATCCGGCTATGAGATCTTGAATTGTACTACCAACATTGAAATAATTATCCCTCTTCCTCTTGAACCCACCATTTGAGTTCCCACTATTCCCCATCAGTACAAACATCCTTCCACCGCCTGTAGCCCACAAAAGACCACGATCAACCACTATTTCTTAAGACACCATTTCTGTGTAATTATCTATACACAATACCACTATCTTAGAGTTAATTTCTTGGTTCAAACCATCTCCAAAAACTTATACCTTCAGTGATGTACTTCACACCACCTATGGTGAAAACAAAACTATGTTTATAAACATAGCTGCATATTCTATTACCACCATGGTCCCTTGCATAAAACTGAGAAAATATATTTTATGTTGAATACTGAACATATGGGGGTAGAATTGTTTGTCAAAAAGTTCTTCACAACTCTACCATGTCACACCTCTGTCCGTCCGATCTTGGATCACCATCTCCCACCACTGAAGGGAAACGTCTTCCCACAAATTCATGGATAACATTACATTCAAATTTTCCAGTGATTAAAAAATTCTAATATCATATTCATTATGTTTATCCATGCTTCATCCCTTTCTGGATCCCAATCACCCCAAAATTTGGGTGGATTCAGCCTTTGAAACTAAAATGCATGATCCACATGCCTTGGTTCATCTGCTTTATTCCCACATTCCACATCTTGGAAATCATGAACAATACTATGTAGTAGCTACTGAAAATAACTAACTAAAATATGATTATACATGTTTGTTAAATGTTTTTACTTTTATAAAATAAAATTTATAGTCTTAAAATATGAAAAGAATCTGATTTCAAGCATAATTGCTCTAATATATATTAGAATGTCCATTTACCTCCTATTGATGGTGAACCCTCGTTAAATCTAGTTTTTTCACTTTTATATGATCTATTTGACAATATAAAATTCTTCTTTAGATTTGGAACATCATAATTTACTTTCTGTAAATCTTTGGTATTTTTCTGATAAAATTCATTTTTTGAGGAATAGTAAAAATATGGTATTTTAATTCAAAACTATCTTTTAATATAATTAATTTATATGGTTAGATTACTTATTTAATTAGTTTTAATTTATAATTAGAATATATTTTTATGTTTTAATTCAATTTTGTTCATTGTAATTAATTTACATTGAAATTAGGCATAAAAAATGTCAATCTTTTGATAGATATTGTTTGTAAAAAACAAACTATTTGTTTTTACAACAGAAATTAATTTTAAATTAATTAGTGCAAAATATATGTTTTTAATTTTTTAAAATACTCATAATTTTTGACTTCCAAATATCAAATATATCATAAGCTAAATTTTCAGTATTATTCAGAAAAAACATCAATTTTTAATGAATATTGATGCCATTAAGTAATAGATAAAAAGCTGACTTTTTTCTAAATGGAATTTTACCGCTTCTGTGAATTGAATTTTGAAAATACAATATAAATTTATGTTATTATTAATTAAAATTTTGTTCAATAAGGTGAAAATAATTTTTTGCTGAATAGTATCTTTTGACTTTAATTTATCGCGGTTAATGGTAAATAACATAATTCAATTTAAAATTAATATTATAATAATAAAAAATTACCTTAACAATTTTCCTAACCATATAGGAGGAGTCATGGACGACCATGGGCCTCCTTGGGTCTATTTGAATACCCCATGGATCCACTTGGGAGTGATAACAACACATTAGATTAATTAATTAAAAGTAATGAAAAAAATGACACAAACAAATATCTTTTAGTAAATTAATTTTTAAATGGGGTTATATAAGTTATATTTTCGACTATAAATATTATTTGGAAGGTGGAAATGATTTCCCACATAATATTATTTTTTTATAATTTTTAGACATCATATAAATAAAATTAATTATGACCCAAAAATGATGCAGTGTTTACCTCATTAATAAATCATTTATATAAATAATATTATAAATATTAAAATAATAACCAAATCTAGTCCAATTCATATTGGATTAATTCATTTCGACCATGAGTCATATTGTATTCAACTTTTATTAGTTTTTTACATTTATATACTGAATATCATTATATAATAATATAATATTTTCACACTTCCATAAAGAGCCCCTCCTCCCCTTATAAAAAGCCCTAACATATAACTTATTCATCACACCTCTCAATCCCCTTGGATCATCCAAAACCTAGAAAAATAATATCTCAAGATCCCTATCTTCCACTTAGAAGCCTTACCTTAGGCATAATTCAAATCAACAGACCATTTTGGGTCAAACCAAAGAGAGTTACCAAAATTAATGGTAACTATTTCTCTTAACTACTTTTCTTTTATTTTACGTTTCCAACCCCTAAATTCATTTTATTAATTTCTTTTAAAAAAAATTATTCAAAATATAATATGTTGTTTTCATGAGAATGGCATAACTACACTTACACACTCCTCCATCTAATTGGTAAAAAAACATGTTGTTTCCGTGAGATTTTCATTGTAAGCCACTTATTTATTGTATGTGGTGTATTGTATACTACCATTTGATATATATTATCATGATTATCTATTTATTCATGGTATTCTGTGAATCACTTGATGGTTATTAACTTTTTGTCATATGACTCGATTGATTACAACTTGGTAAATGATTTTCATCTCACTTTTAATTTCCGTGAGATTCATGTTATATTGTTCACTATTTCCATTATGTGGTTTACATACTACCCATGTTTTGTACTCTTTGGGTATTTTAATTTCATTTATAGGTATTTAAATCTTCATTTAATGGTCATTCTTTCATTGGTTTTATGTTTTGTAAGTTACCAAATCATTAAAGGATCCTTTTCACCCTCCTCATTTTTAAAATAATTATTTAATATGTGTTTTAATATACATCTTCTAATGCTAGGATATATTCTCAAATATCCTCAATGATGTAAATTTTATGTCCAAGTGATGAGATACCATTTTCTCTCTTATCAAATTATTTTTCTGAATTTTAAAGTGACACCGTTAGGCTCTCAAATTTTAGTAAGGGAACTTCTTCAACCATTTTCAATTCTTTGGATCACAATTATACTCCTTGATTATGTCGTGTTATAAAGATGTGTGAATGAAATATAATTTTTTCGCACTTAATAACCACTTATATTAAGTGTATTCATATTTTTCACACATAATTATGTAAATTAATTATCATTAATCTTAGGATACCGTCTTTATATGATATTTCATCTCAATTTATATTCCCTTGAGACTTCATTGTTTTTATGCGCCAATTCACATTTATATTGTCTATATACTTCCCTTTGATATATTATATCATTAATACCCTTATTATCATGATATTATAAGTTTTTTTATTCTATTTGTATATTATGTTTAGTCGTGTGTTTCTCAAGTGTTACAAGACTCATTAACTAAAACATTGTTTTAAACTCTTTAAATAATTATTCTTGCAAATATTTCTTCTTAATGTACATGTTTTCAAAATGGTTTTTAGTATTTATTTATATAGACATTAATTTTTTAAAACATTAATTCCTCTATAAGATTCAATGTGACATGGGACTCATTGAATCAAAAAGCTCATTATTAAATGTTTTAAATGGTTTTGAAATTGGATTGATAAAGCATTGATTATGACTATGATATGTTGTGATCTCAATGTGGAGATGATATTTTTCCCTTATTCTTGTTTAAATTGCTATGAATATCTTATTGTTCTTGGGAATGTTTACGTATATAGGTGGTTCTATGATAAATATAGATTGGGTGAGCCCAATATAGCTCTCCAATACATTGGGTAAAGTGATAGAGGTAAACATTAATGTTTCTCTTAAGAGATATAGGGAATATACTATGATGGGTATTCCAAAGGTGTCTCCATATGCAGTTGTGATAGCTACAATGTAAGTATGTTATTTATTCCAGAAGATAACTCTATGATTTATGATTTTTGCATGCTATTCATAAATCATATGATTTCATGAGGTATGTTATGATTGAAAAGTATTGCTATCGTTGAATTTTATTTATTAATGGGTTAATGTATCCTACTCTTATTTTGTAACCCTTACTGAGCTTTTTATGCTCGTCCCACATTTTTGAAATGTTTTCCACATGACTTAAAGATGAATACGATCAAGTATGGGATCAATAATGAGTCAATCTGTCTAAAACATGGAACTAGACATGTTTGTTTTTAACATTTTATATTTTTTTTAAAATGGATTCGGAGTAGTAGTGTCTACATGTAATTTTCAGGATGATATGAAATATTTATGGATGAATCCTATAAAACTCTGAACTTGAAAAGATCCTCCATGTGAATTTTTCATTTTATTCAAGATTATGTAATGTTTATAGTCTGGTCCTTATAGTTGGTATCATAGGTCAGTTTATACAACATTATGGATTAGGAGTTTTTGTTAGACACATGGTTAGTACATATTTCTATTAATTCAGTTAAATACTTGTTTTATAAAATTTTCAGATCAATTAAAGTCGGTTATAAATGGAAGGGGGAAGATCTCAAAAAAAATTCCTATCTCTTCATGATCACATTCGTGCAATAATTATTGCAATGTCATGTTCGGATGACTGTGAAACTTTTTCTAACATACAACTCACTTGAAAGTAGTTGTTTGAGATATCAAACACCTCCACTATACCATGTTATCATCGTGCATCATGGGTTGTTTTTAAACAAATCCTATTTTCACAATATTCTCATATTTTCATGAAACGTAAATATTATCAAGTAATTTTCAAATGTTTTACCTTATCACAAGATTTTGAAGAATATTATGATTTTAAAAAAGGTTCTGAAGAAGGAGACCCTTGTGCAACCTATTTATATTGAATTTATAACATAGTCTCTCAACACATACCTATGGTATTTAAGGACCTTTAATTTAATTTCAACTCAAATTTGGACCGGCTATTTTATAGAAATCATGTTTTATCAGATGCATGTAAATTATATTTCATACATGATTATTTTAAAAAACTATTTTTATGTAAACACCCATATGAACCATGTTGTACATGGTGTATTTGGATGAACGAAGCAATGATTTTGAACAATATTTAAATCATTATTGCAATGGATGTACCTTCTACCTACTTGAACAAGATGGCGATGAAAACAAATGGACACCATGATCAATGTATGATGTTTTACTTTTTGTGGATTGTCTTATTTTATCATATGTTGGTAAAACAAAAAAATGACAATATATATAAGATATAAAGAATTAAGATGTTGAGATCATAATGAATTTGGATGAAAATGAGAGGTATAAAGAAACCACTGTGGTTATAACATGTTAGGGTTATTTTTGAGTTTTATAAAAAGGAAAACCCATAGAATGGGTGGAACTCATAGGATGGGTGATAACCCATCACATCCGGCAAGGCCGGAGGAATCGAAACCAAAACTGAAGGGCAACAAGGGTGCATCGCCAACCACTTGCCTACTTGAAGTCCCTGGTTAGTATGAATTATTATTTTAGTAAAATTATTTTATGGATCATAAATAAGTTTATTTTTGGAACTTATGTTTTATCAAATGGATATACTTAGTATAAGAAAATTATTTCTGATTATGTTATAAAGGTTGTTGTGAATGACATTCTCACTTTTGAGGAAACACTACTTGTCTAAAGAAGATAGAAAACAATGGGATTTCAATTTTGGAATAATGGTCAAAATTTTATTTTAAAAGAATTAAGGTTTTTATTGTTGACATATGAGGATTTGGTTTATTTTTTGAAATGATTATCCTATAATGGAGAATATGTTATTAAGTTAATTACTTTTCAATATGAGTCTTAATTATTAACTGATGTTATTGGGATATAAATGTTAAGATTTATCTTGGAAGACTATGTAATTAAATCCTTATGACATTTGGGTTTCAATATTAGTTTGGATTACTTTTGAAGAATTTTTTGGACAGTTGTTTTTTAAATGGTCTTTCGTGAATAGTGGGTAATTTTTGTGGGATTTTGGAGATTAAGAGTAGTTTTTTCTTTTTGTAAAAGATTATCCATTTTGAGTATTATCTAATCTCTCACTAACAAATTTGGTTTTAGTTGATGTCTAAAGATAATGGGAATATATAGTTCTACTTTTGTGGATTATGTGATTCTCTAGAAGATTATTCTAGTTCTTTTGATGTGACAAAGCCTTTTTTAATTCTCATTGTTTGGAGAAAAGATTATTTTTTGGTAGAAACTTATTAAAGGATGAAACTCAAATTGAAGGTAAGTATATTTCCTTTTGTTCTTATTCTATGTAGTAAATGAATTTCTCAAAATTATGAAAAGTAAGGTAAAAAAAATCATTTTTGGTTTAAATTTTCTACTGGGTAATCATACACTATTTAACACATCATATGTTAGTTATTTTCTGGTGGTTAACTTTCTCCTAATCATGTTTTCTATCTCTATCAATCAGAACATGATGGTTTTTTCTCTCCTCTATATCCATGTTTTCCTACAAGGAATCATAATATGCGTTATCTCAGGAGACCATTATACATCTATTTCATTATTTTAAAGCGATAGTTTTAATGACTATTTTCTGATGTGGGAGTTTTAATGACGTTTCTATGCCCAGTTTTAAAACTGATAAGACGCAATCCCAAAAGGGGGGAAAGATGTAACATCCCAGGTAAATAAAGAACATGATATTTTTTATATTTATTAATATTTTTTAATTTAAAATTAATACTACTTTAAAGGGGATTCTATGTTCAATGGCATACCTGATACACAACAATGGGTTTCTTTGAAATCTTACGTCGCTCACTAATAATATATTATTATTATTTTAAATGGTAGTTAACGCCTATACCTTATATTGGAGGGAATGAAATAACTAACTAAAATATTATAATTCATGTTTGATATTTTTTTACACTTATCCAATAATATTTAGTGGCTTAAAATAAGAAAAGAATCTGATTTTAAGCATAAATTTTCTAATATTCATTAAAAGGTCGATTTACTGCCTTTTGATAGTGAACCTTATTTAAATATAATTTTTGTCAATTTTATATGATCTATTTGACAAAATAAAATTCTTCATTATAATTGGGACATCAAAATTTATATTGGGTAATTTTTTGGTATTTTTCTGATAAAATTCATTTTTTGATGAATAGTGAAAATATTGTATTTTAATTCCAAACTATCTTTTAATATAATTTATTTATATTGTTAGATTATATTTTTAATTGGTTTTAAATTGTAATTAGAATATATTCTTACATATTAATCCAATTTTGGTCATTGTAATTAAATTCACTTGAAATTGGGCATAAACAATTGTCAATCATTTGATAGCTATTGTTTTTTAAAAACACGCTATTTGTTTTCACAATGGAAATTAATTTTAAATTAATTAATGTATGTTATATGTATTCCATTTTATAAAATAGACATAATTTTTGAATTCGGAATATCAAATATAGAATAATATGAATGTTTTTGTATTTTTCTGAAAAACTTCAATTTCCGATTAATAATAAAAACAACAAGTTGTAGTTAAAAAACTGAATTTTTCTATTAAATTAAATTTTACCTATTATATGAATTTTATTTTGAATGTAAAACATACATGGTTGTTATTAGTATGTAAAATTTGGTTCAATAAGTTTCAAATAATTTTTTTTTTGAAAAATGACTTTTGAATTTTATTTGTAGTGGTTAAAGGTAAATAAAATAATTCAAGGTAAAAAGAATATTATAATAATATATAATTATATTAAAAATTGTCCTAAACTTATTTAATGATGCATGGCCGACCATGTGCATCCTTGGGTCGATTTTGAGACCCCATGGAGCCACATGGGAGTGATAATGTCACTTTAGATTAATTAATGTAAAGACTTAAATAACACAAACAAATATCTATTAGTAAATTAATTTTTATTTGGTGTTTTATAAGTTATATATTCAACTATAGATATTAATTAGAAGGATAAAAATACTTCATACATCATGGTATTTTTTTATAATTTTTAGACGTCAAATAAATAAAATTATTTATGACACAAAAAATGATGCAGTGTTTACCTCATTAATAAATCATTTAAATAAATAAGATTATAAATATTAAAATAACATCCAAAACCTGTCAAATTATTATTGGATAAATTTTTTCAACCATGATTCATCTTATATTTGTCTTTAACATGTTTTGGACCTTTTGAAATCGAATATCATTATATAATAAAATAATATTTTCACACTTTCCTAAAGAGCCCCTCCTCCCCCTTATAAAAAGCCCTCATTTATAACTCAATCCTCACACCTCTCAATCTCCCTGGATCATAAAAACCCTTCCCAAATAAGCTCTCATTATACCACTCTTCCACCATAAATCCTTACCTTACGCATAAGGCACTTCAATAGACCCTTTTGGTTCAATCCAAAGGGAGTTACCAAAATTAAAGGGAATGGTTTCTCTTAACCTATTTTCTTTTGTTTTACTTTTCCAAACCCTAAACTATTTTTATTAATTTCTTTTATAAAAAAACATTTATCCTCAATATACTAGGACGTTTTTATGATATGGATTTTTACTACACTTACACACACCTCCATCTAATGGGTAAATAACATACTGTTTCTATGGGGGGCAAACTAACACCACATGAAACGACGATTGTTCAATTATCTCTTACCGCCTCTTATGGTGGCCATTATGATCGAACATTATTTATATATGATATATATTTTGTGTATTTTTTATTTATTCTTATTAATTTTCTATATATATCGTACCTATATGGTTTACATTATCAGTAAACACTATAATTTTATTTGAGGAAGTGCAGACTACCGCCCCCTCAAAGGGATATGAATCGTTCATATCATATGTGGGATGTATAAAAATTTATTTATTGAAATTATATATGATAATATACTTAAATTATAATATAAATATATATAATTATGTTTTCATTCAATTATAATACGAAATAGAAATTAATGTAGCGTTAATGCATAAATATAGCTTACTGTCTCCACGAACGGTGCATTTCATTTCTTATCTCCAAATGTTATGTATTGTTATAAATAAATATATATACTAGATATATATGATATATATGATATCTAAATAATGAATATAATTTTGGATATAATGTAATATTTACCACAAGGGCAACTTGTAATTATAAGAAGTCCATTTCTGACTCAAGTACACAATATCGACCAAACAACCATTATTAACATAAACAATTACATATTGTTTAAAACATGGTAATAAGAGATATAAAAGGAATAATAAAGATGAAAAAGGGTTATTAATCAAGTATAAATTAACTTATATTTATTATTTTGGAATAACATGGAACAAACAAGTCAAGTCGGACATAATATAAGAGATTTATTATCTCACTTTTAATTCCATGAAATTTCCATTGTACACCACTAATTTATTGCATGTGGAGTATTGTGTTCTACCATTTGATATATATTATCCTTATTATCTATATATTCAGGGTATTATGTTATTAATTTTATGGTTATAATCTTTTGGTCATATGAATTGATTGATTACAACGTGGTAAAAAAAATTTATCTCACTTTTTTATTCCCATGAGATTCATGCTATATTTGCCACTATTTCCATTGTGTTCTGTATGTAATGCCCATGATTTTTACTCATTGTGTAATAGAATTTCATTTATGGGTATTTAAATCTTAATTTAATGATCCTTCATTCATGGGTTTTATGTTTATTATGTTACTAAATGGGTAAGGGATCGTTTTCACCCTACTCTTTTTCAAAATACATCTTTTTTTATGTCTTTTAATTTACATCATCTAATGTTGGGATATGTTCTTGTATATCCATAATGATGTAAATTTTATTTCCAAGTGATGAGATACCATTTTCTCTCTCATCAGATTATTTTTCGTAATTTTAATGTGACATCATTAGGCTGTCAAATTTCTGTAAGGGAACATCTTAACCCAATTTCAATTCGTTGGGATGAACCTATACTTCTAGATTATGTAGTGTTATAAATATGTGTGAATGACATCTGATTGTTTCACACATAATATCTCCCTGTATTGAGTGTATTTTTATTTTTCACAGATAATTATGTAATTGATTTATCATTAATCTAAGGATACCATCATTATAAGGGATTTCGTCTCAATTTACATTCCCTTGAGACTTCATTATTGTTATGCACCAATTCACTTTTACATGGTCTATACACTGCCCTTTGGAATATTTTATCATAAATACCCTTATTCTCAAGTTATTAAATGTTTTTTTTTCTATTCTTCAATTATGTTTACTCATGTGTTTCAAAAGTGTTACGAGACTCTTTAACAAAAACATCATTTTAAAATCATTAAAGAATTATTCTTCTAAATATTTATCGTTAAAGTCCATATATTCAAAATGGTTTTTAGTATTTATTTATCTGGACATTAATGTTTTAAAACATTAATTACTTTAAAAGATTCAAAGTGGTATGGGACACTTTGATTCAAATATCTCTTTATTAAATGTTTTAAATGGTTTTGAAATTGGTTTGATAAAGAATTGATCATGTCTATGATATGTTGTGATTGCAATGTGGAAATGTTATTTTATTCCTTTATTCTTTTTTAATGTTTTATGAATATGTTATGGTTATTGGAAATTGTTTACATATATGGGTGGTTCCGTTATAAACCTAGGGCGGGTGAGCCTGAGACAGCTCTCCAATGCATTGGGTAACATGACGTAGGTAAACGTTAATGTTTCTTCGAAGTGATATAGGGAATACACTATGATGGGTTTTTCCAAATATGAATCCTTATATAGCTCTGATATCTATAATGTAAGTATTTCATGAATTTCATAAGTTAACTTTATGATTTATGTAACACCCTGAGATTTTATGAAAAATATTCCTTTTAATTTCATTAATGTCTTATGTTGTATGCTACATGAATAGGAGCTTGCACAACACACATCATTGACTTGCCTTACATTACATGCAATCACGACCTTTCTCGATAGCGTGTGCAGTACGCAATACCGAGTTTCACTAAACAACGATATGCTATTAAAAAATTATTAAAACTATCAATTATGAATAGTAATAACCACTTTTTAAATTTTTTTAAATTTTAGTTATCAAAATGGACTTAATTTTTGGATTCGGAATATCGAAATTAGCTTAGGGAGAAATTTTGGTACTTTTCGGATAACTTTCATATTTTGATGAATTGTGAAAATTACTAAATTGTAATTAAAAACAAATTTTTCAATGGAAATAATTAATAGTGATAAATTATTAATTTGAGTGGTTTTAAAATATTTTTATAATATATTTTTACACTTTAATACAATGTTGGTCATTGGATGTAATTTCACATTTAAACCAGACATAAACAAGTTTCAATCTTTTGATAGTTATTATCTCTTAAAAACACGCTATTTGTTTTGACGACGAGATTTAATTTTTAAATTAATTAATGTAACTGATATGTTTTGAATTTGGTAAAATAGAGATCATTTTTGAATTCAGAATATCAAATATATCTTAGGCATAATTTTTGGTATTTTCCTGGAAACATTCATTTTTTGATGAATAGTGAAACCACTAAGTGGTAGTTAAAAAAATGAATTTTTCATAAATCTTAATGTTACCGCTTCTGTGAGTGTAATTTCACAAATCCGAGAGACATGGTTGATGTCAGTAAGTAAAATGTGGTTCAATGAGATGAAAATAATTTTTGGTGAATAGTAACTTTTTACTTTTTTTTATTACGGTTAAAAGTAAATATGGTAATTAAGGATAAAAATGATATTATTATTACCCTAAAACATGTCCTAATTCTATTGGATAAGTTTAATTCGACCAAAAGCACCCTTAGGAATAAAATATGACCATTTAGGCCCACATGGATTAGATTAGGACATTTATTATTATTTAATTCAAAGAAGAGTTAAAAGAGTTACAATCAAAGTTTATTTACGAAAACATTTTTAATATTGGGTTATTCCTAAGATAAATTAGATTTTAAATATTCATTAGAAAGGTAATAAGATTTCCTACATAATGGGAGTTTATTTATAATTTTTAGACATTAAATAAGTTAATTTATTTATTACACAATGATGATGCAGTAATTACCATAATAGTGAAAAATTAGAATAACCGATATTATAAATACCCAAATAAATATAATTTGAGACTTTTTATGAATTACAATAATTTTCTAGGTTAATATGAAATGTCAGTATTGTTTTAATTAACTTTTTTTGAACTAATAATTCTGTTATGATTTTCACAAAAATCAATTTCGAAATAGTGTCAAAATTGACATAAAATATTTTTTAAAACAAATATTATATTATTAATTGTAATTTTATTCCTAAAAATATAAGGTTCGACCAAATGACATAGATAAGATTATATATATTAATAATAAACAACTTGGGGTTCTTTGGGGTTGTTATAGTAAGTTCATTTACATTATAGTATAATAACACAAGAAGACACGGTAAAAGTAAAATTATTTAACTTAATGTTAAATCTAAATGATAAGGTTAAAATAGGAACCTAAACTTGTCTAAATTCAATTTTATGAGGGGATTTCGATCCTTCCCCACCTTATCTTCAAAATAAATCAATTTGGAGCTATTTAAAACCGAAATTGTCTTTATAATAAAATAATATGTTTAGTACTTCCAAAGGAGCCCCTCTCCTCCCTTATAAAATGGCACCTCCTCCCCCTCTTCCTCACACCACATTGAGCCTTCAAGCTCGGCCAACCCCTGACAAATTCTATTCTACACTTCTCTAGCAACATCCTAGAGGTCCTGGTCTTCTTCAAAGACCAATTTTAGTTCCCTAAGAGGAGGACTCAAAGAGGCGCTTAAAAGAAGAGGTAATGTCCGTTACCAGTTCTTTCAACTTGATTTCTTCTTACACTTCTTCTTCTTAGGTTGTTTCAATATTAAGTAATAACATCAGTATCACTAATATACTGATATGTTATTATAAATATTAAACAACCCTATTTCACCATCTATCCATCATACGGAAAACAAAATCACCGCACGTGTGTACGTACGGAATACCGTCTCCACGCCGTGGTGTAATCTATTTTCCACCACCACCTTACTTGGATGGGTATAATGGTGTAAATAATAACTATATCTGATTATTTTAAAGTTATATTGATTCTTAATTAGTATACATACACTCCGATACAATTCCACGATCATGATAATGATATCATCGCCCGTGCGTACGTACGGACTACCGTCTCCACGACGCGATTAGATTCATTCTCCATGTTAACCATTCATGAATGATTATAAAGTATATATAATAAGTAATCATGAAATATATGACATAATAATACTACTATATTTATGTATATATATATTTATGTCATCTACTTAATTCCACTCAATTCAATAAGGAACTGAAAACTGCATTCATGCGTACGTACGGCCTACCGTCTCCATGAACGGTGTATTTCTTTCCATTTATCGAACAATTATATATATGTATATTATGAATATTTATTACATATAAATGATTTTTTACAGTCTGGATTTATGTAATCATGATCTATGTAATCATATGAATAATTACAAGTTAAAACACGAACGACAAATGAGACGATTTTACCCAAAACGCTACTTTAACATGAATTTACAAAAGAATGGGTAATATAAAGTCATAAGTGAACCATATATGATATAATAACAATGAATATGATTCTGTAATAAGTCAATTACATTATTTAAATCATTATACAGGAGGTTCGGACACTTATGAAGCAAATCTGACCTAAGGTAAGGGATAATTTTGAAAATCTCATTTTTATCTGAGATTGCTTATTCGTACGTATTTACTGTGGTTATTTCTATCATCCCTGTCCATATTTTATAAAATTGTTTTCATGTAGGTTTAAAGTCATTTTTACCCATTTTTTTCTTTTACAACATGGTATGTATGGAATCTTTCTTTTGTTTACGTTACGAGGTACCTTTTTGTCTTTTCTGGCAAAAGTACGAGAAGAATGTTTTTTTAACTTATACGGTGTGAAAGGATTTTTACGGTTTCATAACGCCTCATTTTCAAGAAGCTTCCTATACAAGATTGCATGATTATTTTCAAAAAAAACCCTTATCTTTTAAAATTTCATGGAATTTTGTGAAATGAAATTGATTTTAAAGAAGAAAGGATATTTTCCTCAAGAATTCATTTCAAGTGTTTTGTCAAAACTATTTTCCATCTAAGATGACATTATTTCATATGTGTATGTTTCAAGTAAAATGTCTCTATGATTTAAATGGTTTCAATTTTATTATGATGAAATGATATCAATTTTTTATGGATTGTGTTATGATGTCATGATGTTTAAGAATCCCATTTTATTACATGGGTTATTCTATGATGTATTATTTATGATTTTGTGGCACACGAAAGAATGATTTCATTATGAGATGGGTGGGACCTATATCTCCCTCAAATGAATTGGGTAAAGATTTATATCTCATGAGATAGACATGGCTGGAATGGAAAGTTAAACCGGTTCAGTAATACAGGACTGGAACGAAGAGTGAACTCGATTCAGAAAGGGACTTTTTCCACTAAGATGGTCTTGCCAGCAATGCCTTGGATACTATGGAAATCATGTCATGTGCTTAATGGTTTCCACAACTACATGTTTTATTCCCATTCCATTTTATCATTCTTAATGTTTCTTTACGATCTATGCCTTACGTATTTCCATGTTTTGTGTCATTTCTCATGCTTTTGATGTTTAAACATTATGTTCATGCTTTTAAGTTCAAATGTATATGGTATGTTTTATTTTATCCATGCTTACCATTACTGAGCATTTGAGCTCACCCTTTTTATGTTTTCTTTTCCCCAGGATATAAAGAAAGGTTTTGGGTAAGAAAAAAAAGCAATATCTTTATGGGAGATGTTGAAGATCTTTCACCATGATTAGAAGATTACGTTCCAAGTTTCCAAAGACACTAAACTATTACAGTCCTTGTGTGTCTGTTTTTGTTATGTATTAAGTATTTCGCTAAGGTAATGTAATGTCCATGTACATCAAGCTTCGGGTCTCTACAGTTGGTATCAGAGGAATGGTTTAGTCAACCTTTGGAATTAGGATGCGAAAACGTTAGTGAGATCCCTAGAGATATTTCTAAGGTATGTCTAGGGTTGTCTCTAAGGTTAAGTATACATATATTTTATTGTCCTAGAATTGCGCTAACAATCTTATAATTTAACCTAAGATGTTAGATGTTGAGGGCACTCACCCTTTACTATGTTGTTTTCTCTAGCATGATTTTTTCCTCTCACAGAATTCTTTTTGTGTTCTAATTAATGGAGGGAACCAGAAAGAATTCGATTAACATTGAATCCAATGGAAAAATTGGTAACTATGAGCAACAAAATTGTGTAATGCCTAGAGAGAAAGATATTGTGATTATGCCGAATCAGTCATCGCGATATATGATTAACAAGGTGAAATTTAGTGGTATGCCTAATTCATCAAAGAAGAGGAAGATAGACTATTATGCATGTTCGCATGTTGAGGAGCATAAAAAAGGGTCATAGCGTGACAGACTGTTATGGAGTTCAATGTATTATTTGTGGAGAACATGGGCATTACCCAACTCAATTCCCTGACCTAAAAAGTTACTTCTAAATCAAGGAAGTACTTATTCCAGGACAATAATTGAAGAGGATGGATTGAAGTTTTTATGTATTAGTATTCATGAATAATTTTGTTGAGGTACTTTTATTGTGTATTAGAATATTTTTGTATTATTCTATTGTGGTTTTCAATAATTTTAAGGTACCGGTAACAATGAAAAGTGATTCAAATATTTTTGAAAGCATATGATATGCTCATAATGAAGGGATAAGGAGAAAATTAAATGTTTGACAGTATTCATGAGATCATGATTAATATAAGGACTAAGTTATATCAAGGTTTAAGTATATATAATATTGAGGATTTTGGTATGTGGGAAGTGTCAACATTTAACAGCATTCATGTTTTCACTGTGGTTCAATTAATGGGTATTCATTCTTCAAGAGAATACATGATTAAGGTATTCACATGTTTCTAATTTGACCAACAAGATATATCTTATGATATATTGGGGATAAATTATGGCATTCACGTGATTGTTATGTTACATTTCAAGTAATCATTTTCTTTATACTATGAGCTTGGACCAAAGTATTTTAGATAAGCCTAAAGGTTGGAATGGATTATGTTGGACGTAAGTTAGTATTGTTTTGGATATAACTCTATTCAATATTATTTATGGGATGTTATAGTATTGTAGTTTTAGAAAAAGGACAACCTGTAGGACTGGCAACAGCCCATCGCGTCGGAAAAGGCTGTGGGAATCGAACCCACAACCGAAGTGCGACTGGCCTTTATCGCATACCACTGGCCTACATGAAGTCCATGTTTAGTAGAAACTAGTTTTATTATATTAAGTAGTATGATATAAGAAGTATAAGTCCATTTTAGGAACCATATATGAATAATCTCAATATAGATGGAATTATGTATTTTTTTGATAACTTTTCTAACCTTTTGTTTTAGACCGATGTAATGACCCATCATTCTATCACATGATCTTCTAAAACATCACGAATGACAAATTAAACTTCATCTATTTAAGAGATGAAGTTCAAATTTTCCAAAGATTGACCAACGGTGAGACTATACCAAAATCACGAAAGTATTTCTTCTAATTCCAATTTAATCAACTTTAGGGAAATGATCATGAAAACAAAAAATGTTGTCCTAGTGATCTTATATCTGATGAACCAGATGGTACCTTAGATCGTCACAAATTTATGGGATTGTGATTGCTGGATTTTCCATAGCCATGTTCTCTACCACTCTCCTTCAGAACATGATGGTTAGATTTCTCTTCTATATCCAAATTTTCACCTATGTGGAAACCCAGGGATTAGTTTATTTGGGTAACCATTACGTTTCATAATTTTGTTTTTAAAGATTGGTTTTTGTATTCCTTTTTATGATGTGGGTTTCTATTAAAGAAACTTTCGAGTAGTAAACCATTTATAACCCCGACGAATTTCGAGGGAGAAATTCATTTTAAGGGGGGTAGAATGTAACACCCCGAGAATTTTTGAAAAATATTCCTTTTAATTTCATTAAGGTCTTGTGTTGTACGCTACACCAAAAGGAGCTTTCCCAACACTCATTATTGACTTGCCTTGCATTACATGCAATCATGACCTTCCTCGATAGCGTGTGTAGTACGCAATACCGAGTTTCACTAAACAATGATATGATATTAAAATATTATTAAAACTAGCCATTATGAATAGTAATAACAACTTTTTAAAATTTTGTAAATTTTAGATTTTAAAATGGACTTAATTTTTGGATTCGTAATATCGAAATTAGCTTAGGGAGAAATTTTGGTACTTTTCGGATAACTTTCATATTTTGATGAAAAGTGAAAATTAGTAAATTGTAATTAAAAACATCTTTTTCAATTGAAATAATTCATAGTGATAAATTATTAATTTGAGTGGTTTTAAAATATATTTATAATATATTTTTACACTTAAATACAATGTTGGTCATTGGATGTAATTTCACATTTAAACCAGACATAAACAAGTGTCAATCTTTTGAAAGTTATTATCTCTTAAAAACACGGTATTTGTTTTGAAGACGGGATTTAATTATTAAATTAATTAATGTAACTGATATGTTTTGAATTTGGTAAAATAGACATCATTTTTTAATTCATAATATCAAATATAGCTTAGGCATAATTTTTGATATTTTTCCGGAAACATTCATTTTTTGATGAATAGTAAAACCACTAAGTGGTAGTTTAAAAAAATGAATTTTTCATAAATCATAATTTTACCACTTCTGTGAGTAGAATTTCAAAAATCCGAGAGACATGGTTGATGTAAGTAAGTAAAATGTGGTTCAATGAGATGAAAATAATTTTTGGTGAATAGTAACTTTTTTCTTTTTTTTACTACGGTTAAAAGTAAATATGGCAATTAATGATAAAAATGATATTATTATTACCCTAACACATGTCCTAATTCTATTGGATAAGTGTAATTCGACCAAAAACAACCTTAGGAATAAAATATGACCATTTAGGCCCACTTGGATTAGATTAGGACATTTATTATTATTTAATTCAAAGAAGAGTTAAAAGAGTTACAATCAAAGTTTATTTCCTAAAACATTTTTAATATAGGGTAATACATAAGATAAATTAGATTGTAAATATTAATTAGAAAGGTAATAATATTTATTACATAATGAGATTTTATTTATAATTTTTAGACATTAAATAAGTTAATTTATTTATTACACAATGATGATCCAGTAATTACCATAATAGTGAAAAATTAGAATAACTGATATTATAAATACCCAAATAAATATAATTTGAGACTTTTTATCAATTACACTAATTTTATAGGTTAATATAAAATGTTAGTATTTATGTAATTATCTTTTTTCGAACTAATCATTCTGTTATTATTTTCACAAAAATCAATTTCCAAATAGTGTCAAAATTGAGATAAAATAGTTTTTAAAACAAATATTATATTATTAATTTCTATTTTATTCCTAAAAATCTAAGGTTCGGCCAAATGACTTAGATAAGATTATATATATTAATAATAAACAACTTGGGGTTCTTCTGTCTTGTTATAGTAAGTTTATTAACCTTATAGTATAAGAACACAAGAAGACACGGTAAAAGTAAAATTATTTAACTTAATTTTAAATCTAAATGATAAGGTTAAAATAGGAACCTAAACTTGTCTCAATTATATTGTATGAGAGTATTTCGACCCATCCCCACCTTATCTTCAAAATAAATCAATTTGGAGCTATTTAAAACCGAAATTGGCTTTATAATAAAATAATATGTTTAGTTTTTCCAAAGGAGCCCCTCTCCTCCCTTATAAAAGGGTACCTCCTCCCCCTCTTCCTCACACCACATTGAGTCTTCAAGCTCGGAAAACCCCTGCCAAATTCTCTTCTACACATCCCTAGAAATATCCTAGAGGCCCTCGTCTTCTTCAAAGACCAATTTTAGTGCCCTAGGAGGAGGACTCAAAGAGGCCCTTCAAAGAAGAGGTAATGCCCGTTACCGATTCTTTCAACTTTATTTCTTCTTCCACTTCTTCTTATTAGGTTGTTTCATTATGAAGTAATAAAATCAGTATCACTAATATACTTATATGTTATTATAAGTATTAAACAACCATATTTCACCATCTATCCATCCTACGGAAAACAAAATCACCGCGCGTGCGTACGTACGGAATACCGTCTCCACGCCGTGGTGTAATCTATTTTCGACCACCACCTTACTTGGATGGGTATAATGGTGTACATAATAACTATATATGATTATTTTAAAGTTATATTGACTCTGAAATAGTATACATACACTCTGATACAATTCCACGATAATGAGAATGATATCATCGCTCGTGCATACGTACGGACTACCGTCTCCACGACGCGATGAGATTCATTCTCCATGTTAACCATTCCTGAATGATTATAAAGTATATATAATAAATAATCATGAAATATATGACATAATAATACTACTTTATTTATGTGTATATATATATATATTTATGTTCTCTATTTAATTCCACTCAATTCAATAAGGAACCGAAAACTGCGTTCATGCGTACGTACGACCTACCGTCTTCATGAACTGTGTATTTCTTTCCATTTATCGAACAATTATATATATGTATATTCTGAATATTTATTATATATAAATCTTGTTTTAAATTATGTATTTATGTAATCATGATCTAAGTAATCATATGAATAATTACAAGTTAAAACACGAATGACAAATGAAACGATTTTACCCAAAACGCTACTTTAACATGAATTTACAAAAGAATGGGTAATATAAAGTCATAAGTGAACCATATATGATATAATAACAATTAATATGATTCTGTAATCAGTCAATGACATTATTTAAATCATTATACTGGAGGTTCGGACACTTACGAAGCGAATCTGACCTAAGGTAAGGGATAATTTTGCAAATTTCATTTTTATCCGAGATTGCTTATTCGTACGTATTTACTGGGGTTATTTCAATCATCCATGTCTATGTTTTATAAAAGTGTTTTAATGTATGTTTAAAGTAATTTTTACCCATTTTTGACTTTTACAACATGGTATGTATGGAATCTTTCTTTTGTTTACGATACGAGGTACCTTTTTGACTTTTCTGGCAAAAGTACGAGAAGAATGTTTTTTTAACTTATACGGCGTGAACGGATTTTTACGGTTTCATAATGCCTCATTTTCAAGAAGCTTACTCTACAAGATTTCATGATTATTTTCAAAAAAACCCTTATCTTTTAAAATTTCATGGAATTTTGTGAAAATAAAATGATTTTAAAGAAGAAAGGATATTTTCCTCAAGAATTCATTTCATGTGTTTTGTCAAAACTATTTTCCATCTAAGATGACATTATTTCATATGTTTTTGTTTCAAGTAAGATGTATCTATGATTTAAATGGTTTCAATTTTCTTATGATGATATGATATCAATTTTTTATGGATTATGTTATGATGTCATGATGTTTAAGAATCCCATTTTATTACATGGGTTATGCTATGATGTATTATTTATGATTTTGTGGCACACGAAAGAATGATTTTATTATGAGATGGGTGGGACCTATATCTCCCTCCAATGAATTGGGTAATGATTTATATCTCATGAGATAGACATGGCAGGAATGACAAGTTAAACCGGTTCGGTAATACATGACTGGAACGAGGAGTGAACTCGATTCAAAAAGGGACTTTGTCCACTAAGATGGTCTTGGCAGCAATGCCTTCGCTACTATGGAAATCATGTCATGTGCTTAATGGTTGCCACAATTACATGTTTTATTCCCACGCTATTTTATCATTCTTAATGTTTTTTATGATCTATTCCTTACGTACTTCCATGTTTTGTGTCATTTCTCAAGCTTTTGATGTTTAAACATTATGTTCATGTTTTTAAGTTCAAATGTATATGGTATGTTTTATTTTATCCATGCTTACCCTTACTGAGCATTTGAGTTCACCCTTTTTATGTTTTCTTTTCCCCATGATATAAAGAATGTTTTTAGGTAAGAAAAAAAAAGGAAGATCTTAATGGGAGATGTTGAAGATATTTCACCATGATTAGAAGATTACATTCCAAGTTTCCAAAGACACTAAACTATTACGGTTCATGTGTGTCTGTTTTTGTTATTTATTAAGTATTCCCCTAAAGTAATGTAATGTCCATGTACGTCAAGCTTCAGGTCTCTACAATTTAGGATTTATGTATGTTATTCATAAATAATATTATTTTATGAGGTATTTTATGATTGAAAAGTATTGGTTTCATGGATTTGAATTTAATGATGGGTTAATGATTCCTTTACTTATTTTATAACCCTTGCTGAGATTTTTATGCTCATCCCATGTTTTTTAAATGTTTTCCACATGACATAAAGACGAATAGGTTCAAAGAAGGGAACAAGGAAAAGTAAAGTTGTCTAAAACATGGAACTATACATGTTTCTTTTTATGAGTATATATTTTTTTAAATGGATATTGAGTAGTAGTGTCTACATGTGATTTTCAAGTTGATATTTAATAGTTATGGCCTAATCCTCTAAAACTATAAACTTGAAAATATTCTCAATGTGAATTATTCATTTAATTCAAGATTATGTAATGTTGAAGGACATGTCCTTATACATGCTATAAGCCATATCCCCATCATGAATTGGCACAAAAAATTCTATCTTTCCAAATCAATACACAGTAGATAAACCATTACGATGGGACATACACCCATCCCATTCACCCCATTCCCAATTAGCGGTGCTTCTCGACCACTTTCCCTGATGGTGGTTAATATAACCAATATATGTCACATTTTATTGTGATACTTCCCAACAACTACCAAAAAACCATCAAAATCCATAATAGTTAATCGACCAACATCATCAAGGCCCCAAGGACACACAATATGCACAAAACCATTTCTAACACATGCCAATTCTCATCAATAAATCACCAATTTATTGAATACATCTTTTAAGTAACATTCTATTCCCCACCACATTTCAATAAACAACACCTATATTGAAAACCATCTTTCACGACACATTTTTTCATAACCACCACTAACAGTTTTGAAATCAATGTTTTAAAATCACACAACAAATCCCTTTTTATAACCAAACCCCATTTTACATAAAAATCCCCAAAATCATCAAAAATTGGTTTTCAAAAAGATTATCACATCATTATAACAATTATTTTCAATAAAAACAAATTAATTGTAACCAAAACCACTAGTTCTATCCATGTGGAGTTGAGGGAGAAGCCACCTATATTTAGGGTTCCGGCAAATTCGAGCAACACGTAACCGCAACCCAATCTAGGAAAATGCACCACTAAAACTGCTCTAGACCACCTTCTACATCTTCGAAAATCCTTTTGATTAACACCCTAGGAAAAAAACCTTATATCTACACACAACGAGTGTAGATATATAAAACTAGAGAGAGGGGAATTTAGATCCAGGGAACACCACCAGGAACTAAGTGAGGAGACATTCCAGAGATGAATTGGATCAACTATTCCATGAAAACCCTCTTATTTTCTTCCGAAATTAGTGGGAGATAACACCTAACAATTAATAAGATTCAATAATTATTGATTCTATATTGGGAGAGGGTTTGGATGTTTTAAGTACAATCATGACTAATCACGAATTTTTAAAAAACCCATTTTTACAGGCCGCATGGTTAGCTCTCATAGTTAGACAAAAATGATGCTAACAGTGCACCTACAACTACCTCAAAGGGGCTCCTCGCATAGTCCTCCACACATTGTTAGAAAAACCGTGGACAATCCATGTGTATCCCACTACCATCCTTGTTCATCTCGCATAATTTCTCATAACCATGTTGAAACCATACAGCCATAAAAGGGCCTCCAATGTTTTAAAAAACATTCCATAAGTCTCTCAAACTCTTCAAAACTCATCCCAATAACATAAAACACATCAAAAGGCATTAAAAATGCTTAAAACCTCAATTAGATGGTGATACATATAATGGTAATGAATAATAATGGTTTAAATGTTTTATGGTCTGAAACCTATGAATGATCATTTCATGTGTCGAATAGATGATTGAAATCAGCACTGATCATGATTATTTTGTATATATGTAGATGTTATAATGTTTATTATTATGCTTAAATTATTAGTGTGAGATCTATTATTATGTTGGGAGATTGGTTCAAGTTGTATGGGTCTTGTCAAATGCATCCACATAATCGTAAATACCCAACACATGATCTCAAGTCAGTACTTCTGGTCCATGCCTTGATTTGTTAGAGGCACTACCTCCAAGGAGATCCATTTTTTTGTATATATATATATATATATATCAAACAATACTCCATTACATCATCATGTAGTGTGACAGTAATTATTGAAATATAATGTTTTTTGAATACATGAAATCATTTGATTACTATCGTGTATATTTGAACAGTAATGGTAATTCCTTTACTAATGATCTGTGCAAGAAAACTCAAACACATGTACTTGAAAGTTCAAAAGTTAAGGGAAACTTATGCAATTATGTTTGATACACAAAATGAGGTTCTTTAATATCTAGGGAAGACTGTACATTCATATTTATCAGTGAAACATTCACATCTTGATAGATTGAATGTGTGACAGCTCACATATCCAAATGGATTGGTCTAGTGGGAAATTTTTACAGGTGGGGACCCACAACCTAGATGTCTGATTGATAGGGATGATGTATTTTTCATTCATCTTCTAGGTTCCTTCGTAAATTTATGATTAATTAATACAATACTCTCAAGAAACATCTTAGGTTGTTCATTCTAGTCCCACAATGATATAGATATATTTGTACCTTTAATATTGGTGGCCCTGTATGAAAAAGGAGATAGATGGTTTTTGTTACTCAGTTTTCCAGCTCGTAAGAGGTGAAGGAAGAAAACTATTGTCCAATAGGGATCTAATAAAATTTTCCCATTACTGAGTGGGATTGAGATGATTACACCATTGATTTTTTGTTAGGTTTACTAATATCCAATCAAGATATGATACGGTATGGTTGATCATTGATAGGTTGACAAGGGTCACACATTTTCTACCTATCAGTGATGCATTTTCAATTGGGAGTTTTGGAAGGATATATGAATGGGTGATCATATTCCTTCATGGAGTTCCACACATTATCATATTAAATAGAGATTCAAATTCCATTTCACAATTATATAAATTGTTGTAGAAAAATCTTGGAATATGTGTCATTATAGGAAAATAACATTCACCCACAGATCAATAGGAAATATGAGTATACAATTCAGATATTGTAGTATATGCTCCAATCATGTGTCCATGATTTTGGATATTCATTATAGAAAACCAACATTTTACCAAATTTTCTTATAATAACATAAGTTAAGAAACCATATAGAAGAATAATTATAAATCCATATATTGTTTTTTATTCTATTCACCCTTATTCTAGTTACATATAGTAGAGGAAACACTACTGGGACCTCTTATTAATGGTATCCTTTGTATGAGGTACATTATATTATAAAATTAATGGATAAAACACAGTTTAGATAGATTACTCATATTCTTGGTCACCACCAATCTCAGAAGTATGAGGTAGGGCGTCAGGTCTTATTTCATGTTTCAACTAGGCTAGGTCATGGAAATATTCAAATTCATTAACATCTATCCCCACATTATGTCAGGACCATTGGGATATTTGAGAGTATGTTATCTGATAACTCTTACCCAAAGGTACCAGGCCATGGAATAAATATTATATTTATATATTCTTCACTGTTATAAAAAAAAATCCATATAATATAATTCATCATGATGTGGTTGAGTTTCAGGTATATGAGTTCTTTATGAAGCCTTATATACAAATTTTTGATCGACTCATAAGGGCTCTTTGAGGATGGTTAATTCCTCTAGTGTGGGTGTTTTTAAAACATTAATGTGTTCATAATGATAATTTTAAGAAAGAAGTTTGTGTACATTCCCAGTGGGAAGAAAAATATATATATATATATGATGTTTTACTACCCTCATAAAAGAAACCTAAGAATGAGTTGTTTTGAGGAGGGGATATTATATGATCCCAATTTTTATCAGGAGGAATGTATCATTTAAATTTGTGATTAAATCATTTTTTATCCATTTGGATATTTTTAAGAGTGTGAGGATTGTTTTCTAGGGTGTATATGGTGTCTTCAGAGCCCAGATCCATAAATTTTGGATAAAATGGGTCAGTCGCATAGTTTTTTAAAATCATGCACTTAAAGCTGCATGGTTAGGTTAAACCATGTGGGGAACTATTGAGGTTTGTAGTGGGGGTGCAAGGGATAAAAATGTTCCCCCCCCCCCAAAATGTACCGATATTGAATTCATTGTTTAATTTAGGTTGTAGGTGAACATGGTTGGTATTTGGTTTGTTCACATTGTGTGGCCAACCGAGAACCTTTTAAAAAATGTTGAACTATCCATTTTTCTCTGACCATATTTTATTTTTTCCCATATTTACATCTCCCAAATCATATATCAGATCTTATCCAGATTAGATATCTCCCATGTACATCCAATATAGGCTTTGAGAAGGACTCTCCATCCATACTCTGGTTTGATTTAAAACTGTTACATCAGATTCCAAATGATAATATATTGAACCATCTTCCTTCGTTTTCTTCTTTCTCACGCCTCATAGATTTTATTTATAAGAGATAAAATATATCATTTTTTATATTATTTTATATATATTTTATTTCTCTTTTAAAATACAAGATTAAATTCCACCAACTCATGAGGAGAGTACTACACATCTATAGTTTGTGGTAATGTTCTTTTTCCATACTGCCTCAATGTTTATATTATGAATTGTTGTACTATTCCCTAAAATTTCCTTGAAAACCTCTAAAATTTAAAATTAATTAAATGTATTGATATCACTTTGTTGAGGGTTGTCCTAGAATCATTTATCTTATCATCAGAGGATATATACACCAACACATTCCACTACTTATGGTTAGTTTACTTTAATTCCTGATGATCCTTATTCCTTAAAATGATTTTTATCCACTACATAAGGTGAATTAATTTTTCCTTATAAATAAAATTTGGAATGAATTGAACTAAGGGATAATTTAAGGACATGTGTCTAGGATTTTTATCATTTGGTTTATAATTTAATTTATCCTAATGAATAGAGATATCCAAATTTATTCGAATTAATTGTTAAGTTATTTTGGATAAAAATATATCCATGACCATCATGCATGTCATGTTGAGGGTGATACAACGGTTCTGAAAATGATTTACGTGGACTGGATCTTGAAACATAATAAATATTATTTAAAAATAATTTACAATATTTAGGGGGAGATATAAGGATTATATTATAAAACAACCTAGATAGGCTCACTAGATAAATTTAATTATATTTCCACATGAGGGACACCCAGTTTCCTAGTGGATTATCTAGGATGTTCACATAGGTAAATTCTATTGTACCCTGAAAAAAGTGATACCCAAATACAAGTGGGGAGTGACAATTGTGGTATCATAGGTTTATTTAATTATTCCATTCTTTGAGTGATACTTGGGTTCTTATGTAATTTCGAATAAGGTTTCATATGGTGATGGGTGTTTATTATACTCTTAGAATGATCTCTGGGTTCCATTTTTTCCGAAATTTTATCTATATGAATAGTATTGTAATAAATTAAATAAATATACTTTTAACCAAATTCATAGAACATCTATTTAGCAATTACATTATTTATACACCTGGTGAAATAAATATACCTTCTTCTTCTCAACATGTACAATGAAAAATATGGAACCCATTTTGATTAGGCAAGGATTCCTTGGGCATACACCTTGGGTCTTGTAAATTATTACATATATATATACACATATATATGTTCACTTGTATATGATAAATATATATAAATACTTTTGTATATTTATATACAAATATAGGGTGACGTCTTTTTAGATATATTCCATCTTAGGCCAAAGTAGATTGAATCATTTAGATTCCTCCTGAGGATCCTAGAATGACATCATTTATTAATTTATTTACAATTATACAATGTTTATTACACAGACACTCCACATATTATAAACATAGAATGGATATTTTTAGACATTGTTGGTACTGGCCTACTGAATATATCTTACACCCAGTATGAGCCATAGGTTGGTACCTAAACGGACGTTATGGATGTAAGTATAGATGAAGGGAAGAATCCAACATTTGATGCCTCATTTTTTACACAATAAATTATTATGGTTTCATAGGATTGGGCATATTATTACGATTCTTGTAAAGATATATTTTAGTCCTTTTATATTTTTTATAGAATGTTGTGTACGCCTTCATCTATTCATCCATGTATTTTCCTTTATGAACATCGTATTTATATGTTATAATTTATTATATGATATTACTTATTATTCTACATATTATTTTATTTGGATTGATCATTATTTTTTTAATTCATTTATTCTTTGATTTCTAATAATTATTGGTATTGTATACTATTTTTCAACATTCTGATCAAGAAGCTGTTGTCTCTCTACCATACAATCAAAGACCCTTGCTGCTAGTTAGAAGCCCCAAGTAGATGAGGAGGCTTGATTAAGGCCATATGGACAACTAGTTCATGCTACATATGAGTAAACTATGTATTGGATGTCACACTAATCAAATCATATCCTATAAGACTGATTATTTTAATTTTAAATGATATCTATAAATATGAAAATCCCATTATCTCTTATAAGTACACGTAAATTTAATCTATGGTAGAATGATTGTTTTGACTCATAGAAATCTGTGGCATGAAATCATATATAATGGTGTGAATTTCTTCAGAAAAATCATTCATGAGTCACCACATGTTCAATAACAAAATAATTAAGTCTACTATTTCTCAATGGGAAATATCTAAATGAAGCTCTTACTCTGATAGAATTTCAATAATCCTCTCTTTATTTTACATTCATCATGGAATATTCTTTATTCTCTAGGGTGTGGGTGGATATCTATTCTCAAAAAATGAATTGGTTTACAATTAAAACTCAATAATTCATCATTGTGTTATTTTCATCTCGGTGGAATTTATATCACCTCTTTAGCAGGAATCAAAATCATTTATAATAATTATGATCATTATTTATTAGAAGAACTATTTTCTCATTAATTGAGTTAATTTTTAATTTTAATATCCAAAAAATCAATTCGACAAATTTGGCTTACTATTCAAGCCATAGACATTCTAGGATGCTTTAAGCGTTTGCCAACTTTTTAGCTCTCTAACAGATCACACGTATGTATGAAATATTTTTCTTAAATTTTCAATACCTCAATCAAACAAAATTTTACATAATTAGGTTCTTAGTTTAATTTTTCCCAAGGGTTTCTTCTTACTCTTTTCATAGAACTAGATTGAAAAATTTGGATATTCTATGTCATAATTCATATATCAAAATAGATTGATGGTTTGGGAAATAATTATTCTACTTCAGTAACTAATTTCCACCACATATCAACGAAATTTATATCATTGAGATTCATCAAAAACCCTTCTATTAGTTTCTCTGGATTTTGATTCATACTGGTTGTGAATATTTGGTATTCAGTAAATCAAACATCAATAGAATATATTTTAGCAGCAATAAAATCATTCTCAAACATTATGGTATTGAAAAGGCTATAATGTTATCGTATTTCAATTATTTGGAGAGAAAAATGGTGCCTAAGATTCAGAGTAATGTTGATACAATGTAAATATTATTTAGAACTGCATAGGTTTGATCCAAGATAGTATGTTACTGACCTGGGCTTGTTCTCAGCAATGATGTATATAATAATTATCTTAATGGGATAGTGAAATCCTTGGTTCTAGATTTAATGGATTTTTACTAATTTTGGGTTTGGATTAATAAATTTTCTACATTTCCTAATCATAACAATAATTTTCTATTAAATAATTTATTGCAATGATTCTAGGGAATATAGTGAGAATTAGAGATTCTATGATTCAAATTATTCTCTTATCGAGCTAATTATATTTCATTTTTCATCAAATTATAAGAATGTATTATATATTAAAGGATAACTATAAGGCATCTCTTTACACCTTTGATATACATTCATTTATCCCAAATATTGCCATGATAATATCAATAAGTGTTTGAGTAATATAATTATTCATGCTTAATATACCAATCTAACAGTTAAATATTTTTTATAGAGGTAAACTGATTTAATTCTCTTGAATAAGGTTTTATTTAATGATTTGATACTCATACACAAAATGATGGGGGAATATAGTCCATGAGAGTTTGTATTTTTTTAAATAACCATTATGAACCCTATTCTTACCCTTTGATTCATCAAATTTGAATGTGTTGGGATTAATAAGGTTAAGATGTTAAGGTTCACTATTACTTTTTTCAAAGGAATTAAGGTCATGACTATTTAATTTAGTGAGGTCCTAATGATGGAATATTGATGGTTCACAAACGTTAGGACCATATGATAATAAAATTATATTTATTCATTTCTAGAACCATTTTTTATTTTTATCTTTCTTTATGTAAAGTGGATGAAACAACTGACACATATGCCTTAAGGATGACCAAAACTACCTATACAAAAATGAATATATTTTTAATTAATCCTTTTATAAAAAATAAATTTTAATATTATATATCAACATATGTGTCTAGATCAAATAATTCAGGTGATCAATTAACACAACTTTATTATGATTCCTTGTCTCTAAAAATAAAATTGAGTTGGTTTCTAGATCATAATTTATGGTCCCTAAATCCTAATAACTTTTAATGAATTATTTTTTGTTCTTTCTATTTTAAAAATTGAGAAACCTAAACAATTTTTTACCATCATATGTGTTTTTGGTTGAGTGGTTATGTTGTTGTTTTTCTATAAGGGAATAACATCAATGAATATGTTAAAATATGATGATATAGTCTATACTACTATTGAATTTAGAGTTATGTATTTTTATATTACTTATCTAGAATTTATTTTTTACGATAGTGGTGTGTGTAAAGTTTTACCACTAGTTGACCTAATTGAATCATATATTTTTTGTGATTTTATATAAATCTCTCATAATACACCCATATATATCTACAAGATTATCATGGTTTCGTTATTATTTTGTATATAATTTATATATATTTCTAATAATTTCTGATGGGAATGTTTTAACATCAAGGAGTTTGTTAAAACATTCAATATATCAATGAAATATGTTAATCTATCATATTGTCATTAATTATATATGGATACTTATATTGTATGGAATTTAACTGATAGAATAATCTCTACATGAGATCCCCCAGAAATTAAAGGGCCCAACTATAGGACTATTGTCGCAAAAAAAGGAAGATCCATATAAAGTCTACATAAAATATAGTATCGTAGGTACTCCGATTATTTTGTTGTTCCAAGCATGAATACCAAAATAGTCTAAAAGTGAGTTATGTGTTATTTTTGATCTCCCATATCATTAAATATTCAAAATAGATAGCTTTCAATGTTTGTTGTAGTGGTATTAATTTCCACGCACATGGGATATGGTTTCTTCTTCAGTTACACTAGAACACCCATTGAATTTATGTTTTCTAATAAATTTTTAATTATATATGGAATTAGTACTTTTAACATTGTTTCATGTGCTATTTCTTACCCTGGATGGATTGTTTGAGCCAAAAATTAAAATCGGTACAATGATGAGAATTACATATAGTCAACTAATGCTATACTTAACAAATACATCTTATCTAGTCATGGATATAATTGATAACATATTTTTTATTGTATGATTTATTTCCTCATGTTGGGGTGGTTCACCCTGATGAGATGCGTCTTTTTCCTTTATGTCATGGTTGATAAGAATATTTCCCCAAATAAATTCAAATTTAAATTACTCCAATATTCTTATTTTATATTTTATGAGTCAAATTATTATTTGGAATAAATATTCTCATTATTTTTGTGTGGATTCTGGGTCATGTATGTATTCACACCTTTCCATATTTCCATGGAACATTCCCACAATGTGGTTAGATATTTAAAGTAACAAAGGGGATCCATAAACCTGGGACTTCCATGGATGTCGAGTATATACTCACTCTTTGTATACATCAGTGTGAGTGAAATTATTTGAATATTTCTGCTTAACAAGTTACTCTTTGAAATAATTTTTTCTATCATTAACAGAGTCAGTATTCACACAATTCTCTCCCTTGAATCCCATGGATGAAAATATATGTTTATCTATATTGGATAAATAGGTTAATTCAATAAAATTAGTGAAACCATCAACATATTGATAAAAATTAGACCTTTCTATTTTTTTATTAGAATAAAATATATATTTATTAGTTCTAAAGAATATTTATTTATATTTTAATTATTCATCTCTTGATAATGACTAGAAATTTTCAATATATGTGATTATAAGAGAACATTATATTTTCAAAACTATGTTAAATCCTAGTACAAATGTTTTCTCATTAAATACTTGTTGCATCACTCTCTTCATTAAGAACCCAAAACCTATTTGAGGTGGTATTTCAATGGATCAAGTATATTTGTCATTAACTAATGGTGTTTGGTGTTATTATGGGGGTAAAAATACCATCATCTATGTAGATTTGGGATTTTCTTGAGATGTGATTAATTCAAATAATTTACTCTTAAACTCTCAATCTTATATTATAATTACATTAAAATATTATGTATCCTATATAATCTATACATAATAAGTATCTATGAAAAATTATGGTCCCATATTTATAATATTTGACCACCTTAAATTTATTTCCTATTTCTTTTTCTTATAAACATAAAAAAGATGTCTATTATTTTGTTAATTCTATTTAGTTTTTCCCATGTATGCTTTGGTGGAATCAAGGATTCGTTAACATAATAATAATATTTCACTATATCTACAATTTGAAATAATATTTTCATTAGTTAAAATATAAAAAAATTTATAAGGTTGATATTGTTTGTAAATAACCAGTGAAAATTAAATACTCCATCATCTACTCAACCACAAAAGGGTACATAAGGATAATATTCATTGATGATTTAGATAATCAAACTAATACTAAAAAATGTTTATATAGATTCTCGCATTATATAACATATTTTTTGTTTGATGATATTGAGATGGTGGTTCTGTAGACCTAGTGTGATATTTCATCAAACCCCTTGGGCTGATATTGATGCCACTCAAAAGGTATATTTTGTAACCTCAACCAGATGATTATTATCAAAATATAATTCTAAATATATGGTATAAATTTCTTTGTGATGTTATTAGGACAAATAAATTTCGAAGTATTAAGAGTAAAAATTACTTCTAATTTTTCTATAGTTGATTCCTCCAACATGATTTATGAATCTTCATTATTCTAAGAGAAGAGATCATAAATATACTATAAAAATATAAGTCATTTTCAAACTATATTTTGAAGTTATATAGATCAATTTGGGATATATTCATATCTTTCCAAAATCAAGTGATTCTTTTGAAGAATCATTTTCAATTATTTTCTCATATCACCCTTATCTCATAGAGAAACATATCCAGCATTTGAAACTATTTCATATGGGGAGGGTTATAGTTTTATAATAACCTCTCCATAAGCATTTAATTATAAAGATATTTCTAAATAGGGAATGATTATGTGTTAAATTATCTTGGTTGGACCTGATGTATTTTTTAAACTATAGTGATGGTATTAATGTGGAGAAATGCTATATTGGATACCAATTGGAAGACCTATATGATTGTTTGAAACATGATGATGGTTATCATGAAGAGTACCTAAATTTTTTATTTGACCATCATGATGGTCAAAATTGGTAATACCACTATTTCATATGGATAAATCATCCGATAGAGGTCCGTTATGGATGGTATCCTTAGAAAGACTTTGTAGGACATATTATTATTGATTTTAATCAGGTGGAGGATCACCAATTTGAGTACCCAATGAATGTCCACCAAATATTTTATACATTTTTCTACAATAATAATTGAATTGATGATTAATCTCTATATTGTTTTAGGGTGGGAATCTATGCAGGGTATCATAGAATGGATATTTGTGTTATCTTTTATATTTTCATAGGTGGTTATATAGGATGATTTATCTATGGAGGACCGTAAAAATAATTGTGTTATTATTTGTTACAATTAGAATAATCTGCATGTTGGCATTATATTTTACCATTATGTGGACTTCCATAAATTGTACTAAGTGGATGAACAATGTAGTTGATTTGTTTTTGTTTATCATGAGCATGGAATCTATGGAGAGTTCTTATAATGTCTTGGGGAGGACATTCATGGGTATCTAATCTAATATCATGGTGATGACCTCCAAGGATTATATCCTAGAGAGGACCTACAAGGTTTTCATGAAATGTTTCTACATGGAAGTCCTCTGTATAATTGGATTTCCTTCTCCAAAATGTTAGGGACTAGTTAATAGGTTCACAATTCCCACATTGGAGATGTTTTATGCTTCTTACTGATCGGGACATTGAATGATACACAAAAACTATTATGATTTGATCATTAATTTTTGAAATGATTGATAAAATATTAATATTATCATGTTACTAAACCTCAATGGTTGATTTCATCTAGTTATCTCTCTTTCTTAGGGAATGATTCATTATTATTTTGAAAAAATATTCATTAGTAACATAATATGGAATTTGTATCATCAAATAGTGGTGATGAAAAAAATTAGTTGGAGACATACATGTATGTTCATTGGTAGTCACAAAGATATAAGATTCATCCTCCTTGGCTTACTCTATGTAGGTAAAATGAGAAGTGACTCATTTAAGGGATAGAAACCCAAAATAAGTTCGTATTGATACGGGTTTCACGTTCCCACTAATAAACTATTGATGTTGATCCAACATTCATGGACACATCCTCTCTCTATTATCACGGTCTATTTACATTGTTTGAATTATACTGTTTCATAGGAATTCATGATCTATCATATTCAACACTTATCATTTTAAGAATTGGGTAAAAAATTGCATTTAAATAGTCCACATTGGTGAGGAATTTATAATTATTTAATTGACCACATATTATTTAGTGTTACTTGTATGTGGTCTACAGAAACCCTAGTTACTATATGATTACCCCAATGATATTGTGGAATCCTAATTCAGTGGTGTCTATCACCTAATTATTCCATTTTTATTTTTTTGAAAACAATCAAACAAATTATAAGTGTACTATAACCACTGAAAGTGTATGGTATGTTAGTCTCTTTAATAATAATTTGATTCCACATATGGTTCATCATGTTTATATTTCCAATATTTTTTCTCAAAAATCCATTTTAGTTTCAGTTTCCTGGTACATACATCTTGATATTGAGAAAATGGGAAGTCACCTCATCCTATAGAGTATCATTTTGAATATTATAGGACATGATTTTATATTTAAGTCATGTTCATGAAATCATTCATAGTAACAATTCCAGTTAAGCTTTGTTGAAAATGAATGATTAACAGTAACTAAATTCAAATAATATAATATAATGGAATTTTATTTTCCAAAATTTGAAAATAATTATTAATTTTACTATATATTACAGCCATATAGAATGTAATGCTATAATTTAATGTCATCTATGAAGGAATTTGGAAATAAAATAGAAAAAAAGATCCATGATTGAGTGATTTTCCCTAATAAAAGGGATTTCTATATATCCCAATGAAGGAAATAAAAACCAATGTATTTTGATTTCATAGGTTAATTTTATATAAAAATTCATATCAAAAATTATAAATTCATATGATGAGGAACAATAATATACATTGTAATGTCATGAATCAAAGACCATTGGTGTGCCTATAATGTCACGACCCCCTCCCCACAAAGTGTACCCCTCCTGGGCCGGCAATATCAGAAGGGAGATAATGACCCCTGAGTCCCGCCTCCAGTAGGCCCCAGGTTGGTGACTAGCACCGAGGGTATAATACACACACAAATGGGAGGCATTAACCTCTAAGAGAACACATGCAGAAGAGAGAGATAAAATAGACTCCAACCAACTCCAACTCATAACTGAAAAATAAAAGAAACCCAAGTACATATATGAAATGTCATGCAAATGTACTACACTTAAAGGGAAAACTAAAAGTACCCAAAAGAAAGTAAAACACAGCGACCACAAGCCCGAACAGCTCCTCCCCCAACCGCAAGGTAGTAGTAACCAGCTTGATCTCCAACATACTCCAAGTGACCTGAAAAACAGTTTATATGTACATAGGGTGAGTATAACAGTATACTCCGTAGGATCCTCCCCAAGCCTCTCGTGAAAAAGTAGAGAAAGCATGCTAAAGCCCAGTGAACAACAAGTGAAACTAACTCGTCACCTAAACAGGTATACTATGTTCCCAACCTCACCATGGCTACTCTCACCAAGTAACGTATACATGAAAAATATCATATAGTAAAGAATATCAAGGGTACCCCGCTACTACATCCCCACTGGTTCTCCGCTTTGCCCCAACGACGTACGTCCTGTGCATCTCTCTCCAAAGGCTTGCCCGCAGACACCTCGGCTAAGCTCCACAATCTGCACCTCGTGCACCACATAGGCTTGCCCGCAGACACCTGGGCGAAGCACCACGCCGTCCTCACAACCAAAGGTAACCAAGTAGTTTCCGAGATCCACCACAGCTCGCATAATGTGTATCATACGTCGGGTATAATACCTCAAGCCATTACAGCCCATACTCCGAGTAAGGATCCTCAAGCCATCATAGCCTATACACATTACTCCTATAGTAGTCCATATGATACTATATCCAGAATATATGTGTGTGAATAACCACAGGCCATTACAGCCCTCTACACACATATATGGGGTAACTAACCGTTGTGCCTCATGGCACAAGTATCTACCAAGAGAAGAGAGCGGGGCCAAAGGGGGTAGTCAGCCATTCGACCTCCCATCAGAATGTTGGGTAAAACACCCCCCAGGGCTCAAAATCCCCGGGGTGTCAGTTGCCCTTACCGACAGGGTGGAGTAGCGTATAGAAACACAAAAAGTACAGAATATATAAGTAACTCACATCCACAATATGGGCATTACCTAGTCTTAGATACAACTGCAGATAACGTCTCTCAGACTCCAGGCTGCTACTTCTAAGACTAGGTATCCTATAAGCACACAAACATTTGAAGATATTTATAAGATTACTCCGTTCTCATTTTATCAGTTCGACTGTAAATTGATTAATTCTTTAAACATTCATTAAGAATGAACAATTCCACATTAAGTTGAATTGGCATCACATTCAGTACCAACTACTCCTTTTAAGATTCACATCACCTTTAAATTCCAGCATCTCCATCCTCGTGGATTTTCACCATTTAATCAAACATTCATTACAGAATTACTTTTCCACATTCCCAGGCATTCTAGAAAAACATCATATGCTTTTAAACACAATGGTGACTCAACACGGTGAATAGATATACTACCCATCGAGTCTTTGCCGCCTATAGAAAGAGCATATACCCATTCTCCCTCGAGAGGCTAAACACAGAAAGCATGTGGCATACCCCATGCGTCTTCGCCTCCTTCGGAAGAAGGGTAGCACGACCAGCTGCCTTGAGAAGTGGGGAAAAGCAAAGCAGATTAACATTCAAGAAAACCGCAAGCAACCAGCAACCGCATCCATCCCATTCCATCACCGCTGGTGTCCTCCCCGACACCCACATGCATAAACTGATGCATCTCGCCACTCTAGGCATCATCTGCTGCCATAACCACAAGGCCTCCATGCCTCCACATATCACAAAAGCCATCCAGGCTCACATCACAGCACAAGCAGCAGGAAAACAAATATCACATCATGGGCTCTTGACCCTTTAACAAACAAGAGGGTAACTCAGAACCCTTTTAGAAAATCCCACATAATCTGTTCTCTAATCCATATTGAATTAACAGATTTGTTATTTGTAGGTTCCAATTACGGATACCTAATCAGCAAGCTATCACAATTAAATAACCATGCTTACTTCCCTAATTTGATTATCCTAAAATTAGAACAACTACAACAACAGCAATAACAAGATTAATTTACATGCCTATTTATCTTTAGCCAATTAATTCTAGCTTTACGTTCATTATAAATTTCTATTATGAACGAACAACACATCAAAGAAAACATAGATATCACTATATCTAGGAAAACATGAGGCAAACCGTTATCACGGTATAAAGCAATAACATGTGATCAACCAATTCTTTTAATCCGGTTCAAGTATTTAATTAGGTCAATTTCATTGTGATCCAAAGGGATAAATCATGCTAATTCTACGATTTCACATATACAATTAGAGAAGCCATGAATCCCCTACCTTGAAGAGTTCTCGACGTCCTTTATCCACACAACGGGTCACAATCCTCCTCTCACGAAAACTGCATCCACCGAAGGATGCCACGGTATGACAGTATCAACCAAACCCAAGAAAAACCCATTAGAATCTTGGAAATTACATGGTATAATTATGGAAAGTAGGATAGGAGAAGATGAACCTCAAAGAACGACGATACAACATACCTTATATCGAAGATTGATCGACAGGGCTCGGTTGCATCCAAAACAGAGCAGAACCAATCCTAGGAGTAAAGATTGATTGTGAAAATCCTACAGAAAGGATTGAAAGGTTCTAGTGCCTCTTAATTGAGAACAAAGGGAAAGAACAAGGGAGAATGATATCTCATCCCTTTTTGAAGATTAAATGGGGCGACAGTTTAAGATCCGGTTAATTCTCTATTAAAAACGGATCACATTAAACCACGCGGTTTGACCAAGTAAAACATTCCAAACCTTAGGAATAATTAATATAGGATTTATGGTATTTTAAACGGCCTTAAGAGCCCTTAAAATAAGGCTTTAAATGTATTTTACGTCAAAGGAAACGTCAAAAGGGGAAAAACTGTAGGAGTCTGGAAACACTGTTCACCCACTGTTACTGTACATGAAACCGATCTGTGGAACCGATCTGTGAAACCGATCTGTGAAACTGATCTATGAAACCGATCTATGAAACTGATCTGTGAAACTGATCTGTCAGACCGATCTGTGAAACCGATCTGTCACACCGGTCTGTGAAACCGATCTGTCAGACTGATTTGTGAAACCTATCTGTCACACCGATCTGTGAAACTGATCTGTCAGACCGATCCGTGAAACCGATCTCTCACACAGATCTGTGAAACTGATCTGTCACACTGGTCTGTGAAACCGATCTGTGAAACCGATCTGTGAAACCGATCTGTGAAACCGATCTGTCAGACCGATCTGTGAAACCGATCTGTCACCCTGATCTGTGAAACCGATCTGTCAGACCGATCTGTGAAACCAATCTGTCAGACCGATCTGTGAAACCGATCTGTCACACTGATCTGTGAAACCGATCTTTGAAACCGATCTGTGAAACCGATCTATGAAACCGATCTGTGAAACCGATCTGTCAGACCGATCTGTGAAACCGATCTGTCACACCGATCTGTGAAACCGATCTGTCAGACCGATCTGTGAAACTAATCTGTCAGACCGATTTGTGAAACCGATCTGTCACACCGATCTGTGAAACCGATCTGTCCGACCGATCTGTGAAACCGATCTGTCACACCGATCTATGAAACTGATCTGTCAGACCGATCTGTGAAACCGATCTGTCACACCGATCTGTTACTGTTCATAAAACTGGAAACACTGTTCACAGAACTGAAAAAATTGGCAAAGTGTTGGGGATAAGTCCCCTTGACCTCCCGGAACACCTCCAACACCAAAATTCACAAAGTAATGGACCGGATAGGTCTGGGCCATTACATTAGATACATCTCAAAACATTCTCATCCTTGAGCATTAAAAACCAACCCAGAAGAAAAGAGGGGTCCGAACAACCGCCCCATAAGATACCTCTCAGGGGAAAACCACCATGAGTTGTTCGAAATCTGGAACAAAACTACTATATCCGGGAGTATGGGAACAAACAATCCATACCCAAACAATTCATTCACAACATCACATCAAAGGTACATAAATAAAACATTAAAGGACTAACCATGAAGGAAACATCATTACAAAAAAAGAGTTAAACATTAAAAAACTCTGGGTACTGATCACGTATCTGTGACTCACGTTCCCAGGTACTATCCTCCATGCCACCGTGTCACTACAAGACACAAACTAAGGGGATAGAACGCCCACACAACACCTTATCCTTACGGTCTTTGATCTCCACAGGTCGGTCCTTGAAGGTTGCATCATCATTAATATCGATTTCTCCCCAATCGATAACATGAGATTCATCATGATGATAATGACAGAGCTGTGAGACATGGAAAACATCATGTATCTGACTCATCTGAGGGGGAAGTGCTACTCGATATGCCATAGCTCCAACATGAGCTAACACCTCGAAAGGCCCAACAAACCGGGGAGAAAGCTTACTTCCACGACCAAACCTTCGCTGCCCACGACGGGGAGTCACCTTTAGAAACACATGATCCCCAAAATTAAACTCTAACAGTCTCCTTCTTTGATCAGCATAAGATTAATGACGATCCTGTGCTGTCTTCATCCTCTCACGAATCACCTGTACCATCTCTGTTGTATTCTGCACTAGTTTTAGTCCGAGAATTGCTGACTCTCCGACCCCAGTCCAGCACAACAGAGAACGACATGGCCGGCCATACAAGGCTTCAAACGGAACCATGCCGATGGTAGAGTGGAAACTATTATTGTAAGCGAACTCTACCAAGGGTAAGTGCTTTTTCCATGAACCTCCAAAATCAAGAACACAAGATCACAACATGTCTTCAAGATTCTGGATTGTTTGCTCTGTCTGACCATCCGTTTGAGGATGAAAAGCAGTGCTACGGAATAATTGAGAACCAAAAGCATGCTGGAGACCTCTCCACACCCAAGAGGTAAAATGAGGATCTCGATCAGAAATGATCGTCTTAGGAACTCCGTGAATCCTCACCACCTCCTCCAGATACTGCCTCGACAAAACCTCCACTGAGATCGACTCCTTGATTGCTATGAAGAGGGCCGATTTAGTTAAACGATCCACTACCACCCATATAACATCATGTCCTCCCGGAGCTCGAGATAAACCTGTAACAAAGTCCATTGAGATGCCCTCCCACTTCCACTGAGGAATATCTATGTGTTGGAGAAGAACACTAGGAACACGGTGTTCGGCCTTCACCTTCTGGTAGACTAATCATCGAGACACACATTCTGCAACTGTACGCTTCAGCCCAGGCCACCAAAACTGACTCCACAAGGATCGGTACATCTTCGTCACACCAGGATGTACCGCCAAGGGTGAACTATGGAACTCTCGGAGAACCATCTCGCGCATCGCCAAGGGAACAAAAAGCATGCCATGATACAACACTCAGTGTTGTTCATCATCCGACCAACCATCGGGGGCCTCCCCACAAACAACTGTGTCTCTCCAAACTTCCACCTCTAGATCACCCAACTGGGACTCTTCCACCTTCTGTATCAGGGATGACTGCACCGTCATCTGGAAAATACAACCTCTACCTCCCAACTTCTCCCATATCAAGATGCAATGCTGCTAGCTCTTCCATCAATCTCCAGGAATCACCAGATTCACGCACAACATCACTACGTGACTTTCAGCTCAGCGCATCAGCAACAACATTTCCCTTCCCAGGTGTATATGATATTTCGAAGTCATATTCCTAGAGGAAGTCCATCCACCGACACTGCTGCAAGTTCAAGTCCCGCTGAGAGAAAACATACCTCAAACTCTTATGATCAGTGAAAACCGAAAAGCGCTCGCCATTGAGGTATTGTATCCATAACGTCAGCGCAAACACCACGGCTGCTAACTCAAGATCATTGGTGGCATAGTTGCGTTCATGGGGACGCAATTGTCGAGACCCATAAGAAACAACTGACCTTTGTTTCATAAGTACACAGCCTAGCCCCAGATGTGACGCATCGCAGAAGACGTCAAACTGGACTCCCTCAGCTGGAAGACAAATAGCATGAGCACTTACCAACTTCTCCTTTAGATACTCGAATGCTGCCTGACAATGATCAGTCCACATGAATGCTTGATACTTCCTGGTCAAAGCTATTAGAGGATTCATAACCCGTGAGAAATTTACTACGAACCTCCTGTAATAGCCTGCGAGACCAAGGAAACTTCGCACCTCTGACACTATCTTGGGGGCTGCCCAAGACACTACTGCTTCTATCTTCGATGGATCCACAGCTACTCCCTGTTGGGACACAACATGCCCTATGAAACGAACTTCTCAAGCCCAGAACTCACACTTGGACAACTTCCCAAACAACTGATGTTGGCGAAGAACTCCCAAAACGTCTCGTAGATGCTCTGCATGCTCTTCTTCAGATGTGGAGTACACAAGGATGTCATCGATGAAAACCACAACAAACATGTTCATGAATTCATGGAACACAACTTTCATCAACCCCATGAAAACAGCTGGAGCATTCGTCACGCCGAATGGCATTACAACAAACTCATAATGCCCATGACGACAACGGAATGCAGTCTTCGGGATATCCTCATCCTTTACACGCATCTGATGATATCCTGACCGCAAGTCAATGTTTGAGAACCAACATGCACCCTTCAGTTGATCGAATAGGTCATCAATCAGTGGAAGAGGATATCGATTCTTTATTGTCACTTTGTTTAATCCACGATAATCGACACACAACTGCAAACTGCCGTCAGCCTTTTTCACAAACAAAACAGGTGCACCCCACGGTGACACGCTTGGCCGAACAAAACCACACTACAACAGACCATCAATCTGAATACGTAGCTCTCGTAACTCATATGGGGCCATCCTATATGGAGACATAGAGATAGGAGACGCTCTTGGTTGTAGCTCGATCCCAAACTCGATCTCTCATCGAGGGGGTAATGCTACAACCTCTTAGGGAAATACATCAGGGTACTCCTCCACAACCCTAGGAAATGCCAACTACTCAACCTCTGAAGAACAAAACATCATCTCAGCCATCAGGGATGATAAGGATGAAACCTGCTTATGACCCATCCGAGGATCTCGCTCACCAGCAAACACCACTTCCTCTCCATCTTCATCAAAGAAAACGACCTTCTTCCTGTAGCAATCCACAATAGCCTACACCGAATACAACCAATCCATGCCGAGTATGACATCATATGGTTGTATTCATAAACATAGGAAATCTCCCCAAGAGCGGTGTTGCCCCAACACTAGCTCACAGTCTCTACATACTTCAAACAAGTCAGATCGACCTCCAACTGGCGTAGTCAACGCCAATGGCACTGGAAGCCTCTCTACATCAAGTCCCAAAGCATGGAAAAGGGTAGGTGATATGAAGGAGTGTGTTGCTCCTGAATCAAACAAGGCATACACCAAGGTAGAAAACAAGAAAAGGGTACCTCGAATGACATCTGGCTCGCCTGGGGCTGGCAATGCTAGAGCATGTAGCTGACCAAGACCACCTCCACGGCCTCTCTGACCCTGATGACGACCACCACCATGGCCGCGCTCTGCTCTCTGAGGATGGGGAGCGTCATGGGGATGTCCTCTACCTGCTCCATCTACCCTCCGGTGATCTAAAGCTGGTGCAACCTGCTGCTGCTGCCTCGGCCGAAACTGCCTCAACGGAGGAACCTGGAGTGGAGCGCCTGGTGCACGATGATTGCTCTGAAAAGTCGGGCACTCCCACTACTGATGACCACGACCAACACAAGAATAACAAGCGCCTGATCCCTTGGCATATTCTTGAGAGTTGCTGCCTCCGTAGAAACGAGATGGGAAGGGTTGGGACCTACCCCCAGGTGAACGGAAACTCTTCTGTCCTGAAAGCCGGGAACCCCGGACCACAGCTCTGCTTCATGAGGAGTCATGACGATTCCCCTCTTGTGACGATACGGTCCTATCCAAAGTCCTTTCAACAACCTCTGACCTCGCCATCACCTCAAGATATGTCTTCAGCATAAATGGGGTGACCTGGCGCTGGATCTCGGGACGCAAAGCCTCCTCGAAATTCCTCGCCCTGGCCTCATCATCTGGTAACAGGTCTGAAGCATATTGTAGAAGGTTCCTGAAATGGATTCCAAACTCTTGAACACTGGAGATCCCATGTCGAAGGGTGAGATGCTCCTTGCGAATGGACACCTTCATAGTCGATGAAAGAAACTCGACTCTAAACCTGTCTCGAAACTCCTCCCATGAGATTGCTGACTCCTCACGATCATCGAGGAACAAGAACCACCACTGCCTCGCTGCTCCACGCAGCATCGTCACAACCAAGGACACCCAGTGTTCCTTCCGAGCACGAATCGAACTGAAGCCTATCTCGATCTCCTCCAACCAATCTTCTGTGACTGCATCTAAAACGGAGCCCTCATAATTCTGTAGACTCTGGCACTGAAACTCTCGAAGTGTCTTCCTCCAAGTGTCATCGTCGTCAACCTCTACTCGGCGGTGATCTGCTGGAACAACCTGTTGGGCATCTTCTATGCAAACCTGACGAGGACGTCGACCTGGAGCCATAACTGTAAAATAACAACTATTAGAGCTCCTAAGCCTGGAATATGGAAGAATCAGCATTATTTAATTAATTTTTTTGTTTTATAAATTTCAGGTTACCTATCCCAAGGTCTATATATTCAATCACAGGCACAAAGAATAATGATGCATGATCCTTTTCCTAGGTCTCTACCTTGCAACAAGTATCACTTTGTTTAGTAGCCATCGTAAACTTAAAGGTCCGTGCAACAGATCATAGGGGGCCCTGAATTCCTATGTCTCTGCCGGTCTGTAGTGTTTACCCCACTTACTAAACATGAATTACATTGTTTCCCTACCATCCCATGCATCCTCACCTGTGCCTAACTCTAAACCCCATCCTATCCCTCAACCTCCCTTTGATACCACTCTGTCACGACCCCATCCCCACAAAGTGTACCCCTCCTGGGCCGACAATGTGAGAAGGGAGATAATGACCCCTGAGTCCCGCCTCCAGTAGGCCCCGGGTTGGCGACTAGCACCGAGGGTATAATACACACACAAATGGGAGGCATTACCCTCTAAGAGAACACATGCAGAAGAGAGAGATAGAATAGACTCCAACCAACTCCAACTCATAACTGAAAAATAAAAGAAACCCAAGTACATATATGAAATGTCATGCAAATGTACTACACTGAAAGGGAAAACTAATAGTACCCAAAAGAAAGTAAAACGGCAGCGACCACAAGCCTGAACAGCTCCTCCTCCAACCGCAAGCTAGTAGTAACCAGCTTGATCTCCAACCTGCTCCAAGTGACCTGAAAAATAGTTTATATGTACATAGGGTGAGTATAACAGTATACTCAGTAGGATCCTCTCCAAGCCTCTCTTGAAAAAGTAAAGAAATCATGCTAAAGCCTAGTGAACAACAAGTGAAACTAACTCGTCACCTAAACAAGTATACTATGTTCCCAACCTCACCATGGCTACTCTCACCAAGTAACTCATACAATAAAAATAGCTTATAGTAAAGAATATCAAGGGTACCCCACTACTACTTCCCCACTGGTTCGCCGCTTTGCCCCAACAACATACGTCCTGTGCATCTCTCTCCAGAGGCTTGCCCGCAGACACTTGGGCTAAGCTCCATAATCTGCACGCCGTACCCCACATAGGCGTGCCCGCAGACACCTGGGAAAAGCACCACACCTTCCTCACAACCAAAGGTAACCAGGTAGTTTCCGGGAGCTACCACAGCTCACATAACGTGTATCATACGTCGGGTATAATACCTCAAGCCATTACAGCCCATACTCCGAGTAAGGATCCTCAAGCCATCATAGCCTATACACGTTGCACCTATAGTAGTCCATAGGATACTATATCCATAATATATGCGTGTGAATAACCACAAGCCATTATATCCCTCTACACACATATATGGGGTAACTAACCGCTATGCCTCATGGCACAAGTATCTACCAAGAGAAGAGAGCGGGGCCAAAGGGGGTTGTCATCCATTCGACCTCCCATCAGAATGTTGGGGAAAACACCCCCCAAGGCTCAAAATCTCCGGGGTGTCAGTTGTCCTTACCGACAGGGTGGAGTAGTGTATAGAAACACAAAAAGTATAGAATATAAAAGTAACTCACATCCACACTATGGGTATTACCTAGTCTTAGATACAACTGTAGCTAACGTCTCTCAGACTCCAGGCTGCTACTTCTAAGACTAGGTATCCTATAAGCACAAAAAACATTTGAAGAGATTTATTAGATTACCCTGTTATCATTTTATCAGTTCTACTGTACATTGATTAATTCTTTAAACATTAATTAAGAATGAATAATTCCACATTAAGCTGAATTGGCATCACATTCAGTACCAACTGCTCTTTTTAAGATTCACATCACCTTTAAATTCCATCATCTCCATCCCCGTGGATTTTCACCATTTAATCAAACAGTCATTACAGAATTACTTTTCCACATTCCCAGGCATTCGAGAAAAACATCCTATGATTCTAAACACAAAGGAGGCTCAACACGGTGAATAGATATACTACTGGTTGAGTCTTTGCCGCCTATAGAAATAGCATATACCCATTCTCCCTCGAGAGGATAAACATGGAAAGCACGTGGCATACCTCGCACGTCTTCGCCTCCTTCGGAAGAAGGGTAGCAAGACCAGCTGCCTTGAGCAGTGGGGAAAAGAAAAGCAGATTAACATTCAAGAAAACCGCAAGCAACCAGCATCCACATCCATCCCATTCCATCACCCCTGGTGTCCTCCCCGACACCCACATGCATAAACTGATGCATCTCGCCACTCTAGGCATCATCTGATGCCATAACCACAAGGCCTCCATGCCTCCACATATCACAACAGCCATCCAGGCTCACATCATAGCACAAGCAGCAGGAAAACAAATATCACATCATGGGCTCTTGACCATTTAACAAACAAGAGGGTAACTCAGAACCCTTTTAGAAAATCCTACATAATCTGTTCTCTAATCCATATTGAATTAACAGATTTGTTATTTGTAGGTTCCAATTACGGATACCTAATCAGCAAGATATCACAATTAAATAACCATGCTTACTTCCCTAATTTGATTATCCTCAAATTAGAACAACTACAACAACGAAAATAACCAGATTAATTTACATGCCTCTTTATCTTTAGCCAATTAATTCTAGCTTTACGTTCATTATCAATTTCTGTTATGAATGAACAACACATCAAAGAAAACATAGATATCACTATATCTAGGAAAACATGAGGCAAACCGTTATCACGGTATAAAGCAATAACATGCGATCAACCAATTCTTTTAATCCGGTTCAAGTATTTAATTAGGTCAATTTCATTGTGATCCAAAGGGATAAATCATTCTAATTCTACGATTGCACATATAAAATTAGAGAATCCATGAATCCCCTACCTCGAAGATTCCTCGACGTCCTTTATCCACACAACGGGTCACAATCCTCCTCTCATGACAACTGCATCCACCAGAGGATGCCACAGTACGACAGTACCAACCAAACCCAAGAAAAACCCATTAGAATCTTGGAAATTACATGGTATAATTATGGAAAGGAGGATAGGAGAAGATGAACCTCAAAGAACGACGATACAACATACCTTATATCGAAGATTGATCGACAGGGCTCGGTTGCATCCAAAACAGAGCAGAACCAATCCTAGGAGTAAAGATTGATTGTGCAACTCCTACGGAATGGATTGAAAGGTTCTAGTGCCTCTTAATTGAGAACAAAGGGAAAGAACAAGGGAGAATGATATCTCGTCCCTTTTTGAAGATTAAATGGGGCGACAGTTTATGATCCGGTTAATTCTCCATTAAAAACAGATCGCATTAACCCATGGGGTTTGACCAAGTAAAACATTCCAAGCCTTAGGAATAATTAATATAGGATTTATGGTATTTTAAACGGCCTCAAGAGCCCTTAAAATAAGGCTTTAAATGTATTTTACGTCAAAGGAAACGTCAAAAGGGGCAAAACTGTAGGAGTCTGGAAACACTGTTCACCCACTATTACTGTACATGAAACCGATCTGTGAAACCGATCTGTGAAACTGATCAATGAAACTGATCTATGAAACGGATCTGTGAAACTGATCTATCAGACCGATCTGTGAAACCGATCTGTCACACCAATTTGTGAAACCGATCTGTCAGACCGATTTGTGAAACCGATCTGTCACACCGATCTGTGAAACTGATCTGTCAGACCGATCTGTGAAACTGATCTGTCACACCGATTTGTGAAACTGATCTGTCACAATGATCTAGGAAACTAATCTGTGAAACCGATCTGTGAAACCGATCTGTGAAACCGATCTGTGAAACCGATCTGTCAGACCGATCTGTGAAACCGATCTCTCAACACCGATCTGTGAAACTGATCCGTCAGACCGATATGTGAAACCGATCTGTCAGACCGATCTGTGAAACCGATCTGTCACACCGATCTGTGAAACCGATCTGTCACACCGATCTATGAAACCGATCTGTGAAACTGATCTGTGAAACCGATCTATGAAACCGATCTGTGAAACCGATCTGTCAGACCGATCTGTGAAACCGATCTGTCACACCGATCTGTGAAACCGATCTGTCAGACCAATAGGTGAAACTGATCTGTCAGACCGATCTGTGAAACCGATCTGTCACACCGATCTGTGAAACCGATCTGTCACACCGATCTCTGAAACTGATCTATCAGACCGATCTTTGAAACCGATCTGTCACACCGATCTTTTACTGTTCATAAAACTGGTAACACTGTTCACAGAACTGGAAAAATTGGAAAAGTGTTGGGGATAAGTCCCCTTGACCTCCCGGAACACCTCCAACACCAAAATTAAAAAAGTAATAGACCAGAGAGGCCCAGGCCATTACATTAGATACCTCTCAAAACATTCTCGTCCTCGAGAATTAAAAACCAACCTAGAAGAAAAGAGGGGTCCGAACAACCCCCCCATAAGATACCTCTCAGGGGAAAACCACCATGAGTTGTTCGAAATCTGGAACAAAACTACGACATCCGGGAGTATGGGAACAAACAATCCATACCCACACTATTCATTCATAACATCACATCAAAGGTACATTAGTAAAACATGAAAGGTCTAAGAATAAAGGAAACATCATTACAAAAAAAGAGTTAGACATTAAACAACTCTGGGTACTGAGCACGTATCTGTGACTCATGTTCCCAGGTACTATCCTCCATGCCACCGTGTCGCCACAAGACACGAACTAAGGGGATAGAACGCCCACGCAACACCTTCTCCTTGCGGTCTTGGATCTCCACAGGTCGCTCCTCGAAGGTTGCATCATCATTAATATCGATTTCTCCCCAATCGATAACATGAGATTCATCATGAAGATAATGATGGAGCTGTGATACATGGAAAACATCATGTATCCGAATCATCTGAGGGGGAAGTGATACTCGATATGCCACAGCTCCAATGCGAGCTAACACCTCGAAAGGCCCAACAAACCGGGGAGAAAGCTTACTTCCACGACCAAACCTTCGCTGCCCACGATGGGGAGTCACCTTTAGAAACACATGATCCCCAAAATTAAACTCTAACAGTCTCCTTCTTTGATCAGCATATGATTAATGACGATCCTGTGCTGTCTTCATCCTCTCACGAATCACCTATACCATCTCTGTTGTATTATGCACTAGTTCTGGTCCGAGAATTGCTGACTCTCCGACCCCAGTCCAGCACAACGGAGAACGGCATGGCCGGCCATACAAGGCTTCAAACGGCGCCATGCCGATGGTAGAGTGAAAAATATTATTGTAAGCGAACTCTACCAAGGGTAAGTGCTTTTTCCATGAACCTCCAAAATCAAGAACAGAAGAGCACAACATGTCTTCAAGATTCTGGATTGTTCGCTCTGTCTGACCATCCGTTTGAGGATGAAAAGCAGTGCTAAGGCATAATTGAGAACCAAAAGCATGCTGGAGACCTCTCCACACCCTAGAGGTAAAATGAGGATCTCGATAAAAAATGATCGTCTTAGGAACTCCATGAATCCTCACCACCTCCTCTAGATACTGCCTCGACAAAACGTCCACTGAGCTCGACTCCATGATTGCTATGAAGTGGGACGATTTAGTTAAACGATCCACTACCACCCATATAGCATCATGTCCTCCCGGAGCTCGAGGTAAACCTGTAACAAAGTCCATTGAGATGTCCTCCTACTTCCACTGAGTAATCTATATGTGTCGGAGAAGACCACCAGGAACACGGTGTTCGGCCTTCACCTTCTGGCAGACTAAACATCGAGACACACATTCTACAACTGTAGGCTTCAGCCCAGGCCACCAAAACTGACTCCTCAAGGATCGGTATATCTTCATCACACCAGGATGTACCACCAAGGGTGAACTATGGAACTCTCGGAGAACCGTCTCGCGCATCGCCAAGGGAACAAAAATCATGCCATGATACAACACTCGGTGTTGTTCATCCTCTGACCAACCATCAGGGGCCTCCCCACAAACAACTCTGTCTCTCCAAACTTCCACCTATAGATCACCCAACTGAGACTCTTCCACCTTCTGCACCAGGGATGACTGCACCGTCATCTGGAAAAGACAACCTCTACCCCCAACTTCTCCCATATCAAGATGCAAAGCTGCTAGCTCTTCCATCACTCTCCAAGAATCACTAGATTCACGCACAACATCACTACGTGACTTTCAACTCAGCGCATCAGCAACAACATTTCCCTTCCCAGGTGTGTACGATATTTTGAAGTCGTATTCCTGCAAGAACTCCATCCACCGACACTGCTGCAAGTTCAAGTCCCGCTGAGAGAAAACATACCTCAAACTCTTATGATCGGTGAAAACCACAAAGCGCTCGCCAATGAGGCAATGTCTCCACAACTTTAGCGCAAACACCACAGCTGCTAACTCAAGATCATAGGTGGCATAGTTGCGTTCATGGGGACGCAATTGTCGGGACCCATAAGAAACAACTGACCTTTGTTGCATAAGTACACAACCTAGCTCCAGATGTGACGCATCGCAGAAGAAGTCAAACTGGACTCCCTCAGCTGGAAGACAAAGAATAGGAGCACTTACCAACTTCTCCTTTAGATACTCGAATGCTTCCTGACACTGATCAGTCCACATGAATGCTTGATCCTTCCTGGTCAAAGCTGTTAGAGGAGTCACAACCCGTGAGATATTTACTACGAACCTCCTGTAATAGCCTGCGAGACCAAGGAAACTTCGCACCTCTGACACTGTCTTGGGGGCTGCCCAAGACACTACTGCTTCTATATTCGATGGACCCACAACTACTCCCTGTTGGGACACAACATGCCCTATGAAACGAACTTCACGATCCCAGAACTCAAACTTGGACAACTTCTCAAACAACTGATGTTGGCGAAGAACTCCCAAAATGGCTCGTAGATGCTCTGAATGCTCTTCTTCAGATGTGGAGTACACAAGGATGTCAGCGATGAAAACCACAACAAACTTGTCCATGAATTCACGGAACACCACATTCATCAACCCCATGAAAACAGCTGGAGTATTAGTCACGCCGAATGGCATTACAACAAACTCATAATGCCCATAACGACAACGGAAAGCAGTCTTCGGGATATCCTCATCCTTTACACGCATCTGATGATATCCTGACCGCAAGTCGATCTTTGAGAACCAACTTGCACCCTTAATTTGATCGAATAGGTCATCAATCAGTGGAAGAGGATAGAGATTCCTTATTTTCACTTTGTTTAATTGACGATAATCGACACACAACCGCAAACTGCCGTCCGCCTTTTTCACAAACAAAACTGGTGCACCCCACGGTAACACGCTTGGTCGAACAAAACCACACTGCAATAGACCATCAACCTGAATACGTAGCTCTCGTAAATCAGAATGGGCCATCCTATATAGAGACATAGAGATAGGAGACTCTCCTGGCTGTAGCTCGATCCCAAACTCGATCTCTTGTCGAGGGGGTAATGCTACAACCTCTTAGGAAAATACATCAGGGTACTCCTCCACAACCCTAGGAAATGCCAACTGCTCAACCTCTGAAGAAAATAACATCATCTCAGCCATCATGGATGATAAGGATGAAACCTGCTTATGACCCATCCGAGGATCTCTCTCACCAGCAAACACCACTTCCTCTCCATCTTCATCAAAGAAAACGACCTTCTTCCTGTAGCAATCCACAATAGCCTGCACCGAATACAACCAATCCATGCTGAGTATGACATCATATGGTTGTATTCGTAGACATAGGAAATCTCCCCAAGAGCGGTGTTGCCCCAAAACTAGCTCACAGTCTCTACATACTTCAAACAAGTCGGATCGACCTCCAACTGGCGTAGTCAACGCCAAAGGCACAGGAAGCCTCTCTACATCAAGTCCCAAAGCATGGACAAGGGTAGGTGATATGAAGGAGTGTGTTTCTCCTGAATCAAACAAGGCATACACCAAGGGTACCTCAAACGACATCTGGATCGCCTGGGGATGGCAACGCAAGAGCATGAAGCTGACCACGACCACCTCCACGGCCTCTCTGACCCTGATGACGACCACCACCACGGCCGCGCTCTGCTCCCTGAGGACGGGGAGTGTCATGGGGCTGTCCTCTGCCTGCTCCATCTACCCTCTGGTGATCTAAAGCTGGTGCAACCTACTGCTGCTGCCTCGGCTGGAACTGCCTCAACGGAGGAACCTGGAGTGGAGCGCCTGGTGCACGATGATTGCTCTGAAATGTCGGGCACTCCCGCTGCTGATGACCATGACCACCACAAGAAAAACAAGCGCCTGATCCCTTGGAATATTCCTGAGAGTTGCTGCCTCCATAGAAACGAGATGGGAAGGGTTGGGACCTACACCCAGGTGAACGGAAACTCTTCTGTCCTGAAAACTGGGAACCCCGGACCACAGCTCTGCTTCGTGAGGAATCATGACGATTCCCCTCTAATTACGATCCGGTCCTATCCAAAGTCCTCTCAACAATCTCTGACCTCGCCAGCACCTCAAGATATGTCTTCAGCATAAATGGGGTGACCTGGCGCTGGATCTCGGGATGCAAAGTCTCCTCGAAATGCCTCGCCCTGGCCTCATCATCTTGTAACAGGTCTGAAGCATATCGTAGAAGGTTTCTGAAATGGATTCCAAACTCTCAAACACTGGAGCTCCCCTGTCGAAGGGTGAGAAGCTCCTGGCGACTGGACACCTTCACAGTCGATGAAAGAAACTCGACTCTAAACCTGTCTTGAAACTCCTCCAATGAGATCACTGACTCCTCATGATCACCGAGGAACAATAACCACCACTGCCTCGCTGCTCCACACAGCATCGTCACAACCAAGGACACCCAGTGTTCCTTCCGAGAACGAATCGAACTGAAGCCTATCTGGATCTCCTCCAACCAGTCTTCTGTGACTGCATCTAAAACGGAGCCCTCGTACTTCTGTAGACTCTGGCGCTGAAACTCTCGAAGTGTCTTCCTCCAAGTGTCATCGTCGTCAACCTCTACTCGGCGGTGATCTGCTGGAACATCCTGTTGGGCATCTTCTGCGCAGACCTGACGAGGACGTCGACCTGGAGCCATAACTGTAAAATAACAACTATTAGAGCTCCTAAGCCTGGAATATGGAAGACTCAACATTATTTAATTAATTGTTTTGTTTTATTAATTTCAGGTTACCTATCCCAAGGTCTACCCATTCAAACACAGACGCAAAGAATAATGATGGATGATCCTTTCCTAGGTCTCTACCTTGGAACTAGTATCACTTTTTTTAGTAGCCATTGTAAATTTAAAGGTCCATGCAATAGATCATAGGGGGCCCTGAACGCCTATGTCTTTGCCGGTCTCTAGTGTTTACCCCACTTACTAAACATGAATGTCACGGTTGCCCTACCATCCCATGCATCCTCACATGTGCCTAACTCTAAACTCCATCCTATCCCTCAACCTCCCTTTGATACCACTCTGTCACGACATCCTCCCCACAAAGTGTACCGCTCCTGGGCCGGCAATGTGATAAGGGAGATAATGACCCCTGAGTCCCGCCTCCAGTAGGCCCCGGGTTGGCGACTAGCACCGAGGGTATAATACACACACAATTGGAAGGCATTACCCTCTAAGAGAACACATACAGAAGGGAGAGATAGAATAGACTCCAACCAACTCCAACTCATAACTGAAAAATAAAATAAACCCAAGTACATATATGAAATGTCATGCAACGGTACTACACTGGAAGGGAAAACTAATAGTACCCAAAAGAAAGTAAAACGGCAGCGACCACAAGCCCGAACAGCTCTTCCTCCAACCGCAAGCTAGTAGTAACCAGCTTGATCTCCAACCTACTCCATGTGACCTGAAAAAAAGTTTATATGTACATAGGGTGAGTATAACAGTATACTCAGTAGGATCCTCCCCAAGCCTCTCTTGAGAAAGTAAAGAAAGCATGCTAAAGCCCAGTGAACAACAAGTGAAACTAACTCGTCACCTAAACAGGTATACTATGTTCCCAACCTCACCATGGCTACTCTCACCAAGTAACGCATACAAGAAAAATAGCATATATTAAAGAATATCAAGGGTACCCCGCTACTACTTCCCCACTGGTTCGCCGCTTTTCCCCAACGACATACATCATGTGCATCTCTCTCCAATGGCTTGCCTGCAGACACCTGGGCTAAGCTCCATAATCTGCACGTCGTGCACCACATAGGCTTGCCCGCAGACACCTGGGAAAAGCACCACACCTTCCTCGCAACCAAAGGTAACCAGGTAGTTTCCGGGAGCCACCACAGCTCGCATAACGTGTATCATACGTCGGTTATAATTCCTCAAGCCATTACAGCCCATACTCCGAGTAAGGATCCTCAAGCCATTATAGCCTATACACGTTACACCTATAGTAGTCCATAGGATACTATATCCAGAATATATGTGTGTGAATAACCACAAGCCATTATATCCCTCTACACACATATATGGGGTAACTAACTGCTATGCCTCATGGCACAAGTATCTACCAAGAGAAGAGAGCGGGGCCAAAGGGGGTAGTTAGCCATTCGACCTCCCATCAGAATGTTGGGGAAAACACCCCCCAGGGCTCAAAATCCCCAGGGTGTCAGTTTCCCTTACAGACAGGGTGGAGTAGCGTATAGAAACACAAAAAGTATAGAATATATAAGTAACTCACATCCACACTATGGGCATTACCTAGTCTTAGATACAACTGCAGCTAACATCTCTCAGACTCCAGGCTGCTACTTCTAAGACTAGGTATCCTATAAGCACAAAAAAAAATTTGAAGAGATTTATTAGATTACCCTGTTCTTATTTTATCAGTTCCACTGTACATTGATTAATTCTTTAAACATTAATTAAGAATGAACAATTCCACATTAAGATGAATTGGCATCACATTCAGTACCAACTGCTCCATTTAAGATTCACATCACCTTTAAATTCCAGCATCTCCATCCCCGTGGATTTTCACCATTTAATCAAACATTCATTACAGAATTACTTTTCCACATTCCCATACATTCTAGAAAAATATCCTATGCTTATAAACACAAAGGAGGCTCAACACAGTGAATAGATATACTACCCGTCGAGTCTTTTCCGCCTATAGAAATAGCATATACCCATTCTCCCTCGAGAGGCTAAACACGGAAAGCACGTGGCATACCCTGTGCGTCTTCGCCTCCTTAGGAAGAAGGGTAGCAAGACTAGCTGCCTTGAGCAGTGGGGAAAAGCAAAGCAGATTAACATTCAAGAAACCCGCAAGAAACCAGCAACCACATCCCTCCCATTCCATCACCCCTGGTGTCCTCCCCAACACCCACATGCATAAACTGATGCATCTCGCCACTCTAGGTGTCATCTGCTACCATAACCACAAGGCCTCCATGCCTCCACATATCACAACAGCCATCCAGTTTCACATCACAGCACAAGCAGTAGGAAAACAAACATCACATCATGGGCTCTTGACCCTTTAACAAACAAGAGGGTAACTCAGAACCCTTTTAGAAAATCCCACATAATCTGTTCTCTAATCCATATTGAATTAACAGATTTGTTATTCGTAGGTTCCAATTACGGATACCTAATCAGCAAGCTATCACAATTAAATAACCATGCTTACTTCCCTAATTTGATTATCCTTGAATTAGAATAACTACAACAACGACAATAACCAAATTAATTTACATGCCTCTTTATCTTTATCCAATTAATTCCATCTTTACGTTCATTATCAATTTCTATTATGAACGAACAACAAATCAATGAAAACATAGATATCACTATATCTAGGAAAACATGAGGCAAACCGTTATCATGGTATAAAGCAATAACATGCGATCAACCAATTATTTTAATCCAGTTCAAGTATTTAATTAGATCAATTTCATTGTGATCCAAAGGGATAAATCATGCTAATTCTACAATTGGACATATACAATTAGAGAAGCCATGAATCCCCTACCTCGAAGAGTTCTTGACGTCCTTTATCCACACAACGGGTCACAATCCTCCTCTCACGACAACTGTATCCACCAGAGGATGCCACGGTACGACAGTACCAACCAAACCCAAGAAAAACCCATTAGAATCTTTGAAATTACATGGTATAATTATGGAAATGAGGATAGGAGAATATGAACCTCAAAGAACGACGATACAACATACCATATATCGAAGATTGATCGACAGGGCTCGGTTGCATCCAAAACAGAGCAGAACCAATCCTAGGAGTAAAGATTGATTGTGCAACTCCTACGGAAAGGATTGAAAGGTTCAAGTGCCTCTTAATTGAGAACAAAGGGAAAGAAAAAGGGAGAATGATATCTCGTCCCTTTTTGAAGATTAAATGGGGCGACAATTTAAGATTCGGTTAATTCTCCATTAAAAACGGATCACATTATCCCACGCAGTTTGACCAAGTAAAACATTCCAAGCCTTAGGAATAATTAATATAGGATTTATGGAATTTTAAACGGCCTTCATAACCCTTAAAATAAGGCATTAAATGTATTTTATGTCAAAGGAAACGTCAAAAGGGGCAAAACTGTAGGAGTCTGGAAACACTGTTCACCCACTGTTACTGTACAAGAAACCGATCTGTGAAACCGATCTTTGAAACCGATCTGTGAAACTAATCTGTGAAACTGATCTATGAAACCGATTTGTGAAACTGATCTGTCACACCGATCTATGAAACCGATCTGTCAGACCGATATGTGAAACCTATCTGTCACACCGATCTGTGAAACTGATCTGTCACATCGACCTGTGAAACCGATCTGTGAAACCGATCTCTGAAACCGATCTGTGAAACCGATCTATGAATCCGATTTGTCAGACCGATCTGTGAAACCGATCTGTCACACCAATCTGTGAAACCGATCTGTCAGACCGATCTGTGAAACTGATCTGTCAGACCGATCTGTGAAACCGATCTGTCACACCGATCTGTGAAACCGATCTGTGATACTGATTTGTGAAACCGATCTGTGAAACTGATCTGTGAAACCGATCTGTCAGACCGATTTGTGAAACCGATCTGTCACACCGATCTGTGAAACCGATTTGTCAGACCGATCTGTGAAACCGATCTATCAGACCGATCTCTGAAACCGATCTGTCACACCGATCTGTGAAACTGATCTGTCAGATCGATCTGTGAAACCGATCCGTCACACCGATCTATGAAACCGATCTGTCAGACCGATCTGTGAAACCGATCTGTCACACCGATCTGTTACTGTTCATAAAACTGGAAACATTGTTCACAAAACTGGAAAAATTGGCAAAGTGTTGGGGATAAGTCCCCTTGACCTCCTGAAACACCTCCGACACCAAAATTCACAAAGTAATGGACCGGAGTGGTCCGTGCCATTACATATAAGGTCATTCAACCGTGAACATTAATGATATTTTAAGGCCATGAAATAAGGTCTATTTGTGTCGATTTTATTGTTAGGAAACAATTATCATTTATAGTATTTTTATGTAATGAAATATGTATAATTTCATTTTATTTTTTTATATTAAAATCTTGACAATAAGTGCTCCTTTTAATTGCATGAAAATATGAACATTGGTGTTTCCATTATGTTCATGTGAATAAGATAGTTGTTATGTACTTTATATCATTAAACTAGTACCATTAGTGTTCAATTTAATCCCATTAAACTCTATCAATTATTTTTTATAGTTTAATTTCATATGACTAGGACCCTTATGTGAAAGATTTATAAATGTGGTTTAACTGTGGTAATCACTAATGAGTACGATTTTATTGTTCACATTGCACGATAAGTTAAGTGATGAAATATGGGGTTGCGCTAGAATGGTATCTCAACTCTACTTTATTTATAATTGAAAATAAATAGGTATAAGCATGTTTGATCCCAGGAGAAGTGTAGGAAAATGGGGGAATCTATTTTGGTAAGCCATGGTGGGAACCATAGTGACTCTAGAAACCATGAGGTGCTATAAAACAAAAATATATATCATTAGTTCCATAACATGGGAATCCATCATTATCACTGTAATACATGATTGATATGAAAACATGTATATATGTTAGGAAGAGGAACCCTAGGAAAATATCTTTTATGGGATGTTAGATTCACATTATTAAATGAGTACATTCTCTTAAGGGTCTAATGAATATAAAAAATGGTCATGTTTTAAATGTAAAAACATATATTAAAAGGGTTGAGTTAATTGGGGTTTTAAAAGGGCGTAAATCAAATATAAATGATTCTTTCAGTTTTAAGTAATCTACAAGGGAGAATAATTGGGTATACACCTATGTAGGTGACCAATGTTATCATTGATCCAATGTAATCCTTTTGAGATGGGAACTTAGTCATCTCCCCCTTCTTGATATGAAATACCCTTCATTGGATTCCTTTTACCTTGTTTATTATAATACCTAATATATATTTTTATTCATTTGTGTTATAAGTATAAATCTATTGGATGACTTAATTGATCGTATTTTCTATTATATTTCCAATGATTTTATTTTGAAAATTACTTTTTTTATAATTCACAAAAAATTGTAGAGACAGAGTTTTCATATCTCATTTTTATATTAATGTATTTATTTGTTTAAAATTTTGATGTTTGTGGTCCTATTTATTTGAAAAGTTCCATCAGTAACCTAGGCATTGAATGTTATATGTTGTTTTGTGACCCAATGAAATGTGTATAGATTTCATTTTATAATGAATTTGGTGTGATCATGAGTGTACTACTAAACCAAGAGGTACATTCATGCTTTTTGACCCTAGGGAATGGGTACACACCATACCATATTAGAAAAACTATGTGATAGTGATGGGAGAAGGTGTGATGGTTTTATTGAACTGGAGCACAGATTCAAATTCATGTTGGGGAACCTCAGTCATCTTAATGAGGGTGATAGGACAAAATTACATTGAGTTCCCAACCACTACACACTAGAGCTCATGGCCTTCATCTATTCATGAAATAAAGATTATTTCACTTTAAAATTGTATTATTGTATCTAATGACTTAAGGGTTCCAATAATAGCTAATTGGTGAATAATATAGAAGTTATGTTCTAATATATATTATAGGAAAAATTTACATCCCAAAAGGAATTATATACAATATTTTTTGAAAAATTAAAATTATGAAAATAGTATAATATATTGATTAAGGATGACATTTGAGGTTAATTAATGGAATAATTTTAGTGTACTAATATAATTAGGATTATATTTTTTGAGGTGTTAATTCATTTTGAGACATTACATCTTGATGATTGGTGTTACATATTAATTTAGTATGTTTAGTTGTTTAACATATTAATGAATTACATATCTATAAGGGGGATTTTATAATTAAATTGGAAGGTTTTGGCTCTATCATTGAAGACCCTTTTTAATTAATTTACATATTTTTTTTGAAGTAAATTGTAGTCTCCCATGAAGGATGATATTGATATAACTCTCAAAATGTATAAATAAATTTTTATGTGAATAAGAAGATATTAGATATAAAATGGATGGTTAGAGTTAGAGAGAATTATATATAGAGTATTTTTTTTTTATAAAAAATTGTGGATTTTGGTTAACATTACTTTTTCAATCAAATGAAATAAATTGGAGATAATCATATTGATAATGATGGATATTATTGATACAACCATGGAGGGGTAAGTTTTTATTAAGACCATATTTTTACACTTCATATAAAACTTTTTCTTGGGTGGTTGAGTAGTGGTTTCCCAAACTTTGGGTTTTTTATATAATAATAGTGGTATTGTTTATGCTATGTTTTTTTAGAAAAAGTGTAGAGTTATTTAGAAGGTTATATTATATTGGAAATGATGTCAGTCTATGATGATTTGAAATTTTTCAATATAGTTGAATCAAGTAAATGTTATTGTGTGTCTTTGTGACATATTTCATTCCTATCTGATGAGGTTTTTATTTTTTTAAAACTTATCATGAAATACAATCAATTTTATAATGATATATCATGATTCACCCCCCCCATCATTTTATCCTTCCTTTTATAGTAGAAACAATTTGTATTAGAGTATTAGGTTTTTAAAAATGATTCCTCCTCCTCAAAAGATATATCAGTTATTTTAAATCATGAATGAATTATGATTTTTGTGTGACACAACATCTAACTATAGAAGAATATGATAAATTACTACTTCAAATTCTAATGAATTTATATTCACATAGCTCCCTTTCATTGTATTTCTGAAAGTATGGAAATCGGTTCTCTTTTTGGAAATATATTGTAAGGATTTGGATATTAATGTAAATGTTATTAACATGGGAGGACAATTTTACAGTATAATCTACATGGATGTGATTTCAATTAAATATTTAAATTAAATGTTAGAAAAATTACATAATATTATGATGGGGACTAAAATATCAAATAATAAAAAATTAAATAGTTATGGAAGAAGTGTAAAGAATTTTTAATGTATCCAAATAAATTCTTTAGCACATTTTTTGACTAGATGGATGTGATCATAGAGTAAATTTGTTGGAATGGTGAAATAATTGATGTTATTAACATTTTAATGTAAATCGTGAGAAGGTTTCCACCTCACATTAATTTGAAGAACTCAGTTATTGGAGAAAAGATATAAAAACCCCCTCAATGGATGACTTGCATAGTATACTTGTTTCTTATGAGATAAAAACTAACAATTTTTATATAATGGAAGAGTATAGATCTAATGTATTGGCATTAAAGGTGTCATCAATTATAGAATCTTTATTTCTTATCTGGAAAATAAAATAATTTTTTTTTTAAAAATAAAAAAAATTATTAATTGAATATAGTAGATAGTTAGTCTTGATGATCAACCATGGGATGATTTAATTATATATTTATAAAAATTAATGTTATTTATTTTTATTGACAATGAAAAGAGTATGTTTTGGAAATTAATAATTGAAAATATTCTATGTTTTTTAATTATTGGATCATGTGATAGTAAAGTGAGAACATAAATTGATTTTTCCATTTTTATTAATATAGTTGATTTTATGAGAACCCATTGTCTTGTTATTATATCTGTAAAACAATTATAATATATTATTATATTAAAATATAATTTATGATTAAATAATTTGGAAATTAAAACCCATGTTTAATAATAATTATCCATAAATCATGATATGGTTATGTAGAATCTTTAGATAATTAGTTGATTTATTTATTTTTTTTTAATTCATGTGTGAAATGGTCATTCCATGAGTAATAAAAAGATAATGTAAATAATGTTTCAATACATAAACTCAAATCAGTGATTAGATTAACTAAATTATACATTATGCACACACAACCTTCATTACATTACTTAGAACTTGAATAAATATCCAATCATCTTATTTGTGATATGATGATAGAATTGGATGGAGTTGAAATACTATAGAAATTTTGGATTATCCTGGTGGAAGCCTCAGTTGTAGTGAAACACCTCAACTCTAACTCTATAATTTGTTCCTCTTTTTATGTAGTGTCTATATCTTTTATTTATTTGTATAGATCCTTCATCTAGTAAACATTTTGAGTAAAAAATTCCCTTAAACATTCCCAGGTCATTCATGTATACCCCTGGCCATGTCAACATGAGAACTGGTCAAGATTCTATAAATAATGTATTTAAAATCTATTTCTGACTAGTTTCATAGTGTAAAAATATGTTCAATGTCATGAATTTTATGTTTCACTCCTGGAATCCCTTTACATGAACATATTTATGATGTGGACTCATAGAATCATTCACAGTATAAGTATAAGTTCCATTTCATGAATTTATTATGCCTGTCATTATTTACTTCTGTCACACATCCTTATATCATTGTTATAGAGTGAATTATCACCAACTACTCAATTCTATCTCTTCTTGGTTATTATTAATTGGATTTAATAATATCAACTCCTTCCTAGGAAATAATGCAGCAATAAATAAATTTTAATGGATTACCACTTTTAATTGCAAAAGAAATGAATTTTTCATTTAAGAATATATGTATGAAATGTTTCCATCAACGAAAAAACTCTCTATTTAAGGTTCTCTCAAAGAGAAAAATATATATCATATAATATCATTAATTACTGCAAAAATTGAATGTGATAATGAAAATATTCAACTCACATTCTTCCAATGTTGTAAGGCATGAAACATTTCTATTATGTATCCCTAGATGTTTCGAGAAGATAGGAAATATGATTCACCCATGAATAAATTATTTAAATATGTGAATAAAAATAAAAGAAAAAAGTATAATTTATTTAATAAAAATAACATTCAATCAAACGATATTATAAGATCGTAGGAAATAGATGTTGTTGAGATTATTCTTTTAGAAGGCATTGTCAATAGATAACTTGTGTTTTCCAGATATAAACCCGAACTTGTGGATAAAATTGAGGGATAATATGATAATTTTTAGGGTATTATAGACATAATATTGGATGTGGATTATTATTTATAAGAAATAGTTTTTTTATTTAAAAATGGAAAACAAATACTGTGATTTATTATTCTAGACAATATATATAGAAGTAACAAAAAACATAAAATTATTGTTGGATAAGAATAAAAATATTTTCTCTATGAAGATAAATAACTCAGAATTTTTTTTAACTCAAGATCAATGTAGAATAATTGGCTTAACTTATTGATGAATTGACCAATATTATGAATAAAAAGGTTAAAAAATTTAAGGATCTTATATGATAAATCAATAACCTGGAAAAAAATCCCAATGATAATGAATGATAAATGAATTCTAAAATAACGTCAAGATTTTATATTGTTTGGGTTGTGGAAAAAAGTAAAGTAAATGAATTGTGATGCTACACAAAATCAAGATAATTTATTAATAATAAATTATTATATAATGAAAGAATATTGGGGGGTTTATCATAATAGAAAATATATTAAGCAATATACAATACTATAATCTCCCACTCTAATGAAAAAATTTAATTAGTAAATGACCCAAAATACCACCAAATAACGAATGAATATGTTTAATAATTCACCTCATTATGGGTATTATTGTTGTTTAAATATAGGGACTACAAAAATCATGTGATACGAAGTAAAAAATGTATATTCAGGAACAAGAGAAATATACACTTCTTATTAGACATCACTAAACTCAGTATGATTTTTATGAAAATTAATTTTGGTGTGATGCATAGGAATATAAATCCATATATTTATTGTTAATGATCCAAATATGTGAATCTGGGGTGGTGAAAAGTTATATTATGTAGTAGTTCAAGGATTTATAATGTAATATAAAATACAAAATTGGTTTTTATATTTTTGTGATGATGAAAATATATTATATACACAAGAAGAAAATGAATATTAACAACAAATGGAAGGGAAGTAAAAAATATTGTTTTAAAAATAAAATATCAAATAATTTTTAAAAATTTAACATTTCATTAAAATTTATTGATTGAGTAATATTTTAGATTCTTTACAGTGGTTATACATTCCATGTTATGGGAAATAAAAATATAATAATGGTAAATATATATGGTAATTAATTTTATATTTGTTATTGGAATGATGAGATATTAATGATCATTGGCTACAAGAATGTCAGATTTGTAGGACTACATTTACAAGAATAGATGTCTTAATTATTGAAGTTTGGGGTCATTACATGCATTGTATAAGCTAATTACGTATCTAATGGAATCAATTAAAAATTATCCGGAATACTTTTACTATCAAGGGAAAGGATTCTATAATATTGATGTAAGAGAAGTTCATAAAGGGGAATGTAAATACTATTATTTGAGATGAATATATATATTTTGTATCCACAGACAAAAAAATATATTTTTAACTAAAATGTTTGGTAACTTAATTAAAAAATTATTAGAAATCATGGTGATGCGTAATGGTTTCTGTAATATTTCTAATATTAGACATGATAAAGATCATACATAATATGATTTATAAAATTTTAATATTATTTATAAACAAAAAATCTAAATGAAAAGAATTTAATTATGTTTTTGGAATTGTAGTATATTTATGTTTTTAGGATAAAATAACCGAATTCTATTTGTCTAAAAATGTTCTATGTAATTTTAATTTATGATTATAATAGAAAAAATGGATAATGGTGATCAATCAAAAAATATTGTTGTTTAATTTGATAAAATCTATCAGATATTGGTGTAAAAGATTCTAGAATATAAATATTGAATTTCCTGACCTATAATAGCATAAGGTTCACTAAAACTCAATTAGAGTGTTATATAGAGAAACATGGGAGAAGGAATAATGTTTCAATAATTATATCTCGATAAAAAAATGGTGTGGTTGAGAGTAGTAATGAGATAGTTAATAACATGGATCAAATGATGCATATTCACAATTAATTAACATAGAAGTTTTGGAAAGAATTAGTTTTGGCATCATTTATTATCACTGATATAAATTTTTTAGGTCCTATAGAATAGAAGTCCCCAAGTTAGTATTTTTTTATATTTTTAATATTATTTTTATTAATTTTTTAGTTTTTACTTCTAGCTGTATAAATATGTAAGTTTTAGGGTTTTTTAAATTTTGAAATCAGAATTAAATTTTTTTATATTTTTCACCTTTTATACATTAAAAATTTATCTTTTATAGAAATGTGTTTTTTATAATTTGAAGAACCAAATTTTGAATATTTATCATGGAAATAAAATGAATAGATTTTTTCTTTATAGTGGGATTCATATGAGTCCAACTCTAGCCCATGATTTACAAAAATAATATTATACTAGAAAACAACATTAGGATCCACCTAGCGATTCTCAAGCCCAATTGTTCACCAAGTTCTAAATAACAATAATCCAAAAAATAGATTCTTTTGGGGATACCAATAGGAAAAAAAATCATCTCGTCTCAATTACACATAGGATTATTGTATTCAAGGATTCATGATTTATACAGGTTTACTTTCTTAGATTGAGTAATTATTTGTATACATTATCTGAGAAAGATGTTAACAAGTGAGAGAATTAGAAGTTAAACCTCATTCTTTACTATAATGTTAAAAACTCTAAGGGTTTATTTGAAATATAAAGGGGTATTACCTTATGTGAATTTTCATGTATATGAATCATTTTAATAGAAAGCTATAATTTTATGAAGAACCCAATGGAAGAAAGGATATATGAAATTAACTATATTTAATGTGGTTAGATCCCATCACATTACCCATAACTATCTCTATCTATATCCATTCACATCCACCATACCGGTCACATTCGGAATTCACTTCAATCACTATTATAGAGGATCATATAAAGTAACGATACATTGTAGAGGAGGACTATTTTTCTTCACATTCATTTCATTGTTTATAGAATACATGGATAGTCATGTATATTGTGGATAAAATTGATGTAATTGTTTTTTATGTTGCCTATATTTTGAAACTATGATTTTTATTTTTCATAAAAATGTAATTGAGGTTACTGTAGTTTGATCATGATTTATTGATATTGGGTTGATGTTGATATATATAGAATGAAATCCTAAACCATTCAATCAATAATGTTTGATTATATTCTATGGGATGTTAATCAAAAGTATATAGTGGAAATATAACCGATGAAATATGAAAAAACTATTGATTCAATGAGACAAGAAAACCTTATAGGTTCCATTGGTGTTTGTTATAATTCTTAATAATGATCTAAGATGAAATAATATTGAACTAATTATGTACCAAATTACATAATATTATGAATTTAATTTAATTTAATGATATAGTGGATCACTACCTAAACACCCCAATTAATATCATGTCAAATAAAATCTCCTTGGACTTCATTTTCGTTTGTCAACATCCTAAAAAATTTACAAAAGACACATAAATATCAATAAAATAAAAATATATCAATTATAGATTAGGTAAACAGACAATACACCCCTTGATATTAATTTAATTTTTTATTCTCTATATATAACTCTATTAATGACATGATGATTCAGTTATTATATAATTTTGTTCAACGCAACAATTTACCAGCAAAAAATTTTATCAGCCCAACATATTTCATTACAAAAATTAGAATAATTTATAGTTATATTTTGGATTACTCATTGAGTTTTAATCAATTTCATTACATAATAAATAAAAAAACTAATTATGATTTACAAAATATATTTAATTTACCAAATGAATCACTATTAGAATTTATATTTTTACATTTAATAAGTTATAATTTAAAGGAAAAATTCATACCAATTAATCACTGGAAGTATTGAAATTGATGTACTCATCGTAGAAAAATGATATGACTAAGTAATCACATAGATAAATATTACTTCATTTTAGATGAATATTGAACATATCCTCAAAACAATATACATCCCATCTTAAAAATTATTTAGTTTATTTACATATTATATATATAATATTTTTTTTAATTATCATAAATATCTCCCCAAAAACATCTCACATTATACACTTCTAATAAATAAACTATATAAAATCATTCATCGCAACCAAAGGAATAGAAATATATGATATGGAGGTATTAAAAGACCTGTGAGGGTATGCATAAGTTATATCAGTTAATGATCATAAGTGTGAATAAGATATGAATAATGGTATGATAACATGATTATAACTTCTAAAAGTAAAATATGAATAGTAAAATTTCACTAATCATTTATCAAGATATAATCCTATCTCACAATAAAATCCACATGTCATAAGAGTAAAGAACCATCAACAATCAACTATGATCCATGTGAACGTATCAAAAGCATGAGCCATAGTTTTTTTTCATTTGAATAAGCCTAGAAAAATAATTTCCTTGATCTTTCCTAGATATTAAGACTATCATAGTTAATTGGATTAACTAATAATTACAGCATTTAAAATATAAAGGTTCACTCACTAGATTATCATAATAGGAAGTAACCCTTACTAAACTAGGTTCAATCCATATTCTAGTCTATTATCTCAGGAGAGATCAATGTTTACCCAATGTATTATATAGATATATAATTCCATGACAACCCATCTCATAAGGAAAACCATACATATGGGTTCTATATAGATCATAAAAACATTCATCATTTAATCATAATATAAATAATGGAACGTAAATTAGTTTCATAAAAATTTCAATATATGATCATAGAAATCCTATAAAATAATGTAATTCTATAATATATCATCCTAACCTAATATACTCCTTGTAATGTAATATGTTCTATATAATCATCCCTAAATAATAATCAACATAATAAATCCAGAGAAATAATGGGGATAGTATCATAACATCATATCCACAATGAATCAAAATAATCCTTGAAGGACATTGGCATTACTAAGAAATATATTTAGTATAGTATTTGAATATATTTTAGAAAATTGATAAAATACCATTCTCGTTTGGTATAATCAATAAATAAAAAATCCAAGAACATTGAGAAAAATATTTTCTTTGAAAATAACCATTTTAAATGAATCTACGAATAAAATAATGTTAATAATGGTAGGAAAAGTATTTCATTTTATATATGTTATAAAAGTGATTCCTTTCAAATTTTATAAAAAAATTCATAAATAACTTATCAAAAAACTATAAAAAATTTCTATTAAATTTTTTAAAGAATGTAATTTTTTTTATAATTAATATATATATTCATTTTACCGCATAGAAGACCATTCATTGAATCATTTTAATGAACTTCAACATGAAATAAGATAATTCAATAAAATGTAAAATATAGAATTCTTTTATTAAAAACCTTTTCATGATTATTTGAAATTCTTAAGAGGGGAAAATGTATTAATACAATAAAATCATAAGAGTAATTTGAGTGTAAAATACTAATTGGGGTTTAAATGATAATGATAAAAAAATAAACCTCAATGGAAATAAAACATAGAAAATACCGAAAGAAAATTAAATTGTTACATAAACCCTTACCTAATGTCCCATATTTATTCATGTAATTTCCTAAAAATTTATTAATTAAAATTATTTTTTAAATATATAATTACTTATTAATAAATGATGTTTTTAAAAAATCAATATTTTGCTTATTTTGGACTCTTATAAGTCATATCCACTGAGATTTAAAATACTATTAAGCATAATAATCATTGATAGTATAGCTGTTATATACTGATCGTATGATTAGTATATATTTGAGGATATAAAAATACCAATTGAAACCAACTATATGGACCCTGGTATAAATGTTACATATTATAGTGAATTTATAAAATAATTAATTTTCTTTCATTCCAAAATATCATTTTAGTTTAGAGTTTTAGTGAGATATATAATAACACTTAAATAAAATCCTATATATTATAATGCTTAAACTTCTATTCAGTATCCATTTTTACCATAATACAAAAATTTTAAAATAAACCATGATTTATTTTCATTAAAAATATTTTTGAAATTAATTTTGAATTATTCTTCCCTTACTCATTGATAAATCCCTCTGAAAACCATTTTAAAACATCGGATGCGAACCAAAAATATCTATAAAAGAAATAAAAAACAAATAAATATGTAATTCTAGTGAAAAATATGATAACCTTGAAACATTTAACATTATCACAATATTATTTTAGAAGATTGATTAAACAATTTCCACATGAAAATAATACACACATGTTTCTCAAAAAACCATTAAAATCCATTGAAATATATGACAACACATTTTATAAACATGGGGACCAATATTCAAATCAGGCATACATAGAGAGTAACCCTCTTGGTTACACATGAAATAAAAATAATGGTTATATATGGAGTAATATTCAGAGTTACACTTTAAATAACCAGCATGGTTATAATTGGAATAACCCTCATAGTTCACTTGAAAATAGAAATTTTACCTAATGAATTGAGGATCTACAATAGGTCTCACCCTTTGTATAATCTATATATGGCTCAATAATTTTCCATGATCTATAATGCGGGTAAAACCATCACATAATCCATATCAAGATCACTCATTGGGCATTTATAATTTTCATTTACTATATGAAAAAAATTATTTTTTCCTATTTTCAACATAAAACCATTAAAAACCTCTTTTGAACAATTACGCAAAACACTTTCGAACAACAAAAAGTCAATTTCAATTAAAAATTAATTTTTAATAAAAAATACCTTGAACATTGGAAAATTAGATTCTCTTTTTAGAAAAAATAGAATATTTGAAAAGAATACAATCTTAAAATAATGGTTTTGGTTGTAAGAAAAAATGTTGTTGGGGTATACGTTAAAATTGAACATTCCTTTTCTATATTGTAATTAAATTAAAAAAAATTTATAAAAATATTCCTTTTGAAAGAATTTGAAATAATGATGACAGATACATAACATTTATTTTTATTTATTTTCATTCATATAAATACAAGAATTAAATAATTTTTAAAATATTAACATGGAGGAAAAATTTATATTAAGAGAAATAGTAAAATATTTTTTTTCAAAAGAAAATTTCTTTCATTGGGTCTGAATGATCTTATGAATTCAATACCTAATAAATAATAATATTATATTTACTAATTATTTTATTGAAAATAATTTCCTTCAATATTATTCCCTTTCATTCAGTTTTTTCTAAGTCATATAAAATTACAAAATAAATTATTTTTCTGTTAGATTATTCGACGATATTTTTCTCATATGCCCAAAAATATATTCGGTAGGTTCAAATTGGTCCAATAGTTCATTAACCCACCATATAAAAAATAATAATAATTACATAGTTATATTTTTCATATATCAATTATACTTTTATAACCATTTATAATATATTGTTATGAAAAATGGAACTCTGTTTTAATCATGGAGATGGTATATCAAAAGTAAACGTGAACACGGTTTCCATTTTTTAATGATCATTATGGAAATATGATAAGTATTATTTTATCATTCCATAATGATGATTATATCCTAAAAAAAATTTTAATTAAAATTTATTATATATATCATCCATGTGATCTAGTGATGAATGAAAACTCACATTGCTTCGTGGAGATGGTATTCTATAAGTACGTATGAACAATGTTATCATTCTTTAGTGAATGGAAAGGTAACAAAGTAAATGATATATTATATTTTCTAAATGAAAATTATTTATTTATTTATTATAATATATAAATATTAATTCCATATTTATTAATAACCCTAACATATGTTGATTGCAAATGAATTACATCTGTTCGTAAAGGGCTAATCCTTCATATATATGAATGATAGTTTTTTGTCGAACATCATCGTATATATGAATGATATTTTTACCATATTTGATTATTGTAAAAGCACAACACATACCCAATAAAGAATAAAAAATTCATGCCTCATTTATAAAGTGAAATTCATATCATTTTACCCTTTTAACACATGGTTTTCCACTTTCCATCAACACCCATGCCATTTCTGATTTACCTCACTATTATAATTTCCCACTCATCACTAAAGGTAACAATTTAATGGAGTTAGGCTCATACATCAGGTAAATGTTCTTAAACATAGGCTTTCATTGAATATAAATTATCTACAAAAAATGGAAAAAATATCCAATATTCATGAGGGCATTAAGATAAATATCAAATTACTATGTTATCGGGGGTGTGTAGGTTAAATATTGAAAATCAGGTCACGGTCATGTAGGAGTCTAGGCATTGACATACATTTCAAGATATTCAAAAGACAAGATCAGTGAAATACTCCTCACTAATAATTTAATTCGACACACCATGATGCTCATATTAATGGTTCAAATACAATTTTATCATAACGAATTATAATCCTCTGAAATTGATATTTTTTTCATTTTTTTCAGAAGGTATGATTAGAATAAACCTCACATCCACCACATAACCACATCTGATAAATATCACCAGTTTAGAAAATGGTTATTTTTTCTTCTCCATATTTAAAACCCATTTTTTTAGAACATTCCCTATGAAAAATATTACATCCACCATATAACCAAATATGATTTTGAGATCATCATTCTAGAAATGGTAATTTTTTACCCACTCAAGAAACAACACATTTTTTCACTTTTTATTAATTTTAATTTTTCTACAAAAATAGGGTTATATAGTGGAATATAATGAATATAAATGTGACCCTTAACCAAAATGCCATAGAAATACACTTTAGTCTCCCGTCAGTATATTGTATCCCATATCAACCATAAACGACCCCTCCCCAACACTCATTCAATTTAACATCATCAAAAATAAAAAGTGTATAGTTGAAAGTAAATAATTTCTTCTAACATGGCTTAATCCTAACAAGGTCATCCATAGTTTATATAGGCTTATGAAGGATCAATGTGAAAGTGGGTATCAAAATAAAAGGGATCTTTAAAAAATGCCTCATTCATTTCAAATGTGAACTTGGTAAATAATATCTTTGACAACAAGTCAATGAAATATCTAGTCATTTTACATGCATCAAGATTCACTCAAGAAATAATCATTGAAAAATATGAAATATTTGGACCACAATAATCATGGGAATGGGAATACAATATGATTCAATCAGATCATGACATGAAAATAAATAATTAGATTACTCATTGAATGCCTCTAGAAATCAAAATCATGAATAAAAATCATCTCCGCAATTATTTTTCAAAAAATCCAAATTAATGTAATAAAATGAATTTTAATATTTCCATTTATATCTATTTCATTTATGGGGATCATATTTCATATTTTATAACATGTAAAATAATCATCTCATTGATATGAATGTCTCCTTGATCTGTGAGTACAAGACAAAAAAATCATTAATATTTGTGGGTGAATCTCATTCAGTTCATGAAATAATTCAATTCATTCATTTTTTCAAATCAAGTTCTAGAAAAAAACAATGTGTGAAAATATATAAACAATTAGAAACATTAATTCCCTTCCATTTATGGTTCTGAATGAGTCTCTTAAGCTCATTGCAACTAGTTTCATGGAATGTAATCTAATTAAATGATGTGTAATGTTCATGTTTTCTTCTACTTCGGTCTCTTTTTAGTTCTTCCTCATAGATACATGAAATATAAAAATAAACTCTTAAAGTATAGGCCATTGAGAATTTAATCATTCTTTATTTATTAGGTACATAGTGTGACCATGAGGATATTTATTTAAACAAATACATTATAATAAATCTATGTTCTAGAGATCATTTTTTAGCATCTAGGTTGCCTACCAAAAGTTGTCGTTTTTATAATCATTTAGATCTACATATTACCTTTATTAGCTAATTGGGAAATGATATAGATCTAAACATAATGGATTTTTTCACATCTAGGATTGGTGTGCCTCTCAGGTAGTCTTAATCATTCTCCTCTATTGATTTATCATGACGAGTGATGGGTTACAATTTGAGTACAGGTGTAATGAAATGATAGGAAATCTAAATATGAACAAATTTTTTATTTCACATAATCCACAAATTCTTCTTCCTCTTCTTCCTCCCATTAAAATTTTATATTTTATTATTTTTTCTAATCTGATATGTTATTGTATTCTTCATGAGAGTATAAGAGAGAGTCTGATTCTTCTTCAATCACAAGAATTCTAGGGAGGTCATTTCATGTTAGTTCATTACCCTCTTCCTTGAAATTTTCTTTAACCTTATTAAATTAAATGGTGTGTACCTATGATTATATATATTTTACTACTTTTATATCCTTATCTTCTTCATCTTTATCCATATATTCAAAAGCATCCATCAAATTTATTTCCTCTTCTTTGCATCATTAAAAAATTAATTATCTTTGTTCTTCTTGGTCAATTTTTTTATGCATAGAAGGGATGCCATAGGTTTTGAAACTTATTCATGATCTATATGTTCATCTTTTCCAATGTTACCAACACACTCTAGGTAATGTTCTTTGTTCTCTAGCATTAATTTTTCTAAATTTTTCATTTATATTTTGCTGAATCCCTCCACCTTTTCATCTTCTTCATTTTTAATCAAATCAATCTAGGTATTTTATAATAATTGTATGTTACAAAATAGGGAATTTATATTTTAAATGAAATGAGAAAGTTGAGTTATTAAATATCATTATTCATTGAGTTTTGATTCATTATCATCTATTATCATATCAAATAAAGGAAGGAACTATGTGAGAAATTTGGCTAGTCTATCATCTGAGTTCTCTCTTAATGTTTTTCGAAGAAATGTCATCCATGAATGTGATTCGCTTGATGTTTTATTATTTTAACATCTTCGACATTCACTGCTTCTTGATGTTCAATATCTTTAAACTCGCCTGTATAATAATTGGAACCTACTGGTTTGTGATGACTAAAAATTTAAATGATCATGTAAAGGTGAGTATTCAATTATACCTCATCATTGGGTTTGGTCTCATTATTGTCCATCCTCTTTTTGATAACATCAATGAATTGAGAGATTAATCCATTTAGTTTTTTTTTTCTTAGTGATGGTCTTGAGAGTGCTACATGTTGTAGTTGTCATGAGTTTATTGCTTGACCTAGAAATTTACCTAGTTGATTTGATAGTCGGAAGACCCTATATTGGGCTGAAAGTAGGTATTGTTCCACTTTTGGGTTGGAATTCAATATAATTCTCAGAATATGAATCATTCAGACCATATTGTTGTTTTGTGCATTATTTTTTATTCAGTGTATCCCATCAGGTTTGATACTCTGAATATTCAATGTACTCTACTGGTGGTGTGGCATAATATTGGGTCATCTGAATACTCATCCTGCATACCATGATACACTAGCAAAATCATAATATATTATGAAAATGACTACAAATTTTATTAACTAAAATAAAACTTGAAACATAAATGGGATTAAAATATTCATTTACCAAAACAATCATTCTTGAGTTATATATAATGCTAAACATCTCCCCAGAAACTGTGATAGATTTTGAATAACCCAAATATGAAATTAATTCTTCTAAGGATGGGTAATGTTTTAAATTAATCTATCCTCGAACTATATGAATTTGAAAGGCATAGTATAGAATAAGTGTGTGGTTAAACCCGTAGAGAGAGGGGAACATAGTGATGACAACTCTAGATTAAATGTGTGGTCCCTCCAATTTTTTTTGATTTTTTTAAATTAATGGTGTGATTCATATAAATTAATTCAAAAATATAATCATAAGAGAGGGGAGCCAATTTCATGCGGTGTTTTTTCCATATAATTTTATCCTTTCTTGATAAATATTATATCAAATAACTACCCAATCAAAACATTTCATGGATATAAAATTTTTCATTCCCTATTAAACTACACTAGAATCCCAAGTCATCATATCTCGATGAATTAAAATAGATAATTTGCCTTATTTTATTTTTCTCTAGATTAGAATAATAACTACATCCATTGGCCATGAAAGAATCATCTCAATCAAATGTAGGTTTTATCATTATTGAAAAACGTTGGTAAATGATGCGATGAATAATAGAATATATGTGTAGGTAAAAAATGATACTATCAAATAAAATCTTTTTTATGAGTGGAATAAAATTACAATTTGTTCGTACACATTTCCTTTAACCATTTCTACTCTCCCCTATGTGTTTTGTCCAACAATCATCGAGTGATAGCAGATGTCTATTAAACCCAAATCCATTATAGATAGATTAACAAAGAATTGATAAGAAGTGAATTAATAAATAAATAAATTTGAATTAAAATTTAAAAAAAATTCAACGATTACATGAATTAATGAAATGAAAATCATAAAAACCTATCTCTGATGAAATTGGGTCAAAACACTATGGCAGACACCCAGTGGTTGATACTCTACTGTGGAATGGCCTCCTTTAGTGGATCCTTGACCCCTATATTTATAGGCTTTCTATGGTCTCTATTATTAATGAATTCTATAAAGGAATGGTCTTTCCAAGACCCACGCTAAATATTTGGTCAAAATAAGAAGATTAGTTCGATTTGGGTGAATCATTCTTGTCTGGGAAATTACACCACGTGTAAATTTATTTCTACTAATTTACACCACATGTAACTTAGTTACACCATGTCTAAATTTCTTGGATGCTTTAAATATATTCACATTATGTCCTTCTTATCACCACATACACTGTTACACGTTGTGTAATGATTGCACGATGTGTAATTTTATTTTTATACTCTAAAAGATTCTTTTTCTATATCCTATAGTTTTATGCACTAGATGTTCCCTATGATCATCCTTAAAAATCTGGTGTCATGCCTCATTACTTCAATCGCCACACGAAGTGACTTTTTATTCCTTAATTCTATTATTTTCCTTTCTGTTTCACCTAATGTCGATATTGGATATGAATTCCAATAGAATTAATATCAGGAACATATCGTATATTATATCAATTAATATTTAATTAATTCATATATAAAAACACAAAAAAATATATGTATACACAATAGAGTTATAAAAAATCAACCGAAATTATAGATAAAAATGTAGGAAACCATGGTCATCATTTTAATATCACTCTTCTATATGGAAAATCCCTCAGTGTTACACATGGAATAACCATCCTGGTTACACTCAGATTAAACATCACAGTTGCACTTGAAATAGACATCATGGTTATACATGGAATGCTCTTGTGGTGACCTTCCAAAAATAAATACATCCCAATTAATTGGGGATCTATAATTGGTCTCACCCTTCCAACAAGCTATATCATTATCACACATTTTTCATGAGATATAATAGAATATAACACATTAAATAAGTAATATATGGCTCACACATTTATCATATATAAATCTCAATTTCCATATAATGAATAAAACATTTTTTTCTTTCACCTTTTCGAAAAAAATCCACTGAAAAGCTGATTTAAACCTATATGCTAAACAATGTCAGATATCAATATATTATTTTATACTAAAATTTAATTTTCAATTCACAAATAATTATAAAATGTAAAATTTAATTTTTATCTAAATAAATATTATTTATTATTAAGGAATATGAAATTAAATAATAGTTATAGTGTTGTTAAATGTTTCTTATTCCATATACGTTACAATAAAACATTCATTTTTCTTTTTACATATATTGTTAAAACATTATGTTAAAATTTTCCTTCTGAAAATAGTGAAATAATATCTGAATAGAAATAATATTTCCAATATAATTAATCAATGTACATATAAATACAACCACAATATAATTTTAAACATATTTATATATAATATAAATTGACTATTAAGGGAAACATTAAAAAATGATTTTTAAAAGAAGGTATCTTACCAATAGTCTGACCCACCACATGTGTTTTTTATCATCCTGAATAATAATGTTTTTCTAATTATTTAATTTATTGAAAACATTTTCATGTTTTCTTTACCCTTTATTTCATTTATTACCACAATATATACAATAACATAATCATTTAACTCCATAATATATTTTTTTGATGAAATTGGGATGTTATTTCTAAAATGGATTTTGTAGGAAAACTATAGTTAAAGAGGTCATTACCGTAAAATATAAAAAAACATGATATAATTATTAGTTTTTATATAAAAATTAAACTTTTATACTCTATCATAGAATATGGTTATGATAAATTAACTTTTTTATAATCATGAAGATGGTTAGTCATACACATGCATGAGTAATGTTTCCATTAGTTAATGACCGTCATTGAAATAATATGAGTATCATTTTAATTTTTAGATATTGATAAATATATTATCAATTAGATTTTATTTATTTGACCATACATATATATATCATCCATTTGATGTGGTCATGTCAAACGAATCACATTGCTTCGTGGAGGTGGTGGTTCACACGTACGCACGAACGATGTTATCATTATTCAATAAATGTAAATTTTATAAATTAAAAGAAATATTATATTTTATTAATGATAAATATGTCCTTAATTTCATATATAATTATTAATTTTTTCTTTATAAGTATCCATGAAATATGGTTATGGAAATCAAATTATATCAGTTCGTGATGCGGTAGTCCTCCATATAGACGATAGTTTTGTTTCCCATTTAATGGAATAGGTGATGGATATATGTTATTATATTAACATAAATACATAATATTATATGTAGTATATTGTATTTATTATTTTAACAAGGATGAATAACATTTTATTAGGGTGGATGAAGAAATTAAACTAAAACATGCGGTTAAAAACTATACCTCTACATTGAAAAATATCTTTTTCTTAATACATTACTACATAAAATAATGGTATTAATCCATAATTAAGTCCCCTATAAATTGAATATATATGAAATAAAAATATTTTTCATATATTGGAATAACAAAACATATTTTTATGTTTGAATGAATGTGAAAAATATATGACCTTTTATAAGAGAGGGGAGTCTCACTTTTGAAAGATTTTACAATATTAATTTAATATAAATTAATTTTGATTATTAAATGCCTCAAAATTTATAATATATTATTTTAAGATTATTTTTAGTCAAAATTATATCATAAAATAAAATTTGGAAAATCATAGATCACATTTTTCCCTCTATCATTTTTAAGCACATGTTTACCCTTATTACACATACCATGATAAAAAAAGTTTTTCTCTCCTTGAAGGTTAATATTGATACTATAAATGGTAAAAAATTCCCCTAAATAGAAAAAATTACATTTTAAAAGCATATAATAATAATTTTGATGAATATAATTTTTTAATGAATTTTATATCATTTAACAAGGCATTGTTTTCATAAAATACCAATAATGTCAATGTTGGAACCATTCATTTGCATTGATTTTATTACCTCATGAAAAAAAATTGATATAAAATATTTTAGTAAATATCCAATAATATTAATTTTACATTTTAAGTTAATGTTTTTAATTAATAATTAAAAAATATACCACTTTTAAAATTTTAATATCATTTATTTTATTTTTACACTAATTGAAAATTTAATACATCATAATTATTTAACGATTTAAGGTATTTCATAGTCACATGAAAATGTAAAAAAGGAAAGATATTCCAAATTTTGATTAATATGTATAATATTAACCCATTAAATGAATTTTATTCAATTTTTATTGGCATTTCTGTGTCCATGTTACATTATTTTTATTTTGTAGTTAACCAATTTACCATTGATTTTGTTAAAATAATTTACTAATGTAACTAACCATATTGACTAAATATAAAAAGATTCCATATTCAGAACTGCAAATTCCTAATCTAGAATCTATTTATTATTATTAAAAAAATATAATATTCAAAATTACATTTACTATTAAACTAAAAAAATCCAGAAAAATAGTTTTAGATATAACTAAATTTTAATTATAAATTTCTTCAAATACTAAATTAATTATTCAATTTCATGTAAAATACAATGATTAGTTTTTTTAATAAAAATAGTGTAATTACAATTTAAAAATTATTAAAAGTATAATTGTATTTTTTGATAAAATGAAAAGCAAATACAATTTTCATTAAAATAAAAAAATTTCACTATTTATTGAAAAATTAATCTTTCAAGAAAATTTTCGAAAAATCATCCAATGATAATTACGAAATAAATAATTTCATAATAATATTTATGATACAAAATTAAAATTATAAATTTTTGAAATAAAACCTTAAAACAAATAAGTATAATAAAACTATTTTTTTTATTTAATAATTTTACTTAATATTCTCATAATGAATATATCAATATATATTCAGAATAATAAATCATATGAAAAATCTTTATTATATCATTACCTTAGTTTTTACATAGAAAAATTAATTGGTGGCATCAACCAGTAGTGGAATCTAACCATTGGAAGCCCATTTATCAGAGATTCCATTGGAGATAGCATCACAAGGATTTTTCCATTTCTATGTCAAATACATGATTCAAAACTAATGAAAAATCAAAACCATTTATGAGGGAAGTAAATGATTATCTATTTCATTTCTTAAATAATGATTTCTGAACCAAAACATCAAAATATCGACATTGCACTCCTTACCCTTGAAAATTTCTCTTTTCTAATAAAGAGTTATATATCTAGAACCTATCAATATAAAATTTTATATTGATTTTAATTTTAATAAAATAATTATTATATTTATTTTTTAATATTACATTAATATTTTTAAATAACGAGTCTAACAAATAATATATTTTTAAATAACTAAATATAAATTATTTTTAAAAAAATATTTATTTTCAATCAAAGAAATGTTTTTGAAGAATTCAACAAATTCCTAAATAATTCTTTTTAATAAAATACATATATTAAATCATATTAATTTAAATAAAAAAGGTAATATAATTTTATGAAGTAAAATGTAGTATTTATAAGTGTTAGAAAACATTTAGTGTCAAAAAATCAATAGTTTTCAAAAAAGAAATTAATTTGACTTAAAATTGTAAATTCTAATATTTAGAGACTAATATTTATAAATTAATTTCTCTTAGTAAGAAACGTTTATCCAACATTGAGATTTTCATCATTTTTTAGATAATCATATTTCTCTATAAAATTAAATCTAGTATTCATGTATGGTTTGTATTGTCACATCGTAAAATCATAAAAGATGTTGAATAGATTCTATAAAAATTATATTTGACCTAAATTATTTTTAAATTTTCAAATAATGTGTTTTTACATTATTTGATTAATTTTTCAAAACCTTATTGAATCCTCCAAAACAAATATTATATTTTATGTATATTAAAATATATTCCTCATAAACATGACTTTATTCCACAACACCATGGTAATTGTTTCAATGATTTAGGTTCTTATCCTTATAAAATATTTATAAACACTCATATTTGGTAGAAACCAGGGGGAAAACCATTGTACATTTTGTGGTTTTCATTAATTTATTATATAGAATCCAAAATCTATGTTTGAAATTTTTTAAATAATTTCTCTCTATTTTACTATATAAAAACACCAAAACTCACATTAATCTTCCCTCAAAACCCTTGGATTAGGAATTTAATATTTCATTACCCTTATAGATCCCTCCAAAGGTACCCTAAACTCTTAAAAGCTCCTCCAAATCTATAGAAGACCCATCTCAATGTAAGGGATCCTATCTTTATCTTCTTTATTCATGAACCTTCTTTATATTAATCTATTTTATTTTAAATTTATTTTATAATTATATGTTTTCAAACATTTTCCATAATATATTTATGATTTAAAATTATTGTGAGTCCACTTTTAGTCTCATTTAAACCTTACATTAATATTTATATATCCCCATTTTGCATCTGAAATAATCAAGTGATTTCCCACAAATAACATTATTGTAGTGAATATCCATATTCATTTCAACTCAAAGGTATTCACCTTCATATAACATTAATTAATTTATTACGTACTTACATTTATGTATGCTAAACTATTTCATATTGGGATGAAAATTAATTAAGGACATCCTTATGTTAAATGATCTATGTTGCACATTTAAGAATATACATTTTATGAATATGATGAGTTGAAATAGAATTATATATCTATCCAATGCATTTGGTAATTATTTTATCTCTTGATATACTATATATGATGCATGGGATATTATACTAAGAACAATATTTTTAGATTTATATGTTGGTATCCTTGACATTGGTTTATGATGGAATGTTTAATGTTTTTTATACATTCCTATATTGCCTTAATGTTATCATGTTATAGCATGCCCCACCATTCATGATTATTATTCTTACCCCTTTTATGCCATATTGATATTCTTCTTGAATCACATGAATTACATTCATAATTTTTTCAATGATTATTCGCTTATTGGGATTTATAGGCCACATCTATCTTATATATGTAACTTTGATATCTCATGATGTTTTGGAATATTCATGGAATATAAGCACATGTCATCTTGATATTAAATATTGACATGGTATATTTGTATAAAATTATCATGTTATGTACCAAATTAACCAATTACAAAAAAACCTTATAATCTAATGAGGTTTTATTCTGTGTATCATTATGTAATAAATAATTAAATATACTATGTTATAAAATCAGGTTTCATAGTTTGTATGATATAAAAGGATATTTATTTTTGAGAAATATGATTATAAACCCCTAGTTAAAACATTAAGATTTAGGATAAAAATAATAAAACAACCCTAAATTCTTTTTGTAAGGAGTAAGTGGTTTAAAATTAAATACATCCCTATCTAGATACTACAATTAGATATGGATCTCGTATAGTTGTACCTAGGGCTGGTAACCTTAAAAATAATTCATTGGGATTGACTTGATAGTCATATAGTTCATGAAAATAGCACTTCTTTGAAACCTGGTTTGACACTCCCAGTTGATAAGCTTGGGTAAGCTCATTATGAATCATTATGAGGGGACTAAAATTTCCCATTAGATTCTATATTAGAAAATAGATTATGGATTGAGAAATATAAATTCATAGCTTAAATAATATATGAGTTATGCATTTAATTTTCATGGTTCACCATTTATTTGTTTAAAAATTATCATTACAAATTTCCCTATTTTGTTGTCAATGGATGTAAATATGAGAAATTGAGTCAAAAACCAATGTGAAGGGAAATTTCAAGACATAAAAAAAAACAATACCAACCTAATAACAGATTGATTTGGGAACTTCTTGACAAAAATTTCTCAGTTAACTCATATTTTGATCTAAATCATGAATCAAGTGGAATTACTAAATCACATAAAGAACAAGATACATTCAATTGAAACTTTTATGCGATAAAAGACTCTGAATTTATGTGGATATTTTGATCCCTTAATCAAAAAACAATGGATGAACTCAATTAAAAATATATTCTCCATCCATTAATTTATTGAGTAAGATTTGTTTGGGAGTTGTGTTTATTGTATGGATGCCGATACTGATCAATTGTGGAAATTGGTAAAAAATGAATCCTAATGAGTAGATAAAAGCTATATATTGGAACTGATTTGTGAAAAAAACAAAATATATTTCCCTAATAATAACCAATATAAAATGGAGAGATATTTCCATGTATATAATTAATAAGGCTACAAATTCGTTACTGTTTATGAGTAAAAATTAACAATAATTCAATGATATGACATTTCTATTTTTATCATCCCCAGAAGTAAAGTTGAATTCTTCTCTAGTGGGAAAAAGATAGTTCTAGATAAATATTTAGTTATTTGAGACTTTGATACCTGTATGGGAATTTTTTTATGTTAACTCAATGTCAAAATAATGATTTGTGAATCTCATAGGCATCATGGGTCATGAGATAATAAGTGCAGATAGGACATTAATCCTGGTGGTTTGATAGTGAAAAATCACTGTGAAAATAAAGTAAAACATCCCATTATTCAAAATTTTGAGAAGAACCATCTCGGAAATTTCCTAAAGGGGAAAATAAAATTGTTTAGATGTAGGAATAAAGAGAACATAGCTAGAGCATATGAATGGTAGAAACACGTTATTATTATGGGAGGTGTAATTATATGGTAAACCATCATCCTATTGTCTAATATTTGAAAAATAAGGAATGAGGATACTATGTAAATCAATTATATAATTTAATTGTTTTTTATTATAACTGAAAACAACATCTTCTAAGCCCTAGAGATTAAGGGAGAGCATATTACATCATAACTATAGAGCTGTATCTTGACAAAGAGTGGTGACATGTATGATAGTTATTCATTAATGGATAAAAAATACTATTTGATTCTAGTTCTGCACATTATTTCATATCAAATTAGGTTAATAGAACTATTTATAAACCACATCAAAACATAGAATTCCAGTTATTGATGATGATTAATAATGGGTTAATTATTGATTAAAAAGCATATAACTCATCCCCTATACAAATTTTCTGGATTATTTTAAAATTAATACTTTTGATAATTCTTTTTTTTCATAATTCTATGTTATTCTGGAGATGGATTGGATTTACTTGTATAGAGCTAACTTAGATTGTTGAGATAAGGAAATTGCCCTCTGTATCTCCACTCTACTAACAATTATATAAAATATAATGGAGGAGCATGAATCACATTTTCAATCATCATCATAATAATTTATTTTTTTAATTTATGAAAAATTATATATAACTCAATTATTGGATATAATATAAAAAAAATCTTTGATTATATTCCCACTATAAAAGAATTCACATATATAATTCATGAATAATTTCTCAGTACTCCCTCTTAATGAGAGGTTGAGTTATCAACAATATATACACCCATATATTTTTAAATATCCAAGAATCTATATTTAAAGGATGTTGATTAAAATGAGGATCTTAAGAAACAATTATAGAGAAATGTAGACAAAGGGTTTACATGCCTGTGTGCTTCACCAGGATATGCAGAGGCCCTCTTTATCCTGAATAAGTATGGGTAAATATGTTTTATCATTGATTATTGTGATATCAATAATATCATGATAAATAACAAGTTTATAACCCCGTTATTTTGAAATAAATTTAATTTTAAATAAATTTAGTCACTTTTATATATTTTAGCACACACAACCATGACTCTAAAAAACTATAAAATTGTATACTCCTATAAACCATATTTTTAATTAGTGAAAATTAATATATCTAAATAAATTATTAATAATAGATGTCTTAAAATTTTATAATATAAATTCATTTTTTATCAATTTATTAGAAATAAAAAATAAAAAATCATTTGAATAAAATAGAAATATTTTTTTGAAAAATATACTTCTTTAAAAATTTGATTCATCTCATATTGTTTCCTTATGTTAAAATAATTTTTTTCCAATTTAAAAAACATTTTTTTTAAAAATTACCTTAAATTTTAAAATGATATTGTTAGAAATATCTTGTAATAATTTTTTTGAGAATTTTTTGAAAAGATTATTTTTTCCAATGAAAGTTGAAAAAATACACATTATTATTGAAAACTACCTAATCATTTTAACCATTTAAAAGTAAAATTTCTTTTTGGAATTTTCATTCATGTAATATTAGATAAATTATATTATAATTAAAAAACAGGTCATTTAAAAAAATAATACGTTATATTTTGATTTGAAAACTGTTTGTACACTTGAAAACCTTCCCTTTGAGAACTTGTTTTTTCATCTACTCTACATATTTTATTATAAATTAAATTCTAAAAATTATTTAAATTTAATTTTTTAAAATAGAGTATCATTTTGAATATTATAGGACATGCTTTTAGATTTAAGTCATGTTCATGAAATTTTTCACAGTAATAATTCCAGTTATGTTATTTTAATAGTGAATGATTAACACTAATTAAATTTAAAAAAATATAATATAATGGAATTTTTTTTATCAAATTTAACCATAATTATTAATTGTACTATATATTACATCCATATAGAATGTAACACTAGAATTTAATGATGTCTATGAATTACTTTAGAAATAAAATAGAAAAAAAGGTCCATGATTGAGTGATTTTCCCCAATAAAAGTGCTTTCTATATATCCTTATGAATGAAATAAAAACCAATTTATTTTTATTTCATAGGATAATTTTATATAAAAAACCATATAAAATATTTTAAATTCATATGATGAGTTAAAATAATATACATTGTAATGTCATGCATCAAAGACCATTGTTGTGCCTATAAGTTCATGCAGCCATGACCATTATTGTGATTTTAAGGCCATGAAATTAGGACCATTGGTGTCCATTTTATTTTTAGGAAACAATTATAATTTATATTATTGTTATGTAATGAAATATGTATAATTTCCTTTAATTTTATTATATTAGAATCATGACAATAAGTATTCCATTTAATTTCATGGAAATATAAACATTGTTGTTTCCATTATGTTCACGCGAATAAGACAATTGTTATGTACTTTATATAATTAAACTAGTACCATTAGTGTTATATTTAATCCCACGAAACTCTATCAATTATTTTTTATAGTTTAATTTCATATGACTAGGACCCTTATGTGAAATATTTATAAATGTTTTTAAGTGTTAATTACTCATGAGTGGGATTTTATTGTTCACAATACATGATAATTTAAGTGATGAAATGTGGGGTTGTGCTAGAATGGTACTGAACTCTACTTTATGTATAATTGAAAATAAATAGGTATAAGCAAGTTTGATCCTAGGAGAAGTGTAGAAAAATGGGAGAATCTATTATGGGCAGCCATGGTGGGAACCATAGTGACTCTAGAAACCATGAGGTACTATAAAACTAAAAGATATATCAATAGTTCCATAACATGAGAATCCATCATTATCAATGGAATACATGATTGATATGAAACCAAGTATATATGTTAGGAAGAGGAACCCTGGGAAAATATATTTTATGGGATGTTAGATTCCCATTATTAAACGAGTACATTCTCTTAAGGGTTACATGAATATATAGAATGGTCATGTTATAAATGTCAAAACATATAAGAAAAGGGTAGAGTTAATAAGGTTTTTAAAAGGGCCTAAATCAAATATAAATGATTCCTTCAGGTTTAAGTAATCTACAAGGGTGAATAAGAGGGTATACACCTATGTAGGTGACCGGTGTTAGCATTGATCCAATGTAATCCTTTGGAGATGGGAACCCTGTCATCTCCCCCTTCTTGATATTAAATTCCCTTTATTGGATTCCTTTTACCTTGTTTATTGTAATACCTAAGAAATTTTTTTATTCATATGTTTTATATGTATAAATCCTTTCTATGACTTAATTGATCATATTTTCTATTATTCTTACAATGATTTTATTTTGAAATTTTCTTTTTATATTTCATTGAAAATTTTAGAGAGAGTTTTCATATCTTTTTTTTATATTAATTTATTTATTTGTGTAAAATTTCAATGTTTATGGGCTTATTGTTTTGAAAAATTCCATCAGTAACCTAGACATTGCATGTTATATATTGTTTTGTTACCCAATGAAATGTGTATAGCTGATATTTTATAATGAATTTAGTGTGATCATTAATGTACTACTAATCCAAGAGGTACATTCATTCTTTTTGACACTATTGAATGGGTACACAGCATACCATATGGGAAAAACTAAGTGACAGTGATGGGAGAAGGTGTGATGGTTTTATTGAACTGGAGTACATATTCAAATTCATGTTGGGGAAGCTCACTCATTTTAATGTGGGTGATAGGCCAAAATTACCTTGAGTTCCCAACCACTACACACTAGAGCTCATGACCTTCATCTATTCATAAAATAAAGATTATTTATCTTTAAAATTTTATTATTATATCTAATGATTCTTGGGTTCCAATAATAGTTAATTGACGAATAATATAGAATTTATGTTCTAATATATATTATGGGAAAAATTTACATCCCAATAGGAAATATATACAATATTTTTTGAACAATAAATATTATGCAAATAGTATAATATATTGATTAAGGATGACATTAGAGGTTAATTAATGGAATAATTTCATTGTACTAATATAATTAGGATTTTATTTTTTTAGGTGTTAATGCATTTTGTGTCATTACATCTTGATGATAGGTCTTACATAATAATTTAATATTTTTATTTGTTTAACATCTTAATGAAATACTTATCTATAGGGGGAATTTTATAATTAAATTTGAAGGTTTTGACTCTATTATTGAAGACCCTTTTTAATGAATTTACATATTATTTTTGAAGTAAAATGTAGTCTTCAATGAGCGATGATATGGATATAACTCTCAAAATTTCAAAATAAATTTTTATGTGTATATGAAGATATTAGATATAAAATGGATGGTTAGAGATAGAGATAATTATATAGGGAGTATTTTTTTATAAAAAAATTGAGGATTTTGGTTAAGATTACTTTTTCAATCAATAGAAATAAATTGGAGATAATCATATTGATAATGAGGGATATTATTGATACAACCATATAGGGGTAATGTTTTATTAAGATCATATTTTTACACTTCATATAATATTTTTTCTTGGGTGGTGGAGTAGTGGGTTCTCAAACATGTGATTTTTTATAGAATAATAGTGATATTTTTTATGCTATGAATTTTTTTATAAAAAATGTAGACTTATTTAGTGGGTTATTTTATATTAGAAACGATGTGAGTGTATGATGATTGGAAATTTTTTCATGCAGTTGAATCGAGTAAATGTTATTGTGTGTCTTTGTGACATATTTCATTCCTATTTGATGAGATTTTGAGTTTTTTAAAAATAATCATGAAATATAATCAATGTTACAATTATATATCGTGATTAACCCCCCCCCCCCATCATTTTATCCTTCCTTTTATAGTAGAAACTAGTTGAATTAGAGTATTAGGTTTTTAAAAATGATTCTTCCTCATCGAAAGATATATCAGTTGTTTTAAATCGTGAAATAATTTTGATTTTTTTTGGACACAACATCTATCTATAAAAAAATATAGTAAATCACTACTTGAAATTCTAAAGAATAGGTATTCACATAGCACCATTTCATGGTATTACTATAAGTATGGAAATCGGTTCTCTTTTTGGAAATATATTGTAAGGATTCAGATATTAATGTATATATAATTAACATAGGTGGTCAATTTTCCCATATAATCTACATTATGGTGATTTCATTTAAATATATAAATTCTATGTAAGAAAAATTACAGATTATTATGTTGGGGACTAAAATATCAAATAATAAAAAATTAAATAGTTTTGGAGGAAGTGTAATGAATTTTTAATGTATCCAAATAATTTTTTTAGAACATTTTTTGACAAGATGGATGTGATCATAGAGGAAATTTGATAGAATTGTGAAATAATTGATGATATTAAAATTTTTAGGTAAATTGTGAGAAGGTTTCCACCTCACATTAATTTGAAGAACTCAGTTATTAGAGAAAAGATATAAAACCCACCACAAGGGATTACTTTCATATTATAGTTCTTTCTTATGAGATGAAAACTAACAATGTTTATATAATGTAAAAGTATAGATCTAATGTAGTGGAATTAAAAGTGTAAGCAATTAGGTAATCATTAATTCTTATCTAGAAAATAAAATTAAAAAATTATTAAAAAATTAAAAAAATATTTATTCAATATAGTAGATAGTGAGTCTTGATGACCAACCAAGGGATGATTTAATTATATATTTATAAAAAATAATGTACTTGATATGTATTGACAATGAAAAGAGTATGTTTTTGAAATTAATGACTGAAAATAATATATGTTTTTTAATTATTGGAACATGTGATATTGAAGTGAGAACATAAATTGATTTTCCATGTTTATTAATATAGGTGATTTTAAGAGAACCCGTTGTTTTGGTATTATCTCTATAAAACAGTTATTATCTATTATTATGGTAAACTATAATATATGATTAAATAATTTGGTAATTAAAACCCATGTTTAATAATAATTATCCATAAATCATGATATGGTTATGTAGAATCTTTTGATAATTAGTTGATTTATTTAATTTTATTTTTTAATTCATGTGTGAAACGATCATTCCATGAGTAAGAAAAAGATAATGTAAATAAAATTTCAATACATAAACCCAAATTAGTGATTAGATTAACTAATTAATCCATTACTAACACACCTCTATCATTACGTCACTTAGAACATGAATAAATATCCCATCATCTTATTTGTGATATGGTGATAGAATTGGATTGAGTAGAAATACTATAGAAATTTTGGATTATCCTGGTGGAAGCCTCAGCAGTAGTGAAACACCTCTGCTCTAACTCCATAATTTGATCCTCTTTGTTATGTAGTGTCCAGATCTCTTATTTATATGTATCGATCCATCCTCTAGTAAACATTTTGATTAAAAATTTACATTAAACATTCCCAGCTCATTCATGTATACCCATAGCCTTGTAAACATGAGAACTGGTCAAGATTCTTTAAATTATGAGTTTAAAATCTGTTTCACACAATTTTCATAGTGTAAAAATAAGTTCAATGCCATGAATTTTATGTTTCACTCCTGGACTCCCTTTACATTAACATAATTATGATATGGACTCATAGAATCATTCACGCTATAAATATAAGTGTCATTACATGAATTTATTATGCTTAGCATTATTTACTTCTATCACACATCCTTATATCATTGTTATAGTGTGAATTATAAACAACTACTCAATTCTATATCTTCATAGTTATTATTAGTTGGATTTAATATTATCAACTCCTTCCTAGGAAATAATGAATAAATAAATAAATTTTAATGGATTAACACTTTTAATTCCAAAAGAAATTATATTGAAATTTAAGAATATATGTATGAAATGTTTCCATCAACCAAAAAACTCGCTAATGAAGGATCTTCAAAGAGAAAAATATATATCATATAATTTCTTTAATTCCTGCAAAAATTGAATGTGATAATGAAAATATTCAACTCACTTTCTTCCAATGTTGTAAGGATTGAAACATTACTATTAATTATCCCTAGATGCTTCGAGAAGATAGGGAATATGATTCACCCATGAATAAATTATTTAAATATGTGAATTGAAATAAAAGATAAAATTATAATTTATTTAATAAAAAAACATTCATTCACAAGATACTATAAGAACATTGGAAATAGAAGTTCTTGAGATTATCCTTTCATAAGGTCTTGTCAATATAGTACTTGTGTTTTCCTTATATAAACCCTAACCTGTGGATAAAATTGAGGGATTGAATGATAATTTTTAGGGTATTATAGACAAAATTTTGGATTTGGAGTATTATTTTTAAGAAATATTTTTTTATTTAAAAATGGGAAAAAATAGTGTGACATATTATTCTAGACAATATATATAGAAAAAACAAAAAGAGAAAAATTATTTTTGGATAAGAATAAAAATATTTTCTCTATGACGATAAAAAAATCAGAATTTTTTTTTAACATAAGATCAAAGTAGAATAATGGGCACAAATTATTGATGAATTAACCAATACTATGAATAAAAAAGTTAAAATATTTAAGGATCCTAAATAATAAATCAATAACATGAAAAAAAAATCCCAATGATGAAGAATGATAAATGAATTCTAAACTAACGACAAGATTTTAGATTGTTTGGGATGTTGAAAAAAGTAAATTAAATGCGTTGTGATGCTACACAAAATCTAGAGGATTTCCTAATAATAAATTATCATATAATGAAATATTATTGGGGGTTTTATCATAATAGAAAATATATTAATAAAGATACAATACTATAATCTCCAACTCTTATGAATAAATTTAATTAGTAAAAGCCCCAAAATACCACTAAAAACCAATTAATTTATATAATAATTCAACTCATGTTGGGTATTATTGTTGTTTAAATATGGGGACTATAAAAATCATGTGATACGTAGTAAAAAATTTATTTTCTAGAACAAGAGAAATATACACTTCTTATTAGACATCACTACACTCAGAATGATTTTCATGAAAATTAATTTTGGTGTGATTCTTAGGAATATAAATCCATATATTTATCGCTAGGGATCCAAATATGTGAATCTTGGTGGTGAAAAAATATATTATGTAGTAGTTCAAGGATTTATAATGTAATCTAAAATCCAAAATTGGTTTTTATATTTTTTTGATGATGAAAATATATTATATCCACAAAAAGAAAATGAATATTAACCACAAATGGAAGGGAAGTAAAAAATATTGTTTTAAAAATAAAATATCAAATAATTTTAAAAAAGTGAACATTTCATTATAATTTATTGATTGAGTAATATCTTAAATTCTTTACAGTGGTTATACATTCCATGTAATGGGAAATAAAAATATAATAAAGGGAAACATATATGGTAAGTAATTTTATATTTGTTTCTGGAATGATGATAGATTAATGATCATTAGCTACAAGAAGGTCAGATTAGTAGGACTATATTTACAAGAATAGAAGTCATAATTATTGAAGTTTAGGGGTCATAACATGAATTGTATAAGCTAATTATGAATCTAATAGAATCAATTAAAAATTATCATGAATGCTTTTACTATCAAGGGAAAGGATTCTATAATATTGATGTAAGAGATGTTCATAAAGGGGAATATAAATATTATTATTGGAGATGAAGATATGTATTTTGTATCCACAGACAATAAAAATAAATTTTTAACTAAAATATATGGTAACATAATTAAACAATTATTAGAAATCATGTTGATGCATAATGGTTTATGTAATATTTTTAATCTTATACATGATCAAGCTCATACATAATATGATTTATAAAATTTAATTTTTATTTATAAACAAATAATCTAAATGAAAAAAAGTTAATTATGTTTTTGGAATTGTAGTATATTTATGTTTTTTGGTTAAAATAACCGAATTTTACTTGTCTAAAAATGTATTATGTAATATCAATTTATGATTATAATAGAAAAATGGATAACGGTGATCAATCACAATTTTTTGTTGTTTAATTTGATAAAATTTATCAGATATTGGTGTAAAAGATTCCTGAATATAATATTGAAATTCCAGACCTATAATAGCATAAGGTTCACTAAAACTCAATTGGAGGGTTATCTAGAGAAACATGGGATAAGGAATAATCTTCCAATAATGATATCTCAATAAAAAATGGTGTGGTTGAGACAAGTAACAAGATAGTGAATAACATGGGTCAAATGATGCATATTTAAAATGACTTAAAATAGATGTTTTGGAAAGAATTAGTTTTGGCATCATTTATTATCACTGATATAAATTTTTTCTTTCCTATAGAAGAGAAGACCCCAAGTAAATATTTATATATATATTTTTAATATTATTTTTTATTAATTTTTTAGTTTTTTCTTATATCTGTATAAATATGTATGTTTTAGGGTTTTAAAATTTTTAAAAATAGAATTATTATTTTTTATATTTTTCACCATTTATAAATTAAAAATTTATCTTTTATATAAATGTTTTTTTAATTTTAAGAACTAAATTTTGAATATTTATCATGGAAATAAAATGAATATATTTTGTCTTTATAGTGGGATTCATTTGAGTCCAACTCTGGCCCATGATTTACTAAAATAATATTGTAGTTGAACACAACATTAGGATCCACCAAGGGATCCTCAAGCCTGATTTTTGACCAAGTTCTAAATACCTATAAACCAAAATAAAATATATTCTTTTGGGGATACCAATAGGAAATCAAAACAAATCATCTCATTTCAAGTACGCATAAGATTCTTGTTGTCAAGGATTAATGATTTATACAGGTTTACTTTCTTAGATTCGGTAATTAGTTGAATAAATTGTCTTAGAAAGATGATAATAAGGGAGATAATTTGAAGTTAAATATGATTATTCACTATAATGTTAAAAAAAATCTATGGATTTATTTGAAATATAGAGGGATATGACCTTATGTGAATGTCCATGTTTATGAATCATTTTAAAAGAAAGCTATAATTTTATGGGGAACCCAACAGAAGAAAAAATATATGAAATTAACTATATTTAATGTGGTTATATCCCATCACATTACCCTTAACTGTCTCTATCTATATCCATTCACATCCACCATAGTAGAAACATTCAGAATTCACTTCATTCACTATTACAGAGGAGCATATAAAGTAGCGATACATCCTAGAGGAGGACTATTTTTCTTCACATTCATTCCATTGTTTATAGTATACATGGATAGTCTTGTATTTTGGGGATATAATTGATGTAATTTTTTTTATGTTGGCTATATTTTGATACTATTATTTTTATTTTTCAAACAAATCTAATTGAGGTTACTGTAGTTCGATCATGATTTATTGATATTGGGTTGAAGTGGATATATATAGAATGAAATTCTAAACCATTCAATCAATAAATTATGATTATATTCTAAGGGATGTTAATCCGAAGTATATAGTGGCAATATAACAGATGAAATATGAAAAAACTATTGATTCAATTAGACAATAAAACCTTATAGGGCACATTGGTCATTGTTGTATGTCTTAAAGATGATCTAAGAGAAATAATAGTGAATTAATGGTGTATCAAAATATATAATATTATTAATTTAATTTACATTTATGATACAGTGGATCACTACCTAAACACACCCAATTAATAACAATTCAAATTAAATCTCCTTGGACTTTATTTTCATTTGTCAACATCCTAAACCATTTAAAAAACACATTAATATCAATAAAATAAAAACATATCAATTATAGATTAGGTAAACAGACAATACACCCCTTTAAATTAATTTAATTTTCTATTATTTATATATAACTATATTAATGACATGATGATACATTTATGCTATACTTTTGTTCTACACGACTATTTACCAGCAAAAACTTTTATGTGTCCAAAATATGTCATTACAAAAACTGGCATAATATATAGTAATATTTTGGATTACTCATTGAGTTTTAATAAATTTCATTACATAAGAATTAAAAAAATAAAAAAAATAAAAACTGATTATGTTTTACAAAATATATTTGATTTACCAAATTCATCACTATTAAAATTTATATATTTATATTTAACAAGTTAGAATTTAAAGGAAAAATTCAGACCAATTAATCACTGGAACTATAGAAATTGATGTACACATCATAGAAAAATGGTTTGTCAAAGTAATCCCATACATAAGTATTACATCATTTTAGATGAATATTGAACACATCCCAAAACAATATAGACCCCACCTTAATAATTATTTAGTTTATTAGGATATTATATATATAATAATTTTATTGTTAATTATCATAAATATATCCCAAAAAAACATCTCACATTATACACATCGAAGAAATGACCTATATAAAATCATTCATCACAACCAAAAGAATAGAAACCTATGATAGGGAGGTCTTAAAATCCCAGTGAGGGTATGTATAAGTTATATCAGTTATTGATCATAAGTGTGAATAATATATGTATAATTGTATGATAACATAATTATAACTTCTAAAAGTAAAACTTGAATAGTAAAAGTTCATTAATCATTAATCAAGATATAATCCTATCTCATAATAAAATTCACATGTCATAAGAGTAAATAACCATCAACAATCAACCATGATCCATGTGAACGTACCAAAAGCATGAGGTATAGGATTTTTTTCATTCGCATACGCCTAAAAAAATCACTTCCTTAATCTTTCCTAGATATAAAGACTATCATAGTGAATTGGATTAACAAATAATTACATCATTTACAATGTAACAGTTCACTCACTAGATTATCATAATATGAAGTATCCCTTAATAAACTAGGTTCAATCCCTATTCCAGTCTATTATCTCATGAGATATAAATATTTACCCAATGTATTACATAGATATATAATTCCATGACAACCCATCTCATAAGTACACCCATACATATGGGTTATATATAGATTATAATAACATTCATCATTTAATCATAATATTAATAATGGATTCTAAATTTATTTCATAAAAATTTCATTATTTCATTATAGAAATCCCATAAAATATTTTAATTCTATAATATTTCATCCTACCCTAATTTAATCCTTGGAATTGAATAGGTTTTATATAATCATCCCTAAATAATAATCAACATAAAAAATCTAGAGAAATAATGGGGATAATATCATAAAATCATATCCTCAATGAATCAAAATAATACTTGATGTACATTAGCATAAATGAGAGATAGATTTAGTACAGTGTTTGAATATATTTTAAAAAATAGTTTAAATTCCATTCTATTTTGGTATAATAAAAAACTAAAAAATCTAAGAATATTGAAAAAAATATTTTCATTGAAAATAACCATTTTAAATTAATCTATGAAGAAAAGAATGTTCATAATGGTAGGACAAGTATTTTATTTCATATATGTTATAGTAATGATTCTTTTAAAATAAATTATAAATTACTAAATAAATTAATAATATACTATAAAAATTCCTATTAAATATTTAAAATAAAGTCAATTTTTTTGATAATTAATATATATAATCATTGATCCGTATAAAAGACCATTCATTGAAACATTTTAATGAACTTCAACATGAAATAAGATAATTCATCAAAATGTAAAATATGGAATGCATTTATTAAAAACCATTCGATGATTATTTTAAATTCTAAAGAGGGGAGATTTGTACTAATAGAATAAAATCATAATAGTAATTAGAGTGTAAAATAATAATTGGGGTTTAATTGATAATGCTAAAAAAAATAAACCTCAATGGAAATAAAACATAGATAATCCCGAACGAAAATTATATTATAACATAATCCATTACCTAATGTCTCATATTTATTCATTTAATATCCTAAAAATTTATTAATCAAAATCCTTGTTTAAATATTTAATTAATTATTAATAAATGATGTTTTAAAAAAACAATATTTGGTAATTTTGGACTCTTATAAGTCATATCCATTGATATTGAAAATACTCTTAAGCATAATAATCATTGAAATTATAGCTGTTATGTACTGATCATATGACTAATATATATTTGAGGATATAAAAATACAAGTTGAAACCAATAATAAGGACCCAAGTATAAACGTTATATATTATAGTGAATTTATAAAATAATTAATTTTCTTTCATTCCCAAATTTCATTTAGGTTTAGAGTTTTATTTAGATATACAATAACACTTAAATAAAAACCTATATATTAAAAAGCATAAAATTCTATTCAGTATCCATTTTTACCATAATAAAAAAAATTAAAATAAAACATGATTTATTTTCTTTAAAAATATTCTTTACATTAATATTGAATTATTCTTCCCTTAATCATTGATAAAACCCTATGAAAACCATTTTAAAACATGGGATGAGAACCAAAAATATCTATAAAGGAAATAAAAAACATTTAATTATGTAATTCTAGTGAAAAATATGATAACCTTGAAACATTTACCATTATCTTAATATTATTTTAGAGTATTAAATAAATTATTTCAACAAGAAAATAATACACACATGTTTCTAAAAAATCCATTAAAATCAATTGAAATAAAAGATAACACATTTTATAAACTTGGGGACCCGTTTTCATATTAGACATACATAGAGAGTAACCCTCTTGGTTACACAGGAAATAAAAATAATGGTTATATATAGAGTAATAGTCATAGTTACACTTCAAATAACCAGCATTCTTATAATAGTAATAACCCTCATAGTTCACTTTAAAATAGAAATCATACCCAATGCATTGAGGACCTACAATGGGTTTCACCCTTTGTATAATCTATATCTGGCTAAATATTGTTCTATGAGCCATTATGGGGGTAAAACCAGCACATAATTCATATCAAGATCACCCATTTTGAATTTATAATATTAATGTACTATGTCAATAAAAAAATTATTTATTCCTATTTTCAACATAAAACCATTAAAACCTCTTTTGAACCATTACACAAAACACTTTCGGACATCAAAATGTCAATTTTAGTGTCAAATTAATTTTCATAACAAAATACCTTGAAAATTGGAAAATTAGATTCTGTTTTTAGAAAAAATCAAATATTTTAAAGGAATTCAATCTTAAAATAATTGTTTTGGTTGTAGGAAAAACTCTTGAGGGGTTATACGTTAAAATTAAACATTCCTTTTCTATATTATAATGAAATTAAAAACATTAGATAAAAATATTCCTTTTGAAAGCCTTTGAAATAATTTCGATAGATACATAAAATTTATTTTTATTTATTTTATTTCTATAAAAATACAACCATTATATAATTTTAAAAATATTAACATGGAGGAAAAATTTATTTTAAGGGAAAGAGTAAAATATTGTTTTTAAAAGAAAATCTATTTCATTGAGTCTGACTGATCTTGTGAATTCAATACCTACTATTTAATAATATTAATTTTACTAATTATTTTATTGAAAAAAATTTCTTTCTTTATTATTCCATTTCATTCAGTTTTTTCTAGGTCATATAAAATTACAAAATCATTTAAGATTGTGTTAGATGTTTCGACGATATTTTTCTCATATGCCCAAAAATAGATTATGTAGGTTCACATTGGTGCAATAGGTCATTAACTTACCATATAAAAAATAATAATAATTACATGGTAATATTTTTCATATATCAATTATACATTTATAAAAAATTATAATATATTGTTATGAAAAATGGAACACTGTTTTAATCATAGAGGTGGTATATCAAAAGTACTCATGAAAACTGTTTCCATTTTTTAAAGATTATTATTGAAATAAGATAAGTATTATTTTATCATTCCATAAAAATAATTACATCCTAAATAAAATATTATTTAATGAAAATTTATTATATATATCATCAATGTGATTTGGTAATGAATGAAAACTCACATCGCTTCATGGAGATGGTATTCTATAAGTACGTACGAACAATGTTATCATTCTTCAGTGAATAGAATGGTAACAAAGTAAATGATATATTATATTTTCTAAATTAAAATTATTTATTTATTTATTATAATATATAAATATTAATTCCATATTTATTAATAACCCTGACATATGGTGATGAAAAATGAATTACATCGGTTCGCAAAGGGCTAATCCTTCGTATATATTAATGATATTTTTGTGTCCAACTTGATGTTGTATGATATATATATATAGGATATTTAACTAAAAAAGTAACATATTATTATATGTAGGATAATGGTATTATTTTTTTCATGTTTTAAGAATATTTAAAGAGGTGTAATAAGAAATAAATATAAAACGGCATTAAAAAGTAATAGCACTTGTTTGGAAAATGTCATCTTCATAACACATTATAAATTCTATGACTGGTATTCCTCATTAAATATGGCCACTATAACATGGTGAATGATTTATGTAAGTATTCTTTTATGGGGTTTTCTAAACCCAAAGGCTTTTTTTGTGTTAATAAATGAGAATAATATATTTCAACTATAAGAGACATGAGGGGCACTCGTGAAATTCTTTAAATTTTAATTTTAATTTAATTTAATTTTGACATACATAAGGCTAAAAAATTAAGATTATTTAAATATAAGATGATTACTATTAAAAATAATCTCATCCAATAAAATTATCATGATTTTGTATAATATCATTTATCTTATATTTTTTATTTAAAACCTTATTAACCCATTTCACAATTACCACAATAATAAGGTTTTTTAAACCATGAGGGTCAATATTGTTATAGTAAATTGAAAATTCAATAAAATGAACATGAATGATATTTAAACATATATAAAATTTTCCCTTTCAAAATATAATTTTTTTAGAAATTTTATATCATTTATTAAAATATTATTTTGATAAAATATTTGTAACATGAATTTTTGAAAAGTTCATTTATATTTATTTTTATAAAATCAATGGAGAAAAATAAATTGAAATAAAATATTTGATTAATTACCTAAAATATTATTTTTATCTATCAATTTTTTTGATCAAATTATTATATTCAATTGATATTATTTTTATATTTTTAATATCATTTATTCATTTCCATTAATTGAATATTTATTGTGTTAATGTGGTGTAAATATTTAAGATGTTTATTTCTCCATTAATAATTAAAAATTTTCGAGGACAATGATAAATCGTTTATATTAAAATATACTACTTATGAATGAAAATTTCTATTTTTCATCTCTATCTCAACCATATTATTTTTATAAAAAATATTGTAATATCTTGGACTTTGTTTAAATAAGATATTATAAATGTCATTATCACATCCATATGGAATACAAAAGTCCATATTTTTAAAAATTAGAGGATTATATATGATATATATGCATCCAATCAAATTTAATCAAGTGTTTGGGTCATTTTTTAGTCCTTACTATTTTATTGTTATCTTTAATTTCCCAATTTAGCTTTTTCCATGGTAACAAAAATTACTTAATTTATTATTCATATTGACTAAAAATAGAAATATTTACAAAATTTTGACCTCATGATTCCAAATATAGAGTCCATTTTTGTATAATCAAAACACATAAGCATAGAGGCATTATTTAAAATTAAAAAAAAATGCTTCAAAAAAGTTTTCATTCTGAAAAATTCTATTATATATATAAATGTTTTATACTATGTTAAAGTGAAAAATTATTTCCAAAGACTATAATTGAATTTTTTTTAAAATAAAAATGAACTAATGTAATTTTAAAATATATCAAAAATATAATTTAAATTTTTAAATACAAAAAAATTAAAATAATAGTTTAACAAAAATCTGTGCTTTTCACAATTTAATGAAAATTCAATGGTTTCATAAAATTCTCAATAATTCTCCCTTAGATAATTATAAGATGATGAATTCCAAAATAATTTCATTTCAATATTAAATTTATATAATTTTTATATAATACTTTATAAGAAAATATTATAAAATAAATAATTTTTTATTTAAATATTATACTTAATATTCTATTAATGATTAAAACTATCTATTTCATGATTTTTAATAAATATAAGAATTATTTATTCGACCATTAATTGGGTTATTAATTTTTTCCTAATTTTTCAAATTAAGTCCAAAAAAATTTATTCATTTATTTTACCATTGGAGATATCATCCCCAAAAATAATTAATAGATTCCCCTATTTCCACTTCAACCATATGGTTTCAACACAGAACCATACCCTAGTTAATTTCCTTATTCCATAATTCAAACTCTCTTAATTCAAGAATAGTTAATGATTATTCCTCAATTTAAAGGTTATCTTCCAATTGAACTACATCTAAGTTAAAAACATTCGATAAATCTAGAATATATTTTATTAACATGAAAACATGAAAAATGTTTTGAACATAGGGTAAACATGAAGGAGAATACAATGAAAAAATTTATCCCTTATTCTCTAGGATTTTATTTGGTCCAATGAAACGTGGACTTGGCTTCCTTTTTCAAAAATGCATAACCCTTTTCCATGGAAATACTTTAAGAAACACATGATCACATACCATGAAAGAAATATCTTTCATCTGATTATCTGAATAACATTATTTCCAATTCTATGTCATCCTCATATATTATTGAATCATTTTAACCTATTTAACTATTTCCTCAACCAAATCTATCCCCGTCATATTCATTTGTCCTACATCATCCTAAAGTAAAGATGTCTAGCACTACATTCCATATTATGCATCAAAACGTTTCATCTGTATAATGGAATGGAAAATTTAATTATAAAAAAACTCAAATAATGAATGATTAGGGTCCCAAGTTCCCCAGTAATCTAATAAATGAGAATAAATCATGACTTATAATGTATTAATCAATATTTTTTAATTTATATAACTCTATGAATAAAATTATTTAATGAAATTTAATTAATTTATAGTTAATATTAAAATACTTTATAAAAAATATTATGAGAATTTGGGATCATAGATAGATAAAATACATAGAATAATTAAATTTAAAATTAATATCTCTTTGAGATACAGTGGTAAAAATGATCCAAATAAATATTATCTCGAATGAGAATGAATTGTGAAGATTTAGTTTATCAATTAACAACAACCCAAATCTCATTATTACAATGAAATGTATATGGTAACCCCACCACATAATTAATGGAATTATTTCCCCATTTTTTCTCTAGAATAGGAAATAGAAGATGCATCCCCTTAAAAAATTATCATTTAACATTAACTTGTTGTAAAGTCATACATATAATGTTAAAATATTTAATTTTTATTTTCATTACATCCCACCAATAAAACTACAAAGGTATCTCTATATCTTATTTATTCCAATATGAAATGAAAAGTAGGAACTATGATATTTTCTCAATAATTCCATCTTCAGTTGTGAAAAATAAGTACCACCTAATATCTTTAGAAATATAAAAACATATATGTTATCGACATTAAATTAATGAAACATTCCCTTATTAACATATTCTACCTTTTCATGTAAAACATTGTCGACATTTTAATCTTATCATTTTCTTTGTAATAGATATGACTATAACAACACCTGAAACGAAACGGAGTAAGGTCTTTTATCCATAACAACAATGCAATAATTCATCTAATCATTAACAAATGGGTCAAGATACAAATGTAATATGGTTAATATAGAATTATATTTCAAGATCAAAGCATTATCTATGTTTTTTTCTTTTCTAGGATGATAATGAATCATGCAATCAAACTCCTTGATCAATTTCGAATATCAACTTGGTCTCATGTTTGACCCTTTCTAAGTGAATATATACATAAAAAAACATTATGATTATTATTTATTTCACACTTGTATCCCGATAAACTATTTCACTAAATTTTTAAATAAAATACCACAAAATCTAATTATATATCAGGTATAAGATAATTTAACTAATGTGGATCCAGTTGAATTGAAGTATAAAAAATTACCTAATCATTTTGCATCAAACATTACCAATTCCCTTCAAAGAAGAATCACCATAGATGAAAAAGTAACAATTTATTGTGGGAAAATACAAAATAAAATAATTCTCTAATATTTATTTGAGTTCTTGTATGTATTCATTGTATTGATTTTTCCCTGATTAATTTCACTCCTTTTAATTCAACATGGTCACTATACATGAAAATAATAAACATTTAAAATAAACAACTTTTAATAGCGTTATATAAAAAACTATGAATATCAGTATAATTTTTAGGTTTTTTTCATTCATCAACATCTTTAGTTAAGGTGGGATAAATAGTTATGACATCTTTATTTAAAATGATTACAAATCATGATATTTATTGTAACAAAAATACATATTTTCTTTTTTTTGTTAGAACGTAGTTTATTTTAGAGGTTTTTAATCAATACTTTTTATTTTTTCCTGATTCTCATTATTTTTTGATTAAATCAATATATCATTTGAGAAACCATAACATTATATAAATATTCATGGATGACTCTATTCATAAGATATATAAATACATTTAGCGAATTTTTCAACATAAATGGAATAACCAAAACCTCTTTATGCCCTTATCTATTTGGAAATGTTTTTTTCAAAATTCCATCCTCCATAAAATTAATTTAATGATACCAAGATCATAATTCAAACTTTTAAAAAAACTAAGCTTCTTATATCTGATAAGTTATGCCGTCGATATAATTCAATGGATTATTTTTCATGAATGTGATTTTTTCAAGGATTTATAATCAATGTGATGTCCCATTATACAATCATTATTTTTTAAAAATAAAAAACTAAAACCAAATGGTGGAGTGCTATAATTACAGAATCCTTTATCAAGATTAACTTTTAACTACTTTTTTAATTCCATGAATTATACTTTATCCATTCCATAAGTTTGTTTTAAAATTTTCTTGAAATCACATACTAAATATTTTGTAATTTCAACTTTTTGATCATGTATAACAATGGGAAACTCATTAGAAAAAATGTAAATTTATTCATTTACAAATGTCACAACATTAATATATATAGTCCCATAATTTCATTTATATATGAATGATGCATTTCATTTCCATATTTTAATAGTTTCTTAGCTCCTTCATATGTTATCATATTTATAGTTCAATTATTCAATATATACTCAAATTCATGATAAAAAATTATTATCTCAACATTGTATCACAAAATAGTATACAAAGAGACAATCCATACCCATAATAACATCAAACTTATTTAGGGGAAATACACTAAGTAATTTAGGTAAAATCATTCCACAGAAAACAATAGTAAGATTATTATAGTCTCTTTTTTCCTTAATACCTCCCAATGGTGTTTTTAACATAAGTTATGCCTTCATTTCATTATGTAAAATATCTAATTTACAAGAAAATTTATAAAAAATGAATATATAGACTCAAGATCCAACAAGACTTTATAAAAAACCGAATAAAAAATTAATCTACCTCTTACCACTTCATTTGATGGCCCAACGTATGTTGTCGTAGTTTCATAGAATTTCACCACACCCTCCATTTTAGTATCTTGTTTCTTATCACCATTCATGATTTCTCCAGACACTCCTAAACCTGGGGAAGCATATCAATACATTTAAGAAACATTACTACAAGACTATTTAAATTTTCATTACTTCTTATAAGATTATTTTAATTTTACTCATAAGAAATATCACCAACTAACCACATTTTTAATGCATTACAGAACCGATTAAACCTTCTGGGAAATTTCATTTACATCAATTAAAACATGTTGGAGGCTTACCACAAGAATTCTTAACTGTTTGATTCTTTATTTCCTATCACTTTAATAATTTCAGACTATTTTCATCTCAGGGAACATATGTGTTAGTGAACTCCATCTCAACATTCTCATCATAATGAAATAGTTATTCATATATTTTAAATTTTCATGTAAACAAATCTCATCCTAAACATGTTCTTAATCCTGAATAAAATCTAGTAATTTTAATATAAGTGTCCCGAAAAATAATCCAACACATACTTGGACATTAACCAATGACATATAATTGCAATATTTCTACCTCAATAAAACAATTTTTTCTCCATCATTGGATGAACAATCATATGGAAATATTTCTCATGAAATAAATTCTTAAATGTTTCCCATCCCATGGACTCATGATCATTTCTCTATTTGGTAATATTAACCAAAGACCACTATTGAGCATATTCATATTCAAAATGATACATGTAAAGAGTTACCTTTTATCCAAACAACCCTTGATGTCAAATATGATTTCGATGTATTCCATCCACCCATAAGTTAGAACTATATTATAATAGTCACAGAATACTAGATGGATTTTTCACATAAAATATTTCACTATTGGAATTGTAAATTAGAGTGGATATGGTTAATCTCTAGCATGGATACCAACAATATTTATAGTTATCGTAAACTATGTCATAAAATTAACAAACTTCTCAACTCAAATTCTAAACATTTTGGGTTGTTGATGGGAAAGGATGTAATATTATTAATGGATTCCTTCTAAAAAGTCCTTATTTTTATTACGGATTATATTCTTACCAAAAGATAGTTTATGTGAAGTAACATGGTAATAATCAAATTCTATATCATTTCAAATTATACATAATGTATAATATTTAAATGTAATATTAATAAAATTATCATAAACTCTAAATCTATCTAAACCTTTTCTCTTTCACCAATTATGAGTACCGAGATATAAGAATTACATATTATAGTGACTTTCAATTAAAATTAACATTATTACATTCTCAAAGATCAATTTGGAGTATAGCTGTAGAGAGTTAGGACATAACATTTATATCAAAACTCTAATAATACAAAGTGTAAAAATCTATTCAGAATTCATTTTCCCATTACAAAAAATTACAAAATAAATATTATTTTTGTCAAGATAAATATTCACAGATTTTAGCATGACATCTTTTCCCATACCCTTCCCTAAAACCCTATAAAAGTCATTTTAAAATATTTGATGATCACAAAAATCCCAATAATGGGAATAAAAAGAAATAAATCTATTAGTACCTTAAAAAAATCAAAACATGTGAAACATTTACCTCCATCTCAATATTCCTTGATCGAATGAAATAAATGATTTATAATTGAAAATCAAACACTAATTTTTATCAAATGAAACCATTACAACTGATGTACTTTTAGGCATCGTTATGTATTATTGGAATTGGTCAAATTATAAATTAATATAATCCTAAACTATACTACCTACAAAGGTAGAGTATAGAAAAAGTGCGGGGTAAAATCTTGAAAGAGTAGGGAACACTGTGATGAAGACTCTACATTAAATGTCAGGTTAATCCAATTTCTACTATATTTTAATAAAATAAAGGTTCAGATGAATTTAGTGAGTCAAATAGATAAACATAAGATAAAGGAACTAGTTTTTAGTGGCATTTTTCCTAATTAAATTGATTATTTCATTAAAAACAATAATATAAAAAATTTGTGCCAGAAAGAAATTTAACTAATATAAAATTGGTAATTACCTATCAAAATAACCTAGAATACCAATTCATCATGGCCAGATGAAAAAAAATTATGTGAATTAATATTAGATTACAAAAAAGTATAAGAATAATTACATATATGCATCATGAATTAATCATCACAATCATATTGGGGTTTGTTCATTATTGAAAACATATGGTTGATAATTAAATAATGAATAGAATATACTCATAAGAAAATTATTATAATACTGAATAAAATCATCATTATGAGTGAAAGAAAATAATACATTTTTTATACACACCCCCTATAATGATTCTTCTATCCCCTATGGAGTTTATCCAATCATCATCAGCTGATCACTAATATCGATTAAACCCTAATCCATATGAGATAGATTAAGAATGAAATAATGAGAAGGGGATGATTAAAATAAATATTTTGGAATAAAACTACAAAATATTCTATGATTACATGAAGGAATGAAAATAAAATCATAAAAAACCTCTCTATAAATAAATTAGGTTGAAACCCTAAGGTTATTCTTCTAATGGTCAATCCTCTAGTGTGGAATTTCCTCTACGAGTATATCCTTCACCTAGACATTTATAAGCTCAAGATGGATTCAATTATTAATGAATTACATAATGTAATTGTCAGGGCATGACTGATAATGATGATTTTGTAAAAAAATCGAAGCTTTAGTGAATTTGGGGAAAATTTTATCTTCGAGGAAATTAAACCCCATGTAACTATGTTACACCATGTGTTAACTTCCTATTAGTAATTTACACCACATGTAACTCTGTTACACCACATGTAAATTTTTGAGATTCATTTAATCACTTCACATCATGTCCTTATTTTCAAAACATCTACTGTTATACGTCATATAATGATTTCATGACGTGTAATTCATTTTTTTACTATGGAATCCTTTTTTCCTCGATTATTTAGTTTTGTGCCCTGGATGTGCTCCATGATCATCCTTAAATATCTGTTGTCATGCTTCTTCACTTCCATTATGGCACGAAGTGCCTTTTTATTCCTCTATTCTATCATTAACCTCAGTATTACTCTAAATGTTAATCTTGGATAAGAATTCACAAAACATTAATTTCAGGCACATATATTATATTATGTTAATAAATAGTAAGTAACTTCTTATATAAAAAAACAAAAAAATATGTATACAAAATAGATTTATCGAATAACACCACACTCATTTATTGGATCATCCTCATGAAAAACCTCAACATAAAAATACCAAAGATCCATACACCCCCAAGGGATATTTCAAATTATGATTCTCAAAAAAACAATTTATAATTGATTATTGTAAAAGCACAACACATACTCAATAATTAATAATAAATTCATGCCTCATTTATAAAGTGAAATTCATATCATTTTACCCAATTCACACATGTTTTTCCACTTTTCATTAACACCCATGCCATTTATGATTTACCTCACCATTTAAATTTTCCACTCATCTCTAAAGGTAACAATTTAATGGAGTTATTCTCATACATCAGGTAAATATTCTTAAACATAGGCTTTCATTGAATATACTTTATCTACTAAAAAATTGAAAAAATCTCAACTAATCATGAGGGATTCGAGATAAGTATCGAATGATTATTTGACATTGGGTGTGTAGGTTAAATATTGAAAATCAGGTAACAGTCATGTAGTATGCTAGACATTAACATAAAATTCATGATATTCGAAATACAAGATCAATTAAATACTCCTCACTAATAATTTAATTCAACACACCATGCTGCTCAGATTAATGATTCAAATAAAATTATATTATAACAAATTATAATCCTCTCTAATTGATATCTTTCTTTCATATATTTTTCAGAAGGTAGGATTAGAATAAACCTCACATCCACCACCTAACCACATGTGATAAATATCACCAGTTCGGAAAATGGATATATTTTCTTCTCCATATTTAAAACCCATGTTTTTCTTTTTTAAGAACATTACCTAAGAAAAAAATTACATCCACTATCTAACCTAATATGATTTTGAGATCAGCATTATAAAAATGGTTATTTTTTACCCAATCAAGAAATAACCCATTTTTTCACTTTTTATTCTTTTTTATTTTTCTACAAAAAATAGTGTTATAAAGTGGAATATAATAAATTTAAATTTGAAAATTAACCAAAATTACATAGAAATTCACTTCAGTCTCCCCTCATTATATCATATCCCATATCAACCATAAACGACCCCACCCCCGACAATCATTTAATTCAACATCATCAAAAATACAAAGTGTATGGCTGAATGTAAATAATTTCTTCTAACATGGCTTAATCATAACAAGGTCATCCACAGTTTATATAGGATTGTGAAGGATAAATGTAAAAGTGGGTATCATAATAAAAGGGATCTTCAAAAAATGCCTCATTCATTTCAAAATTGAACTTGTTAAATAAAATATTTGACAACAAATCAATAAAATTTCTAGTCGGTTTACATGCATCAAGATTCACTCGAGAAATATTCTTTGAAAAATATGAAATATTTGGACCAGAATCATCCTGGTAATGGGAATAAAATATGATTCAATCAGGTCATGACATGAAAATAAATAATTATATTACTCATTTTATGCCTCTTCGAATCAAAATCATGATAAAAAATCATATCCGTAATCATTTTCCTAGAATTATAGATTAATGTAATAAAGTGAATTTTAAAATTTAAATTTTTAGCTATTTAATTTATGGGTATTATATTTCAAATTTTCTAACATTTAAAATAAAATTCTCTTTGATTTGTATGTCTCCTTTGTCTTTGAGCACAAGAAAAAAAACTAATAATATTTGTGGGTGAATCTAACTCAGTTCATGCAGCAATTCAATTCATTCATTTTTTCAAATAATGTTCTAGAATAACTAGGTGTGAAAATTTATTAACAAGTAGAAACATTACTCCCCTATCATTTATGGTTCTTAATGAGTCTCTTATGTTCTTTATAGCTAGTTACATGGAATGTAATTTGATTAAATGAGTTGCAATTTTCATGTTTTCTACTACTTCGGTCTTTTTTAGTTCTTCCTCATAGATACTTGAAATATAAAAATAAACTCTTAAAGTATTGGACATTGACAATTTAAACATTCTGTATTTATTAGGTACATAGTCTGACCGTGAGGATATTTATTTAAATGTATACATTAAAATAAATCTATGTTCTAGAAATAAATTTTTAGCATCTGGGTTGCCTACCAAAAGTTGTTGTTTTTAAAATCATTTAGATCTACCTTTTACCTTTCTTAGCTATTTGGGAAATGATATAGAGATAATCATCTTGGATTTTTTCTCTTCTAGGATTGGTGTGCCTCTCAAGTAGTCTTAATCATTCTTCTCTATTGATTTATCATGACTAGTGATGGGTTACAATTTTAAGACAGTTTTAATGAAAAGATTGGAAATCAAAATGTGAACAAATTTTTTATATCACATAATCCACAAATTCATCTTCATGTTCTTCCTCAAATTAAAATTTTATATTTTATTATTTGTTGTAATCCTCTATGTTATTGTATTCTTCATGAGAGTATAAGAGAGAGTCTGATTCTTCTTCAATCACAAGAATTCTAGGGAGGTCGTTTCATTTTAATTCATTAACCTCTTACTTGACATTTTATTTAACCTTAGAAATTTAATGGTGTGTACCTATTATTATATATATTTTACTACTTTTACATCTTCCTCTTCTTCATCTTTATCCATAAAATCAAAAGCATCCATCAAATTTATTTCCTCTTCTTCGCATCATTGAAAAATGAATTATCTTTGTTCTTCTTGGTAAATTTTTTTTTGCATAGAGGGGATAGATTAGGTTTTGAAACTTATTCATGATCTATAGGTTCATCATTTTCAATGTTACCAACACACTATAGGTAATTTTCCTTGTTCTCTACCTTTATTTTTTATCCCTTTAGCATTTCTATTGTATTGAATCTCTCCACCTTTTCATATTATTCATTTTAAACAAATCAATCCATGTATTTTATATTAATGGTATGTTGCATAATAGGGAATTTATATTTTAAATGAAATAAAAAAGTTGAGTTATTAAATATCATTATTTATTGAGTTGTGATTCATTATCATCTATCATCTTATCAAATAAAGGAAGGAACTATGTCAGCAATGTGGCTAGTCTATCATATGAGTTCTCTCTCAAGGTTGTTGGATGAAATTTCATCCGTGAATGTGATTCTCTTAAAGTATTATTATTTCAACATCTTGGAGATTCACTACTTCTTGATGTTCAACATCTTTAAACTCGCCTGTATAAAAATTGAAAACTACTTATTTGTGACAGCTAAAAATTTAACTGATTATGTAAAAGTGAGTATTCAATTATACCTTATCATTGAGATTGGTCTCATTATAGTCCATCCTATTTTCTATAACATCAATGAATTGAGAGATTAATCCATTTAGTATTTTTTCTTGGTGCTGGTCTTGAGAGTGCTACATGTAGTAGTTGTCATGAGGTTATTGCTTGACCTATCAATTTCCTTGGTTGATTTGATAGTTTGAAGACCCTATGTTTGTCTGATAGTAGGTATTGTTCCCCTGTTGGGTTGGAATTCAATATACTTATTAGAATATGAATCATTCAGACCATATTGTTGTTTTGTGCATTATTCTTAATTCAGTGTATCCCATCAGGTTTGATACTCTGAATATTCATTGTACTCTACTGGTGGTGTGGCATAATATTAGGTCATTTGAATAGTCATCCTACATACCACGATACACTACCAAAATCATAATATATGATGAAAATGAATAAAAATTTAATTAACTAAAATAAAATTTGAAATAGAAATGGGATTAAAATATTCATTTACCAAAAAAATCAATCTTGAGTTATTTATAATGCTAAACTGCTCCCCCGTAACCATGATATATTTTGAATCACCCAAATATTTCATTAATTCTTCTAAGCATGGGTAATGTTTTAAATTAATCTATCCATGAACCAAACAAATTAGAAAGGCATGGTATATAATAAGTGTGTAGTTGAACCTATAGAGAGAGGGGAACACAGTGATGAAAAATCTAGATTAAATGTGTGGTCCCTCTAATTTTTTATTGATTTTATTAAATTAATGGTGTGATTCAAATAAATAAATTCAAAAAGATAATCATAAGAGAGGGGAACCAATTTACAATGGTGTTTTTTATAACTAATTTTATCAAATAACAACCCAACCAAAAAAATTCAAGGATATATAATTTTTCATTCCCTATTAAACTACACTAGAATCCCAAGTCATCATATCTCTATGAATTAAAAAGATAATTTTCATTAATTTTATATTTCTGTAGATTATAAGTATAATTACATCCATTTTTCACGAAAAAATCATCTCAATCATATTTAGGTTTTATAATTATTGAAAAACTATTGTCAATGATGTGGTGAATAATAGAATATATTTGTAGGTAAAAAATGATACTATCAAATAAGATCTTTTTTATGAGTGGAATAAAATTATAATTTGTTGGTACACATTGCCTTTAATTATTCTTACTCTCCCCTATGTGTTTTATCAAACAATCATCGGGTGATAGCAGACCTCAATTAAACCCAAATCCATAGTAGAGAGATTAACAAAGAATTATTGAGAAGTGAATTAACAAATAAATAAATTTTATTTTAAATTTCACAATATTCAATGATTACATGAATTAAATAAATGAGAATCATAAAAACCTATCTATGATGAAATTGGGTCAGAACACTATGGCAGTCACCCAGTAGTTGATCCTCTAGTGTGAAATGACCTCCTTTAGTGGATCCTTGTCCTATATATTTATAGGCTTTGTATGGTCTCTATTATTAATGAATTCTATAAAGAAATGGTCTTTCCCGGACTGACGCTAAATATTTGGTCAAAATAAGAAGATTTGTTCGATTTGGGTGAATAATTCTTATCTAGGAAATTGAACCATGTGTAAATTTCTTGCTACTAATTTACACCACATGTATCTTAGTTACACCATGTGTAAATTTCTTTGAGGATTTAAATTTCATCACACTATGTCTTTCTTTTCACCGCATACACGGTTACATGTTGTGTAATGATTGCACGACGTGTAATTTTATTTTTCTACTCTAGATTGTTTTTTTCTCTATCCTATAGTTTTATGCACTAGATGATCCCTATGATCATCCTTAAAAATATGGTGTCATGCCTCATCACTTCAATCGCAGTAAGAACTGACTTTTTATTCCTTAATTATATTATTTTATTTTCTATTTCTCCTAATGTCAATATTGGATAAGAATTCACAAAGCATTAATATCCTGAACATATCGTATATTATATCAATTAATATTATATGAATTCATATATTAAAACACAAAAAAAATATGTATACACAATAGAGTTATCAAAAATAAATAGAAATTATAGATAAAAATTGTAGGAAACCATGGTCATCATTTTAATATAACTCTTATATATTGAAAATTCCTCAGTGTTACACAAGGAATAACCATCTTGGTTACACTTGGATTAAACATCACAGTTGCACGTGAAATAGCCATCATGGTTATACGTGGAATAGCTCTCGTGGTCACCTTCCAAAAATAAATACATCCCAATTAATTGAGTATCTATAACTGGTCTCACCCTTCCAACAAGCAATATCATTCTCACACATTTTTCATGAGATATAATCTAATATAACACATTATATAAGTAATATCTGGCTCACAAATTTCTCATATATAAAACTCAATTTCCATATAATGAATAAAACATTTTTTCTTTCACATTTTCGAAATAAATCTATTGAAAAACTAATTTAAACCTATATGCTAAACACTTTCAGATATCAATATATTATTTTATATTAAAATTTTATTTTTAATTCACAAATAATTATAAAATGTGATATTACATTTTTATCTAAAAAATATTAATTATTATTAAGGAATGTGAAATTAAAATAATATTTATAGTGGTGTTAAATGTTTCTCATTCCATATACGTTACAATACAACATTCATTTTTCCTTTTCCATATATTGTTAAAACATTATGTAAAAGAATACTTCTGAAAATAGTGAAATAATATCTAAATAGAAATAATATTTCCTATATAGTTAATCTATGTACATATAAATACAACCATGATATAATTTTAAACATATGTATATAGAATAAAAATTTATTATTAAGGAAAATATTAAAATATGATTTTTAAAAGAAGGTATCTTACCAATAGTCTGACCCACTACATTTGTTCCTTATCATCTGGAAAAATAATGTTATGTTAATTATTTAATTTATTGATAACATTTTCATGTTTATTGCACCCATTATTTCATTTATTACCCCAATATATACAATAACATATTCATTTAACTCCAAAATAGATTTTTTGATGATATTTGGATCTTATGTCTAAAATGGATTTGGTTGGAAAACTATAGTCAAAAAGGTCATTACAATAAAATATAAAAAACATTATATAATTATTAGTTTTTATATATAAATTAAACTTGTATAACCTTTCATAAAATATGGTTATGATAAATTAAATTTTTTATAATCATGAAGATGGTTGGTCATACATATGCATGAGTAATGATTCTATTAGTTAATGATCATCATTGAAAGAGTTTGAGTATTATTTTATTTTTTTGATATTGATAAATATATAATTAATTAGATTTTATTTATTTGACCATACATATATATATCATCCATTTTATGTGGTGATGTCAAATGAATAACATTGCTTCGTGGAGGTGGTAGTTCACACGTACGCACGAACAATGTTATCATTCTTCAATAAATGTAATGTTTATAAATTAAAAGAAAAATTATAATTGAGTAAAGATAAATATGTCCTTAATTTCATATATATGAGTTAATTTAATCTTTCAAATCATCCATTATATATGGTTATGGAAATCAAATTATATCAGTTCGTGAGGCGGTAGTCCTCCACATAGACAATAGTTTTGTTTCCCATTTAATGGAAGAGGTGACAGATATTGGTTATTATATTAACATAAGTACATAATATTATATGTAGGATATTGTATTTATTATTTTAACAAGGATCAATAATATCTTATTATGGTGGAACAAGAAATTAAACTAAAACATGCGGTTAAAAACTATACCACTACATTGAAAAATAGATTTCTATTAATATATTAATACATAAAATAATGGTATTAATAAATAATTAAGTCCCCTATAAATTGAATATATTTGAAATAAATATATTTTTAACATATTGTAAGAAAATATGTATTTTTATGTTTGAATGAATGTGAAAAATATATACCCTTTTATTAGAGAGGGGAGTCTCACTCTTGAAATTTTTTACAACATTAATTAAATATAAATTATTTTTTATTTTTAAAAGGAACCAAAATTATTATATATTATTTTAAGATTCTTTTTAGTTAAAATTATATCACACAATAAAATTTGGAAAATCATAGATCACATTTTTTTCATTTATCATTTTTAACCACATGTTTACCCTTTTTACACTTACCATAATAAAAAAGTATTTCTCTCCTTAAAGGTTAATATTGATACCATAAATGGTAAAAATTCCCATAAATAGACAAAATTACATTTTTAAATCATATAACAATCGTTTTGATGAATATAATTTTTTCATGAATTTTATATCGTTTAAAAAGATATTATTTTCATAAAATACCAATAATGTCAATGTTGGAACCATTCATTCGCATTGAATTTTATTACCTCAAGAAAAAACAATTGAAATAAAGTATTTTAATAAATCTCTAACTTATTACATTAACATTTAAAGTTAATGTTTTTAATTAATTATTGAAAATTATACCACTTTAAAATTTTTAATATCATTTATTTTATTTTTACAATTATTGAAACGTTACTACATCATATTTGTCTTAACATTTAAGGTATTTATTTTTTAAGTGAAAATATAAAAAACAATTATGGTGATTAATACAAATAATTTAAAATATGAAAATACTATTTATAATTGAACATTTATTTGTTTATACTTGTGTTAAAAATATTATAGTTATTAAAAATGACAGTGTGACATTTTTTAAATTTATTTTCATAAAATACTGTAAAGGTCATCATCACATGAAAATGTAAATAAAGACATATATTGAAAATTTTGATTAAAATGGATAATATTATATCATTAAATGACTTTTATTAAATTCTTATTGGCATTTTGTGTCCATGTCATTTTATTTTTATTTTGTAATTAACCAATTAACCATTGATTTTGTTAACAGAATTTACTAAATTAACTATCCACATTGACTAAATATAATAGGTTTCCATATTCAGAACACCCAATTCCTAATATGGAATCCATTTTTTATTTTTTTAAAAAAATATAACATTCAAAATTACATTTACTATTACACTGAAAAAATCTAGAAAAATAGTTTTACATATAAAAAACTTTTAATTATAAATGTGTTCAAATACTAAATTTATGATTCAATTTCATGTAAAATACAATGATTGGTTTTTTTAATAAAAATGGAGTATTTAGAATTTAAAAATTATTAAAAATATAATTTTATTTTTTGATAAAATGAAAAGAAAAAACAATTTTCAATAAAAATATTTATTTTTCACTATTTATTGAAAAATTAATATTTCCAAAAAAATTTAGAAAAATCATCTTATGATAATTACGAAATATATAATTTCAGAATAAAATTTATGATACCAAATTCAAATTCTAAATTTTTGAAATAAAAACTTAAAACAAATAAGTATAATAAAACTATTTCTTTTTTATTTAAAAATTTTACTTAATATTCTCATAATGAATATATCTATATATTTTCAGAATAGAAAATCATATGAAAATTCTTTCTTATATCATTACCTTGGCTGTTAAATAGAAAAATTAATTGGTGGCATCAACAAGTAGTGGAATTGTACCTTTGGGAGCCCATTTATCAGAGTTTCAATGGGAGATAGCATCACAGGGATTTTTCAATTTCTATGTCCAAGACATGATTCAAAACTAATGAACAATCAAAACGATTTATGAGGGAAATGAATGATCATATATTTTGTTGCCTAAATAATGTTTACTGAACCACCCCATCAAAATATCGACATTTCACACTTTACCCTTGGGAATATCTCTTTTTTGATAAATATTTATATAACTAAAACCTATCAATATAAAATTTTATATTGATTTTAATTTTAATAAAATAATAATTATATTTATTTTTTGTTATTACATTAAAATTTTTAAATAATGAGTCTAATAAATAATATATTTTGAAATAACTAAATATAAATTATTTTAAAAAATATATATATTTTCAATCAAGGCCATCTTTTTGAAGAATTCAAGAAATTCCAAAATTATTTTTTTAATAAAATATTCTTATTAAGTAATATTAATTTAAATAAAAATGATGATATATTTTTATGAAGTCAATTGTATTATTTATAAGTGTTAGAAAACATTTAGTGTCAAAAAATCAATATTTTTCAAAAAAAATTAATTTGACCTAAAATTGTAAGTTCTAATTTTTAGAGACTTATATTTATAAATTAATTTCTTTTTGTAAGAAACATATATCCTGCATCAAGTTTTTCATAATTTTTTAGATAATAATATTTATCTGTAAAATTAAATCTTATATTCATATATGGAATGTAATGTCACATCATAAAAGAATAATTTTAATTGAATTGATTCTATAAAAATTAAATTTGACCTAAATTATGTATAAATTTTCAAATAATGTGTTTTTACATTATTTGATAAATTTTACAAAACCTTAATGAATCTTCCAAAACCGATATTATATTTTATGTATTTTAAAATATAATCCTCATAAACTTGACTTTATTCCACAACACCAAGGTAATTATTTCAATGAGTTAGGTTCTTATCATTATAAAATATTTATAAACACTAATATTTGGTAGAAACCATGGGGAAAACCATTGTACATTTTGTGTTTTTTATTACATTTTTATATAAAATCCAAAATCTATGTTTGACATTTTTTAAATAATTCCCTCCATTTTACTATATAAACACACCAAAATTCACATTACTCTTCCCTAAAAACCCTTGGATTATAAATTTACTATTTCATTACCCTTATAGATCCCTTCTAAGGTACCCCGAACTCTTAAAAAGCTCCTACAAATATTTAGAAGACCCCTCTCAATGTAAGGGATCCTATCTTTCTCTTCTTTATTCAAGAACCTTCTTTATATTATTCATTTTTATTTTAAATTTATTTTATAGGGACATGTTTCCAAACATTTTCCTTAATATAATTATGATTGAAAATTCTCGTGAGTCCACTTTTAGTCTTATTTAACCCTTACATTAATCTTTATATATCCCTATATTTCTTATGAAATATTCATGTGATTTCCCAAAAATAACCTTATTGTAGTGAACATCCATATTCATTTCACCTCAAAGGTATTCACCTTCATATTACATTAATTAATTTATTATGTACTTAAATTTATGTATCCTAAACTATTTCATATTGGGATGAAAATTAATGAAGGACATCCTTATGTTAAATGATGTATGTCGCACACTTTAGAATATACATTTTAGGAATATGATGAGCTTAAATAGAATTATATATATATCCAATGCATTTGGTAATTATTTTATCTCTTGATATACTATGTATGATGCATGGGATATTATACTAAGAACAATATTTTGTGATTTAAATGTTTTTATCCTTAGCTTTGGTTTATGATGGCTTGTTTAATGTTTTTTATACATTCCTATATTGATTTAATGTTATCATGTTATATCATGCCCCGTCATTCATGATTATTATTATTACCTCTTTTATGTCGTCTTGATATTCCTCTTGCATCACATGAATTAAATTCATCATTTTTTCGATGATTATTCCCTCATTGGGATTTATAGGCCACATATTTCTTATATATGTCACATTGATATCTCATAATGTTTTGGAAGATTCATGGAATATACCAACATGTAATCTTGATATTAAATAATTACGTGGTATATTTGTATAAAGTAATCATGTTTTGTACCTAATTAACCAATTACACAAAACCTTATAAAATAATGAGATTTTATTCTGTGTATCATTATGTAATAAATAATTATATATACTATGTTATCAAATCAGTTTTCATGGTTTTTATGATAGAAAATGATATTTATTTTTGAGATTTTTGATTATAAACCCCTAGTTAAAACATTAAGATTAAGGATAAAAATAATAAAACAACCCTAAATTCTGTTTGTAAAGAGTAAGTGGTTTAAAATTAAATACATCCCTATATAGATACTAAAATTCGATATGGATCCCATATTGTTATACCAAGGGGTGGAAACCTTAAAAATGATTCATTGGGATGTACTTGATAGTCATATAGTTCATGAAAATATAACTTGATTGAAACCTGGTTTGACACTCCCTATTGATATGCTTGGGTTAGCTCATTATGAAGCATTATGAGGAGACCAAAATTCCCCATTAGATTCTATATTAGAAAGTAGATCGTGGATTGAGAAATAGAATTTCATAGGTCAAATAATATATGAGTTATCCATTTAATTTTCATGGTTCAACATTTATTTGTTTAAAAATTATCATCCCAAATTTCTCCATTTTGTTGTCAATGGATGTAAATATGAGAAACTGAGTCAAAAACCAATGTGAGGGGAAATTTCACGATAACAAAAAGGAGAACACCAACCTAATAAGATATTTTCTTGGGAACTTATTGACAACAATTTCTTAGTTAACTCATATTTTGACCTAAATCATGAATCAAGAGGAATTACCAAATAACCTAAATAACGAGATACATTCAATTGAGACTTTTATGTGATAAAATACTATGAATTTATGGGGATATTTTGATCCCTTAATCAAAAAACAATGGATGAACTCAATTGAAAATATATTCTCTATACTTCAATTTTATGATTAAGATATTTCTGGGAGTTGTGTTTATTGTATGGATGAAGATACTGATCAATGGTGGACATTAGTAAAAAAATCCTAATGAGTAGATAAAAGCTATAGAGTGGAACTAATTTGTGAAAAAAATTATTTCCCTAACAATAACCAATATAAAATGGAGAGATATTTCCATGTATATAATCAATAAGACCAAAAATTCATCATTTTTTATGAGTAAAAATTCATAATATTTCGATGATATGACATTTCCATTTTTATCACCTGCAAAAGTAAAGTTGAATTCTTCTATGTTGGGAAAAACATGGTCCTGGAAAAATATTTGGTTATTTGAGACGTTGATACATATATGGGAATATTTTGATATTTCCTCAAAGTCAAAACAATGATTTGTGAATCTCATAGGCCACATGGGTCATGAGATAATAAGTGCAGATAGGATTTTAATCATGGTGGTTTGATAGAGAAAAATCACTATGGAAATAATGTAAAACATCCCACTATTCAAAATTTTGAGAAGAACCATCTCAGAAATTTCCTAAAAGGGAGAAGAAAATTGTTTAGATGTATTAAGGAAGAGAACATAACTAGAGCATAAAAATGGGAGAAACACACTATTGTGATGGGTGATGTTATTATATGGTAAACTGCCATCCTATTGTCTAATATTTGAACAATAAGGAATAAGGATACAATGTAAATCAATTCTATAAGTTAGTTTTTTTTATTATAACTGAAAACAACATCATCTAAGCCCTAGAGATTAAGGGAGAGCATATGACATCATAACTACAGAGCTATATCTCGACAAAAAGTGGTGACATGTATGATAGTTATTCATTAAAGGATAAAAAATACTACTTGATTCTAGTTCTATACATTATTTCATATCAATTGAGTTTATTAGAACTATTTCGAAACCACATAAAAACATATAATTCCAGTTATCGATGATGATTAAAAATGGGTTAATTATTGAATACAAAGCATATAACTCATCCCCAATGAAAATTTTATGGATTGATTTAAAATGAAGACTTTTTATACTCCTTTTTTTATAATTCTATGTTATTCTAGAGATGGATTGGATTTACTTGTATAGAGCTAACATAAATTGTTGAGACAAGGAAATCACCCTCCGTATCTCAAATCTACTAACAATTATATAAAATTTAATGGAGGAATACGAATCTCATTTTCTATAATCATATTAATAATTTATTTTATTTAGTTATGAAAAATTATATATAACTGAATTATTGGAAATAATATAAAAGATCATCCTTGTATACATTCCCATTATAAAATAATTCGCTGATATATTTCATGAATAATTTTTCAGTACTCCCTCTTAATGAGAGGTTTATTTCTCAATAGTACATATACCCATATATTTTTAAATATCCAAGAATCGATATTTAAAGGATGTTGATTAAAATGAGGATCTTAGGAAACAGTTATAGAAAAATTTAAGCAAAGGGATTACATGCTTGTGTGCTTCACTAGGAGATGCAGAGGGCCTCTTTATCATGAATAAGGATGGGTAAATATGGATTGTCATTGATTATTGTGATATCAATAATATCATGATAAATAACAAGTTTAGAACCCCATTATTTGGAAATATATTTCATTTTAAATAAATTTAATCTCTTTTATGTATTGTAGCACACACAACCTTGACTCTAAAAATAAAATAAAATTGTATACTCCTATAAACCATCTTTTAAATTAGTGATAATGAATAGATGTAAATAAATTATTAAAAATATATGTATTTAAATTTTAGAAAATAAATTCATTGGTTATCAATTTCTTAGATATAAAAAATAAAAAATAATTTAAATAAAAAAGAAAAGTTTTTCTGAAAACTATATTTCTTTAAAAAATTTGATTCATCTCATTTTGTTTCGTTATGTTAAAATAATTTTATTTCAAATTTATGAAACATTTTTTGAAAAATTACCTTAAATTTTAAAATAATATTGTTAGAAATATCTTGTAATGATTTTTTTGGAAAAATTTTAGAAAATGTTGTTTTTTCCAATTAACATTGAAAAAATACAGATTATTATTGAAAACTATCTTTTTCATTTTAACCATTTAAAAATAAAATTTATTTTTGAAATTATTATTACTTTAATATTAGATAAATTATATTATAATTAATAAATATGTCATTTTAATAAATTATACCTTATATTTTGATTTAAAAACTATTTATACATTTGAAAACCTTTCCTTTGAGAACGTGTTTTTTCGTATACTCTACAGATTTAATTATAAATTAAATTCTAAAAATTATTTAAATTTAATTTTTTAAAATGGAAATAAATATTTTTTTTAAAAATAGTTAATATTATATTCTATGTTCAAATTAATTATTGGTTAAAATTAAAAGTAAAAAATTTATCATATTTCGGTTTAAAATGTGTTTAATGGGGGTTAAACAAAGAAGATAAGGTAAAAAATTACATTCCAACTTGTCTAATTCTAATTAGATGTCCATATTTCAACAATAAATAATATAATTTTTTAAAAAGATCCATTTTTATCTTTTTTTTATGAAAAATTTGGGTATAATTTTTTCCATCCAAATAATCCAATTGGTTCTTTTCCCCAACATATAAAATGGGACCCTATATAATCTCCACTTCACATATCAAAATACCATTGGTTCACCCAAGGCATAATTAAATACATTATTTAGATACCTCCCCACAACAAATGATCCATTATATGTTTATAATACCATCTTATAAAGGAATTAGATTAAAACCTATAGAGTTTCTCCAATAAAGATTTATAGTTCTAAACTGTTATTCTTCATTTTATTTCATCCACTATCCCCCCTAAAATATTATACAGATATGATAAAATAATTAAAACAGTATATTCTAAATACTAATATTATGTTATGTAATAGTAATAACCTATATCCATCTCATCACCCATCAAATAGAAAATTAAACCATCGATCATTTGTACGGTTTATTACAGGCTTGTGAACCTATGTAATTCATCTTCCATCACCATCTCCCAGGGAAGGATATAATGATAAATGTAATGTTTATATAAGTTATTAATGAAATTTTTAAACATATATAATTATAATATCACAAATGCCTTTGTACCTTCAAATCCATTTGAAAACGTTAATTTCGCTCATGCATAAGTGTGGACTACCCCTTCCATGTAGTGATGTGAACAATTTTCAATTTATATTATCATAGATGACAATGAAATTTAATTTAATGAATTTATATTATATATATGATGTAATAATTATTATATAAGGAGTACATATAACCCAATTTAATTTCACTCTATCCATCAAAAAAATTAAACAGTGTTCGTGCGTACGTGTTGCCAACAATCTCCACGAATGGTGTAAGTCCTTTTTCTATCTCAAAATTTTATATACTATTATAAAAACATTTATAACGAATATATATGATATTTTGATTATTTTTATCTTTTTATAGATGATGTAACAATTATAATATTACATCTTTTAAAAATGCAAAACTATAACATATTTGAAAAACAAGGAAACTCTTACCTTGAATATTGATTTTAATAAAAAATTGTTAACAAATAGGTGATAAAAATTTATAAGTAAATAAAATATGGTAGGATATATTTAATTAAGGTTAATTAATATATTTTTAATAAATATATATTCATTATATAATATTTTCTACAACATACAATGTAAAGAGAACCACAGGTTTGGGTTTCTGGTCTCAGTTTTTTCACTGTGAGACATAAGCCATATTCACCAATTATTTAGTTTTTTATTTTGTATACACATACTGATTTATATGTTATAAAATTAATATATTTATATTCATTATATTTGATTATTCATTTGAAATTTTATTTCATGGGTATTATGATTCAAAATTTACCATATTGGTAGTGGTTTATTTCTATATCTAAGCATTATTCTAGATTGTTTATGTTTAAGCCTCTCATAGAGATAAGTTTTTGATATTTCCATATAAAACACAAAATAGTTAATTATTATATAGTCATTAATTCCATATTCATGTAATACAACCATTTTCCTCTCTTTTTTAATTAAAATTACGATGAAAAGTTTTTCATAAAAAAATATCTTTATTTCTCACATTGGGAAAAAAATTATTGTTTATACATATTATCTAAAAAATATTTACAAATTTTTTCAACATCCTAAAAAATATTTATTTAATAAATTTTTACCCATTTATGTATTTTAAAAAAAATTGAAATGAATCTTCTTGTCAATTTCTAAAAGTCGTACTTTTAAAACATTTTATAACAGTGTGAAAAGAATTTTTTTACTTATATAATATGTGTGGAATTATAAACTATCAGGAACCAAAATTATTTTAAATATTAAATTACAAGTTTAATTGGATTATTTTCTAAGATAATTTTTCTACTTATTTTATGTGAATTTCCTTTTTTTCAAATAGATTTTAAATTGAAAGTTAACTATTCATAAAGAATGTTTTCAAAAAATTATTTATGATATTTATATTCATCAACAATAATAACTCTTATTTTAGATAGGATCCACTGGTGATATCAGGTAATGATACCATAAAAATCATTTATCTAGTTATTTTATCATCTATGTTACTAGGATATGCCATTTTGATACCATTTTCAATGTCAAATTGGATAGTTTATGATTATATTTATTCATTGGAGAATTTACTATCATTTTTTAGGATTTTTTCAATAAAAAGTTTTATTGTGATTAAATTCCTCCTATTTCATATTGAGAATGAATTAGACATAGTTAGTTATGGGCAGTGAATGCTAGAGACTATCAATTCATTGGTATATCTCATGACACCAACTAGCTTCTATATTTGGATAAGGTCTTACACATTTATGTAATATTTAATGGATGGTGGCCTTAAATGTATGATTATAATTATATAAATTAGTCATTCCATTATGGGGTTATTATTTATTTATTTCCATGTGATTATTGATTATTTATGATATACATGGATATATTTCCAACCTATATGATTAGTTATATTGAATTATTTGAAGGGAATTTATTCCTCCCATATTATTTATCATGCTCAAGTTATTGATTAAATAGAATATGTTTTTAGTTATTTACGAATAAATATTTTGTAATACATATGTATTCGTGATATATTCTATTACACGCATACCCATACTAAGTATTTGTACTCACGAATTTGTTATGTTTCCTTTCAACAGGTTTCCAAGAAGTGTTTTATGATTTTTATTTACGGATATACAAAATAGAATAATGGTGTTATAAAATAAAATACTATGTTGTATTTTATGATTTCCATTTTAATATGAGATTATATTGTGTATGTAGTTTTCCAATACGAGAAACCTTTTGGGATATGACTTTTATTTGTGTTAAAGTTAATAATTTCACCACTGACTATGTTCTAATAGGATATGGTCTTTATAGTTGGTATAATTTATTTTTTTGTAGAACCATAGGGAATTAGATTTAAAAAAATTGAAATTAAGTAATATATACCAATAAATAACATTGAAGATAATACTAATTATAGATTAACATCCTAAAGCTTTTGTATGGTATAGATTATATATATTTCCTAGAAATAAATCCTTATATGAAAGTTATAGGTTCTTGTGTCTCTAGAATAGTTGTGCTTAGGGGTAATAACTCTAAAAAGGGTGAATTCGAATTATACTCCATTTTCACCTAGTGCATGGAAATGGGCCTTGTTGAACACCAATTTTGACACATTATGTGTAAATTATTGGGTTAATTCACATTTTGTTTATAGAAAATTATAAAGGGATTGAAAAGAATTTTATGATATGAAAAATTTCTTAAAGAAACCATATTTATGATTACAAGATTAGTTATATATAAAATTTTCAATTGGTGTTTTTCACTTGTTTTGTGAATATATATTTAATTCCATATAACATTTATTTAATCTAAGATATCTATAAAAATTAAATGTAACCTAGAGAATATAATGGTAATCTTTTCAATGCAAGAAGTCCATGTAAGTATTTATCCCTAAAAAAAGAAAATAATGATAGATCTATATATGTAGCTAGAAATAATAAAAATTTAAAAATATTAGGGAAGATAAATCTATTTACATCCAATAACATTGGTCTTATAGATCATATTTCCAATTCACAATGTGGTATAACAATTTTTTTCTACTTTATACATCAGTAAACATTATCATTTGATGTGACTAGATATCCATTTGTTGCTGATTAATGGATAATTTCATTAGTGAATATATTTATCCCATATGCATATAATTAAATGTAGAAGTTTTTTATATATGTTTATCATCTATCAAGATATTTGTATAAATGGTGGTAATTGAAAAAAAAACTTTATAGAACAAGTAGAAATATAAAACATCAAGTGGAAGAATATTAAGGAACATTTTATAGAATATTATTTTACACATGAATACATAGGGGATATGGAGAGAAAAGTCTTAAGTCTATGAAAAATGTTATATGAATATTTTTATAATAATCAGTCAAACATTACATGTTTACCAAGTCATTTTATGGACTGAATTCATAATCCAGAGAGAAATATTGACTTTTTTTTATAATATTAAGCCAATACTTTTAAGGGAGTTTGTATTCCAAACCTTTTCTTTATAAGGGAGCATAGTATAATGTGTTATTCAGATAGGGAATTAATCTTAAAATTCATTTGAATTATAAAGAAATTAAGATAATTGATATTGTATTGAACACTCTAGAAAATGAAATATGGTAAAATGGAACAATATAAAGGTGGAATTTATAACATATATTAAATCTGGAAAGAGAAATTATGGAACATCATTGTTGGGGATGTGGGTTTACTATAATATAGAGATACACAGAACAATGTTTGTGATTTATTTGGTAATATAGAAGCCTTCAATATATAACAATTCAACTATTATAATATGGAGAACTATGAAAATCATTTCACCTGGAAATAAAGGAAATTTTTCCAAAAATTGTTCACACGAATGGATAATCTTAGGTGATCACAAAAACTAAGGATGAAGTCCCCAATTAAGTGGGGGTAGGTAATTAAATTTAATACTAAAATTTAGATGATTTTTATCTTATTTTTTATCTTCATAGTCTTTAATATTTTCAATGTTTTCCATAAAAATTATTTGTTTCCCTAGTACATTAAAAAGGGGTTTATCATTCAATACTCTTACTGGAAGTATCATCACAATAAGGATGTTTCTTTTAGTTTCAATAATGACACATAATCATGATCTATTTGATGACCTCATTATTAAACCTATGGTATATTTTTATATAAACGTTTGTATATATTAGATTTCAAAATATGGTGCATAAAATTCCTACAAATATAATGAAAATTATGATTCCATATAAAGATGTGAAATTTCATATCTATAGAATGGAGTGTTCATCATTTGATTCATGTCTAGACCCACCCTCAGTAGATTTTTTGAATGGTATTATTGGGGAATTATATCATACCCAATCTATATATGGAAAAGGTAACCAAAAATTTGAGGATTAATATATTTTTTGAGACTACATTGATGTATTTCTGGAACAATTTCATAATCATAGACCAAAGAATGATGTTGAGTTTCAAATTAACTTAGTCTCTAAGGAAAAACCAATATCAAAGACTTCATATACGATATCCATTTTAGAATTAGTGGATTTTGACAAACATCTAGTGGTGTTGTGTGATTAGGGTATTATATGGCCATGTGTTTATCATTGGTGAGACCCTATTATATTAGTTAATGAAGAGGATGTATCTTTGATGTTGTGTATTCATTGTAGGGAAGAAAATTTTATTATGATAAATAACAATTATCCTCTAACTCATATTTATTATTATTTGATCAAATTCATGGAGGTAAATATCATTCAAATATTAACATTCATTATTGAGGTCAACAATTGTGAGAATAGAAAGAATATATTTTGAAGACATCATTTGGTAAATGGTTTGGGCATTATGAGATCAGACTAATTCACTTTGTATAGTCTAATTCACTCTATTTGGTCGTGGATTTAATAAATAGATTATTCATGGAATTCCATGATTGTTTTTATGGGTTTAATGATGATATATATGTATACTATAAGGAATATAAAGACTATGAGAATCCCTTGAGGATCATTCTTGATAATCTAATAAGAAAAGTGTTATATGAAAACATTTGGATGTGTAAATTCTATCTTCAAAAATATTATTTTCTTTGTTTATATTATCTCTAAGTGTGGAATATTTATTTATAATGTGAAGACAAAATAAGTCTAAGAATATCCTACACCAAAAAAACACATCTGAAGTATGTATTGCTATTTTTTTGGTAGGATAGTATCAATGGTTTGTTTAAAAAATTTCCCAATTGGTCATCCCATTAACCAAAAAAATTAATAGGGCGTTATGGTCATATAAAGAAATTAATGTGAATATTTTTTGAACAATTAAATATAATACTGTTGAATAATACAATTTTGACTGTAAATTTATAAAATTATCAGTTTTTAATATATAATGATGTATTAAAGAGTGGACTTGATAGTGTAATAATGCAGAATGATAAATTTATTTCAAATTCATTATGATAGTTAAGGATTCATAAACAAAACTATCCAAGCAATGATCTTTAGTCGATAGTTGTAATATTTTCATTGAATATATAGATTCATTTTCTCTATGGTGAAATGTGTGAGATATAAATTTACTATAAGGATTTAATATACACATTTTCAATATAATATCTCAATATGTGGAAAATGTGATTGCTATATCTACTCAAGCACTACGATATCTCAATACTCTATTACACATTGAAGGAATATAAGGTTGTAGATACATTTGTCGAAAATATAATGGATTCCTAAACAACATGAGGATTAACAATGATCCTATATAAATCGATATAGAAATATGGATCTACGAATTATTAAGGAATGGGATACATCAATACTTTTTAAATTGACTTCTAGACCATAATTTTTTTAAACGATAATTATTTCTCAACCTGATATGGAGAATCTTCAAATGAAAATTAAAGTAATGAATGATATAAAATAGGTAGAATTTATATATAACTTTGGAGATTGAAAATATTGAATGATAATTTTAGTTCTATATATATCTAAAAAAGGATATTCTTGGATAATTATCATAGCTTGAATTAGTTTACACATCCTCGTAGAACTAGGATGTATAGTTGTTTTATGGAACCCCTTTGGTAGAATAAAATGAGGGGGAAATTTTTAATTATGTGTCAAGATTTTAAGTTTCCCTATAGCTGATGTTTGAGTGGAAACATTCAATACGATTCCCTAAAACTCTGCATATTCATACGTTCAATTGGGGTGAAAATAAAATGGAATTTTTCATAGGATTAAAAAATACTCCTATAATAAATGGTAAAATATAATATATTGTTGATGGGCTTAAAAAATATGCACAATTTATCACTATTAGAGAATATTTTCTTCTTCATCATCATTAAAATCTCTATATTAATAAGTTTTTAAGACTTCATGGTTTACCTCTTTCAATTGTGTCTAATTTTGATTTATGCTTTACAAAAAAATTCTAGAAAAGTGTTCAAAAGGATCATGATAATGACATTTTTTATACATATCTTATCACACTCCAACTGAGGGTTAGACTAAAAGAACTATTAAAATAATATAAGACATGTTGAGGATGTTCTATATTAAAATTAAAGGTCAAGAGATAAATATATACCATTGGTAGAGTTTCCCTATAACAATAGTATCCATTCATGTTTTAAAATTGAGTAGTATGATGTATTATATGGAATGAAATTTCATACTCAAACATGTCAGAATGAAGTTGGTTAAATGAATATTGTAGGTCAAGAACTTATATAGGAGACAACATAAAAGTTAAATACTACTGAAACCCATATGAAATTATCTCAAGGCATGAAAAAGATCTATGCTGTTAACCGAAAGAAAATATTTCTAATTTCATATATGAGATAACGTTTTCTTGAAAGTGTCTCAATGGAAGTGTGTTATAAGGTTTTGATAGAATGGGAATCCAAGACACAGGTACATTAAACATTCTGAAAATATGGAAATAATTTATTTTATGACTTACTATTTTGAAATGAAACCAAATCTCTCTAAAGTACAAGATGTGGTCCATATATTATTGTTAAAGAAGTACATCACATTCACAACAGATTTTCTCACCTAAAAATAAATTGAATTTAAACAAGATACATCTTTCTATTAAGATTATATAATGATTTTAGATGCTATATAACAATTATTGGCAAATCAAGTGACTATTCTCTTTAATGTACTTTGAATAAATCATATGATATAAGAGGCGACGAGGGAAACGAAAGAATTCCTAATGAAGAATTCCCAAAATCTTCTCATTATGTGAAATTATATAAATATTTAAAATGATAAATTTTTATGTAGGTAATATTATTACACCCTAATAATTTACAAAATATTTCATTGTCAATAAGTTTAAACATTTTGACATTTTGTGGTACACACATCCACAATTCTTAAGGAACTATAGAGTGGAAAAATGTTAGAACATAGTCATTAAATTGGTAGTGTTACTAAGACTAAATAAATTCTGAAATATTTATGGATAACACATGTATAAATTAAATTTCTTTTCTATCACATTATTTTAAATAAAAAAAATTCATTTTAAAGAATAATTATTTTTTTCTAAAAAACATAATTTTTTTAAAAAAATTCAGTTTCATCATTTTATTTCTCATTAATGCGCAACTAAATTTTTTCCAATTTAAGTCAATTTATTTTAAAAATGATCGAAAATTTTATATCATCATTTGATTATATTCATAAAATGGATACATGATAATTTTTGAAAATATTATTATTTCAATAAATAGTAAAAAATAATTCAAAATAAATATTTTTTATTACTGAAGAAGAAGAAAAAAATTTAAAAGAGAATCTTATTAGAGGGGCCTAAAATAATAAAAGCCTATTGCATGCCCCTAATGAGGATCACCCCATTTGAAGAATGGGATTGAATATTTTGGAAAAAAAGTAATATTTGTAGTGTGAGCCATCTAATAGGTGAGGAAATCGAAAATCTTGTTTCCCTCTATCCAAGTATAGAGAATATTCATTATTCTGTAAATAAACTTTCTACACTTACTAATGGTATATGAATTAATTTTTTTCATTTCATACGTAGGTGTAATTTCAAAATAAACCATACCACTACATTGAAAATATTTTTTAAAAATTTATTCCTTATTTGGAATCTTAATAATTAATATTATATAATTAGATTAACTTATTTTTTTGATAATTAATAGATAAAATAATTATAATTGTAAATGTTAAAATGATTTATTGGGAGTTAGACTATGAAAAAAGTGTTAAAATGACCTGAAACATTTTTTGATGCATATTTTATGACAATATATTAACATTATCAATGACAAGTTACTATAATTATCCTTTGTAGATACTTTTTTCAAGTGATAAATGTGGTCATAATTTATTTTTTTCCATAAATCCGATATTTTCCCTCTCCCCTGCATATAAAAGGGAACTGCCTATCCTATACTATTCACACATAAAAAAACCTTTGTATCGGAAAATACTTCTTTACATTCTTTCATTAATTCCCTCGTTTTGTCATAGATTCTCTATTTTTGTCATAAAACCATTTTATAAACAATTAATGTATAAACCTAAAGAGTTTGTCGGAAGAAGAGGTACAGTTCATAACCATGTGTATTCGTTTTATTTCTACCTATATCCCCTTCAATAATTTTAAAACAATGATAAATAAATATAAAGGTGTTAAATATAATGATATGTTATTATCTTTAATTTAATAACCCATATCCATATCTTCTTCAATCAAAATGCAAATGATTCTGTCAATCTTATATACAACATACTACCGCCTCGTGAACCGATGTAATTCATTTTCCATCGCCATCCATAATGGATGAATTTAATGATATATTTAAATTTTAAATATTTTAATTAATACATTATTATAATTTTATAAAAATAATATCACATATTCCATAATAAATTGTAATCCTTTGTAAAATGATAATTTCGGTCGTGTATACGTGGGGACTACCTCCTCGACATAGCGACGCAATATGTTTTTCATTTAATTTTGAAATTGATGGTAATAAGGATAGATATAAGGAATATATATGATATATAGATTATAATAATTATTATATAAATAATAATTATTACTTTCCTTTTATTAATTCCATTTTTCAAAAAAAATGAAATTAGAGTTCATGCATACATACAGCTTACTGTCTCCATGAACTGTGTAACTCATTTTTCTATCGTTATCATGTACAATATATTGTAAAAGTTTTATAATTAATATGTATGATAATTATATCATGTTTTAAAATTTATATATTCTTGAAAAATGATCAATGTACAAGGACTAAAACTTCCAAAACAAAACATATATGAGAAACAATGTAGTTATTACCCAAAGTAGTGATTTAAGAAATTGATAATAAAGGGGTGATAAAATGTTATAAGTAAATAATATATATTATTATATATATAATTATGGTTCTTAAATATATTTTTAGTAAATATATTTATTACACAAGAGGTTCAAATATATTTGAGAGAAATCATACCTGAGCTAAGGGTTTCTCATCTCCCTTTTACCTTTGTTTGACATATGTCATATTCACAAATTAATTATTTATTGTGGTGTATATACTACACATTTGATATGTCATACCATGAATCTATTTATATTTATGATATTTGATGTTTCATTTGATTTTATTTTTTTCAATGGACTTTCAATTCGAAATTTACCAATGTGGATATGGTTTATTACACAATCTCATCATTATTTGAGAAGGATTCTGTATAAGCCTCCATTTGAAGAATTTTTAAAATGTAAATATTAAAAGAAATATATTTTCAGATTATATGGTTCTTCATGAAATTAACAATTAGTAGTTCCATTTTCCTATCATTAATAATTAATATTATTGAGAATATGCTTTCAAACAAATCTTACATTATTTCTCTCATCGGACTAAAATCCTTTTTCATCCATATCCATGTTTTGTAAAAATATTTGAAAAAATGTTTTTAACAACTACTAAATGATTTATTAAATACATTTCTTCCACTTTTTAGTTTTTGCAAAATTTTCTAAATGAAATCATATAGTATTTATTTGGATAAGGTTATTTTTATCCTTTTTATAACTATATGAAAAAACTATTTTAGCATATTGAACATGTATGAAATTACCCAACATCATGACCCCTCACTTTTTTGAATATTTTATTTCAATTTTAAAAATATTATTTCTAAGAAAAAAAATTTCCCAAATTATATTGAACTTTTTAAATTTTAACAGTTATTTTCAGTTGAAAATTCTTATTTTAATTAAGGGTTTTTAATGTCCTTTTTATGGTATTTCATTTCATCAATAATAATAACAGTTATTTTACATATGATTCATTGGCGATATCTTGTAATTATACAATCCACATTATTTATATCTTTGGTTTATGATATGTTTTACTGGGGATGTACTATTTTGAAACCATTCTTTATATTACTCTAGATTTTTTATGATCATGTCTATTTATTGTTGAAATTATTAAAATTTCATATAATAGTTTTTTAATATGAATTTTTACACTAATTTTGTATCTCCCATTCAATATAAGGTATGAAATTAAATTATTAATTGATTATAAGGGCCCACTATAGCCCCATGATGCATCAGTGGGTCTCATGGGACAAACTCGCATTCATATTTGGTTGTTGGATTTCCATCTATGTAAGATGTCTTAGAACGGGGCCTTGATTGAATATTTATGATTTTTAGAATTATTAATTCCCCCATTATGAGATTATTTATAGATATCAATGTTATTTTTTTGATTATTTATGATATCCATGAATAAATTACAGTGTCATGTGATTAGTTATATTGAATTATTTGATCATAATTTATTCCGTACACGTTATTCTTCCGGATGAAGTTATTAATTAAATGGGATGTTTTATTAGATATTTACCATTACATATTTATTATTATTTTGTATTGATGAATTATTCTTCTATACTCGTACCCTTACTATTCAACTCGTCAAACTCTTTTCATATGTTTCCTATCCCTATTATGCAAGAAGTGTTTTATGATTGTTATTCCATAAAGAAAATAATGTTTGGTGGATTTATGTTGCTCCAAAATAACTCAGTTGTTTCTGCATAATGATTATTCAAAAAAATTATTATAATGAGTTTATTGTTAGTGTTTTAGACAATAACATCTCACAAGAATTATGGTATTTCATAGGATTTCATTGTATGTGAATATAATTTCATTTATTCTATTGGATTTTAGGTGTTTGATTTATTATATAAATTACATTAATATCATATGAATAAAGAAAATTATCTTTCATTTTTTCAAAAGTAGGATAGCTCGGTTGGAAGGAAATTTTGTTAAGTATTTTATCTTATGAGAAAGAAATTTGTAAAATATTTATCTTATAAAAATAAAAAGAATCCATGGAAATATATAATATAAATCTAGTAATAAATTATAATATGAAGAAGAATATATCTTATGTAAACCATGAAATTGTATTATTTTAAGCAGTACAACATATGAAGTGTTTTATCTTATAATACCACTATGAAATTTATCTTATGAGAATAGTGTTATCAGATGCATTTCATCAAAATTATATTATATTCTATATATAATCATGATTAATTCTATAACTTCATTATAACCTCATGATAAGTCACCTTAGGATTTTAGGAAAATCATAAAATGAGTTGTCAAAATAAGGAAATATTTTTTTGGAAAAAGGGTCATTTTCTTAAGAATACAAAGATCCAAATAAGGAAATTATTTTTGACTTCACTATTGTATATTCATAATCTATATTTTAAAAAGTAGAGAACATGTCATTAAATACATGTATTATCAACATTTCAACTGATTTCTCACATGAAAATTTTGAATATATGGTATTCATAAGTTCAAAATCAAAGAGGAGGTATAAATTGGATCGTTAGATGCTATAAAGAAGAAAAAAAGAGAGGACAAATAGATGTGAAAATAAATATGTACACTCTAATATTACAAATAAAAAAAATATATCCGTAGACTAAATCACATAATACACATTTGTGTTGTGGTTATAGGTATATATATTGAATATGAAGAAAGTCCAAATCTATTTTATTAAACCCATCATCTTGTATAATTATTTATTCATCTACTTTAAGTTCTATCATTGAACCATTTGTTTTAACATTACATCAAATTTCAATTATCTCTAATTCATTATCACTTGTTATGATTCGGGGTTTTATGGTCATTTATAGGTCCAGTAAATGGATATACTAGTTTAAATTTCTTTGACCTTTATTACAAGTTACAACAACATGCACTCAACATAGATCCCCTATAAATTTATTTATTATTCTGAAAATCAACAAAATTTTAGAGTATAGTGTTGGTAAAGTGGGAAAGAGGATTTTGGTTCCTGAACCACTATAAATATCCTATATTCAATATTTTTCCACTACAATTTTATATTTATATTAAATACTTTTTTAAGGGAAATATTGGATCCCACATATCTTGAAGATGGTTGTTTTAAAGAAATGAAATTTTTAGGAACTCAAGTCACCCCCTCTGGAGTTTTTATATAGGCATTATCTTAGAAAAAAATTGTACCAGAGCTCTTGAATCCTGATTTGATATTTGTAAATGGTTTAAGACTGTATATCTTCTTTAAAATGGATTATATTTGTTATAGCTGATAAAGTATATAAATGGATACGTATTTATATTTTAATGGTTACAATGGATGTTATTGATTGGAATGAATGTCCATATATTGGGAGGACCATGTCTTCATGGATTATCTAAAATTCATGAATCCATATAAATTTTTAAAATCCAATATCAATATAGGGATACTAGTACTGAAAAATGTTATTACATGAATTCTAATGAATTGTAGGATACAATATATGTGTAATTTCTATATGAGTTTAACAACATTTACTTATCTAAAATATCTAATGATATATTGAACACTTTTGAATGTTTATGTTAAGTTACCAAAATATGAAGGATCCTAGATATAATACTACAAATCTTAAGTTCTATGCCTCCAAAATGGATAATGGGGAATGAATTACTCATTAGAATGGATGACTTATTATTATATTGAATAATGTAACCTCTATAAGAGAAAAAATTATTGATCCCTCTAAAGAATTAAAATATTTAAAAAAATTACCACCTATGTGGAGTGTAATCACTACATCCATTAAAAAATCTATGTTGGTCAAAAATTTCAAAATAAAATACACCATCAGGAATCTTATCATATAAGAAAAAAAAATGGAATCTAAAGCTGGAAATTTGAAAATTTTTGGGAAATAAAATACTATATTGAAGGTTTCTAAATTTAAAGATGAATAAATAAAATGGTCATACATATCTTTAAATAATCAATAGAATAATATTCCTCATGGAATTAGGGATTAGATAATGAAAAATCATTTCTTTCTATAAGGTTTAAAAAATTTTATAATAATAGAAGAGGTATTTAAAACCATTTCAACAAGTACAAGAATAATGGTGGAAATATTAAAAATGTGAAATGATATGAGTGAAAAAATCATATACACATTAAGAAATATTTTCCACTACTCTAAGAAAATAAATTTTGATAAAAAAATTTCCAGAAGGCCATATATAATAATAAAACCACAAAATCTATAAAAATCACATGGCATTTTTGTAATGAATCAAGTGATGGTTAATCATTATAATCATAAGATGAAATATTTAATCCAAAAACAGACACGGTTTTTGTGGAATGTTTGAATAACATATACTATTTTTATTCTTCTCAACATGACTTTGAGTCTTGAAATTAAATTTTTTCCATATGATGAATTGAATGAGTAGTGCACCATGTTAGAAACAAAGTAAAAAATCTTGGAAAACTAAACTCAATATCTTATAAACTCTTAAACTGAAATTTTTATTAAGGTTGATAACTTAAATAAAAAAATTAAAACTTCAAATACCTATGTGAAAATATTTTTGTATCATGTACTGAGAAGACTATAACAATTGAAAAAATATTGAATGAAGTAAAAAACAAAAAATATTATGTTAGTATTTTAAAAAAATGTTAATATTACCTAAATATTTCTTTTGGTCAAATACAACCTAAAAGAAAATTTTTTGGAATATGAATTAAAGAAGAAATACTCAAATTATAAAAAACTATTTTTATTCTACTTTTATGAATAGAAATCATTCCAAGGTTAAATTTTTACACTATGGGTAAGTAGAACATTATTATAATATATATAATCTAAAAAATAAAATTTTTTGGGAAGAAAAAATATTTTATTAAAAATATATTATTAAATTTTTATATCTATATTTTTGAAAAATAAACAAGTTTTGTTTTCCAAGACTTTTATATCTAAAATTTCTGGACCCAAAAGTATTTGGGAACCAAAAAATCTAGTTGCTTGATTTATTATTTGAAGGAACTAGAAACACAAATAATAGTGAAATTTTTTCCAATTACAATGGCTATTCACGAAAAATGAGGGGATATTTCTCTAACATTCATTCACTATATAATATTGATGGAGGCATTGTCACATTTTTTTATTGTGAAAAATGGAAAATAGTTGGCATTGGATATTTTGAATATATATAATCTATCTTCACTAATAAATTATTTGTATGTTGAATACTAAAATCAGAAATTGATTTATATTTACCAATAATTTAGTGGTGGTTATTTAGTTTATTTACTTGACAATTTCTTCATACTCATTAATAAAAAATATCTCAAATTTATAGCACCAAGAATTGACAATGTCTATAATTTAGATCTTAATTCTTGGTATACAAAAAAACTAAATTTATTTAACATAGAAGAAAATGAAAAATATATTTTTCATAGAAGTATTATACATTATATTGTTTATTCATTGAAAAATTTATCTAAGAGTAATATTATTATTTATCTTTCTAAATTTAAATTATATAAAAACAAACTATGTGATACATGAGAAATGGGAAAAAAACAAGACCAATTATAGACCCATTAAAGTGGTTGGTACTTCTAGACCTCCCTAGATTTTCCAAATGGATATGTTCATACCTACTATAATATAGATTATTTATGGAAAATATTTTATATTTTTGTTGGTTGATTATTTTATGAGATATAGCATGTTTTATCTCTTTAAATTCAAGAGTAAATCTTACTTTTTCATTGTTAGTTTTTTTAACCTGGTAAAAATTGAGTAGGATGTTAAAATTATGTCATTAGGAAATTGTCAGGGAGAATAATTTCATAATAAATAATTTAATTAATTATTTTCAAAATATGGTATTAAAAATTACTCTTCATTCCCCAGGACACCTCAAAATAATGTTTTGGTAGAAATGAGAAATATGAACTTAAAAGAAACAACCAAAATGTAAGAACCCATATCTTCTTTTCAGGTATGTTTTCCCTTTTTTGGTCGTGTTTGGGAAAAACATGAGAATTTGGAAGTTTTCTAAGTACACGCCATGTACTTTATAAGTACAGGCCATGTAATTTGGTGTTGCTTGAGGCTGTGTGCTGGCCGTCTCAAGGTCACACACACGGCCATGTTGGGGTGAGGTGGAGGCCGGTTAATGCGGAGTATGGTAAAGCCTAGTACACGTCGTATACTCCAAAAGTAAATTCCTTGTACTTTATTTTTTTTCATTAAATGGACCGGGTCGAGTATTAAACCCAAAACACCTTCTTCTCCAACATCTTCAACCGAGAGTGAGGGTATGACTGCCGATCATCTTTGAGTCACTGATCCGTCACAGCTTATCTGAATCGAAAAATGTTAGTTGCAATAGAACTTCAGCGGTGAGTTCTTGGTTCTTCATTGGCCCTGTTTCCTGATTCTTTCTCATATAAGATTTATCTAAGGTTTTACATTTTAGATTTTTTTTCATTTCTACTATGTTCTACGCTGATTCATGGGTCGAGGTTCAGGTATATTGATCTCCTATGGTCGAGGTAGGTGGTTTGTTTCCTTATGTTCAATGTCTTTGAGTTTTTGTGAAAAAAGTGTCGGATACCCATGTGTCGAGTTTCTATGGTTAGGGTTTTGATTATGCATTATTATCTACCTTAGACTGCATGTATTCTTGTGGCTATTAGATGTATAATGATATCTTGTTAGCATGTTTTAGGATCACCCCATGGGTGTTTCCCATGTTTTAGTTGTTTATCATCATGTGGCTTAGGTTGCCTGTGAGGAAGACCTTTTTTCATTGATTGTCTACCTTGATATAATTGATTACATGTATTTCCTACTATTTATATTCTTTTGATGCATTATAGCTATTAGCCAAGTAGTTGATGAACTTACTTAGGGCTGCTGACAGCCGATTACGCACGACTGGACTGCTCAGGGATGTGTGAACCTAGTGCGGTAGACTAAAGAGGGAATTTACGACTAAGGGATTCCCTAGAGAGTTAGTTATAAATTAGTATCATTCGAAGGTCCTAATGGAATTGGAATTTTTTCTTTTTCAGAGTGTACTTAGTTATGTATCGAGACTACAGGGGGAATTAGACGTAAGTGCTTCCTCAAAGAGTCTATAGCTATCGTTGCAAGACCACATGGGGATTGACGGTGAGAGATTCCCAGAGTGTCCGTGCCTTTGCTATATTACATGACTAGAGGGGTCTGCTAGTGTGATCCACCCAGAGAGTTAGTGTGAATATTATTTGGTTGGTTGTTACGATTCCACCATGCCAAAGAACAAGCTTTGGTATTTACTGGTTGTGTTTAGGTAGTCTACTGAGATACATGTTGTGTTACTCGTTATGCCTTGGGAATATAGAGTTGTTTGAAATATTCCTAGGTTGATAATTAAATTATTGAACTAAATTAATTAATAAATGTAAATGAAGATTGGTAGGATTTTTTACTTTAGGGTTCTCATGTTTCTCTGCAGCATTTATTTCTTTTACTTTTTCTATATTGCTCACTGATAGTAGGGCATAGATCTTGTGGTGGTTGCCTACTGAGATTAGTCTCACACCCTGTTTGGGTCCTTATTTTCATCCCAAACAGGTTATATGGTTGTAGGTGTGGATATGGATTGTGTCCCTTCTACTCCATGTACATGACTTCTGGTTGGAGCTGGAGAGAATAGGATCGAGCTTAAGATTGCGATGCTGCTAGAGTTGTTTTTTACTTTTAGTACATTGATTCTTAGTTGTATTTCAGCTTGTTGTTGTGTTTGCTGCTTTCCTTAGATACTTGTACCTGTCACATCATTATCATCATTATTATTTATTCATTGGTTCCACTATTTTGTTTCAGTTGTTGTATGTTGTTTACTGCTTCTAATATTGACTGTTATTTACTTTCCCTTGTCTACCTTACCCAATGAGGGAATAGTTTTCCCAAAGACTCACAAAGGCCCTCCCTACTAGTTGGTTGCCTCTAGAGTTTAAGGAAATGTGCTTGAGGTCATGTGGTGAACCGGGTATGGGGTACCAATTGACTAGCTCTGGATTCGGGTCATTACAAAGTGGTATCTTTGGGAGGTTATATTGATTTATTTTCTATTGAATTACTATTTAGAGATTTTAGAGAGGGATAGGACGAAATTGGTAAATGGTAAATAGCATTACCTGGGAGTTCTAGAACCCTTGTACGGGGAAAAAGCCAGGTTACCTCAAATATTGCAATTTTTGAGTCTTTCAAATGTTACAGTTTAATTGACTTCACTGTTGGGTGGTGCACTTTTTTTGTTACTATTTATATGATTGTGGTTCGACTTTATTACAACCCATGAGATGAGGGTATGCCATCTCATGCATCATATAGGCACTTGTTAGAAAATCACATGTCATGCATTTTTCCATGCCATTTAAGTTGCATTAGAAATTGCATTCTATTGTGATATAATTTTTGATATACTATGCATGATGTTGTGATAGCTGTTGTGATAGAATACCTGCTATGTTGATATGGTATCATTTTTTTAGAGATTCATTATCCTGGGCGCCAAACATTGGTCTTAGAGGTGTTATGGGACCTTAATGACCAAAGTTTGGTGAACCATTGACCGGTTTACTTATTATATGTATCGTTATGATGCAATGAATTGATTCGCAGAGAGTATGGGCCCTCATATATCAGAATCTGGCCCCTTAACGCTTGTTTTCTATGTTATCTGGGCTCTAGAGCAGTTTCTGATCCTACTGTCCAGAAAAACCAAGAATACACGATGTATACATTATGGTTACATGTCGTGTAGTCTATAGCTGTGTAACTGACCTTGTGATCAAGGACACCGGGTTGTGAAAAAAACTCTTGTAGGAACATGTCATGTACTAGTTTAGCATGTTGTGTAAGTTGATTTACGTACCCGGCCGTGTCACAAACAACACGGGTCAGTGTCATCCTTTATCTTACTCGTTGTGTTCTCCTAAAACGCGCCATGTAGTGTTAGTTGTGTAGCAGGCTGTGTAGCTAACCAACATGGTCTATTAAGACTTCTTAGTACACTTCGTGTCTTTCTGAAACACATCATATAGTGTGACCTGGGTACACAGGCCATGTCCCTAAATTCATGGGCCAGGTGAAACTAATTAAGTACACGTCGTGTATGTAATGACCCGAAATTTTGAATAAATCTTGTTTCCTAATGTTGTGTGTTATTTTATTGTTATGCTCAACCTAACTATTTCATTTGATAACGAGAGTATAATTAAAATGATACCATTGGGTTTTGACGGTTATATGACCATTGGTCAATATGACTGCTGGAAACTAAACATTTCGAGTATCATCTCTAAATACAAGTGATATTGGTTAATTAATATAGAAAGAAGATTCGATGGCCTCACCCAGTAGTCTTGGACCGATCGAAGCTCATCTAACAGAACTTGGGAAGGAGGTAGCACCACTGGACTTTTCTTTGGACTAAACCCAAGCCGAACTTCATCGTGTGAAGCTAGAACGGAATCGCCTTCGCGAGAAGTTCAAACTGATAGAAATTATTACTCATGTGATGTGGGTCGAGCCTCCCTCATATTCTCTTACCTTAGCAAACATTACACTTAGGTCCTATGCTGGGGTTATAAAGGGGTATGTAAGGAGACAATAACTTCCTTGTGTAATCCTTTGTTTTAAATAAAATATTGATTTCTTTTTATGATGAAGTTTATGAATTTTCAAATGTCCTGATAAATATAGTATGCATATTTTTTATGAATTTTTGAGAAAGGATATTTTAAAAAAATTTACGTAAACCTTAAATAATTAAAAAGGTGTACTGATTTTCAAAAAATTGTCTTCTACAATTATTTTCAGTACGAAATTTAGAATCTAATAAGATCAACTTAATTTTTGATGAATAGTAAATTATGAATAGTGATTTTATGCTTAGGATTAGTAATTTGACCAAATGGATTAGTAATATCACTTAAAGAAAGTATTAATATAATCTGGGCACCTTTATTAAGTAATGAGGTTCAATAAAATAGGTAAATAACTATTTCAGAAATTATTAGTCAATAATTAGTATTTTTCGAGTGAAAAGTGTTTTTTAATTAAAAATTAAATTTTGAAAATTTAAAAAAATATTTTTTTATAATGGAGTTAATATTTGAAATAATATCATTGATATTTGGTTAAGGTGAAATTTTGGGATTTTTCTGAGAAAGATGAATTTTCAGTGAATAGTAAAAATACAGCTTTAGGGTTTCGGTATGTTTAATGACATAATAAATGTTTCATGATGATTTAATGAGATATTTTAAGGTTTGGACGACCAAAGGTGATGAATTATTTTTTGGGGGACCCATGTGGACTAACCCCATGTGAAATACCATGGGAGAGCCCATGGTTTTGAGAAAACCACTTGTGATGTGTCCCTTGGCCATTAATGCCTTGTCCCCTCACATTCCCTATAAATACCCACCCTTTCCTCATTTATTTTTCACTCCCAACTCTCCCCCAACGAATCTCTTGTCTCATTACCTCACAAGGATTCCTACCAAGGTGCCCACAATCCCTTAAGGTCCCAACCTTCGAGTTTTAAGAGTTACATTTAAGGTAAGGGATCCTACCTCTCTCTTTCTTTTCAAATAATCTCTTTTACATCATTTATTTTATGCTCCATGCTATTATGTTGGAGAATGTTATTTTAAACTCCTCTTACTTCTCTTTTCATGTTCATAGTATGAGATACCCCCTCTTGATCTTATCAATTCATTTTAAGAATGTTTAAATGACGCTGTTAGGCTGCCGAATTTTTAAGGGATTCGTTCACCTTTCTCATTTTTTCAAGGTTCTACTTTCATGTCATGTCTTTAAAGTACCTTTTTATTATGTTGGGGTATGATATCTATATCTTTCATAAAGATATTTTATTTTCATATGATGAGAGAACCTATTTGATCTCGTCAATTCATTTTTGTTGAAGTTTAAGTGACACCGTTAGGCTGCCAAATTTTTAAGGGATTTGTTCACATTTCTCATTTTTCAATGTTCTACTTTCATGTCAATTCATTCAAGTTCCTTTTTATAATGTCAGGGTATGATATCTATATCTATCATACTAATCAATTATGTTCATATGATGAGACACCCTATTTTATCTCGTCAATTCTTTTTTTTAAAGTTTAAGTGACGTCGTTAGGCTGTCGAATTCTTATTTTTGTATTCCTTTCATGTTCTTCATTTCATATGGTATATCTTTCAAATTTAATTACCATGTTCTTAAATCCTTTATATTCTGTTCCCCTACTTTTTTATGAATCATTTATGAGTGGGTGACCTATGTCCCCTCTCTTTTCAATTTTTTCTAGAACCTCGTAACATAGCCGTTATGCTGTAGAATTTCTGTCTCAAAATGTCTCTCTCTTATTCTCAAATTCATTTATTTTACTAAGTGAATACTCAAATCTCTTTATTCTAAAAGTTTATTCCCATATACACCAAAATTTTATATTTTAAATTCTAGGATTTACATACATGAGATCTGATTTTCCTTTCTGTGGGTTCAAAGTGACATAAAGATCATGTCTTAAAAGCAGTTTTTAAAACTTTATTATTATGAAATGAAACCCATTTATTTTATGCTATATGGGTTTTTTATGAAATTAATGATGATGATATATGTGTCTCACATGATAATAAAGACAAATATAAGGGTATTCCCTGATTGTGCTCCAATGCATTGGGTAAAGACTAAATCTCTAGAGATGACCATTTTGACTGATACGTTTGTGAATAACCTTGGTAATTTTTAATGACACCTTGGGGATGGACCTTGGTGAAATGGAATTTATTGTCTATATTAAATGTTTTATCCACATCTTCAAGTTCTGAAAAACGTTATTTTTATTATTATATGCCCCATGATCTCTTTCTCATGCCTTAAAGTTATTTTTCACAACTTTTTATGTATCTCAAGTTCTCATGTAAAATGTTTCACTTGTTTCCCTTACTGGGCCTTTTTCTCACCATTTCCATTTATGTATGCTCCCAGGTTATCATATGCTGTAATGAACTTAGTATGAACAAATGAATAATCCTTTCAAGTGTTTAGGAAGAATATTTTATTCTCATATAATAAGTTCTTGGTTTCCAAGACACTAAACCATAAATATCATCAATTTTGTATAATTTAATGAATGTTTATGTGATAAAAATGTGGGATGCTATAGTTAGTAAAAAAGGATGGTTTAGTTATTTGTGGAAATTCGGATATGAAAACTCTAGGAAGAACCCTATAGAAAATTTTAAATATAGGAAATCTTCCTGGTATTTTGGTGAGTATTGATTAAAGGGTTTCCTAGAAAATACATCCATGTCTGGATACGAGCAGGTAGAGGTGGCTCTGGCACAGATGTACATTGGGGTAAAAACCGAAAACACTGCTTTGAGCGAGACTCAAATGGGAACTGGTACACGACAACGGGCCTTGCTGCACTATTAGTTATGACACTCCTGGGGGATATGCTTTGGTAAATTCATAAGCTTAGAATGAACCATTATTTAAGGAACAAAGATAAAATAAAATAAATATTCACATAATAATATATGATCATGGATAACCTAGTTTGGATCCTAGGGGATCACAAGTTAGGGTATAATTTTCTTCTACATGTTATCCTTCTATGCTTTAAGTTCCTTTTCCGAATTATTGGCTATGTATTTAAGCCCCTAATTGTACTTTCTTTTCTTAGTTAATGGAGGGAAATGGAAGAACATGTCCCAACAAACAATGTTATAGGAAATGTGACGATTGCCTTATTAATATGACAGAGATGATTAGCGGATTAAAAGATGATTATTATTTTTCAAGACGTTCACTATTTTGGGACCCATATTTGATCGAGGTAAATAGATTACTACGGTATTTTATTTGAGGAGTAAAGGTTGACTTATATTTTAAAGAATATATGAATTTAAGGCGAACTTATAGTAATTTAGGAAATGATTAACCTATCTTGGGGAAAATGTGATTAGGTTAGTTACGTTTGTTATAAGATGATAAGGGTGGTTGATGTTGTTTGGAGATGAACGATAAAGTCTATCATGGAAGACTATGTCATGAGATCGTTCATATAATTGGGTTTCAATCTTAGTTTGGTTTATTTTAATGGATTTTGATGACAGTTATTTATGGAATGGTCTATGATGAACTTTGGGTAGTACCGTGCAACTTTGAAGATTTAAAAGTAGTAGTCATTCCTATGGGATTATTTCTTTTTGAAGAGTTGTTTTATCTTACCCTTCCTGTTTTTGTGAAAATGTTTAAAGATAGAAGAAATTGATAGTTAATATTTTTTGGATTATGTGACTCTCAAGAAGATGATTCTTGTGTTTTGATGAGACCAAGTGTTTTTTAATGCTCATTATTTGGAAAAAAGATTAGTTTTGGTAGAAACTTATTAAAGGATGAAACTTTACTTGAAGGTAAATATATTTCCATGTGTTTTTATTCTATAAAATAAATTAATTCCTCAAAATTATGAAATGTAATGTAAACCAAAAATGTTTTTGGTTTACGTTTCATACTAGGTAATCAAATACCGTTTACACACATCATAAGTTTGTGATTCTCTTATGGTTAACATTCTCCTAATCATGTTTTCTATCACTCTCCCTCAGAACTTCACCCTTTGTTTTCTCCTCCATGTACATGTTTTCCTACATGGAATCCTAGTGTGGGTTAACTCAGGAGACCTTTGTACTTCCATTTCTTTCTTTTAAAGTAATATTTTTACTGACTCCTTTTCCGATGTGGGACTTTCAATGAAATTTCAAAACCCAATTTTAAAAATTGCGAGGATGCTATTTCTTAAGGAGGAAAGATTGTAACGACACGAAATTTTGAATAAATCTTAATTCCTAATTTTGTGTATTATTTTATTCTTATACTCAACATAACGATTTCATTTGATAACATGAGTATAATTAAAATGAGACCGTTGGGTTTTGACGGTTATATGACAATTGGTCAATATGACTGCTAGAAACTAAACGTTTTGATTATCGTCTCTAAATACAAGTGATCTTGCTTAAATAATATAGAAAAAATATTTGATGGCCTCACCCAGTAGTCTTGGACCGATCGAAGACCATCTAACAGAACTTGGGACGGAGTTAGCACCACTGGGGGGCTCTGCTCTGGATCAAACCCAAGATGAACTTCATCGTGTGAAGCTAGAACAGAATCGCCTTCACGAGAAGTTCGAACTGATAGAAATTACTACTTGTGCGATGTTGGTCGAGCCTCCCTTGTATTCTCTCACCTTATCACACCTTACACTTAGTTCATATGCTGGGGTTATAAGGGGCTATGTAAGAAGACTGTAATTGCTTGTGTAATCCATTGTTTTAAATAAAAAAATTTATTTCTTCTTATGATGAAGTTTATGAATTTTCAAATGTCCAGATAAATATAATATGCATATGTTTTTATTAATTCTAGAGAAAGGATATTTTAAAAATGTTTATGTAAACCTTAAATAATTAAAAATGTGTAATGATTTTCAAAAAATGGTATTCTACAATTATGTTCAGTACGAAATTCTAAATCGAATAAGATCAACTTAATTTTTGAGGAATATTAAATTATGAATACTGATTTTATGCTTAGGATTAGTAATGTGTCCAAATGGATTAGTAATATAACTTAAAGAAAGTATTAATATAATCTAGGATTCTTGATTAAGTAATGAGATTCAATAAAATAGGTAAATAACTGTTTCAGAAATTATTAGTCAAGTGTTAGTTTTTTCGAGTGAATAGGGTTTTTTAATTAAAAATTAAATTAAAATTCTGTTGAAAATTATTTTTATAAAATGGAGTCCATTTTTGAAATCAGAGCATTGATATTTGGTTAACGTGAAATTTTGGGATTTTTCTAAGAAAGTTGAATTTTCAGTGAATAGTAAAAATACAGTTTTAGGGTTTCTGTATGTTTAATGACATCATAATTGTGTCATGATGATTTCATGAGATTTTTAAGGGTTGGAAGACCAAAGGTGATTAATTATTGTGTGGGGGAACCATGTGGCCTAACTCCATGGGAAATACCATGGGAGAGCCCATGGTTTTGAGAAAACCACTTGTGAGGTGTCCCTTGGCCATTAATGCCTTGTCCCCTCACATTCCCTATAAATACCCACCCTTTCCTACTTTAGTTTTCACTCCCAACTCTCCCCCAACGAATCTATGGTATAATTACCTCTCAGGGATTCCTACCAAGGTGCCCCCAATCCCTCAAGGTCCCAAACATTGAGTTTTAAGAGTTAGGTTTAAGGTAAGGGATCATACCTCTCTCTTTCTGTTCAAGTAATCTCTTTTATGTCATTTCTTTTATGCTGCATGATCTTGTGTTGGAGGATGGTCTTTTATATTCCTCTTAATTACCTTTTCATGTTCATATGATGAGATACCCCCTCTTTCTCTCATTAATTCATTTTAAGAATGTTTAAATGACACCGTTAGGCTGCCGAATTTTTAAAGGATTCTTTCACCTTTCTCATTTTTTCAAAGTTCTACTTTCATGTCAAGTCTTTCATGTTAATTTTTATTATATTGGGGTATGATCTCTATATCTATAATAATTATATTTAATTATCATATGATGAGTGACCCTATTTGATCTCTTCAATTCATTTTTGTTGAAGTTTAGGTGACACTATTAGGCAGCCGAATTTTTAAGGGATTCATTCACCTTTCTCATTTTTCAAAGTTCTACTTTCATGTCAATTATTTCAAGTTAATTTTTATTATTTTGGGGTATGATCTCTATATTTATCATACTGATATTTTATGTTCATATTATGAGAGACCCTATTTGCTCTCGTCATTTTTATTTTTGAAGTTTAAGTGACGTCGTTAAGCTGCCGAATTCTTATTTTTGACTTCCTTTCATGTTATTCATTTCATATGATATATCTTTCAAATTTCATTACCATGTTGTTAAATCCTTTATATTCTCTTACCCTACTATTTTATGGATCATTTATGAGTTGGTGACCCATGTACCCTTTCTTTTCAATGTTTTCTAAAACCTCATAACATAGACCTTATGCTGTAGAATTTCCGTCTAAAAATGTCTCTCTCTTATTCTCAAATTCATTTATTTTACTAAGTGAATACTCAAAGCTCTTTCTTCTAAAGGGGTATTCACATATATACCAAAATTTTATATTTCAAATTCTTGGATTTACATACATGAGACCCACTTTCCCTTTCCGTGGGATTAAAGTGACATAAAATCATGTCTTTAAAGAAGATTTTAAAACGTTATGATTATGAAATGAAAACCATTTATTTTATGATATATTGGTTGTTTATGAAATTATTGATGATGATATATGTATCTCACATGATAATAAAGACAAATTTAAGGGTGCACCCTGATATCACTCCAATGCATTGGATATTGACATAATCTTTAGAGATGACCATTTTGACTGATACTTTGGGGAATAACCGTGGTAAAATTTAATGACACCTTGGGGATGGACCTTGGTGAAACATAATTTATTGTCTATATTAAATGTTTTATCCACATATTCAAGTTATTAAACACATTATTTTTATTATGATATCCCCATGATCTCTTTCTCATGCCTTAAAGTTATTTTTCACGACATTTGATGTATCTCAAGTTCTCATGTAAAATGTTTCCCTTTATTCCCTTACTGGGCCTTTTTCTCACCCTTTCCTTTTATGTATGCTCCCAGGTTATGATATGATGTAATGAACTTTGGATGAACAAATGAAGAAGCCTTTCAAGTGTTTAAGAACACTGTATTATTCTCATGTAATAATTTCCTGGTTTCCAAGACACTAAACCTTAAAGATCATAAGTTTTGTATAATGTAATAAGTGTTCGTGTGATAAAAAGGCGGGATGCTATAGTGTATGCCTTGAACATTCCATGTAGTGTTGTATTAGGAGAGTTGTGTTGCTTAACCGTGTAGAAGGACACAAGAATGGAAGAGGATTCAAGTACATGTCATGTCTTGGGACAACACGCAGTGTATTTGGGGTTTTAAACGACCAGTCTAGGTAGTAGTACATGCCGATATAAATGACATATCAGAACACTCCGTGTAGTGAAAGAACATGTCGTGTAGTCATGTTTTCCAAAACATGATTGCCTTATTTTACCTGTTAATTCTTGTGCCTTCAGTTTTCATGTATTGGTTAATCCTGAATCTGAGATGTGTTTTTGACCTTTCGGAGCTACGACACTGACACGTCCTCCCATTGTCCGTTAGGAACCAAGCAGCGATCGTATTCCTGATACGACAGATCAAGGACTACCTGTAATTCCGCCAATCATTCCGGATATGGCACCTACAGTGATTCTAGACACTAGTTCTGACACTCAGTTCAAAGAGGGTTTCATGAGATTCATGCAGACCTTATAGAGAGCTCAACATCCTGCCCCATCTATAGCAGAGCTGACGTGGGTTTTTCATCAGCGTCATCCTCCCACATTCACAGGGGATGGAGGACCACAGGCTAGAGAGTTAGGGCTAGAATCCATGCTATCTATCATCGAGCATCTGGAGATGCCTCCAGATGGGAGAGTAAATCTCGCGAGTTATATGCTGCGACACTCCACCAAGATATGGTGGGATGTGGTTTTGCAGGTAGGGCGCCAACAAGTTATGGGTTGGGATGAGTATCAGGGTACGTTCTACGACTACATCAACCCAGCGATGCTGAGGTCTGACAGAGACAGAGAGTTCATGAACCTGCAACAGGGTACTCTCAAAGTTATAGAGTATTCCTCTCACTTCAAAGAGTTATGACATTTCACTCTCGTTATGGGGAATGACGAGCATTTTTTAATGAGGAAGTTTGAGGAAGGCCTCAGACTGGACATCATATCGTAGATGAACTTTTTTCAGTTGACTTTTATTACTCTGATAGTCAACTAGGCGCTTATCACGAAGAGAAATCTAAGAGAGACTAGAGCTATAGACCAAGGCAATTCAGCATCCAGGGTTGATTCATTTCAAATAGACAGCAGGAAGCGCCATTGAGAGTCTACATGAGGTGACCTGAGGAAGATATGTATTCCTTCTGGTAGATGTGATCTCCTTTATGGCAACCAAGTGGTGTGATATCAGTGTGGAAAAAGCGGGCACAAGAAGCCACAGTTTCAGCGAGACCTAGTGGAGTTCCGGTCTTGCGGCAAGATGGGTCATCTGCCGCGTTTCTGCAGGGTCCTCCTGTCGGCGGCTAATGAAGGAGGATTAGTTTCGACTCTGTGCACAGGAGAAGGATTTTTAGTTCCACAGCAGACTGGGGTCTGGAGTTCTTCAGGTCATTTAGGCTAGGGTAGAGGCCATGGACGTAGTGGTTAGGCACATGGAGGGTAACCTCAAGAATCTCAGGCTGCTATACAGGGCTACGGTGCAGGCCAGACTTTTGCGATAGAGAAGATTCACAAGGAGCAGGATCCTGGATCTTCTACAGTTCGAGGGACGATTTTAGTAGCCTCAGTTTTATCCTCTGCACTTTTTGATACATGATCTTCTCATAGCATTATTTCTGTGTATACTATGGAGAGCCTTAGGCATACTATTTATACTTCTGAGGACATGTTGACAGTAGACATATCGTTGGGGACACGAACGGCTAGTGTATGTCAGTGCAAGGAGTGCCCTATAGAGGTGTCTGTGTATCACTTTCTATGGGACCTCTATGTTCTAGAGATGATAGGCTATGATGTAATTCTTGGAATTGACTGGATCATTCCCTTCTGGGCAATCGTCGACTGTTATCGTCGCAGGATGAGTTTCACATCACCGGAGGGCAGATCTTTTTTTCATAAGGGCGGGTGGGATGTCTAGGAAAGTAGAGCAGGACCAGAGCATCATGGGCTTGGCATAGTTATTGCTCATATTTTCAGTTTGTATCTGGATGAACAGGGGAGTTCACAGATAGACTTTCCTCCGTGGTGGATCATTTGAGGGATGCCTTTCCAGAGGAATTTTCAGGTTTGCCTCTGAAGTGTGAGGTAGAATTTTCAATTGAGCTTGTGCTAGTAGCAGAAGTGGTGTCCATTCCTCCTTGTAGGATGGCTACACCTAAGTTGCAGGAGCTCAAGAAGCAGTTGGAGGAGTTGTAGGAAAATTGTTTCATCCAACCCAGTACTTCTCCATGGGGTTCACCTGTCCTGTTTGCAAAGAAGGAAGATGGTACCCTAAGGCTTTGTTTGGATAAACGGAAGTTGAACGAGATGACGGTCAAGAACCGATATCCATTTCCATGAATAAAGGATCTCTTTGATCAGTTTCGAGGATCCAGATTGTTCTCGAAGATCAACTTGAGATCCAGTTATCATCAGTTTCAATTCAAACCATCTGATATACCTCTTACAGCCTTCTGGAGTAGGTATGGTCTGTATGAGTTTTTGGTTATGTTTTCCGGTCTCACGAACACACCAGTACTTTTCTTGTCGCTGATGAACAGTGTTTTCCATCCCTACATACATTCTTTCATGGTTGTTTTCATGGACGATATCTTGGTGTACTGTCACACTTGACACGACCATGCTACCCATATTGAGATCATTTTGAGTACACTGAGGTAGAATCAGTCGTATGCTAAGCTCTCAAAGTACCACTTTTGGATGGAAAATATTCACTTCCTGGGTCATGTCATCTCAGAGATAGGAGTATCAATAAACCCATAGAAGGTGATATCAATAGTTACCTGGGAGTAGTTGAAGAATTTCTTTGAGGTACGAAGTTTCGTAGGGCTTACTGGTTACTACAGGTGTTTTATATAGGACTTATTGTGCTTAGAAGAACCGTTGACAGGATGGACAAAGAAGGCGGTGAAGTATGTTTGGTCAGAAGACTGCTATTCAGCATTCCATGAGCTGAAGAGAATATTGACTTCAGCATCAATTCTAGTTTTGCTAGAGCCAGGCATGAGTTATAAAGTTTTATGTGATGAATCTGGCATTGGGCTTGGAGTAGTACTTATGCAGTAGGATCGTGTTGTTGCATATGGATCTTGGCAGCTGAGTCCACAAGAGAGGAACTATCCTATGCACGACCTGAAGTTGGCTGCAGTTGTTCATGATTTGATTTTTTGGAGATATTATCTTCTGAGAGAGAATTTTGTGATATATAATGACCACAAGAGCCTCAAGTACATCTTCACAAAGCGTGACTTGAATCTGAGACAGTGGATGTTGGTTGAGTACCTACAGTCTTTCGATTTTCAGTTTTCTTATATTCTTGGGAAAAGAAACGTTCTGGCAGATGCACTAAGCTGGAGGACACAGGTACAGGAAGTTCAGGAGGCCAAAAGCGAGTGGAAGCTTATGGATCTATTCTTTGAAATGAACATGGAGGTGAACGACAGACAGGGTTATAATTTTCTTTCTTTTGTAGCTATTACATCTACCCTTCTTGACCGAGTTCGAATGAGGCAACTATCATATTCTGAAGGCCTCGTCCTAGGGAAAGCGTGTCATGAGAGGACCCTCTTCCTTGATGGATCATAAGCGAGGGTGAGATCATGAATTTCTAGGGATGTGTATGGGTGCCAAAAATATATACCAGGAGCTGATGCGACACATTCATTCCTCATTGTGGGTAGTTCATCCTGGCATCACCAAGATGTATCGTGATCAACACCGCCTGTATTGGTTGCCAGGTATGAAGAGGGATGTTTCTGGTTTTGTCATGAGGTGGTCCACCTGTCAGCAAGTGATGTCAGAGCACCAGCGACCAGTAGGGATATTACAGTAGCTACCCATTCCCGAGTGGAAGTGGAATGATTTTGCGATGGACTTCATGACAGGTTAACCGAGATCGCCTCTAGGGAATGGTGTAGTATGGGTGGTCATTGATAGGATCACAAAGGTTACTCACTTCCTGCTGATTGAGAAGACTTTGGGTGTCGATGAGCTTGGATGGTTGTACATCGAAGAGACTGTACACATTCATGGGGTTCCGAGTACTATAATTTCAGATATGGATGGACAATTCACGTTGCATTTCTGGAAAGGGCTACAGAGGGATTTGGGTACATAGGTTCTTCTGAGTACATATTACCATCCCTAGACAGATTTCATGTAAGAGCACACGATTCAAGTGCTAGAGGACATGCTACGAGCCTGCGTCCTTGATTATGGAGGTTCATGGGAGAGACATGTACCTCTAGTGGATTTTTCCTACAATAATAGTTTTCAAGTAATGATTCATATGGAACCTTACGAGACTTTGTATGGTAGGTCGTGCTGATCACCCTTTTGGTGGCTGGAGGCAAGAGAGTCTGCTATGCTGGGACCTCGTCTTGTTCAAGAGACCACAGAACAAGTGGAGTCGATTTGGGGAAAGATGGATATTTTACAGTATTGGTAGAAATCTTATGTTGATCAGCAGAGATGACCTTTGGAGTTCAAGGTTGGAGATCAGGTTTTCCTACATGTTACCCCGATGTAGGGACAAAAGAGGATCAGGAAATAGGGTAATCTTTCACCGAGATACGTTGGGCCATTTGATATTTTGGAGAGAGTCGGGCTGGATTCTTATAGGTTGTAGTTACCACAGAGGTACAAGGCTATGCATGACGTCTTCCATGTTCTCATCTTCGACGCTATTTCTCAGACCCATATCATGTTTTTTAACCCAAGGAGGATGAGCTGGATCAAGGTGAATCATTCGAGGAGCATCCTATCAGGATTTCTGATCGTAGTACAATGGTACTCTGTGTCTGGTATGTTCCTCTGGTACAGGTGCTCTGGTAGCACGACCATGTACAGGACAAGACTTGGGAGAGTGAGGCCGATATGCAATCACATTGGCTAGTGTTTTTTGAGTTTTCTTCTTCGCCACCTTGTTAGGGAAATTTGGGGATGATTTTTATTAAGGGGGGGTGTTTTTGAGAACCCAGATCTTTTTTTCAGGTATGTTTTTCCTTTTCCAGTCATTTTTTGGAAAAAGAGGAGAATATGTAAATTTTCTAAGTACACGCCATGTACATTATAAGTACACACGGTGTAATTTGATGCCACTTGAGGCTGTCTGATGGCCGTGTCATGGCCACTCACATGGTTGTGTAGGGGTGAGGTGGAGTCCGCTTAATGCGGAGTACGGAAAAGCCTAGTACACGCCGTATACTCCAAAAGTACACACCGTGTACATTCTTTTTTCGTTAAATAGACCGGGGTCACGTCTTAACCCCAAAAACACCTTCTTCTCCAGCTTCATCGACTAAGGGCGAGGGTATGGTAGCAGATCTTCTTCGAGCCACTGATCTATCACTGGTTATCTGAATCGAACACCGTTGGTTGTAATAGAATCACAACGGTGACTTCTTGATTCTTCTATGTCCTCATTTCTTGATTCATTCTTTTATAAGATTTATCTGAGGTTGAACGTTTTATACATTTTTTAGATTTACTCCGTTCTAGGCTATTTCACGGGCCGAGGTTCAAGTATATTGATCTCCTAGGATTAATGTAGGTGGTTAGTTTCCTTATGTTGAATGTCTTTGAGTTTTTGTGAAAAAGTGTCGTATACCCATGTATTAGGTATCTCGGGTTATGGTTTTTATCCTGAATTATTATCTGCCTTAGACTACATGTATGTATATGGCCATTAGATAATTAATGAGTTCTTCTTAGCATATTTTAGGATAACCCCATGGGTGTTTCCCTTGATTTGGTTGTTTATCGTCGTGTGTCATAGGTTTCTTATGAGGCAGACCTTGTTGAATTGATTTCTTGCCTTGATATAACTTATTGCAAGTATTTCCTATTGTTTATATGCTTTTTATGAATTGAATCTATTATCCATGTTGTTGTTGCACTTACTTAGTGCCGATGACAGTCGATTACGCACGACTGGACTGCTCAGGGCTGTGTGAACCTAGTGCAGTAGTCTAAAGAGGGAATTAGAGAATAAGGGCTTCCCTAGAGAGTCAACTATAAATTATTATCGTTCGCAGGACCTACGGGAATTGGACATTGTGCTTCCTCAGAGTGTCCTTAGTAACATATCGAGACTATAGGGGGAATTAGATGTAAGTGCTTCCTCAGAGATTCTATAGCTATCATTGAAAGACGGCAGGGGAATTGACGGTGAGAGCGTCCCAGAGTGTCTGTGCCTTTGCATGATTACTTGACTAAAGGGGTCTTCTATTTTGGACCACCCAGAGAGTCAGTGTGAATATTGTTTGGATGGTTGTTACAAGTCCACCAATCCATATAACATGCTTTGGTTTTTTACTGCTTGTGTTTGGGTAGTCCTGTGAGATACATGTTGTGTTACTTGCTATGCCTTTGGAATATAGAGCTATTTTCAGGATTCTTGGTTGATAATTAAATGTTTGAACTAAATTAGTAAATAAATGTATATGGAGATTGGTAGGATTGTTTACTTTAGTGTGCTCTTGTTTCTCTTCTGCGTTTATTTCCATTACATTTTCTATATTTCTCACTGACAGTAGGGCACAGATCTTATGGTGGTTGCCTACTAGGATTAGTCTCACACCCTATTTGGGTCTTTCTTTTCAGCCCAAATAGGTTATATTGTTTCAGGTGTGGATAGGGATTATGGCCCTTCTACTTCAGGTACATGATTGCTGGTTCGATCTGGAGAGCATAGGACCGAGCTTAGACTTGCGATGCTGTTGGAGTTGTTGTTTACTTTTAGTACTTTGAGTATCAGTTGTATTTCAGCACATTTTTGTGCTTGCTGCTATCCTTTAATACATGTATTTCATTATTATGTATTCATTTCTTCCGTTGTTTAGTTTCAGTTTTTGTATGTTGTTAACTGCTTCCGCTACTGACATGTTATTTCCTTTCCCTTGTATAACTTACCAAATGAGGGCATAGTTTCCCCAATTAATCACTATGTCCCTTGCTGCTAGTCGGTATCCTCTGGAAGTTGGGGAAATGTGGTTGAGGTCATGTGGTGAACTGGGTATGGGGTACCAGTTGAGTGGCTCTGGATTCAGGTCGTTACACAAAACAATGATATGTTAATATAACATGCCTAATTTTACTATGTTGATGTTATTAACAAAACATGTTATTCCACTAACAATGTTATGTTGTGGCCAATTTTAAATAAAACACCTTATAATTTTTAGAAAAATATAAATCCAAAGGTAGGATGCAGCAAACTATTTATATGTATGGTTTATATTATTAGAACAAAATATAATCTTTGTAAATTTGATCGAAAATATGATGAAGGTATCTACATAGGTTATTCTACTAGTTCTAAAGGTTATGGAGTTTTCAATAAATGGTCAATTATTTTTGAAGAGACAACTTATTTTATTATTGATGCATGTGATCTTCTTGATCAATAAGTGGCTCAAGATGATGTGTTTTGTGGTTCTCTTAAAGAAATGATACCAAAATAACTTTTTAATAATAAAAATGATGATAAAATGGAATTTATGTTCAATTTAACAAATTCTATAAGGCTTGGTACCAGGGAACCCAAAATTGGGAAACATAGACAACATATAAACCTTATGCACTATCCAATAGATATAGCTACAAGAATATTATATGAAGGAGTTAGGACTATAATAAATATAATAAAAAAATATTTATCTTCATTTTTATCCCAATGAGTATATAAACATATAGAGGATTATTTAGAATATGATATTTGGGTTCTAAAAATTCAAGAAGAACTAAACCAGTTCTAGACGAACATGGTTTAGGAAATAGTCAATAGAATCTTCCACTATCATGTCATTGGAACTAAATGTTTATTTAGAAATAAACAAGATGATCATGGTTTGATCACAATAAATAATTCTCTATTAAATAAAAAAGGATATAAACATAATGTTGGAATAGACTATAAATATACATTTTCCCATGTAGTTAGGTTAAATGAAATTATAATCCAGCTAATGTATGGTACTTATATTACCTTTAAATTATTTTAAATTGATTTTAATTCTAAATTTCTAAATTGATTTTAATGGAGGAAGTTTGTTTTGAACAAACTTTTCATTTTAAAGAACCTCATTTCCATAATACATAATTTAAAATTACTAAATCTACTTATTGACTTAAACAAGAACATAAATCATTGTATAAATGATAATATTCATTTCATTTTGGAAATTTTTCCATAATTGCATTTTAAGACCTAACATGTTTCAATTAAAACCCATCAAAAGGTACATTTATTGTTATAATATATGTTAATGATGTTATTTATGGATCAAGATACAAAAATTTATTCAATGATGTTTTAAAACTTATGAAAAAACAAGTTGAAATGAGTATGATGGGCGAGTTAATCCACTTTATTATATTTCAAATTTATCAAAAAAAATCTATAATAATTTATTCCAAATAAAATATATTCTTGTTTTACATAAAATATTTTTAATTTAAAATACTAAAACTTTTTTATCTCATCTGAGCTCTAATATTAATCATGAATTAGATATATATGGAAAACCAGTTGACAAAAAAATATATAGAGGATTCATTGGATATTTCATTCATCACAATAAAAGAAATATAGAAATAAAAATTTATGTTTGGATTTGTGAAATTATTCAATTTTTTCCAAAATAATCTCATGTATCAACTAAATAAATGATTTTGAGAAATTTATAAGGAATTGTTTACCATTCTCTACATTTTTTTAAAACCAACTATTTTTAACATAACTTTATATTTCGATACTAATTATTGTGGGGGTAGACTAGATAAAAATATCACCTCATGAATCAATAAATTTCATGTTAAATCCTTATTATCATGGTCTAGTAAGAAACCACACTCTGTGGTATATTTTACTTTTTAAGATGAATATATAGCAGTTGGAAGTTGTTTTCTACATGTGTTACTGATTAAACACACTCTAATGGATTTTGGAATTAATTTTAATCATTTATAATCAAAAGTAATACCAAAAGTTCAATAAACATTTAGAAAAATTAAATAAACCATTATATATCTAAGAATAATAATTTAATACAATATTTCTTAATAGATCCTGCACAAATGGTTATATATATTTAATATTCATTTGAACATAAAATCAATTAGTAATGGTTTTTATTTAACCATTTTCTACTGAGAGATTTTATTTTATCTAATCTATATTTTGAAAATTTTATTTCATTTCTATTTTACATGTTTTATAAATATAATTTAAATTTACTAAATATTTTATTTATGTCATTTCATTTGAGATATATCATATCTATTTTATGTATTCATCATATATAAATCGGAAATAAAGTCATGTCAGTCAGGATTATCTTAAATGTCACTCTCTGTGAACCATTGGCTATCAAGAAACAAAATAACATGAGTCAGTTATTCACAAAACCCTTGGAAGCCTCAAAATATTCATCTTTGTTCCTTTAAAAACAACTTTTACGCTAATAATTAATTCTTTCAAACCACTTTCGACAATGAGGAAATCTAGGAGAATGAATCGAACTACTTATAATAGATTTAAATACTCGAGGAACTCATGAAAATTAATGAGTGGAAGAACAATAAATTTCAACTCTCTAGATGGTTCAGAAATGTTTTATAGAAAATATATAAACCATCATAGATGGGATTTCATTTTCAATGAGATGAAAATAGTGATTTTCTATGAAAAATATGTACGATAGTTTTTGAAGTGATTGTTTTTATTTATGTTGATAATAAGGATCTAGTTATAGAAAAAGTGAACCTGAAGAATCATTAAATATCCTATTTAACAGTGGTTAAATCTGTTTGACTCTGTTTTGAAGGGAATTCTAGTTTTAGAACCTCATTAATTAAAATAGATGAACTAAGACCACTAAAAATAGTGTAATATCTTTTTGGAAATCCTGGAATTGAGAAGAAACTATTAAAATACCAATAATTAGAGTGAATAATTCTTATGAAGTCCATTCAATATGTTATTGCACAATGAAAGGATAGATTGAGAAAAAAATTCAAGATGTTGTCTTGTTGTTTCTATTTATGAGAAACAAACCTTTGTATTTGGTATTATTTTTTATAAGGTACATGTAAGATCTTGTCCTATTATAGAGATGTCTTAGAACTGTATTTAGGTATTATTGTTCTTCTTTTTCATTGTGAGAATTATATTATTTGGTTTTACCATGGGGTGATTTTGGGTAAAAATTTAATATTTTGGAAGGAATGAGGATAGTTCTTGTTTGGAGAACGATTTTCCCAAACTGTGCACCCCATCCCAAAAACCACTAAAAACCTAGAAAAATGGGATTGAAGTAGCTAGAAAACAATTTATCAAATTTTTTTCCCTATAGGGAGAAATCATTCTCCCTAGAATGGGTTCACGGTTAAGGATCATTATTTGGGGAAACTGTGTGCCTCTTCCCCAAACAAATGTGTGCGTGATTAAAATTAAAATGGAAATTAACATTAAAATTACCCAAAGACCCATATTAAACCCACATCAACCCCCACTCAACCATAGATATCTTTTCATGGTTTTGGTGCATCCTAGATAGATTCCAATAAATTCTAACCTCTATTTTATCTCATCTGAAGTCCATATTGATGATCTTCACACCCCTTGATTAGGGGATCTCATTCCTTGTGGTTTTCTTTATCTTTCATGATTTTATGACATAGGATGTAGAGTTATTATCACTTTATTTTGGTTGGATATAGATATAAGATTGTGTATCTAGATCTAGATTATTGGGATCGTAATTCATATGATCTTGAATTTTGGTTTATGATCCAAATCTCATTCTACATTATTATTCCATTAAAATTGGGGATTGCTGATTGTTGATTTCTTATAAAAAAATTGAGGTGAGGGGTCTATTATTCAAATCCCATATTCATTATTTTAGTTATGTGTATGAAAAATTAGGACATCTAGGTTTTTTTAGTAATTTAATTTTCTAATTGGATTAATTAATTTTGTAATTCAATTAATTAAGGAATTATGGAATTGGGGATAAATAATTTTTGAATTAATTTCCATAATATTGAATTTTTAATGGGAAGTGTTGTGATTATAGATTTTACTGAAATTTGATTAATTAATTTATGAATTAATTAATGTTAGATTGAGATGGATAATCGTGATAAGTGGAATAAATATGATTAGTCATGATTGATGGGATATTATGATATATGTGATATCATCATAGATTTGATCATTTGGTATACGAGTATGAGACACATACCGATGCTCCAAATATCGATGTGTTATTGATTGATATATGAGTGTAGGACATGTAATGACTCTACAAATACACATTGAGTGTAAAATTAAATTAATGTGAATATTTTATAAGACAATTATTGATGCTCCAAACACCCATGGGTTGTAAGACATTTAATTATGCTCAAAATACACATATGGTGATAGATATGATGTTTTACCCCCATGATATTTTCTTTGGACTATGGATCCAATAAGTCATGTCAATGAATTAAATGGAATGGATAATGAAATCCCATTACAATACAATGAATTGAGAATTGAATATGTGATATGGTTCAAACTCTGGAACAAGATGAAGAAGGTATTGGGGTTTTTGTGTCGTCAAGAAGCCTAGGGTTAATGTGGCCAAATAAATAGTAATAGAATAAGTGTAAAAAAATTAATTTATTTCTTTTACATTATTCTATATAGAATTGTATGCACTGTTTGACTAGATATTTTTTTAGATTTCATTAGTGGTGGCCAACTGAGTTCTAATAACACCCTATATGGGCATCATGATCGGTACCTAAATAGATTTTATGGTTTTAGGATATGTTAAGGGAAAGGCCCTAAGTTATATGGCTTAATTGGGATGAATCAATGATGAGTGAAACAATCATGGATTATGACCCACTTAGTACTTACCTGCGTATTAACTTTTGGGTTTTTATTTTTCCACATTACATTTACATTTGAATTACATATGTAATGTTCAATTTTGTTATTGTATATCTTTCTCAACTCAGTACTGGATACTAGTATTACCCTGGTAATACTATCAATTGGTTATTATTTCTTATTTATTTACTGCTGGTGAATTACATTGATAAATCAGGTATAGTATCTCTGTGATCGACATTAGACTCTCACTAGTAGTCATCAGCTTGTACAGTACATGATGGCATTCTTATTTTCATTTGACTGACCAGCCAATGGCGCTGATGTGTGGAAACAGGGCTAGGACATTACGAAGTGGTATCAGAGCACAATTTTTTTTCCATTCCCTATATTACTATTTCTAAATTATAGATATATGTCTAGAGAGATTTGGTACTTGCTTATGAGCTAATGAATGGGAGTGTCAAACTCAAGTATGGGGGAAAACCCAAGTACATGGGTGGGATATTGTTATTGTAATCTTCTATTACAATTGATTTTATTTCACCTTGGTTGACGCACTTATTGTGTCATGTAATCATTGTTTCTGATTATTTTTTTATATTGTACTTGTGGCCAGATACAGCATGATATTTGAGTAAGAAATCATCACTCTTTGAAATCATGATTATTGTGACAAGAATCATTTTATTAATTCATGGTAAAATAGGTTGTGGGAACGTTGTTAAACATGTACCCTTTTTCATTTCTTGTGGAATTCAAATGAAAATATTTCAAATATGAAATTCAGAATTGTAAGGTGATTGAAGATTCTAATAGGTTCGTTTATAATATGAAAGGTGAACATGAGAAAGATTAATTCCTTCTTCAACCATGACCATGGTGTAGGATGGTTAAGAGTTGTGATATCCTTTTAGATTTTACAATGTAATGGGGTTTGGGGTAAAGTCTTGTTTTGACTATCAATTTCACTCTTACATAAATGTGATAAAGTTGTGTTTTGTGTCTTGAGATGTGTGCTTGTAATTATAGAGAAATAACTCAATGATGATTCTTTTTGAGGGGTTGATAAGAGGATATGGTAGGAGATGCTTCGCCAAATGTGAAACCTGACACACTAATAGTTTCATGTGAGGAAGTAGGTGATCAGTTCCATTATATCTTTTCTTGGTTACTGTTTGTTATGGAAAGTGGTTGAGTGTGGTATTTGAAAACAAAATATTACCTTACATGGGAGTTTCATTTATATCTCCCTCCAAATTTTACTAGAGAGGGTAGACCTGAGAATACGGAGTTTTTGGTTGAGTCCAACTAGACTATACATGAACACATAGATACTAATGCCGTGAAAATAGTCAAGTTATATGCTTACATGTTATATGGTCGAGCGATGAATTGGTGGGACATCTTGAATCACTATGGAAAAAATGAGAACATGGAGTAGTTGGAATTTGAAGATAAGTTTATGGAGTACTTTAATCTGGACACATTGTGGTAGGAAAGAGCAGTTGGGTTATTAAGGCTGAATTAGGGGCAAATATTTGTGATGGACTATTCTATAAATTTCATTGATTTTCAGCAATTTTTTCCATTTTTTGGAAGGGGATGTGGAACCTAAAAAATCTTCATCGAGATGGCATTAAATGTGAAATTACATCCTAGGTGAAAATCATCATGCTGAAGAAGGGTTCATAAGTGGGGAATCATGCTAATATATTAGCGGCGACCTAAAAGAGGCTTCTAGTGGTATACATGTGGTATATGTTGGATGATCCGGTGGTAAAACATATGATATAGGGATTCTTCATTATAATAATTTCATCCATGGGAGTGGGAAGTAGAGTGGCCAAGGGGGAGGATCAGTTACTCATTATCTTAATTGGGTGAATTACCACCAGTGTGGTAGTCTGATAGATTTTCATAATCATTTTCCCCAAACACCGCTGGAGTTCCAATCCTATAGAACGATGTTTCATCTATAGTGGTATTTAAGGAACCCATGATATTTTTGTTGTGATTGAGGATCTAGATTGAACCAGGGAACTGGAAGAATATATTCTATCCCATATCAGTCTAGCAGCAAGAGTTCTAATGGATGTTGATGTAAAGGTAGTGGACAAGGTGCTTCTAGGAAATTGAACCCATATCACTAGGGTGGTGCACCTCTTGGGAGTCAGACTACATCCTAGGGAATAAGATAAGGAAAGTTTCATTTTGTTAAGCCTACACTTGTGGATAGAGAGGCTAGACGGTTGATAGTGAGATGCACTATTCTTATAACTTCTATATTAGCTACTGCCATATTTTTTACTAGTGCTTCACATTCATTTATTTCTTCACAAATTGTTAATGGGTTGAGCCTAGTGGAAGAGTTCATGAGGGGGTGGTGATGATAGATACTCCATTGACAGTATGATCTAGATACATATTATAATTTATTGGATATTCTCTTGAGGGTGGGTTTTATTATCCTCTATGGTATCTCAATATTCTCTAGAAGATAGGCTTTGACATCAATATTGTTATAGAATTGTTAGTGTCACCTCGATCCCAACATGATTGTTACTATAGAAGAGTGACTTTTACATCTCATAAGAGTGATAATTTTCTAAATTGAGGACAATAGGATATCAGGGTGGGCTATGAAGGGCTAGTTACTCAGTAACTATACCAGATCACCACCTAGTTTTCTATTCTATTTCTAGATGATGGATTTGTAATGCATGATGTCTTTCCAACCATAGTGGAAAAGATTCAAGATGTGTTTCCTTGATGAATTTTCATGGAATCAACCTATGAGATATTTGTAATTTTCCATTGACAACATGCATGGAGCTTAGCCTATTTCAATTCCACAATAAAAAATGGTACCAATAAAGATTCAAGAGATTAATTTAATGTTGGATGAGTTTTAGGATAAGGGATTTATCCATCTAATTATGTCACAATGGGGTTCTCCATTGTTTTTTGTAAATAAGGACGATAGGATTTTATGATTGATTGTCTATTACCAGAAGTTGAACTAGATGATATTGAAGAACTGATATCATATTCTGTGTATTGATGATCTATTTATCTAGTATAGGGGGTCTTCTGTCTTTTTGAATTTTTAATTTGAATCATGCTATCATCTGTTGAGTGTTCAAACATCTGATATACCTCACAATTCTTTCATAAGTAGGTGTGAATTTTATGAGAGTGTCATATTGTTGTTTGGGATAACGAACATACCACTAGTATTTATGGACTTGATGAATATAATATTCCATCTGTACCTCTATGAGATTATGGTAGTGTTTTTGGATGACATATTTTTGTACTCCAAGACTCATGATGACCATGCAAAACATTTTTACATCATCATGAGTATATTAATAAATAATCGGATGTATTTCAAGATATATATGTTTTATATTTGGATTGATTAGGGTCACTTCTTGGGTCACATCATCTCTAAGGAAGGTGTTCTAGTTGACCTATAGAAGGTTCGAGTAGTTTCTTCTTGGGGGCATCGCAAGAACATTTAAGATATTTTTAGATTTTGGGGTTATTGGGATATTATAAAAGGTTCATATATAATTTTTCCTGATTGGAATCACCGCTTTCATGGTTAAAAATGAAATTGATAATGTTTGAATGGTTGGAGTCATGTGATAATGCCTTCCCAGTGTTAAAGTAGTAATTAATATCATCACTAATCTAGATCCCACATGAGCCAGGTGATGAGTACATTATGTTTTGGGAGGCTTCTAGGATCAATCTCATAGCTGTGCTGATGAAAGGAGATCAATTTGTGGTGTATGGTATTAGAAATTAAGGCCACAGGAATGGAACTACCCTATTAGCGACCTTGAGTTAATTGAACTGGTTTATGATTTGATGTGTTTGTGAAATAATATACTGAGGGAATGTTTTATTGAGAATAAGGATCACAAGATCTTGAAGAATATATTTTAACAACATGGTTTGAATCTCTAGTAGTGTAGATGGGTTGAGTATATTAAATTGTCTGATTTTGAGATTTCATATATGTTAGGGAAGGGAAATAGTTTTACTAAATATTTAATCTAAAAATATAATACTTAGGATGTTCAGGAGTTTAGTGTTGAGTGGAAGATGATGGCTCTGCTAGATGTGATGCATTTAGTGGTTCAAGAGAGTCAGGAGAAGATGAATCTTGTATTAGTTTTAGTGGAGTCTACATTTTTTTAACGAGATTTGGGATAGTAAATATGAGGATCCAATGTTCAAGACCATGGGGGGAATTACTTGATGGTTTCGATTCACCTCCATATTTGAGAATATATGATGATGAGATAATCTATTTCATGAATCAGGTAGTTTTTCCTACTAGAATGTGGGAGGAGCTGATGATTGAGTTTCATAACTCGAATTTTGATGTAAAAACTGTTATTAAAAAAAGTTATGATAAAATACAATGAATGTTTTGGTGGATGGTAAAGACAAGGAATATAGCAAGGTTCTTGACAAGATGCTACACCTGTTAGCAGGTGAAGGATAAGAATTAATGATCATGTGGTTTACTAAATCTCTTACCCATTCCATAATTGAAGTAAGATGGTGTGACTATGGAATTTTTGGTGGGTTTTATGGGAAATACATATAATAATTACACTATATGGGTGATTATGGACTATCTAATGAAGTTAAAGCATTTCATTCCTATCCATAAGACTTTCTCAGTGGATTAATTAGTATATTTGTACATTTAGGAAATAGTACATTGGCACGGGGTGCTACATATTATTGTTTCAAACCCTAATTCACATTTTACGTTTTTATTCTAAAAGGGATTACAAAAGGCAGTTGGTACATATCTTTTTTTATTGAGTATAGATTTGTAACCATATATACAAGGGAAGATGGAGTTTATTATACATGTTCTTGAGGATATGTTGTGATCACGTGTCCCAGATTTTGATTGATATTAGAAGAAGAACCGAACAATTGTGTAGTTAACCTATAAAAATAGTTATCATTGTACAAAAAATGGAATCATCTGAAAATATTTATGTTAGGCCTTACATATCTCTTCTATGCTCGATGGAGGTAGGTGAGTTAGAATTGTTGGGACCAAGTTTCACGAAGGAGATGTCGGAGTAGGATCAGTTTATTCAGAAGTATAAGACTGTGGAACAGATTAGGCATAAGTCCTATGATCATAGATTTTAATGTCCCAAATTTTACACAGAAGGTGTTCATGTATTCTTTTTGGTTTACCAAGATTGGTTCATCGTAGGATACAGAGGCAGGGCATGTTGGCCCCCAGATTATTCAGATCATTTCAGGTTTTGGAGAAAATTAGACTAGTGGCCTACCAAATGGTTGTTCCATAGAGATATAGTGTGATGCATGAAGTTTTAAATGTGTCGCAACATCAGTTATATAACCTTGAACCTTCTCATGTTATCTATGTGGATTATTTTATGCCTGAGATAGATACTTCCATTAAATAGCATTTGATACATGTGTTGGATCACAGTGAGAATGTGTTGAGGGAAATAACCTATTGATATTTTGTGTATTTTATAAACATGTGCATGTGTGAGAGGACACATGGGAGGGAGATACAGATATACAAGACCAATGGCCTAATATTTTTCACTTAGATTCTTATAGATTCATGGATGTACATCTCAAGGGAGAGCTATTATAAAGTGGGGAGATTATAAGATCTCATCATTTTCAAAATATGTATCGGGCCTATTTTTAGGTAGTTTTGATTTTATTTACATGAGAATAAATTTATTGGGTTTTACCTTTAGATGATTTTTGGAGAAATTTACAAACTTTGGATACATATAGTATAGTTTTTAGTTGGTGCATGGTATTCCCAAAACCTACTCCATTTCCCAACAAACCATGTGAACTAAAATAGTGGGTATTTTCACAGATGGTGCACGGTTTATCAAACCATGCACCCTGTTTGAAGAAACTATGCACCCCAATCCCCCACCCAAACCCATATCCTAGGATTTGAATGGTTAAGGAACATTGTTATGGGAAACTATATGCCTCTTCCTAGAAAATTGTCTGTAGGATTGAAATTAAATTGAGAATTAATTTTAATATTATTTGAACCCCCATATAAAACCCAAATTGACCCCCACATGACCCCTAACATATTTTCATCATTTTGTAGGCCCCAAAACATATTCCAATCCATTATGATATTCATTTTTGGCAATATGAATCCTAGATTGAAGATCTTCACCTCTCCATGTAAGAGGATCTAATCCAGTGTTGCTTCCTTTCTATTTCAGTGTCGAATCTCATCTGTTGTAGGACTGGTCTTCCCTATATTTTAGATATATCTAGATCTAGGATTATTGGTCTTGATGTAGATTTGTGGTATCATTATTCAAATGATCGTGAATTTGGGTTTAATATTGAGATCTCATTCAACATCGTTATTTCGTTCAAATTAGGGATTTCTATTTGGTGATCGCTCTTAAACGAATTGAGGAATCCTGTCTATTATTCAAATACCATAGTCATGATTTAAAAAATGTGTATGTAATTTGATAATTAATTGTTTTAATTTCGAAATTGTATTTCTTAATTGAGATAATTAATTTAGTAAACTAATTAATTAAGGGATTATGAAATTAGAGACTATTAACTGCTGAAATAATTATTAGAATAGTGAATTATAAATTGAGAATAATTCTTTTCTGAATTAGTTATAAAAATATTTAAATTATGATATTTGAGGAATAATTTATTGTTGATTTAATTATTGGAATATAAAATAGGGAATTTGGACTAATTAATTGGTGATGTAATTATTGGTATATTGCTATTTTGGAAATTGGATTTATTAATTGTTGAATTAATTATAGGAATGATATGATTATAAAACTATGAGAATTAGATTAATTAATTTTTAAATTAATAAATGGAATTAATTTGATTAATTAATTTTTGAATTAGATAGTGGGGATATTTGTGATTTTGGATTTGATAGAAATTTGATTAATTAATTTTTTAATTAATTAGCTAATGATTGTGGTGGGGAAATGTGATAAAGTGATTAATTTTTTTATATCATGTTTGATATTATGTTATGATATATGTGACATTGTGATACATGTGATTGATTACTATATGAGTATGGGACATAGAATGATGCTCCAAATACCCATTTGTGATTTATTTTTATACTAGTATGGGACATGGACCAAATCTCCGAATACCCATAGAATATTAAAGTTCATGTATATAACGTCCCAAAAATTCATTAATGAATATTCCTCTTGCCCTATTTAAATTTCTTCTTATGGTTATGTAAATCATATCTACTTATTGGGTTTTATGTATTGTATTTTTTTATTATTGTTATGAATTGTGACTTTTAATAATATAGTCATTGAACAATGATCACAAGATTAGTATAAATATAGGGAATTATGAAATCGAATTTACTCAGAAAAATGAAGAGATTACCTCATCCAGTAGACTTTCCCCATGCGAATCTCAGTTGTTAGAGCTCAGAAAGAAGGTGGCATAATTGGTTTTAGCTCTTGACTAAGCCCAAGCCAAGCTTCAACACTTGAATCTTGAACGGAACCGCCTATGGGAGAAGTGTATGTTGATACAGATTACCACCCGAGAGATGTTATCTGAGCCACCCAAAGAGTATGTCACCATCGCACAACTTACCCTAAGGTATTATGGTAGTTTTTTAGAGTTTTTGTAATAATACCCTAGCATTATTATTATGTATATTATTATTTATATAAATACTAATATATTTTCATTTAATTATTGTTACTCTGTAAACAAGTTTTAATGCACAAATACTATTTTTTTAGTAAATGATCAACTAAAGAATATATTTTGATAAATTAATGGATTTTAGAATTAAATAATATTTCAATAAAATATTATTATTAGTAAATTACATTTTATTATGTATAATTTATCGTATAATTTTTATGAATACAATTCTATTTTTTATTATGGTTTGAAAGATATTTTTGTCGAAACTCATTAATTTTCTATAAATGTCAATTTTTATTTTAAAAGTTAATATTTTCATATTTATAAAATTATTTTAATAAAAATTAGATCATTTTTGGAATTATTATTTCAAAATTATCCAATTATGAATAATTCATAATTTTCTGAGATAGTTGAATTTTTGGGTAAAAATTTAAAACTGTTTAATTATATAATGTGTTTTATGACATCCTAAATACTCAATAGTGATGTAGTAAAATAATATAAACATTATTTTAGAACAATCATTGTTTTAGCATTAAAATAAGTTGATTTTTGTTTTGTTTGATTTATTTTACAAAGCTTTAGTGGACCCTCTAAAACTTTTAAAACATTTTATCTTTTTAAATTTATTTCCTTATGAGAGTGACTCACCACTATATAAGAAACCCTATTATTTTATGAAGTTATGACATTGGAAATATAAAATATTGTTTTTAAATCCCTTTTTCCAAAGACCATAGGCAAAAACCATGGTCTGGTTTGTGGTTTTGATTAGTTTAATGTGTGGTGTCCCAAACCTAAATAATAAAGAATTCCCTCTCATTTCTTATTTAATCCCACCCAATCTCCCACTTCCTCTTCACTCAATGATTTCGGAGTATGTAAAAACTCTTTCCTCCTCTATCTAGAACCATCCTGATATGCCCCAAGCTCCCAAGAAGTCTCTCTCAAGCCTCTCCCATGCCTTTGGGATTACACTTCCATGTAATGGATTCTCACTTTACATATTTATATCCAAGATTCCATATATTGTTATGCCCTTTTATTTTCAATTATAAATGTGGGGGTATGAATTTGTACCTTTCCCATACTTCCCTATTCATGTTTTAATAATGATACATCCCCTTTATCTCTTATTAATTCCTCCCATGTACACCAGTTACCATGCCGAAATTCCATAAGTAATTCCCCTCTCCTAGTATACATTCATGAAATTCTTTTGTATTATGTATCTAAATTCCATTACATTTTTTGGGACATGTATATATATGAACCACCATACTATCCATTTCATGTACATATTATGAGACAATCATTTCTCTCACGTGAACCATTTTTATGAATTCTTTTGTCACGTTGTTTTGCTGTTGAAATAGAACCACGTTTTTCCAAGCCAAGATCATTGTGTATTGAATACCATACCCATGTATCTATAAAGTGTATTAACCTTTATTCGCATATACATATTGAATGGTATATTCATGTATTTAATTTACATTCATTAATCCTAGAATAATTTATGATGTTGAGTGATTCCATGTTATATGATCCATGTGTCACACTTATGCATGAAATAAATTATTATGAAGGGTGTTCCCTAACAGCGCTTCAATGCATTGGTTAATTTATAGTATCATGATACATCATTTGCAATGGATTTGGACTCATTATAATTCAATTGAAATGAGTTTTTACTCATTCTTGAAGTTCAATTAGGTTTTACTCATCCTCCATGTGCAATGATCCTTGTCTCATGATAATTCCATGTTAAGTGTTGTTTCCACATCTCCATGTTATGATTATCATGTTTTATCATGCCTTTAGGTTCATGTTTCTCTGGTGATCCATTGATATTCCTATTTTTTAATATGTATTTTATTCACCATGTTATTCCATGTTTATTCCATTACTAGGATTTATAGGTCACGCTTTTTTATGTATGTCCTCTGGTTATCCCATGTAATGCTATGTACGTGGAAATGTTGTGGTCATGTAAAGGAAGTATTTAATAAATATGATGTGTTTCATGTTTTATGTCATTATGTAATGTTCTTATGACCCCCAAGACTCTAGACCTATCAATATTATATGTTGTATCATGTGAATATTTTATGTGATAAATCATGTCTAAGTGTTTAATAAAATCAGGGTTTTCATAGTTGGTATCAAATGATAGGTTTAGTTATTTTTTGGGATTAGGATTATCAAAACCTAGTGATACCTTAGTGGCTGGACTAAGTATAATAAAAATAATCCCTATGTTTTGGGGATAATTGAATATGTCGTATATCAAGAAAATACATCCATGTTGGTATATGAGCAGGTAGAGGAGGCTATGTCTCAAAGGTACCTTGGAGTGGAATGTCCGATAAAGAGTTTCAGGCTTGACATGGCGTATCCTGGTACACAACAATGGGTCGTGTTGCACTCTTGGATATGACACTCTCGGGGGATGTGATTTCGTAAATTAACGATCTTAGTATGAACCATTATTAATGGAATTAAAAAATTATTCTAAGAATACATGTTTGAAATTAGATGATGGATAACAGTGATTGAATCTTATAGATTCATATGTTAAGTAAATAAAAGTAATTTATATGTCATCAGTTTTTTCCTTGGAATAACCTTTATTTGTTACCCCTAATTGTTCTTTCATATAGGAATAATAAATCATTAGACATCATATATTTTAAAATCACAATTTTATCATGTCTAGAGGGTAACTCAATATTTGCTATGTTTCATCAGCAGGATAAAGGATAGTTTCGAGATGGAAGGGGAAGAACCTCAAACAGCACTCTTGTCCCTTCTTAAGGACATACTAGCTATAATTATTTCAATGTCAATCTCTAATATCATAGAAACATTTTCCAATGTCCATCTTTCTTGCAAGACACTCTATGACTTATTAAACACCTCCTCTATAACACTGAATCATCACAGATCATGGATCACCTATGATAAAATTTTATGCTCCCAACTCTACATCCTTTCATGAAGAGGGAGGTGGTATAATGGTATTTTCAAATATATCACCCTATCTAGAGAGTATGATGAACTATTTTATTTTCAAATAACTTTCGAAGAGGGAGACCAATGACCAAGCTATATATATAGTCTTGTGTTCTTGTATTTTTGGAAACATAGACAATATAATAGAAGAACCACATTTCAAAAATTTTAAAATCTAACTCTATTAGACTATTTTACAAAAACCTGGTACGTGGTGATGTTTTGAAACTATATGTTAGAAAAAAATTCAAATAGTGCATCATATTTTATATCAGTATGATCCATGTTGCACAGATAACAAATGACTAAGGAATTGGAATAATTTGAAATTGAATTATATTATTGTTGCACTAAGAGGACCCTTGCTCTCCATGATCGACAAGATAATGAGGGTTGGGTAATGATTAATGCCCGTGGTTAGGCAACCCGGAAGTCATGTTTAAATTCAATGATCTTTTTTTATGTAATCATGTTGTGAGGATACAATTTTTCTTAAGGGGGGAGATTGTAACAACCCAAAAATTCATTTATGCAAATTCCTCTTGGTCTATTTAAATACCTTCATATGGTTATGTAAAACATATGCACTTATTTGGTTTTATGTTTGTGTTTTTTTAATACTCTTAAGAATTTTGACTGTTTCTAATATATCCATTCAATAATGATCACATGATTAGTAACAATGTGGGGATTTACAAATCAAATTTTCTCAAACAAAATAAGTGATGGCCTCATCCAGTAAAATTTCCCCATTCGAATCCCATTTTTTAGTGCTCAAAAAGGCGGTACCGTCATTGGGATTTCCTATGGACCAAGCCCAAGAGATGATTCAACACATTAAGATTAAAAGAAACTTCATACAGTAGATGTGGAAGTTAATAGGGATTACCACCCAATGGATGTTATCCGAGCCATCCCAAGAGTCTATCATTGTCTCGCAACATGCCCTAAGGTCTTATGTGGGTGTTTAAGGGGGTTATGTGACATTACTCTATCATTATGATTATGTACATTATTTTTTGTATATAATAATGAATGTATTTACATTTTATTTTTGTTACTTTGTAAATAGTTTTTAAATCACAAATAGTATTTTTTTAGTTAATGATCAATTCAAGAATATATTTTAATAAATTAATGGACATTATAATTAAATAATATTATAATATAATATTATTATTAAACAACTTTTTATTAATTATAAATGATTGTATAATTTCTATGAACAGAATTGTATTTTTTATTATGGTATGAGATATATTTTTATCAAAACCCATGAATTTTCGATAAATGTCATTTTTTATATTAAAAGAGAAAATTAAAATATTTATAAAATTATTTGGATAAAATGAATTTTGTTTTTGGAATTAGGATGTTGAAATTATCCAACAGTGAATATTTCATTATTTTCGGAGATAGTTGACTTTTTGGATAATAATTAAATACTGTTTAAATATATAATTTGTTTTATGACATCCTAATGACTCAGTAGTGATGTAGCAAAATAATATAAACATTATTTTCTGCCAAAATAAATTTTACAATTAAAATATTGTTATTTTAGGTTTGTTTCATTTATTTTACAGAGCCTTAGTGGACCCTTCAGGACTTATAAAACATTTTAGCCTTTTAATTTGATTTCCTTGAGAGTGTGACTCCCCTCCATATAAGAAACCCTATTATTTTTAGAAGTCCCGCCATTGGACATATAAAATATTTTCTTCTATACCCATTTGGAATAAACCATGGGCAAAAACCATGGCATGGTTTTTGTTTTTGATTAGATTAATGTGTGGTGTCTCAGACCTAAATAATAATGAATTCCCTCTTCTTTTCTATATAAACCCACAAAATCTCCCACATCCTCTTCAATAAAATCCTTTGAAGTTCATTCAAACATAGCACTCCAATCAATATAATCCTCCCAAGGCGCCCCATGCTCCCAAAATATTCTCTCTCAAGCCCCTCCCAATCCCATGGGATCACACTTCCAAATATGGGATTCTCAGTTTCCTTATTTATGTCCAAGTTTCTATATATTGTTATGCCCTTTTATTTTCAATTATAAATTGGGGGTATGATTTTTCATCTTCCCCAAACATACCTAATCATGTTTGAAAAATAATATATCCCCTTTCTCTCTCATTAATACCTCCCATGTACTCACGTTACCATGCTGAAATTCTGTAAGAAATTCTTCTTTCTTCATTTATATTCAAGAAATTATTTTGTATTATGTATCTAAATTCCATTACATTTGTTGGGAAATGTATCTATATGAAACCCATTAATATAAATTTCATTTAAATATTATGAGACACCCAGTTCCCTCTCATCAACCATTTTTGTGAATTCTTATGTCACGTGGTTATGCTATAGAAAATGCACCGTGTTTTTTAAGCAATGATCATTATGTAGTGAATACCATACCCATGTCTCAATCAAAGGTATTCAATTTTGTGCACATATACATATTGAATGGTAATTTCATGTATTTATTTTACATTTCTTAATCATGGAATAACTTATGATGTTGATTGATTCCATGTTATATGATCCATTTGGAACACTTATACATGAAATGAAATGATTACGAAGGATGTGCCCTGATAGGGATCCAACGCATTGCTAAAGTATATTATCATGATACACCATGTGAAATTGGTGTTGAATCAGGATAATTCAAGTGAAATGAGGCTTTACTCGTGCTTCATGTGAAATGAGGGTTTACTCATGCACCATGTGCAATGAGCCTTGGCTCAGGCTAATTCCACGTTAAGTGTTGTTACCAAATCTCCATGTTATGATTATCATGCTTTGTCTTGCCTATATGTTCATTTTTCTATTGTGCTCCATTGATATTCCTATTATATAACATGTATTGTAGTCATCATTTTATTCCATGATTAATGCCTTAATGTGCTTTACAGCTCACCCTTTTTTATGCATGTCTTCAGGTTATCTCATGCAATGATAAGTACGAGGGAATGTAGTGGTCATGTAAAGGATTTTTTCAATAATGATGGTGTGTTTTATGTTTTAAGTCGTCATGTATTGTTTCTAATCCCCAAAGAAACTAGAAATAGAGAACTTCTATGTTTTATCTAGTGAATATTTTATGTAATAAATCATGTCTAAGTGTGTAATAAAAAGGAGGGTTTTCAAAATGAATGTGAATATTTTTATGGGAAACAGACTGATGCATCAAATACCCATGGGGACTAAGACATGGACTAACCCTCCAAAAACCCATGAAGTTCTAGACACAATGTTATAAGTCCATGATATTAACATTGTACTATAGTTTCAATTATTCATGGTAATGAATTTAATATAATTTATAATGAATGTCAATTTCTTAAAAATGAATTGAGAATTGGATATAGGGAATGGTTTAAACTCAATCATGGGCCAAATTAAGTACTGAGATTTACTTATCTTTAGGAACTCGGGGGTATATGTGGTTAAATAATGTGTAATTTAATAGCTGTAAAGTGTTTCCATTATTGGTATACTTTATTATTTATACATCTAAATACACTGTTTGACTGGATATTGTTTTACATGTCGTTGGTGGTGGATTAATAAGTTGTGCTCACACAATACCGAGGTTTCATAATTGGTAACTACAATAGATTTCAAGGTGTCATGACAGGTTATGAGTAAATTCTCTAGGTTATATGGATAAATTTGAATGGATAATAGATAAGAGAAATAGACATGGTTCAAGACCCTATAAGGAATTGTCATGTTATTTACATTTATTTCTTAATTTTAAAACATGACATGTACATTAACATGTTATATTCACTATTCATTTTTGGTGTTGTATTTCCTTATATGGTTAGCATGTGGTATTGGTATTACTCTTTTTATATTATCATTTTGTTTTCCATTCTGCTTTATTTTCCACAGGTTGATTACTTTGATAAACAGGGTATGGTCTCTACATGATTGATATTATTCCATAGCTTCTAGTTGGCAGCCTCTACCAGATAGAGAGGTGCACTTGAGGACTTCTGACCAACCAACTTGGGGCACCAGCGCATAGATCTTGGGCTGGGATGTTACAATATATCTCCCATATGCATGTAAATAAATAAATTTTTATCCTTTTAAAATATTTTTAACCAAATACTAGTAAATATTGTGTTTTTTATGAAAACACTTTTAAACATGGTCATTTATTAACAATATTGAGTATGATTGTGCGGTATAAAAGAGACTTTCTCTAGAATTCATAATTGAATTAGTGGTTGTCAGTAAATTCAGAATAAGTTTTTGAGATAAAAAATAATACTACTCTGTGAGAGTCAACAAGTAAGGTTTTTACTGAAGATATTTCAATTTAACTTTCTAAATATATTCATTTTCCCATATAAGGACCATTTTGATGTATAAATCTAAGATATATTATAGATAAGGAAACCATTGTAGTTATGATATAGAGATATTGAATTTTTGTTTCTAATGAAATTATATTGAGGAATGATATTATCCTATAAATTTGATCATAATCTTGTCATACAGTTGATGCCCCTACACATTCTATATCTTAACCACTTATTTCCTCTATAAATCAAAAATTGGCTTCGACCATTATAAGGATAGTTAGAATTGGTCAATATAAATCCTTTTCTATTATATCAGAATAAATACATCTCTTCAAAATAACTTTTTCTAGTGAGACCATTAGAATAGTAAAAATAAAATCAGTAAGATTTATTAGTCAAAATGGCATTTATTATGAAGGGTAATAACAAGAATAAAATGTAACTCATATTAAGGAAAATATAAAATAAGAATCAAAATTTTGAGAACTCTTTGTTGATAAAAATAAACATTTTGATGAATATCCTAGTTTCAATGTTCAGAATCACTTCTTTTATCATGTTCTCTCAAACCATAATATTTTAGAAATCCCAAAATCTAAATTAGATGTTGTCAATCAATTATATGGAGAGATATTTTTAAAACTAAAAACTGAACTATACTTATTAGGAATCATTTATTTGAATCACGAGCTAAAATAATGTATCTTTGAGAATAAGTTGTCTCTAAATATGTGTTTGGTGAGTTTAAGTTGTTTTTTCCTTCTCTATTTGATAATTTTCCAAAAGATTCTATTCTAGAATCTTGAGGATAGATTTTTTTTAATAGGTTTCTATAGAAAAAAAGTTGTAAAGAGTGTCTCTCACTATAGATATAATGACTTTGAAAAACTCTTCTATGAAATTTGAAATTATCTCTCAACATATGTAATAAGAACATCAGAGAGATTTAGTTGTTGAAATTATATGAATACTTATAATTTCAAAATGTACTATTTTTAATGTCGATAAGTCATATAAAGAAATCAATTCCTAGAAAAAACGAAAGGGTACCCACTTTAAATGATTTTTCAGTTCAATATTTGAAGGATATAATTTTCATAAAAACTACTTTATAAAATATCTAGATAATTGTATAATAATGTTTATGCACTAAAATAAAATTTATAAATTTTCAGTTGTTTATGATAAATAGCTTAAAATCATAATCTTTGGACGATGAAGCTGGAGATGGTTTATTTTTTGAACCATGATAAAATTAATTACCCTATTAAAGAATGAATATAACCCTTGATACTCTTATTTATAGTTCATTTATATATTCAGATAACTACTTTATAGTATTAAAGAATTTTATTCAAAAATTTTAACAAAAAAGGGAATCTATAGAACCATTTTGAAAATTTCTCTAAGAGATTGAGTAAAAGGTTCCTGACCTTATTATATTTATGAAATAATGATATGAAAAATTGACATGATATAGGTTTAGATTCCCTAAACTATCATATAGGAAGACCCTATCTTGGACCTAAAATAACATATCTTCACTCTAAAACCAGGCATAGATTTAAATAAATCTTCAATCCTTTTCAAATATGTTTTTGTGAGAATCCCATGTTTGATAAAAAAATTTCTCTACCTCTACCTCAATCATCTTTTCTGTTATCATTTGTACATGCTTACCACTTTGACATGGGATGAGCTCAAAAAACATCAATAAATATTATTCCACATCATTAAGGATCGTTTGAGATGGTATAGATGGACATAGAAGATATTTACATATATTGACTGATGTTTATAGAGAATGTGTTGATGCTACTATTCCTAAATCTTCATTACTAGTTGGACAACTTTGATATTTTATAATTCCACCTCTAAAACGTCATCCACTTCTACAAAACTAATTTTTTTTCTTAATTGGGTGGTTTGAAACAATGGAACTATTTATAAATTTTAATGGGTTTTTAATAATTTTAATTCATATTTACATACTATTTTATTATAAGATTCTAATTTCATTCTTATAAGTCATTTTTTTATATAAATTATCCTCTTAATTTTTTTATGATTGTTTTTTTAACATTATCATTATATTTTGTATATGTTTCTTTACTCGTGAATACTTTCATTCATTATTTAATTTATTATTTCTGAAATATTTTTATTATTGATCTATGTTTTAATTTAGAAATATATGTTTCCCTGATAATTTTATTATTTTATTTTCAATATACAATGAACAGTATTTTCAGAACATGTTCACGCTAAATTTTATTTATATTCATATTTTTTACATATATTATTTAGACATATTCATATGAAACATTAATTTTACTCATTAACATTATTTTGATTATTTTTTATATCAAAAAATGGTCATATGATAAAAATTAATAACAAATTAAAATCTTTTTAATCTTTACTTCTTCATATTTTTCTTTATCCATATATGGGAATTTTGATCATAAAAAAGTGGTATATTTTCATTAAGACTTTCCTTTCCAAAATATCTAGTTTTTTATGTATTTTAATGATTCAAAAAATACCTAATTTTATTCTAATTAATTTCTCTTAAGTGTTTCACATTTAATCCACTCATGATAAGTAGTTATTTCAACTGAATTTGTTCTTTGTGATTATAATGTCATCTATTCTGCAGAATTTTAGCTGGTTGAATTGTCTTATAGGTAATATGATTATCAAATGGATGAAGAATGTTATCTTATATTTTTTTCAACTATAGAAAGATCAATCAGAAAGAAATTATGATAATTAATTTATCTTATGAAACTTTAGTTTATAAAATATATATATTATGATATCCAAAGTATATTTTGGAAATCGATTATCAGATGTGAGTTTGAAATTGTCACATAAAGAATAGTTTATTGTACACAAATATTGAAATTTTTTATTCTAAGAATTCCAATATATGAAGTTCTTTATCTTAAAGATATACAAAAAAATATATCTTACAGGAATAGTGCTATCATATGCCTATCTCAAAATGTATAATATGTTGTGTGGATTATCATGATTACTTTTATAATGTTTCCAAAATCACTAGATAAGTAATTTCATCATTTTGATTTAATAATTAAACAATTTTTATAAATATTGAATAAAATTGAAATGGCATAAATTTTTTCATGAATAGAATGATATGATGAAAAAGAAGAATATTTCTACCATTTCCACCATAGAATCTTATTCTATTTTATTGAAAATAAGGACATGTGACATTTAGAAACTGAAATACCAGTATTTCAAAGGATTATTAATTTAAATATTGTGATCATCCAGTATTTGTATGTTTAAAATCAAACATGAGATATAAATAAGAAGGATATCCACTACAAAGAATAAAATAATATATATTTATATATATATGAATATACATATGAAAACTTTGATAATGAAAAGAAAGAACAAATTTAAATAAAATAAATCACAAACTAAACATGTATGTTTTGATTACAAGGATATATGTTACAAACAAAGAACCTATATAGCTGTGATTTGAATATCATCATCTTTTAGGGATTTTTCTTCTACTTCTATTAGCTACTACATGAAACAGTATGTTGTAACATTCCTTTAAATTTCATTCATCTCAATTTCAAATTCACTCTTTATAATTGAGTGTGTTTAGGATGTGAATTGGTCTTCTAAAGGTACATTTGGGGGAATGATATTAGACCTTTATAAAAAAATATTTTCTTTCATGAAGCTAGGGTCCCTATAAAAAAGTGATTTCATAGTGAAAATCACCAAAAACATATAGTAGATTGTAAGTGAAGTGGACTAGGGTTTTCATGTTTACTGAGCCACTATAAATATATTGTGTTTAATATTTTTCCTATTATATTTTCTAGTTCCACATCCTAATTTGGTTAAGAAAATATTAGATACTTTATACAATGAAGTGGGTGGTTTTAAGGTAAATAAAGTTTTAGGAATTCAATTCACCCCTTCTTGAGTTATCAGTTATCATTATATGGGACATAAAATAATATGTTGTATTTTATGTTTTTAATTGTAATGTGAGATTCATGTACATATAAAGTTTTACAATAATAATAAACTACTCTATCCTTTGGTATATGATCAGTTGTATCTAGAAAAAAATTAATAAACTAACCCCCAACTTCGGGCTATTCGATTTGGGGCATTTACAACAAGTATCCTCTTCCATGGATTGATAAATTGTTTGATCATCTAAATGGATTCCAATATTTATCAATGTTTTATCTTTGATCAGGATATTTTCAATTTATGGTGAAGAAGTTGGATATCCCCATAAATCATTTCATATACATTGCATGCAATATAAGTTCATAATGATTCCATTTGGACTCATAAATGCCCAATAAATCATCATGCACATATTGAATATATTCTTTATAGATTAATATGATTTTTTTGGTAGTGGGGTTAGATGATATTATTATCTAATACTAATATAAGGATGAAAATGAGGATGATTTAAATGTCATACTTAGACATTAGAAAAGGATAAATTATTATTGAATTATAGTAAATGTGATTTTTAGATGAAGAATGTAAACATCCAAGTGGATGTTATCACAAACAAAGGGATATTTCTGGGTCCTTAAAAAATAGAGGCACTTGAAGGATACACTACACTAACATTTTTGAAGGAATTCATAGTTTCATTAGATTATAAGGGTAAACCAATTTATTTGTTAGAATATTTTCAAGATTATCAAGCCCAATAACTAGTCTAACTACAAAGGGTGCCATGAATTTTTGTACAGTTGAATACGGAGAGAGATTTAAACTATTGGTGAAGTGGCCAATATTCGCACATGATCTCACATTACCCACCAGTGTGGTTGAAATTTTGATCTATAATGATGTGAACAAAATGTGTTGGGTTTTGTAATAATGAAAATTGACAATGTGATAGCCTGATCTTCTAGCCAATTAAATATCCATGAGTAGAACTACCAAATTCATGATCTTGATTTGCGTTCAATGATATTCATGTTGAATATTTGGATACATTATCTCAATAGTGATTAGTGTGAAATATATACTAACCATAATATCATAAATTATATATTCAAAAAATTTCTCAATAATCTCTAATGTATGTGATTTTAAATGATCAATGAATATGATTTTTTAATCCATTATCATCCTGTGAAAGAAAATAGTGAGTCAACTATGCTGAGTATAAAGGATCCTACAACTCAATGCATGATGGGGATTAAAATGGATCAATTATTCATGGGAATATAAAATTTTGAAATTAGATGAATAAAATGATATTTATCTTTCTTTTTTAAAATAAAAATCCACTATACATTATTGAGATCATCAAAGAGATCCAGAAAGATGATGATGTGGTACTGAAAAAGGAATCGAAAATTCCCAGCTTCAACATTTATAAATATTAATTTATAAGGTTTGAAACCTAATATAAGTCCCATAAAAACAAAAAATGTGGAGGGAAATTTTGGATGATGTGCATAGATCAACCATCTCTAATCATCCAGGATTAACATAGATCTATAAATATTTGGAGAATAACTTCTTGTTTGAAAACATGAAGAGTGGGATTGTTGAATTCGTATCTTTGTTTTGGTTATAAAAATTAGTCATGGATGAATTCTATATGTCAATTGGAATTATGAAACCATTTCCCATAATAGTATGGAAACGGTATAATAATACAATGGATTTCATCGTGGGACTCCCTAGGACATCTAATGTTAATAACACAATATGTATGGTAGTTGATCCGCTTACCAAGTCAGTGCATTTTATTAATATCAATGAAAATATTATTTTTGACCAAATAACTATGATATACTTATGGTAATTTTAAGACTACATGGAATGGCACTCTCCATTGTATTTTTTTTGTGATCTGAGCTTTACATGTTAATTTTAGAGAGTCCTTTAAGACTTTTTTGATACTAAGACGAGTTTTAGTACATCTTATCACACTCAAATGGATGGTCAGTAAAAGATAACCATTAATCCTCAAGATAATATGTTTAGATTTGGTTTAATGTATCTCCAAATAATTAGGGATAAATAAATTTCCCATATACTTCTCATATGAAAACAGTTTCTATTCTAGTGAAAATTTTCACTCAATTAAGCTCTATATGGGAAGAGGTTTCAAACACTGACATACTAGGATGAAATTAGAGATTTAAAATTTATGGTACTTAATATTATATATGAAAGAATAAATAATTTTCATAACATTCATCATTATATGAAATCCCTACCAAGTCGATAGAAATGAAATGAAGAAAATAATTAACAAGACCTATAGTTTTAGGTCATAGATAATGTGTTCCTTCAAATATCACCATGGACGAAATTCATGAGGTTTGGGAAGAAATAAATTTTTTTCTGAAGCAAAATTTTCCCCCTAGAGATACTTGATCACATTAGAGTAGTGGAATATCGACTAGCACTCCCTCTTAACCTGTCTCAAGTAGAAACAATTTCCCATGAATCCCGCTTGAGGAAATATATATATCAGGACCCTCACATGTACTGAATCAAGATGTAATACTATGGGAGAGTTATATTTTATATGAGGAGCTATCAGTGAAGTTAATATATTGTAAAAAAACGTAGTAGGTAACAATACAACTCTGATTATCTATGTGTTTTGGTATAACCACAATTTCGAGGATGTGACTTGGGGACCAGAACAAAAGATAAAAAAATATATACCCACATCATATTCAGTGAATGAAATGAAAATTTTGAATATAAATTTTAGGAATGTGGGTATAATGTAATGATGTGAAAATATATAAAATATATTCCCTTTTTGGGTGAGTAAAAAACTTATTACGAAATGATGTAATCAAACACATGCATTATTTTGGTTATTTCATAGTGTTATAAGTTATATCCTTCCACAATTAAAATTCTATTAAGTGTCATAACCGTTTATAGTTTCGTAAGTATATATTGATCATATTATTAGTATATGATACGTGTTAATATAATGTCAAATTAATGTAGACAATGTGATGTCCTCAACACGTAGGATCATACCATGTGGAGATAATTTATCAAATATTTTGAAGGAGATAAAGCCATTGGGATTTTCCCTAGACCAAGACCAAGTTAATATTCAACAACTAAAGAATAAGAAAAATCATATACAATATAATTTCGGTCTCATAAAGATCATGGATTGGACCATGTTTTTTGATCCAACCTGGTAAAATTTCATCGTCACCCACCAAACCATTATAGATTTCAATAGTGAAATAATTTGTTGTGTATATAGACCCTAATTGTATTAATTTATATATATACATATATATTTATTTAGAAAAATAATGATTAAATTTATCATTTCTTATTAGTATATATTTTTTAAATGTTTTTTATAAATAATATATTTTGATATGGTGAAACACAAATATTATTTTTGGGAAATATGTATTTTCAATTAAGTTACAATTTTTAATAAATTAAAATAAATTTTAATGTAAAAAATATTTTAAAAAAATATTTTTATTTAATTATACTTTTTTAATTATAAATGATAATATTATTTTCTTAAATCAAATGTAATTTTTATAAGGGTCATATAATTTTTATTTTTCAAAAACATATATTTTATAATAAACTATTATTTTTATTTAAAAAGTGTATATTCAAGAATTTAGAGAATATTTATGATAAAATATATATTATTTTTAAAAAACACATATATATCCAATGATGATTTCTTCCTAATTTTCTGAGAAAATATAATTTTTGTGGAAAAATAAATATGGTATGACATCTGTTATTAAAAAAACAATATTAAAACAACCTTTCCAGGTTGGCTTTATAATTTTAACAAATGTGGAAACAGAAATGATAAATTTAAATTTCCATCAATATAAAAATAAAACCACCATGGAAATTCACATTGAACATTCCACATCTAGTTTTCTAAAAAAACCCAATGTGGAAAATATATTTCAGTATCAATTTTTTTCAAAAATGACATTAAAATCCATATCATTCGGATTCCAAATAGGTTTATAAACAACTAATTGGGGGCTGGGCAAGCTGTGGTTTCCAAGCTATCCCACCACAAACCTTTCCCTGCGAGAGGCTAATGGTCACCCATGGTTTCTGCAGGCTATCTTTACTGAGATCCAACATGCTTCCTTTAGATATATTGGTTTTAATAATGATATTGATTGTCTCATCTTCACGGGGTCCATGTCGGGTGAGATCTCTATCAAGGACTTTGCTCTCATTACGAGAGTCGAGTCAAATGATGACCCATGGGGGAGGTTCTTTGGTGTAAGGAGATCCCATCCAAGTATAATTTCATATTGTGGCGTGTTCGAAAAAAATCTCTTCCAACTGATGATAACCTTCACCACATGGGAGTGAACCTGACCTCCAAGGGCTGGTGCTGTAGGAATTTAGGGTAGGAATCGATTGATCACATTTTTTACAGCGAGTGGGATAAAGGCATATGACATGCCTTCGGGTCCTTCTATGGCTAGGCTCATAGCGGTGGGGAGCCTGCAAAGTTATTCTCTTCATGGTTCTGCGGTACTAGAGTGAAAGGGCCTGAGTGAAAATCCAGAGTTATCATTCTCATCGCGGGCCGCTGGACGCTTTAGCAGGCCAGGAATAATGCTCGCCATAGAGGTTTTAAAGGCTCTAAAGTTAGAATTTCTCTCCGGATGATAAATACCATTCATGATCTTATCATGTTGTGCATGGATTGCTTCAAGGACCCATCTGTTCAACCATTCTAATCAAACAGGATTTCTAGAAACTAGAATAGCAGTACGGGTCAGGGTCGATGGGGTTGCTGGCATCCCCCAGTCTAGGGACTTAACAGGAATATAGATGGGTCTATCCTCGGGGGGGGGGGGGAGATGCGCAGGGGATGTGTCGTTCAAGACCATATGGGGTCGGTGCTGGCTAATTTCACGGCTTCCTATGGTAGTGGAGACGCATTAAAGGTGGAGTCTAATGCTTTGGCTACATGTTTGGAGATGTGCGCTCAAAGTCAGATTTCGTTGATGGCAGTGGAAACAAACTCCATGATCCTTTTTAATGAATTGGGGGGCAAAGGCCATGTTCCCTAGAGCATTGCTTATACCATCAGGAAATGTCAGAAACTCATTGGTTCTCATATGGAACTCACTCACACTTGGCAGGAGGGAAATATGTTGGCGGATTTCCTAGAATATATGGCATCTCCTCATCAAATTATGTATTTTCATAGTCTTGGTTCTTTTCCTAGTGAGGGGTTGAAGTTTTTTTTGAATGATGCTCTGGGCCTACATTACTTTACACCTCCGTAATGTTTTTTCTTATCTTGAGGCCTTTTTTCCTTTCCAAAATCAATAAAAATGTTAATTTTCAGTCAGTATAATAACAATAAATGTTTTAAGATTAAAATAAGAATATTTTGATATGAAAACTAAGAATATTCAAATAACAAACCTTATTAAAATTAGTAATCTCCCCCTCTATGATTATGTCATAACGAATCTTGAAACATAATATCCACATTTCAGCCTTATTTTTTTATAATGACACCATGGTTACGAATCATTAAATTGGAAATAAAAACCGAAAAAAATATATATGAGAAAACAAATATTATACGAAATAAAATATATTTACCATTAATTTCACATATTGTACTATTTTTGGATATTTTTATCAACAAGTGTCCATTTTAATCACATTCAATGTCATGTATTTGCATATATAAACTATCAAAAAATGTATAAATAATACGAATTGAATATAATGTGCATATAAAAATAATAAAACTATCATTTTTAAAAATTATCGAAGAGATTTATAAAACCACCAAATTAATAGAAAAACTAATATAATTTTAATTGATATAGAAAAAATACTCTTAACATCCAATGAACACAAAATATAAAAAAAATTGAATTAATGGTATTATAGTGAAAATTTATTCATAATTATAGTATTATTTTTACCCATAATACAATGGAAAAAACCAGCACCCAATCCCCATATTTTCAATTTTGTTACATATATATGCTACTCTTTCATTGTTATCCAGATGTTTCATTGAAGTTGAAATTTATTCTAGATCAATAAGACAATACAAAAATGGTATAATTTTTAATGAAAATAATGTGTTTATACATATGTACATAATTAATAAATTAATTCACCATAAATCATCATTGTTTAATGAAGGAAAAACCAAAACATAAATTTACTAACCTGGAAAAAACTTGTACCACAGGTATGTTGAGCTTATCAAATATAAAAATATCCATGATTTGATTGCTGAATAAAATAAGGTGATTATCTCTTAAGCATATATCTGGTGTCTTATGACAGGCAGAAATATTAACTAATAAATAAGAAATCATGGGTAATCTTTTTATGCCGTCAGAGATATCAAAGGTATCAAAAAAAAAATTTTCTTGATACTTTTGTATATTTTTTACTACTTCTTTTTTACTTTGGATAAATCTATATAAATTAAATATAATAAAACATTATAATTATTTTTTAATGAAATATAAATAATATTTAAAAACCAGTGCATACCTCATATATCAGATGATGAATAAGGCTAAATAGCCTAAGTGAAAAATGAACCAAACAACGTCTAACACTGAGAACCTCTTCTTTAGGTAGTGACAATAGAGAATTTTAATCAATAATATCATGTAATGATACTCGTATATGGCCCAAATTCATAGTCTACATATGTAATAAATACCCAAAAATTGGTAAGACTCTACGTTATAATACATACGTGGAGCTCTTGAGCATATTACACACATTATAATTTTTGGTCCAAATGAGGTGGTAGAGGATCTGAGTAGGAAAGCTACGTATAATGTGACTGTCTCATCATTTTCACAATAATATCCTACATATCGGATTTAATTTGATCACCCATGGACTATTTTTGGTCATTCATTTCATATTATAAAGAATCTACTATTGTGTCCCTTGATTTCTTACATTGATGACCAAGATGTTTATTATTTTTGAAACACTCCTAATATCTTATTATATGTTCTAGGCATTTGGTCTATCCTACTCCAGTAGCCATAATATCCATAAAACCATTAGGAATAAAATTCCCCTACATCACTTTCTCATGAAGGTCATCCAAAAATCAAAATACAAATGGAATATTTGTTTTATTAATTTTAAAAAACTATAATAGTAATGGAACATAAAATAATAATTCCTTAAAATTATGTCATCTATATACATAGATTTATATACAAGATACTTTTAATATTTCTCATTCTCACTCTATTCCATTTTTCATGGAATTATGGTGGAGATAGTTGAAGAACTAGTGCTCTTTCGAAATACAACTATATATAACTCTTAATGTATCATGTTTTTCAGAAATAATTTTCTCCTCTGGTAAATGTTATCCTTGTGATAAAGAGTGAAGGTATATATTTGCCAACTGGATCTCTCAGGTAGATATATTAGAGTAATGTTACATAAAAATAATCTAATATTTAATCAAGTAATATAAAATAAATTTTATAATATAGAATATTTATTATACCATAAAATCTTCATTATTTGATCTTGTTCCAAATTTAGTCATTTTCTATTAATTTAAAAACCTTTAGGCCTAGGATTCATTCTTTAAATTTACGAAAACACTAATACAATATCACCATTGAACCACTAATAAAAATAGTTATTTTTTTAAATGATTTGAGTTTTTAAAAACAGAGTTTCATCTATAATTTAATACATTAAATATTAAAATTATAAATTTTTAAGAATTTTTGGAATGTGTAAAATAAATAAATTGGTATATTTTACCAATAAACACATCCATACCATCTCTTTAATCATATTTGTTTTTATGAATTTCAATCATGATATTAAATTTTAATGCCACAACGGCTCTGTATGGTGATATAATTCATAAACTACATTACATTTGGTCCATTTGGGTTATTATTATTATCAGAATCAATATTTCCCATATCCTCTCAATGAGAATGTTAATGTTTCAGTAAATATGTATCCCCACATAAACCAACTGTAATAAATATTTTCATAGAAGAAGATGGGGAATTCTTCCTCATAAGACACACACCAGTTGTCCTACTGATAACTTTTTTATATTAAAAGTTCACTTTCTTTAAATAATATGAATATTGAATAATTAATAATATGAAAAAATAAATGTAACTGGATAAATCGTATTCTACCCTTGTTTCTATCATTTAAATATATTAATTTAATTACATTTTTTATACCAATATATTTTTATAAATGTGAATATTTATGAATAATGACTACAAAAATATGTATGTAAAAATATAGTGTCACACAATATGTTTTAAAAAAAATTATTAATATCATTATTTATAAACATAAAATAAACAAGATAAACTACTAAATATAAAAATTAATTATAAAATTATATAAATAATCACCTTTTATATATTTAAATATTATAGTTAAAAAAATAATTTTTATATATGTGAATTTAACTAAAACCTAATGATGTACAACAAGTTTGTCAATAAAAAAATATTCATTCATAACATTGTAATATAATATTTAACACAAAAATATTATAAATAATCAATATATGTATATATATAAATATTCATATTTAAAAAATATGTTTTATATATATTTATATTTAAAAAACAAATAAAATATAAATATTTATGAAAATAATTAGAAGAGTAGTTTAGTGATTACTTATATCGCTTCGTCATGATTATTTCATGCATCATGGAATATATTTTCATTATAGTCATTATCATCATCCATAAATCACATAATAGACAAAAATCCTCACATAAATCCGTAAAATCATTATCATCATAACCCAAATGATTTTTCCCTTGAAAAATGATGAATCGCTAATCATTTAATGGATTAATGACATAAAATATCTTATTTGTATGTGTCTCCATGATAAATGGTTCTTATTCACAACTAAATATTTTAAAATCATCGAATTTAAATCAATAATGATTATGTTTCACACCACTTATTAAATAAACCTAGTTTCACATAAACAATATTACTCCAAATTTAGTACAATCATTTTCCCATATATCCTTAAGAACCCCAAAATATGACACTCATAAAAAAATTGGGTTTTTATCTTTTTCACTTGTAAAATAAAATTATTTAGTGGCACCCATTACCCAACTATATTGGGGAATACACTTTAAAACCTTGATTTCAATTTCTAAATGTGAAACCATTATTATCCAAAAAACATTGAGTGATCAAATTATGTGATGGTCCCCATTCCAACCATTTCAATGTTTCTAATGTAGATAAATTTGAGTTTACTTTCTCTTTAAACTATGAAACAAATATATTTTTATACACAATGATCAACCACTTTTAATTTATTTTCATATAAGGAACAGTTAATCCTACAATATGTGATGATATAAAAGATCGAACCTCATTTGTGTTTTTTAAAATGTATTAATTTTCATGAATTACTTCATTGCATGGAATGAATTTCACATTTAAGAATTCAATTACTCTACCTTCACAATCAACTATCAAATGTAAAGAAATAGGAAGGCCAATATGGTCCAAATCATACAAATAATCAGCATATATCTTAATAATCACTTTGGAAACTTTTTTTGAAAACAAAGTGGCCTCTTGTCGTATAGTATTATACACACATCCTTTTGAAATTATCATATGTAATTAGAAAGGATACATACTATATAAATATAAAGGCCCACATATTCTTATATCAAAATACATATGAGTCAGCAGATGATCAAATACATTAAAAAATATAGTGGGAAATACATTTCTAGTTGGAAAAGTAAGAGTATTTCTTCATTCTCCAAGACATCTAGAAACATTTGGATCAACGGCTTTAATACACGTGGATTTGAAAAAAACAACAAAACCCAATGATAGTATTTCTAATAGGTGATGAAAATATACCACATAGTGTGACTGATATTATTTGTTGAATCAATACATTATACTCATGTGATTTAATACCTATAAATTTAAAATCCTTCAATGACACAAAATTCATCACATTTAGAGAATATCAACTACGTACATTAATTACATAATGAAACTGAAAAATATACATCCTCTCACACTTTTTTAATTTGTAACAATAAAGAGGTAAATATATTCTATTTTGTTACACAATAGAAGCTAAATCCAAATATATTCATGGAGATAACATGTACAATATAACATATAATCCATCTTTTTTCTTTCTATTTATGTATAAAAAAATTCCGATAAACCATCCAGATTTTTTTTCTCAACATATATAACGTCAATTTTATGTTTCTTCTATAAAAACATTAATAATTTAGTTTTAATAAGATAGAAAACTTATTCACAAAAAATTTATGGTTAGAATTTCATTTCATTCATAATATAAAATCAACAATTTTTTACCCTTTTATAGTATTCTACTTCTAAAAAATGGTTATTTGGAAGATTAAATTCTTGTAACTCATTAAATAATTTTTAAAATCTATAATATGGTTTATTAATTCAAAAAAATATTTATTTATTATGTACATTTCCTTTTTAGATTTATTTAATTAATAACATAAAGTATATTCATCAAAAATTGGACATTCTTTATATCCCTTTAAATTGTATCCAGATTTTTTTCATCTGTAATAATATCATTTATTGTGAAAATTATCATATCATGAAAAATAATATACTCTTTCTTGTTGTAATTAAAAACTGTAACACTTTTCACTCTTAAAAGTTTACAAACATCAATAAATGTTTAAAGATACACATTAATATCATTTCATGGCTATTTTGGTCCGGAAATCATAAATCTCTTCGTATCATATTATTTATTTATATGATCTATAATGAAAAATATTAAACTACCAACATAATAGGCCACTTAGTACATTTAATACTAAGGATCTAATATGAATTTGTTCTATCTTTTCATAGCTATTTTATGATATTTCTAGCTTCACTTCTAAAATCATTGAATATTTTATCAAATTTGAACAATTGTGGTGAATTAGTAGGGTGACAAATATTTCTATCCGAGATTTTTACATTTTTATGTCAAAAAAATAATTTTTCATCTTTAATTTGTGAATAGAAACCTCAAATGAAGAATAATTATATTTTTCCAAATTGTTTTACCAGGAGGTTTGATTTTAGTGCCTGAGAATAATTCAACATTGTATTTTTCATCTATTTTATATCGTGGTGTCCAATATTAAGGAAATTTTGAGAAACATTAATTTTCATTCCCACACAACTCAAAATCATTGGGAAAATAATGTATCTTTTCATAAACTATACCCCATAGGAATAATTTTTTCTTTTTTCATAACTGTAATCTAGATGCTTGTTTCCTTCTCAAAATACCTCTTTTAAAAGATCATGAAATATAGATAAATATTTTTACTCTATCCTTTTCTCTCTTTCAAGTTATCAAATCTCAAAATTGTTATTAAAAATATAATGTTTTTTCAAACTAAAAAGAGTTGTTTTTCAGAATACTTAAACAATAATTAAATGGATTATGTTTTATCAATGGTATCAATGGTTACATCATGAATTAATTCCCATATATGATCATTTATTTCATGCTGAAAATTTTAATCAACATTAGATATTGAATTTTAATTATTTCACCATGATATATAAAAGGTATATAATTATGGCTAAAAATATATAAAATGAGATTATCCTTGATTTCTATAGAATTTTCTCTCACAAATTCAAACACTTCATTCATCTATAGTAAATAAATTTTTTTTTAAATGATTTTATTCTGAAAATTACAATAAATCATCAACTCCTTTTTCATATTCATGAGTGGTTCTTTGCAGATTTATCCATTTATAATACATTAATTACATAACATCACAATATAAAAGGTGAATATATTAAAAAAATCAACAGTTTATATAAATAGATTAATTTTAAACATAGAATCATATATCAAATTTATCGATTGTTTATTACTATTTGATCATAAAAAAAATTAAAGTTATGTCATAAAATACCACCTAAAATTTTAAATACAAGTGATTAAAAATATATAATAAATTATAATTTAAATATGCATAACTTTTTAATAAATTATTTCTAAAAATAATAATATATTAATGAAGAACTCATTTATAAAAGAAAAATTATACAAAAAAAATTATATCAAAAATATTTTAATAAATGAAAAAATATGAATGAAAATATATTTCATTCACACACAAAAATATAATTACTATTTTTTAAAATATAAACAAATATGAATACAAATAATTCTAAAAAAACATATTATACAAAAAAAATTAGTTATTAAAATTTTATATCATTAAACAGATTTTAACAAAAAAAATTAAAATGATAATAAAATTCATAAAAACAAACGATTGGATGAATCAAATTTATAATTAATAGATAAATTATTTATCATAAAAAAATAAAAAATAACATACAAAATCTAGAGATTGATAATGAATTGTTTGTACTAAATTATGATAAACTCTATAAAATTAGATGGATATTGGGTGAACACTACATGATTGAATAAAAACATTTCAATAATACAATGAAAAAAATAACAAAAAAATTTGAACCATGATTGTCAGTCAACAAAAATATGGTTTTTAAAAACTGAATAATTTGTATGATCATGAAACATTGATGAAGTATGGAATATTAAATTGAAATGTTGTGAAAGAGATGGTTAAAATCAACTAAAATGAACGATTTAATATTTTCAAAGGCCGTCTAGTTTCATTAATGTCACTGTAGGTCGATATAAATAGGTCTTTGAAAGATGAAAATAAGAGTTTTGCAATCTAATAATATTTTTATAACACTTTTTACATCATTTATTAAAAAAATATTCTTTGGGTAACCATTATTTTTTTAAAACATAAAATTCATGTCAGAGTGTTGACATATAAATTTTATTTTCATTTTCTTCTAAACTAATGTCAAAACCTCAATGTTAAAGACACAATTTTTACTAGTCCCAGTGTTTTTAAATTTAATAAATAATTCTCCTCACTTTTTGTACACATACAAAGGAAAAATTTTATTTCACTTCTATAAATACCCTTGGAGCATGAAGTTATTCAACACTTCCCTCTCTATATCCCTCCCAATGTTCCACCATGCTCTTACGTAGCTTCTCTGAAGCCTTTAGAAGTTTTCCCACTATTAAAGGATCCTATCCATCTATTATTTCTTCAATAAACTTCTTTATATTATGCATTTTCTATCAAATGTTTCATGGTGGGATATTTTTTCACATATCCCCTTAATTTCCTTTTGATTTCCATGTGATTAGAGACCCATTTCACTCTCATTTAACCATTCAATGAATCATCATCGACACACGTTATGTTTTCAAAATTATCCTCTGATTTTCCTTAAGAAAACATTTTGTTGTGAATACCCATCCCCATTTACAATCTAAGGTATTAATTTAGATGTTAATTTACTTCATTTATTGTGGAATGACATCTATGTAACCCAAAATATTTAATATAGGGATTAAATGAGATAATGAAAATCCTTATGCGGAATGATATATTTGGTACACTTAAGCATATACATGTTATGAATGTGATCAGTATGGATGGAGTTTTAAATCCCTACACTTAATTAGGTAATGAGTTTGTCTCTAGATATACAATTTATGGTGAACATGAGGCTATCTTAAAAATACCATGTTATAATATCTTGGATAGTATCCTTGACTTAGTATTATGATGACATGTTTTATGTTGTTTCAAAATTCCTATGTTTCCTTCATATTAATATGATAAATCATACCCCATGATTAAATAATATGATTACCACCCATTTTATGTCTAATTTATATGCCTCTTTAATTGAATTTATTACTTCCATCATTTTATTCTTTTATTATTCCCTTATTGAGCTTTATAGCTCACCCCTTTCTTATGTACATCCCTGGTTATCTAGTGTAGTATTAGAAGATCCATGGAACATAGGATCATGTTATAGAGTTCTTAAAAAAATATTGTATTAAAGTTTTAATTTATCATGTTAGGAACATAATAACCCAAATACACTAACCCTCATTATATTCAGGGATTGTATTAAATGTATCTCTATATCATGAAAAATGAAATATAGTGGATTAAAATATGGGTTTCATTATTCACATGTGTCCAACCAATTGTAAAAAAAAATATTTGTTATAATTTAAATAAAATAACATATTCATACATAACATAACATTAACCATTCCTTTATTATATCTAAATGTTCATTTTTTAAAACTATTCATCATTAAAATGATTATTTTGTTAGAGACTGTACTATTTATGATACATATTTTGATTTAATGGTTCTAATCAATGAACCTTATTTATGGGTTAATAATATTTATTATACTAATCACTTCATAAGTATCCTATTCAAAAAATATATACACCTCTATTACCACTTATATAATATAGTGATAAAAATGAATTACCTCCCTTTATGGAGATGGCCTTCTATACATACACATTAGTGATGTTTCTAATTTTTTAATAAATGGATTAAAATAATGGTATATAAAAATTATCATTTTTAGAATCATAATTATATTATTAATATCATATTTATTAATTATATATCCTTTTGAACCACCTTGTATTGTGTAATGGAAAAATTAATCACACTACATCATGGTGTGGTATTTCACATGAATATACAATAATAGAAAAAATAAAATTTTGGTGGGGGTTTTAATGTCAGTTTTATTGAAAATGACATTAAAAACATTTCTAATTTTTTTTTACAACACAAATGAATAATGGTTTTCTAAATTGTTAATATAAAAAACTAAGGTTACAATCCAAATCCATGATTTCAATGAGGTTCTATTGTGATATTTTTAGATAATTCCATCAATTTTTAAAATCCCACATAAAAGTTTTTATGCATTTAAAAAAAATTGTGTAACATATATAAATTTTTAGTGAGCCTTTGTCTTCATTTAGATCTAATAATCATTTATTGGCATCCGAATTTATTAAGTTATTAATTCAATGATTTCAACATGTAATTTATCATTATAATCCCATAAATTAATTTCCCTGTGGATTACATATCCATCATTATTAATTTAAGTGGAATCATTTTTTTTCAATTTATTTCTTTCATTTTCCTTTTGAAATTTTCTAGTTTATTATTTGTTCATTTACTTCATGTGGGGTAATGTTATTTCAATGATTTACAATAGATATTAAACCCTTTCAACATTGGATATTAGGATAATTGATGCTGAAAGTATCTTTTGAAATAGCATATAATGATACCAAACATCGAAAGATATTAATATTGAACTAATAATGATAGTTGATTTAAAAAGAGACGTTAGAAATAAAACATAAAACATACAACATCAAAATCATTTATTTTATAAAAACACTAATGATAAAACTAACAAACCAACATTATACTGTATTTTTATAATATTATCATGGGAAAAAGTATAATTATTCAACGAATGAGAAGAAGATATAAAGAGGATACAGTATTTCAAAAAATACATATCATTATAGTAAGGATATAATTACATCACATTAATATGTTTATCGATCATTTTTTTATGTTTAAGAAAATGGAAACCGTAAAAGGATCGATAATAGAATATACATATTCTTCTAGTAATATTGTTGGAGAATCACCATATAGATTCTTGGATGGGTATTTTGAGAAGATCAGAACCTCATGGTCTATGATAAGGATATTGGTATAGTATTTTTGTAGATATTTTTTTAGTTAATGAGATCAATTAGTGTAGAGATGAAATCGAAGGAGGATCCCTTTTATATTTAATAGGAGTGGCACTTTGGTAAATGCATAAAACATTAAAATATATTTAAGTTTCAGTAATGTGAATGTTTAACAAAATTTACAAAAATTCAAAGATAATATATGTTTGGGTCTATATCCACTACAACATAAATATTTATTGATGTTTTATGTCATTTTAACCATTATCCATTTAGTTTAACAACTCATTCAACCTTTTAATATTTATTATATTAATGAATTTTTAACTTAGTTACTATTCCAAATGAACACAAATGAAATTCCCCAAACTATTAGATTTACTAATATTGTCTCTAAATATATAAACCATTTTATTTTATTAAATTTTATAAGTGGTATAAATTTGTTTTAAAATAATTGTGTAAATCACAAGGATGTCTATTTTTATGAATAAAACCATTAAATGAATGAAAAATTATTATATTAACTATATTATCTTCAAATTTCACATAAATAATTAAAAATAGTGAATAATTTAATTAATTTTGATAAAATAATGTTCCATAAATAAAATTAGTTTTTTCTGAATAATATCTTCTACCATGAAATGCTTTCATTTTCATTTCAATGCAATTGACAGACATTGAATTAATATTTTGGATCTGTAATAAATATTTTCTCAAAATATATTTGGAACTATTAATTCTCAAAAATTAAATGTCTAGGGGATAAGTATAACATTTTATAATACTATTATTTTTTGAATAGTTTATCAATTTTTTTAAACTCTATTTTGTATGTGTATCAAGCTATTAATGAAATTAACCTTATTTAAAGTGAAATGTATCATAAAATCTCACGGTGTTACATTCTTCCCACCATATAATAATTTCTTCATTGAAATTAATTCACTCAAATATAAATAATTCAGGATAATTATGCCTCATCATATCATCTAGTTCCCACATTTATTATCCAAATATATGGTTTAAAAAAAACATAGACCATGTGTTGAGTATTATTACACATCACTGTATATATTTATTTTAAAATTTCCATATACTATTCATATTAAAGATATCATGATCTGATGATGTTCCCTCTGAGTTAATTTCAATTGAAGCATCATGTATGTACTAACAGAGGAGATATATATGGAACAAATCAAGAATTTGGGATAGAATTGATGGAATATTTATTTGATAAGAAAACATCCTGATACAATAATGAATTTAGAAGTGATAAGTATATAAATTTATCTACTATCAATTATTTCTAAATCCCATAATCTTATTCTTGGTAGATATTTATAGAATACCTTGTCACCCACTTCAAACTCTAGATCATGTTGAAAATTTCTAGAATAACTTTTCTACTAACATTATTATACTAAGATGTGTTTTAAACTGATTCTAACCTTCTATTCAATTTTCTAAACAATATTATATTCCAATATTCTATTTCCTCTAATTTCATCTCATCACATTAGAGTTATTCACATATTTTACTATAGGGTTTTATAGGCATCCATCTGAATGATCGAGAGAAAGATATTTTTAAATGAAAACTCAACTAGAGAAAGGTGATGATCCCAACAACCTTTAAATCCATCAAAAAAGAACCAAACATATCTTCTAATGTTTTAATGGTCCTCTTAGACTGACCATTTATTTGAGGATGGTATGTTGTGCTAAAGGTAAAAATCATATATAATTATTGTTGAATAATTATCTATATAATCTATGTAAACCGAGAATCTAAATCGTATACAGTATTATAAAGAACTCCATGAAACCATACCACATCAAAATGTACATCCTAAAAAATTTATCAACATATATATATATTATTTTATTGTAATAAAATGTGATGACATCATAACTTGATCAACTTCATCCCAAATAAAATTATAGTCTTTAAATGTTTTGGGGAGTCGAATAATGAAATATTTATTGATGTTATGAATTTCTATTCTGATATGGGTAATGTTTATTACATTTCATTACACTTGAATCACTTATCTTTAACTGGATAACATACCAGACATCACGATACATACTCAACAATATCCTATTTATTTTTTTCGCATAAAAAATACTCTTTTAAGTCTCTAAATATCCTATTACTATTATGATGAATCATGAATGATTAATTTTGATCTTCATCCAATTGATCCTCTTTCAAATAAATTAATGATAAGAGAGAAACTAATTTCGGAAACCATTTCATTCCATCAAAACCATTGTTAATCTTAGAAACATTCATTTCCATCTTATGTAGTTCCATAATTTCCTGAAACAATAAGCCACCATCCATAAACATTACATAATATAGGGTAATGTTAATAATTCACATTCAGTAACTTTTTATGTTTAGTGTTTTGGATTATTTGGCCATAACTATTATGTTACATCTCAAATATTCCCAGGTTGAAACTTATAATCTAACCAATTTAATTCACAACAATAATACTCATTTAATAAAACTAGAATTCTTTTCTTGATAAAAATCTTCTTGAATTATACCTTTCTATTACCCTTCCTTATACCCTGTGAAAAACATTTCAAAGACATGGAATTATCATAAAATTCCCAGTATGTGATATAAAATAAGGAAATATAACATTAGTCCATCAATACACAAAATCAATGAAACCATACCTTTCAACCATAAACCATATGTTCTTTAAAATACATCATGAATTCATATGATTGATGAATAACATATAGAAATCATAAATCATAAAGGTGACTTGTGGAATCTATAACATACTTACATTGTAGTTTTCACAGCTATATAGGGAGTTCTGATTGGAATACCAATCACATTATATTCCATAAATCTCTTAGAAGATAGATTAATGTGTACCTCTTAGACGTCACCCAATGCATTGAAGATCTATATCCGGATAACCCTCCCCCGTTTTACCACGAAACCACCCATAAACATAAACAATTCACAATAACCATAACATATTCAAAACACATAAAACAAGCATAAATGAAAGATAACATTTCCACATTGCAATCACAATATATTATTTCAAGATATTGACATAATCAATGCTATTTCAAAACCATTTTAAATACCAAAATACATAAAAAGGGTATATGGTATTTATTTTCTTTTTAAAAACATAAAATCATATTACGTAATCCAAATATAATATAATTCTTCCGGTTATGGAAATTTTGTTCTCACCGCAGACGTTAATAAAACATTTCCTTTTTCATTTAATAAAATAAATCATAAAACAAAATATTTCTTTTGAAACCCACAGAATTAAATCTGAAGAAAAATGTTATTATTATAAATTCTATAAAATAATTTTATGTTCAGATTAAAATATTCCTCAATGAAAGAATATTGAGATAATTTCACTTACAAATATTCTGCATCCTAACAGATTCACATAATAATTCAAAAAATGAGTTATTGAAAGAAAAAAGGGTATCTCATCACATGGACATAAAATGTATAAAAATAATAATATATAATAACATATCCCAACATTAAAAAATGTTCATTAATATACGTGACATAAAAGTAGTGTTTGACTAAAACAGGAGGGTGAAAGTTTCCCTTACCTAGAGTATACCTTGTCTTGTTCGTTATTTATATTACTCATAACACATCTAACTCTCTTTTATTTGGGCCCAATTTCTTAATTGAATTTACTTTGGCCTATGTTAAGGCTTCTAGGAAAAAGAGAGAGATGTTGGGAGCTTATTTTGTCTGAAGTTGTATGGGGCAATGGTCTTCAGAGTTGTGTTTAAATGGTAGCAGTGATGCCCTTTTATAAGTTGGAGGATGGAAAATTTAAGAATGTTTTGAAATATTAGTTTATTATAAATTGGATCTCTATTTCAAAAGGTTTATATGTAATTTATTTCAAAGATAATATGTTTTTGGGTTAAAACGTCTCAACTAATATGTTTTAGACAACACTAGGTCACAAATTTGTCCTTATCATTTATCATTAACTCAATGTTAACTAATTCATCTTTTACTATATCTTCTTGTATATTCATACTATATGGTTAAAATTTTTATATAAAATTCTGATAAAACCTGAATTGGTTAATTAAGTATATTTTAAACATTATCTATGTTATTTGGTAGAATGTTAGATTTTTAGGACTATTGAATCAATTAATAAAATAGTATTTGTTTAAAAACTCATTTATGTCAATTTTTCAACAATTAATATCATGAGTTTTTAAAAATATATAAATACATTATTATTTATGTAATGGTCCGGACCTCTCCGGCCCATTCCTTTGTCAAAAATAAGGTCACGAAGTGTTCTTGAGGGTAAAATGGACATTTCCCTCACTTTTTCGAATTTTGAAACTACACGTCGGGTAGTGTGAGTACACATCGTGTACCCCCTCGCCGGGTATACCCCATGTTGAAGGTCGTGTCCTTGCATGTGAAATAAATGGGTACACTCTGTGTGTCCAATACGACACTCCGTGTAGTCCCTCCCCGCGTATGTGTTACCCCCAAGCCGTGTGTTGACCAGTCAACGGTCGTGTGCCATGTTGGATCTATGTCCATTCCGTGTGAAATAAATGGGTGCACGCCGTGTGTCCAATACGACACGTCGTGTAGTCCCTCTACACTTATGTGTTACCCACAAGCTGTGTGTTGACCAGTCAATGGTCGCGTTCCGCGTTGAAGGCCGTGTTGGAAGCCGCGTGGTGACAGTGTGAAGTGGCTGAGTACACGTTGTGTACTATAAAGTACACACCCTGTACTTTGGTTTTTCTCACCTATTAAAGGAGGGGTCCCCTCCTCCTTTTCGACTCACCCATCTCCTCCCAATTCCTATGAGCAGAGCTCTCCCAAGAGACTCGAAGGCTCCTTTTCTTCTATAACATCTTCATCTAAGCTCCGATTTATGACCCGTCAGCGGCCATAGGATCGTAACGACGAGGCGTAACTTCTGATCTTGGATACGTTGTCTTTCCTTAGACCTTTCCTTTCCAACATCCACCCGTGGAGGTTTTTCCAGGACTCGACAGAAGTGAGAGACGCTGACGGACGTCTTCTAAAGTTGATCCGGTGGAGCGTTGTGATCAGAACCTATTGAGGTTGGGATCTTACCTTCGTCTCTCTATATTGTGCATCATATGGGGTGGGTATCCTTTTTTTCATGAGAAACAGTTGAACCAACAAATGAAGATAATAACTAGTCTATGAATGGGGATGGGGAAGTTGTTATGTTTATCTTTATATCCTATGAAATTATGTTGTGAATTTAATCAGCTTCTGCCTACTGAAAATCATGGTCGTTGGGGTCCCTTGCTTGCACAATTAAATGTTTCCCTATCTTTCTAGACCGTTTTGTGGATGGAAACTTCGTTGAATGTGGAAATTTGTTTAATCACGTAATGTTGGCTGATTTAAAATCTGGAACCCTTGTGTGATCACCCTGGTTGAACAAAATGGAATAATGAACATGTGGGTGTTAGCTTGGATATGTGGCATGTGATGGGGGTGTTTGTGGGTTTTTTGGATCGGGTGAGCAGTAGGGGTTGCGTTTGACTTGGTTGAGGGTTGGTGTGAATGCGATGTTGGTGATGGGCAGTGGGGCTATGATAAAATTTTATTAAAGGGATAATGATTTTCGGGTTTCGGTGTGATTGTGGTTTTGGTGGTTGGCAGTGTGGCTATAGGGATAGACTTGAACGTGAGCAAACTATGGGTTGTGAATAATAAATAAAAAGTGGAGGATTTAATGAATGGTGGGTCTTGGTAATGGAATGGTTTTAATAATCAATGGTTTGGTTGGTTAATAAGAAGGGTTTTGTTGTGCTGCTTGTGCCTTCATAACTTGATTTGTGGATGGTAGGGATATGTTTCACGAACGATTGATATGGTTGGTTGCGGTTGGTTTCCCAGTAGATAAGGAACTAAATAAAATAATTCTGCTAAAATGTGAAAACCTAAATGGGGTTGGGGTTATTTGTTATATGATTTCTTCGTAGTAGCAGTGCCAAGACACGTGCTCTGTTCTCTGTTTAGAAGACATAGGTTGGGCTGAGTGTTTGGTATATATATGTATCAGTATCTTTTGAGTTCTATCGCACCCCACCCATGTTGAGTACATAGTGTCGAACACTCCCATTTCATGGGAGATGGTGTTTTTTCCATAGTCACTAGCTCCTTCCTGCTCCTTCTTCCCTAGGCTCTGATGGCTTGAGGCGACCTTACACCCAAGACTCTTCGGGTGGGTTTCAATTGGGGTGGTTTTAGCCCAAGACCCTTTGGGCAGGTTTTACTTTTTTTTTCAAGAACCTTCGGGATGAGGCCCAATAGTGTGCGAGCGGGATACATAGTTGTGAGGCCCAGGTGTGTGCAGGCGGGATGCGTGGTTTTTGAGGCCCAGGTGTGTGCGGGCGGGATGCGTGGTTTGTGAGGCTCAGGTGTGTGCGGGCGGGGAGAGTGTGGCAGCGTCAGGATGTTCGCCATTAGGAAGATCATCTAACTAAAGGGAAATGGTGTGGGGTACCCAATACTCTTGTTCTTATATACGACTACTACCTGTTTTTGTTGTGTTTTTGGTGTGTAGAGACCCGAAGCATGACGTACATTGACATTACATTAAATTTTCGAAATACTTAGTACATAACAAACACACACACACAAGGATCGTAATAGTTTAGTGTCTTCGGAAACTCGGAATATAATCTTCTAATCCTGGTAAATGATCTTCAACATCTCTCATAAAGATCTTCTTTTTTTTATACCTAAACCTTTATTTATACCCTGGGGAAAAGTAAACATAAAAGGGTGAGCTCAAATGCTCAGTAAGGGTAAACAAAATAAAAATCAATCACATCATATTCATAAGAACATAACTTTTGGAAATCTTATCCTGCAAAAGAGATCATAATTTCATAACATGGGATAAATCATAGTAGTGAAATATAATCAAAATAATAATAACTTAAAACATGAAACTTTGTGGAATACACTCATAATCATAGAGAATCTTTTATTGTTAGTCAAGACTCATTGCCAAGACTATCTTAGTGGACAAAGTCCCTTTCTGAACCGAGTCACCCTCATTTCAGTCCTGTTTCACTGAACCGGTATAACCTACCGTTCCAGCCATGTCTATCTCATGAGATATAAAATCTTTACCCAATGCATTGGAGGGAGATATAGGTCCCACCCATCTCATAATTATACCATTCTTATGTGTGCCACAAAATCATAAACCATACATCATAGCATAACCCATGTAATAAAAATGGGATTTTTAAACAACATGACATCATAAAACAATTCATATAGGACAAAGGAATTCAAAAAAAATATTTCCATCACAACATAATCAAATCCATGTAATAATAGGGATAGAAACAGAACCCTATATTATCTTATATGGAAAATAAATTTGATAAAACACTTGAACTCCATTCTTGAGGAAAATATCATTTCAACTTCAAAAACATTTTTCCTTTCTTATCATGTCATAAAATTTTATACTAAAAGAATTTGATTAAAATTAAACTTGAAATATTGTGAAGGAAGCTTTTTGGAAATAATATTTTAAAAAATCCATTCATGCCGTATAAGTTAAAAAAACATTCTTCGTACTTTTGTCGGAAAAGTCAAAAAGTACCTCGTACGAAAAACGACAAAAGATTCCTTTCATATTCTTTACTAAAAACTCACCGAAGGGTAAAATTGGATTTAAAATATTGAAAGTGGATGGAAACAATATTACATATTGAGGGAACATGGATGTGGATGATAAAATACACCCCAGTAAATACCAAAGTATAAACAATCTCGGATAAAAATGAGATTGTGATATTTCCCTTACCTTAGGTCTGACTTGCTTTGTAAGTGTCCGAACCTCCTATATAATGATTTAAATAATGTTATTGACTTATTACAGAATCATATTCATTGTTATGATATCATATATGGTTCTCTTATGACTTTATATTACCCGTTCTTTTGTAAATTCGTGTTAAAGTAGCGTTTTGGGTAAAATCGTCTCATTTGTCGTTCGTGTTTTTAACTTGTAATTATTAATATGATTACTTGGATCATGATTACTTATATCCATAATGTAAAACATGATTTATATATAATATATATTCAGAATATACATATATATAATATATTGATAAATGGAAAGAAATACACCGTTCATGGAGACGGTAGTCCGTACGTACGCATGAACGTTATTTTCGTTTCCTTATTGAATTGAATGGAATTAAGTAGATGACATACATATAAATATACATAAATCCAGTATCATTATTATGTCATATATTTCATTAGTACTTATTATATATACTTTATAATTATTCATTAATGGTTAGTCATTGAGAATGAATCTCATCGCGTCGTGGAGACGGTAGTCCTTACGTACGCATGAGCGATGATATCGTTCCCATGGTCGTGGAATTGTGTTGAAGTGTATGTATACTATTTCAGTATCAATATAAATTTATAATAATCATATATAGTTACTCATTACACCATTATAACCATCCAATTAAGGTGGTGGCGGAAAATAGATTACACCACGGCGTGGAGACGGTATTCCGTACGTACGCACGCGCGGTGATTTTCTTTTTCCGTAGGATGGATAGAAGGTTAATTAGAGTTGTTCCATATTTATAATAACATATCAGTATATAAGAAATACTTAAGTTATTAATTTATCATGAAACAACTAAAGAAGAAGAAGTTGAAGAAGAAAGAAATTGAAAAAGATCGGTAATGGATATTACCTCTTTTTGACGCGCCTTTTCTTAACCTCCACTTAAAAAACTGAGGGTGGTCTTTGAAGAAGACCAGGACCTCTAGGATGATACTAGGAAAGTGGAGAAGAGAATTTGGTAGGGTTTGGCCGAGCATGAAGGCTCAAAGATGTGTGACGAAGAGAGGGAGGAGGTGCCCTTTATAAGGGAGGAGAGGGGCACCTTTGGAATAACTAAAAATATTATTTTATTATAATGTCATGTTCGGTTTTAAATAGCTCCAAATTGATTTATTTCGAGGCTAAGGTGGGGATGGCTCTAAATCCTCTCATCCAATAGGATTTATACAAGTTTAGGTTATTATTCTAACCTTATCAATTAGATTTAACTCTAAGTTAAATAATTTAACTTTTACCGTGTCTTTTTGTTTTCTTACACTATATGGTTAATAAGCTTACCATAACAAGCCAAACGAACCCCAAGTTGTTTATTATTAATATATATATCCTTATCTATGTCATTTTTTCTAACATTAGATTTTTAGGAATTAAATAACAATTTATAATATAATATTTCATTTAAAAGCTAATTTATTTCAATTTTGACACTATTTGGTACATGATTTTTATGAAATTAATAACAGAATGATAAGTTCGAAACAAGTTACATAAATCAACAATAACATGTCATATTAACCTAGAAAATTAGTTTAAGTCATAAAAAGTCTCAAATTACATTTATTTGGGCATTTATAACATCAATTATGTTAATTTTTCTTAAAAAGGTAATTACTGCATCATTGTTGTGTCATAAATAAATTAAATTATTTAAAGTCTAAAAATTACAAATAAAATAAAATTATGTAGGAAATATATTTAGATTTCTAATGAATATTTATAGTCTAATTTATCTTATGTATATCCCCATAATAAAAATGTTTTAGTAAATAAACTTTGATTTTAACTCTTTTAACTCTTCTTTGAATTAAATAATAATAAATGTCCTAATCTAATCCAAGTGGGCCTAAATGATAATATTTTACACTTAAGGTTGTTTTTGGTCGAGATAAACTTGTCCAATAGAATTTGGACATGTGTTGGGGTAATATTAATATCATTCTTACCCTTAATTACCCTATTTACTTTTAACCGTGGTAAATAAAAGTAAAAAGTTACTATTCACCAAAAATTATTTTCATCTCATTGAACCACATTTTACTTACTGACATCAACCGTGTCTCTCGTATTTTTGAAATTTCATTCCCAGAAGTGGTAAAATTAAGTTTTATGAAAAATTCAGTTTTTTTAACTACCACTTAGTAGTTTCACTATTCATCAAAAATTAATGTTTTTCAGAACAATGCCAAAATTTCATCCTAAGCTATATTTCATATTCCGAATTAAAAAATGATTTCTATTTTACAAAATTCCCAACATATAAGTTTCATTAATTAATTTTATAATTAATTTCCGTTGTCACAACAAATACCATGTTTTTAAGAGATAATAACTATCAAAAGATTAACACTTGTTTATGTCTGGTGTAAATGTGAAATTACATCCAATGACCAACATTGTGTTGAATTGTAAAAATATATTCTAAATATACTTTAAAACCACTCAAATTAATAATTTATCACTATTAATTATTTTGATTGAAAAAGTTGTTTTTAATTAAAATTTTGTAATTTTCACTATTCATCAAAATATGAAAGTTATCCGAAAATCACCGAAATTTCACCTTAGGCTAAATTTGATACTCCGAATCCAAAAAAGAAGTCCATTTTGAGAGATAAAATTTCTAAAATTTTAAAAGGTGGTTATTACTATTCATAACGGCTAGTTTTAATAATATTTTAATAGCATATCATTGTTTAGTGAAACTCGGTATTGCGTACTACACACGCTATCGAGGAAGGTCGTGATTGCGTGTAATAAAAGGACAGTCAAGGATGTGTGTTGTGCAAGCTCATTTTTGTGTAGCGTACAACACAAGACATTAATAAAATTAAAAAGAATTTTTTTCATAAAATCTCGGGTTGTTACATTCTACCCCCCTTAAAATGAATTTCACCCTCAAAATTCATCGTGGTTATAAATGGTTTACTATTCAAAAGTTTCTTTAATAGAAACCCACATCGTAAAAAAAATACCAAAACCAATCTTTAAAAATGAAAGTATGAAACGTAGCGGTTACCCAAATAAACTAATCACTGGGTATCCACAGAGGTGAAAATATGGATATGGAAGAAAAATCTAACCATCATGTTCTGATGGAGAGTGGTAGAGAACATGGCTATGGAAAACCCAACAATCACAAATCTACAAATTTGTGACGATCTATGGTACCATCCGATTAATCAGATATAAGAGCACTAGGACAACATTTTTTGTTTTCAAGATCGTTTCCCTAAAGTTGAAGAATTTGAATTAGAATAAATACTTACTTTATTTTGGTAAAATCTCACTATTGTTCATTCCTTGAACAATTTCCACTTCATCTCTTAAATAAATGAAGTTGAATTTGTTATTCGTGAAGTGTTAGCTGATCATTTGATAGAATGACGGGTCATTCCATCTGTCTCAAAAAAAAGGTTAGCAAAAGTTATTAAATATACATAAGTCATTTTATAGTTAGATTAATCACATATGGTTCCTAAAATGGACTTATACATCATATATCATACTGCTTAATATAATAAAACTTGTTTCTACTAAACAGGGACTTCCTGTAGGCCAGTGGTAGGCGATAAAGGCCAGTCGCACTTCGGTTGTGGGTTCGATTCCCATAGCCTTGTCCGACGCGATTGGTTGTCGCTCGTCCTGCAGGTTGTCCTTTTTCTAAAGCTATATTACTATTACATCCCATCAATAATATCGAAAAAAACGTTTTATCCTAACTTATGTCCAACATAATCCATTTTAATCTTTTGGCTTATCTAAGATACTTCGGTCCAAGCTCATAGTATAAAGAAAACGATTACTTGAAATGTTGTCAACCAAGCATGTGAATACCATCATTTATCCCCCATATATCTTGTTGGTCACATTCCAATCATGTGAATACCTTAAGGATGTATTCTCTTGAAAAATGAATACCCATTGAACCTTAGTGAAAACATGAATTCAGTCAAAAGTTAACTCTTTCCACATACCAAAATCCAAAAATTCTATATACTCAAACCATGATATAACCTTCTCCTTATATCAGTCATGAGCTCATGAATACTATCAAACATTTAATTTTCTCTTTATCCCTTCATTATGTGCATATCATCTACATTCCAAAAATATCTGAATAACCTTTCATGGATACTGGTAACATTAATCATACACATTCAAAACTCAAGGAAAGACAATAGTGTAACAATCCTTATATGTCTCTTTATTCCATAGCACCATGAGATTACATATACAACATTACACATGATAAACATGTAATCATTCCACTACATTATTAAACCATTAACCGAGCTTCAACAATTCTTTCATCTGACATATCATTTGTAGTCTCATCATCATCATCCACATAAATACTACCCATACGATCATACTGATTCTCTTCATGAGTCTTTACCTTAGGACATTGGTTTGCATAATGCCCATAGATTCCACATTTAAAACACTTAACCATTTTTGATGTCTTACCAATACCATTATCCTCATCCATGGTGTTAACTGAACCTTTTCCTTTGCACTTACTTGCTTTGTGTCCTTCTTTTCCACACCCAAATCATCTTCTAGTTCCCTTGAAACATTCTCCTTGATGCCTCTTCCCACATGATTTACATAGGGGAAATTGAACTTTCTGTCCTCTATGATCATCATGAAACTCCATCTTTCTCTTATTAGCCATGTCAGGAAACTTACCAAATTTGAGTTTATTGATCATATTATGAGATTGCTGATTCGGCATAATAATGATGGTTGGACTTCCAAATCCCATTTCATTTGGTTTCTCATGAATAATATCATTCCATTGTCCATAATATCCTCCATTATCGTGAATCATCTTGTTTCCAGCCATTTTCTAAAACCCAAAAAGAATAGTGTTAGAGGCAAAAATCATAATAATGGGGGTGTAACTTCAATATCTAATATCTTAGGTTTAATCTAATATCATTAGCATAGTTCTAGGACTATATCCTATATGTATACTTATCCTCAGGGACATCCCTAGACATACCTTAGAAGTGTTTCTAGGGATCTCACTAACGTTTTCGCATCCTAGTTTCTAAAGCTTGACTAAACCTTTCCTCTGATACCAACTGTAGATACCCGAAGCTTGACGTACATTGACATTACATTACATTTCCCGAATACTTAGTACATAACAAAAACACACACACAAGGATCGTAATTATAGCATCCCGTCTTTTTATAACATAACTTTTCATTCCATTACATGGAACTGAGGATCTTTAAGGTTTAGTGTCTTGGAAACAAGGAACATAAAACATGAAAAAAAAAACATTCTTCTTAAACACTTGAAAGTCTTCTCCTCATGTTCACCCTAGGCTCATTACTGCATCTCATAACCTGGGGACATACATCAAAAGGAAGGGTGAGCATAAGGCCCAGCAAGGGAAACAAGTGAAACATTTTACATATGAACTTGAGATACATCAATAAAGTCATGAAAAGAACTTTAATGCATGAAAATGAAATCATGAGGCATATCATAATAAAAATAAAACTTTTTCATAACATGAAGATGTGGCTGCAACATTTAATATTGACAATCGTTTCGTTTCACCAAGGTCCATCCCCAAGGTGTCGTTAAAAATTACCAAGGTTATTCACCAAGGCATCGTTAAAATGGTCATCTCTAGAGATTAAATCATTACCCAATGCATTGGAGCGCCATCAGGGCACACCCTTAAATTTGCCTTTATTATCATGTGAGCCACATATATCATCATCAAACATTTCATAAATAACCCATATAGCATAAAATAAATGGGTTTCATTTCATAATCATAACGTTTTAAAAACCGCTTTAAAGACATGATCTTTACGTCACTTTAAAACCCACAGAAAAGGAAGGTGGGTCTCATGTATGTAAATCCCAGAATTTAAAATAGACATTTTTGTATATATGTGAATACCCCTTTAGAAGAAAGATCTTTGAGTATTCACTTAATAATATAAAAGAACTTTAGAAAAATAGAGAGACATTTTGAGACGGAAATTCTGCAGCGTAACGGCTATGTTACGAGGTTTTAGAAGACATTAAAAAGAGAGGTAAAATGGGTCAAACATTCATAAATGACCCATAAAATAGTAGATGGACAGAATAATAAGGATACATAATCATGGTAATTAAATTTCAAGGACATACCATTTGAAATTAAAAACATGGAAGGAAGACAAAAATTAGATTTCTCTAATGAAAGTTCGGCAGCCTAACGGCGTTACTTAAACTTCAACAAAAATGATTTGAAAAGATCAAATAGGGTCTCTCTTCATGTGAACATAAGAGTTAAGTATTATAGATATAGAGATAATTCCCCAACATAAAAAAAGGAACTTGAATGAATTGACATGAAAGTAGAACTTCAAAACGAGAAGGGTGAAGAACCACTTAAAAATTCGGCAGCCTAACGGCGCCACTTAAAACATCAAAATACTGAATTGAAGAGATCAAATGGGGTCTCTCATCATATGAACATAAGAGTCCAGTATGATATATATAGAGATCATACCCCAATATAACAAAAAGGAACTTGAAAGAATTGACATGAAAGTAGAACTTCAAAATGAGAAGGGTGAAGAACCACTTAAAAATTCGGCAGCCTAACGGCGCCACTTAAAACTTCAAAATACTGATTGAAGAGATCAAATGGGGTCTCTTATAATATGAACATAAGAGTCCAGTATGATATATATAGAGATCATACCCCAATATAACAAAAAGGAACTTGAAATAATTGACATGAAAGTAGAACTTCAAAACGAGAAGGGTGAAGAACCACTTAAAAATTCGGCAGCCTAACGGCGCCACTTAAAACTTCAAAATACTGAATTGAAGCGATCAAATGGGTTATCTCATAATATGATCATAAAAGATCAGTATGATAATTTAGAGATCATACCCCAACATAATAAAAAGGAACATGAAAGACTTGAATGAAAATAGAACTTGAAAACGAAGAAGGTGAAAGAATCCCTTAAAAATTCGGCAACCTAACGGCGCCACTTAAACATTCTTAAAACGAATTGATGAGAGCAAGGGGGGGTCTCTCATCATATGAACATGAAATAGGAAGTAGGATGAATATAAAATAACATCCTCCAACATAATAACATGGAGTATAAAAGAAAAGACATAAAAGAGATTACTTGAAAAGAAAGAGAGAGGTCGGATCCCTTACCTTAAAATGTAACTCTTAAACCTCAAAGGGTGGGACCTTGAGGGCTTGGGGGAACCTTGGGAGGACTCCTTGGGAGGTAATGAGACCAGAAATTCGTTGTGAATGAGTGGGGAGTCGAATGGATGAGAGGAGGGCTTGGTATTTATAGGGAAAGTGAGAAGACAAGGCATTAATGGCCAAGGGACACCTCACATGTGCTTTTCTCAAACCCATGTGCTCTCCCTTGTCATTTATCATTGAGTTAGGCCACATGGGGCCCCCAAAACAATAATGCATCACCCTTGGCCGTCCAACCCTCAAAAGATCTCATGACATCATCATGACACCGTTATGATGTCATTAAACATACCGAAACCCTAAAACTGTATTTTTACTATTCACTGAAAATTCAACTTTCTCAGAAAAATCCCAAAATTTAACATTAACCAAATATCAATGCTCTGATTTCAAAAATGAAATCCATTTTATAAAAATAATTTTCTAAATATTTTTAATTAAATTTTTAAATAAAAACACTATTCATCGAAATTTCATTTTTTTCAGAAAAAACCCCAAAAATTACCATAACATAATATCGATGCTCTGAGTTCAAAAATAAAGTCATTTTGATAAAAATAATTTTCTAATTATTTTTAATTAAATTTTTAATTAAAAAACACTATTCACCCGAAAAAACTAATACTTGAATAATAATTAATGAAACCGTTATTTTACTATTTTATTGAATCACATTACTTAATCAAGGTGCCTAGATTATTTTAAAACTGTCTTTAAGTGAGATTACTAATCCATTTGGTCATATTTCTAATCCTAATCATAAAATCACTATTCATAATTTACTATTCATTAAAAATCAAGTTGATCTTATTAGACTCTAAATTTAGTACTGAACATAATTGCAGAAGACCATTTTTTGAAAATCATTACACATTTTTAATTATTTAGGGTTTACATAAATATATTTAAAATATCCTTTTTCTAAAATTCATCAAAAATATGCATACTATATTTATCCGGTCATTTCAAAATTCATAAACTTCATCATAAGAAGAAATCCCAATTTTCATTTAAAACAAGGATTACACAAGGTAGTTATGGTCTCGTTACATAACCCCTTATAATACCAGCATAGGACCTAAGAGTAAGGTGTGCTAGGGTGATAGAAGCTTGGGGCGGCTCAGTCAACATTGCCCGAGTAGTAATTTCTATCAGTTTGAACTTCTCACGAAGGCGATTTCGTTCCAGCTTCACATGATTAAGTTCAGCTTGGATTTGATCCAGAGCAAAGCCAAGTGGTGCTAACTCCTTCCCAAGCTCTGTTAGATGGGCTTCGATCAGTCCAAGACTACTAGGTGAGGCCATCAAATCTTCTTTCTATAATAATTAACCAAGATTACTTATATTTAGAGACAATAATCAAAACATTTTGTTCACAGCGGTCATGTTGACCGATGGTTATATAATAGTCAAAACCCACTGATCTCATTTTAATTATAATCATGTTTATCAAATAAAACATTTTTGTTGAGTATAACAATAACACATAAAATTAGGAAACAAAAGTTATTTAAAAAAAATTTCGGGTCGTTACAATCTTCCCCCATTAAGAAATTGCGTCCTCGCAATTTTAAAACTGGGTTTTGAAATTTCATTGAAAGTCCCACATCGGAAAAGGAGTCAGTAAAACTATTACTTTAAAATAAAGAAAGGGAAGTACAGTGGTCACCCGAGTTAACCCACACTAGGGTTCCATGTAGGAAAACATGGACATGGAGGAAAAAACAAAGGGTCAAGTTCTGAGGGAGAGTGATAGAAAACATGATTAGGAGAAAGTTAACCATGAGAAAATCCCAAACTTATGATGTGTGTAAACGGTATTTGATTACCTAGTAGGAAACGTAAACCAACAACATTTTTGTTTTACGTTTCTTTTCATAATTTTGAGGATTTCATTTACTACATAGAACAAAAACATAATAAAATATACCTACCTTCAAGTAGATATTCATCCTTTAACAAGTCCCTACCCACACTAATCTTTTCTCCAAATGATGAGAATTCAAAAACACTTGGTCTCATAAAAGCACAAGAATCATCTTCTATAGAATCACATAATCTACAAAAGATTAACTATCTATTTCTTCTATCTTTAAACATTATCCCAAAAACAGAAAGGTTAAGGTAAAACAACTCTTCAAAAAGAAAGAATCCCATAGGAATGGAAACTACTTTTAAATCATCAAAGTTCCATGGTACTACCCAAAGTTCATCATAGACCATTCCATAAATAACGGTCCTTAAAATTCCTCAAAACAAACCAAACTAAGATTGAAACCCAAATACAATAAGGATTTGATAACATAGTCTTCCAAAACAACTTCATTGTTCATCTCCAGACAACATCAACCACTCCTAACATCTTATAAAAAAGTAGCTAACCTAAACATATTTTACCCAAGATAGGTTAGTCATTCCCATAAGTAACCTAAATTACTATAAGTTCACCTTAAATTCATCGATTCTTCAAAATATAAGTCAACCTTACTCCTCAATGAAAATACCGTAGTAATCTATTTACCTCGATCAAATATGGTTCCCAAAATAATGAACGTCTTCCAAAATAATAATCATATTTTAATTCCCTAATCATCCCTGTCATATTAATACGAAAATCGTCGCATTTCCTATCACATTGGTTGTCGGAACATGTTCTTCCATTTCCCACCATTAACTAAGAAGAGAAAGCATAATTAGGGGCTTAAGTACTTAGCTAATAATCATGAAAAGGAACTGAAAGCATATAAGGATAACTTGTATATGAAAGGTATACCCTAAGTTGTGATCTCCTAGGTTCCCATCTAGGTTATGAATGATCATATATTATTATGTGAACCTTTATTTTATTTTGTCTTTGTTCCTTTAACAATGGTTCATACCAAGCTTATGAATTTACCAAAGCATATCCCCCGGGAGTGTCGTAACCAAGAGTGCAGCAAGGCCCGTTTTCGTGTACCAGTTCCCGTTCGAGTCTAGCTCAAAGCGGTGTTTTCGGGTTTTACCCCTATATACATCTGTGCCAGAGCCACCTCTACCTGCTCGTATCCAGACAGGGATGTATTTGCTTCGCAACCCCTTACTCAATACTCACCAAAATACCAGGAAGATTTCCTATATTAAACTTTTCTATAGGGTTCCTCCTAGAGTTTTCATATCCTAATTTCCACAAATAACTAAACCATCCTTTGATACCAACTATAGCATCTCGTCTTTTTATAACATAACTTTTCATTCCATTACATGGAACTGAGGATCTTTAAGGTTTAGTGTCTTGGAAACAAGGAACATAAAACATGAAACAAAAAAAACATTCTTCTTAAACACTTGAAAGGCTTCTCCTCATGTTCACCCTAGGCTCATTACTGCATCTCATAACCTGGGGACATACATCAAAAGGAAGGGTGAGCATAAGGCCCAGCAAGGGAAACAAGTGAAACATTTTACATATGAACTTGAGATACATCAATAAAGTCATGAAAAGAACTTTAATGCATGAAAATGAAATCATGAGGCATATCATAATAAAAATAAAACTTTTTCATAACATGAAGATGTGGCTGCAACATTTAATATTGACAATCGTTTCGTTTCACCAAGGTCCATCCCCAAGGTGTCGTTAAAAATTACCAAGGTTATTCACCAAGGCGTCGTTAAAATGGTCATCTCTAGAGATTAAGTCTTTACCCAATGCATTGGAGCGCTATCAGGGCGCACCCTTAAATTTGCCTTTATTATCATGTGATCCACATATATCATCATCAAACATTTCATAAATAACCCATATAGCATAAAATAAATGGGTTTCATTTCATAATCATAACGTTTTAAAAACCGCTTTAAAGACATGATCTTTACGTCACTTTAAAACCCACAGAAAAGGAAGGTGGGTCTCATGTATGTAAATCCCAGAATTTAAAATAGACATTTTGGTATATATGTGAATACCCCTTTAGAAGAAAGAGCTTTGAGTATTCACTTAATAATATAAAAGAACTTTAGAAAAATAGAGAGACATTTTGAGACGGAAATTCTGCAGCGTAACGGCTATGTTACGAGGTTTTAGAAGACATTAAAAAGAGAGGTAAAATGGGTCAAACATTCATAAATGACCCATAAAATAGTAGATGGACAGAATAATAAGGATACATAATCATGGTAATTAAATTTCAAGGACATACCATTTGAAATTAAAAACATGGAAGGAAGACAAAAATTAGATTTCTCTAATGAAAGTTCGGCAGCCTAACCGCGTTACTTAAACTTCAACAAAAATGATTTGAAAAGATCAAATAGGGTCTCACTTCATGTGAACATAAGAGTTCAGTATTATAGATATAGAGATAATTCCCCAACATAAAAAAAGGAACTTGAATGAATTGACATGAAAGTAGAACTTCAAAACGAGAAGGGTGAAGAACCACTTAAAAATTCGGCAGCCTAACGGCGCCACTTAAAACATAAAAATACTGAATTGAAGAGATCAAATGGGGTCTCTCATCATATGAACATAAGATTCCAGTATGATATATATAGAGATCATACCCCAATATAACAAAAAGGAACTTGAAATAATTGACATGAAAGTAGAACTTCAAAATGAGAATGGTGAAGAACCACTTAAAAATTCGGCAGCCTAACGGCGCCACTTAAAACTTCAAAATACTGATTGAAGAGATCAAATGGGGTCTCTCATAATATGAACATAAGAGTCCAGTATGATATATATAGAGATCATACCCCAATATAACAAAAAGGAACTTGAAATAATTGACATGAAAGTAGAACTTCAAAACGAGAAGGGTGAAGAACCACTTAAAAATTCGGCAGCCTAACGGCGCCACTTAAAACATCAAAATACTGAATTGAAGTGATCAAATGGGTTATCTCATCATATGTTCATAAAAGATCAGTATGATAATTTAGAGATCATACCCCAACATAATAAAAAGGAACATGAAAGACTTGAATGAAAATAGAACATGAAAACGAGGAAGGTGAAAGAATCCCTTAAAAATTCGGCAGCCTAACGGCGCCACTTAAACATTCTTAAAACGAATTGATGAAAGAAAGGGGGGTCTCTCATCATATGAACATGAAATAGGAAGTAGGATGAATATAAAAGAACATCCTCCAACATAAGAACATGGAGTATAAAAGAAAAGACATAAAAGAGATTACTTGAAAAGAAAGAGAGAGGTCGGATCCCTTACCTTAAAATGTAACTCTTAAACCTCAAAGGGTGGGACCTTGAGGGCTTGGGGGCACCTTGGGAGGACTCCTTGGGAGGTAATGAGACCATAAATTCGTTGGTAATGAGTGGGGAGTCGAATGGATGAGAGGAGGGCTTGGTATTTATAGGGAAAGTGAGGGGACAAGGCATTAATGGCCAAGGGACACCTCACATGTGCTTTTCTCAAACCCATGTGCTCTCCCTTGTCATTTATCCTGGAGTTAGGCCACATGGGGCCCCCAAAACAATAATTCATCACCCTTGGCCGGCCAACCCTCAAAAGATCTCATGAAATCATCATGACTCCGTTATGATGTCATTAAACATACCGAAACCCTAAAACTGTATTTTTACTATTCACTGAAAATTCAACTTTCTCAGAAAAATCCCAAAATTTAACATTAACCAAATATTAATGCTCTGATTTCAAAAATGAAATCCATTTCATAAAAATAATTTTCTAAATATTTTTAAATAAATTTTTAAATAAAAACACTATTCATCGAAAGTTCATTTTTTTCAGAAAAAACCCCAAAAATTACCATAACATAATATCGATGCTCTGAGTTCAAAAATAAAGTCATTTTGATAAAAATAATTTTCTAATTATTTTTAATTAAATTTTTAATTAAAAAACACTATTCACCCGAAAAAACTAATACTTGAATAATAATTAATGAAACCGTTATTTAACTATTTTATTGAATCACATTACTTAATCAAGGTGCCTAGATTATTTTAAAACTTTCTTTAAGTGAGATTACTAATCCATTTGGTCATATTTCTAATCCTAATCATAAAATAATTGTTCATAATTTACAATTCATTAAAAATCATGTTGATCTTATTAGACTCTAAATTTAGTACTGAACATAATTGCATAAGACCATTTTTTGAAAATCATTACACATTTTTAATTATTTAGGGTTTACATAAACATATTTAAAATATCCTTTTTCTAAAATTCATCAAAAATATGCATACTATATTTATCCGGTCATTTTAAAATTCATAAACTTCATCATAAGAAGAAATCCCAATTTTTATTTAAAACAAGGATTACACAAGGTAGTTATGGTCTTGTTACATAACCCCTTATAATACCAGCATAGGACCTAAGAGTAAGGTGTGCTAGGGTGATAGAAGCTTGGGGCGGCTCAGTCAACATTGCCCGAGTAGTAATTTCTATCAGTTTGAACTTCTCACGAAGGTGATTTCGTTCCAGCTTCACATGATGAAGTTCGGCTTGGATTTGATCCAGAGCAAAGCCAAGTGGTGCTACCTCCTTCCCAAGCTCTGTTAGATGGGCTTCGATCAGTCCAAAACTACTAGGTGAGGCCATCGAATCTTCTTTCTATAATAATTAACCAAGATTACTTATATTTAGAGACAATAATCAAAACATTTTGTTCACAGCGGTCATGTTGACCGATGGTTATATAATAGTCAAAACCCACTGATATCATTTTAATTATAATCATGTTTATCAAATAAAACATTTTTGTTGAGTATAACAATAACACATAAAATTAGGAAACAAAATTTATTTAAAAAAAATTTCGGTTCGTTACAGTAATAGTTTAGTGTCTTTGGAAACTCAGAATATAATCTTCTAATCCTGGTAAAAGATCTTCAACATCTCCCATAAAGATCTTTATTTTTTATACCTAAACCTTTCTTTTTATCCTGGGGAAAATTAAACATAAAAGGGTGAGCTCAAATGCTCAGTAAGGGTAAACAAAAGAAAAATCAATCACATCATATTCATAAGAACATAACTTTTGGAAATCTTATCCTGCAAAAGTGATCATAATTTCATAACATGGGATAAATCATGGCAGTGAAATGTAATCACAATAATCATAACATAAAACATGAAACTTTGTGGCATACACACATAATCATAGAGAATCATTTCTTTTTAGTCAAGACTCATTGCCAATACTATCTTAGTGGACAAAGTCCCTTTCTGAACCGAGTCACCCTCGTTTCAGTCCTGTTTCACGGAACCGGTATAACCTACCGTTCTAGCCATTTCTATCTCATGACATATAAAATCTTTACCCAATGCATTGTAGGGAGATATAGGTCCCACCCATCTCATAATTATACCATTCTTATGTATGCCACAAAATCATAAACCATACATCATAGCATAACCCATGTAATAAAAATGGGATTTTTAAACAACATGACATCATAAAACAATTCATATAGGATAAAGGAATTCATAAAAAATATTTCCATCACAACATAATCAAATCCATGTAATAATAGGGATAGAAACAGAACCCTATATTATCTTAGATGGAAAATAATTTTTATAAAACACTTGAACTCCATTCTTGAGGAAAATATCCTTTCAACTTCAAAAACATTTATCCTTTCTTATCATGTCATAAATTTTTAAACTAAAATAAGTTGATTAAAAATAAACTTGAAAACATGTAAAGTAAGCTTCTTGAAAATAATTTTTTTAAAAATCCATTCATGCCGTATAAGTTGAAAAAAACATTCTTCGTACTTTTGTCGGAAAAGTCAAAAAGTACCTCGTACAAAAAACGACAAAAGATTCATTTCATATTCTTTACTAAAAACTCACCGAAGGGTAAAATTGGATTTAAAATATTTTAAGTGTATGTAAAAAATATTACATATTGAGGGAACATGGATTTGGATGATAAAATACACCCCAGTAAATACCAAAGTATAAACAATCTCAGATAAAAATGAGATTGTGATATTTCCCTAACCTTAGGTCCGACTTGCTTTGTAAGTGTCCGAAACTCCTGTATAATGATTTAAATAATGTTATTGACTTATTGAAGAATCATATTCATTGTTATGATATCATATATGGTTCTCTTATGACTTTATATTACCCGTTCTTTTGTAAATTCATGTTAAAGTAGCATTTTGGGTAAAAACGTCTCATTTGTTGTTCGTGTTTTTAACTTGTAATTATTAATATGATTAATTGGATCATGATTACTTATATCCACAATTTAAACCATGATTTATATATAATATATATTCAGAATATACATATATATAATATATTGATAAATGGAATGAAATACACTGTTCATGGAGACGGTAGTTCGTACGTACGCATGAACGCTGTTTTCGTTTCCTTATTGAATTGAATGGAATTAAGTAGATGACATTCATATAAATATACATAAATCCAGTATCATTATTATGTCATATATTTCATTAGTACTTATTATATATACTTTATAATCATTCATTAATGGTTAATCATTGAGAATGAATCTCATCACGTCGTGGAGACGGTAGTCCGTACGTACGCACGAGCGATGATATCGTTCCCATGGTCGTGGAATTGTGTTGAAGTGTATGTATACTATTTCAGAATCAATATCACTTTATAATAATCATATATAGTTACTCATTACACCATTATAACCATCCAATTAAGTTGGTGGCGGAAAATAGATTACACCACGGCGTGGAGACGGTATTCCATACATACGCAAGCGCAGCGATTTCCTTTTTCCGTAGGATGGATAGAAGGTTAATTAGAGTTGTTTCATATTTATAATAACATATCAGTATATTATAAATACTTATGTTATTACTTTATCATGAAACAACTAAAGAAGAAGATGTTGAAGAAGAAAGAAATTTAAAAAGATCAGTAATGGATATTACCTCTTTTTGACGCGCCTTTTCTTAACCTCCACTTAATGAACTGAGGATGGTCTTTGAAGAATACCAGGACCTCTAGGATGATACTAAAGATGTGGATAAGATATTTTGGCAGGGTTGGGCCAATCATGAAGGCTCAAAGTTGTGTGAGGAAGAGAGGGAGGAGGTGCCCTTTTATAAGGGAGGAGAGGGGCACCTTTGGAATAACTAAAAATATTATTTTATTATAAAGTCAAGTTCGGTTTTAAATAGCTCCAAATTGATTTATTTCGAGGATAAGGTGGGGATGGGTCTAAATCCTCTTATCCAATAGTATTTAGGCAAGTTTAGGTTATTATTTTAACCTTATCAATTAGATTTAACACTAAGTTAAATAATTTAACTTTTACCGTGTCTTTTTGTTTTCTTACAATATATGGTTAATAAACATACAATAACAAGCCAAAAGAACCCCAAGTTGTTTATTATTAATATATATATCCTTATCTAAGTCATTTGGCCGAACATTAGATTTTTAGGAATTAAATAACAATTTATAATATAATATTTGTTTTAAAAACTAATTTATGTCAATTTTGACACTATTTGGTACATGATTTTTATGAAATTCATAACAGAATGAAAAGTTCGAACCAAGTTACTTAAAGAAACAAAAACATGTCATATTAACCTAGAAAATTAGTTTAAGTCATAAAAAGGCTCAAATTACATTTATTTGTGAATTTATAACATCAATTATGTTAATTTTTCTTAAAAAGGTAATTACTGGATCATTGTTGTGTCATAAATAAATTAAATTATTTAAAGTCTAAAAATTACAAATAAAATACCATTATGTATTAAATCTTCCTATATTTCTAATGAATATTTATAGTCGAATTTAGCTTATGTATAACCCCATAATAAAAATGTTTTAGTAAATAACATTTGATTTTAACTCTTTTAACTCTTCTTTGAATTAAATAATAATAAATGTCCTAATCTTATCCAAGTGGGCCTAAATGATAATATTTTACACTTAAGGTTGTTTTTGGTCGAGATACACTTGTCCAATAGAATTAGGACATGTGTTAGGGTAATATTAATATCATTCGTACCCTTAATTACCCTATTCACTTTTAACTGTGGTAAATAAAAGTAAAAAGTTTCTATTCACCAAAAAATATTTTCATCACATTGAACCAAATTTTACTTACTGACATCAACCGTGTCTCTCGGATTTTTGAAATTCCATTCCTAGAAGTGGTAAAATTAAGTTTTATGAAAAATTCAGTTTTTTAAACTACCACTTAGTAGTTTCACTATTCATCAAAAATTGATGTTTTTCATAATAATGCCAAAATTTCATCCTAAGATATATTTCATATTCTGAATTCAAAAATGATTTCTATTTTACAAAATTCCCACATATAATTTTCATTAATTAATTTTATAATTAATTTCCGTTGTCACAACTAATAGCGTGTTTTTAAGAGATAATAACTATCAAAAGATTAACACTTGTTTATGTCTGGTGTAAATGTGAAATTACATCCAATGACCAACATTGTATTGAATTGTAAAAATATATTATAAATATACTTTAAAACCACTCAAATTAATAATTTATCACTATTAATTATTTTGATTGAAAAAGTTGTTTTTAATTAAAATTTTGTAATTTTCACTATTCATCAAAATATGAAAGTTCTCCGAAAATCACCAAAATTTCACCTTAAGCTAAATTCGATACTCCGAATCCAAAAATGAAGTCCATTTTGAGTGATAAAATTTCTAAAATTTTAAAAGGTGGTTATTACTATTCATAACGGTTACTTTTAATAATATTTTAATAGCATATCGTTGTTTAGTGAAACTCGGTATTGCGTACTACACACACTATCAAGGAAGGTCACGATTGCGTGTAATACAAGTCAAGTCAAGGATGTGTGTTGTGCAAGCTCCTTTTGATGTAGCGTACAACACAAAAAATTAATAAAATTAAAAAGAATATTTTTCATAAAATCTTGGGTTGTTACATGGTGAGTGTGGCTGGTGAGGTTAGGTGGATAGAATTCCTTGCTAAGTTTCTTATATTGTTCTCACAAGACATTAGGATGTCTCCTCACTTGTGCACGAGAGCTATAGGTTTCCCGACTGAGTATACCTGTATGCTCACCCTACGTTTACTTTCAGGTTTCCAGGAGGACTACCCGGGCCGTGCAGGACCCTAATAGTCAAGACAGTTGGAGTTGTTGTAGTGTATGTAATCTTGTTTTCTTTTGGTATTGTAATTTTGTGATTTCATTTACTTGTACCTTGTTTTAGAACTATTTAAACATGCATGTGGGAATGGTTTGGGTTTATTTCTATACACTTTTTCTTTTCATTTTTTGTGGTTGACTTGTCCTATTTCCCGATCTTAAAATAATAAAAGGGGAATGCCTCCCATATTTGTGAAAACTCATACCTTTGGTGCTAGTCACCACTCCGGGGCCTATTGGAGGTGGGACTCGGGGGTCATTATCTCCCTTTCACCATTTCCAGCTCAGGAGGGGAATCTTTGGTCGGAGGGGGTCATGACAGAATGGTATTAGAGGCTGACAGTTGAGAGATAAGATTGTGTCTGGAGTTAGTCAGAGTGAGGATTTCATGGGATGGTAGGGAAACCGTGTTAGTTAATCTTGGTGGGTGATATAGGCCAGGGATGACCGGCTAGGACACGAAATTTTAGGGCCCCCCGTGATCTGATGCAATGAATCTGAGCCTACCGAACGACCAAGTGAGACTACATTGATTGTAGGGTAGAGACCCTAGGGAAGGTACATTTATCATCGTGATTGTGTTTTACTTAATTTGGGTTTTATGGGAAAGAAATTGAAATAAAACTGATAAAATAAAACCTTGAGAAATTTCCTTACTACTTGGGCTTAAGAGATCATTGTTTGCAGTACAGCTATGTCACCTGGACGTCATCCCCGCGTGGCTCAGACGACCGAGGCCCAGCATATTCAAGAGGTCGATCAGTTGAGGATCGACCGAGCGGAGGAAGATAACCAGTGGCAGAGGAATCTCTGTTCTTTCCAGCGACAGACCCTCAAAAAGTACGAGGGTAGTACTTCGGATATGGAGACGGAAGGGTGGCTTGAGTAGCTAGGGATCGCTTTTACCTTTATTCCTGCTCCAAGGGAGTACTGGGTTCCCTTAGTAGTTAGTCAGCTGAGAGGTGTCGCGAGTTACTGGTGGATGCTCTACCTCGGAGAGAGGACAGAGATAGAGGTTCCATGGGCTGACTTTGAGAAGGAATTCCAAGAGGAATTACTTTCTTCCATGATCAAGGCGGAGAATCGGCAGGAGTTACTCTCGCCTCAGTAGGGGAGTATGTCAGTACAAATGTTGGGGATCATGTTCAAGGATCTCCTGTGTTTTGCTCCAGATCTCCTTCCAAATGTGGGGCCTCAGGCGAGACGTTTGGAGGAGGTGCTTCATCCTTCACTCATGTATGCTGTCACCCCCTCACCCTTCTGACGTAAATGGTAGTACAAAAGAAGGCAGAGGTTGTAGAGAGGATGCACTCACAGGGAGGTGCACCACGTGAGGGGATCCAGCCAGGTTTGTTGAAGGGGAAGGCAGTCAGCAGCATGTCTCCTACGACGGGACCTTCCAGGTTTAGTCCAGTGGGGAGTAGGCCCCAGCAGTTCGAGTTCAGATCTTTAGGTCCTTGTCCCTTTTTCACGAGCCTAGGACAGAAGTGTTTTTCTTGTGGAGGTTTCGGGCACATTCATGGTCGGTTCCCAACCCGAGCTCATTACGGTGGAGGTGGGAAGGTTCAGTGCCCACCTCAGCAGCACCAGTTGCCAGCGAGGCCCTTCCAGCAACAGCAGGACCATGCTCCTCTGAGGGTAGACTTTGCAGGAGGAGGTCGACCTCAGGGTGCCCCTCAGGGACCTTGACCAGGGCGTGGTCAGGGAGGTGGACGACATCAAAGAGGAAGAGGAGGTTGGCATGGACAGCTGCACGCAGTAGAGCTAACTTCTCTGGTGGGATCAGAGGCGGTGTGAGGTACGATTTTTTTGTTTAGCACTCTCATTTCTGTTTTGTTCGATTTGGGAGATTCCCACTTCTTTGTTGCACTTTGTCTAGCCCATACTTTGGGACTACACATAGAGATACATTCCATACCACTGGTGCTGAGTACACCAGTTGGAGGCCAGACCAGCGTATCCTATGTTTGCCGGGGATGTGGGCTGACGTTGGGACCACATCGATCTAGTGGGGACCTTATTCTATTACAGATGCAGCCACACGATGTCATCCTAGGCATCGACTGTTTGTTTTCTATTATTGTCGTTATCGACTGCTTCTGAAGGAAGGTCGTGTTCTCTGACGTGGATGGGAAGTGTGTAGCTTTTGTTGGCGAGAGGAGCTATCAGGTGGGAAGCCGGCGTGTGGAGCCTCTCATTTACATGTTAGGCAGGCTATCAGTGGTTCCATCTGATACAGAGATGATGGATGTTCTGGAGGATGTTGTGGGAGTTCCTCGATGTTTTTCCTAAGGATGTTATGACTCTACCCCCCCCCCCCCCCTCCTATGTGACGTTGTGTTCGGGATAGACTTACAGCCTGGTGCCCATTCAATTTCGATGGCCCCTTATCGGGTGTCACATTCAGAGTTGTGGGAGTTGTGGATTCAAATTGATGATCTGATGGAGAAGGGTTTTTTTCGACCCAGTGTATTGCCATGGGGTGCTCCAGTTTTGTTCGTGAAGAAGGCAGATGGTGGTCTCAGGCTATGCATAGACTACCGAAGGTTGAACAAGGTAACAGTCAAGAACCGTTACCCCCTTCCAAGGATAGGTGATCTCTTCGACCAATTAAGGAGAGTAGGTTGGTTTTCTAAGATTGATCTATGATCTGGATATCATCAGCTAAGGGTAAAAGACAATGACATCTCAAAGACGGCTTTCAGGTGCAGGTATGGGCATATCGAGTTTGTAGTGATGTTGTCTGGAGTTAATAATGCACCAGCTGTGTTCATGGGACTTATGAACTTTTTCCTCTGAGATTTTCTAGACCGGTTCATCGTTGTGTTTATCGATGACATCCTGATATACTCATGATCAGAGGAGGAGCACGTTGAGCATCTCAGGGCAGTCATATAAGTCCTTTGACCCACCCAGCTTTATGGGAAATTGTCGAAGTGTAAGTTCTTGACACAAGAAGTTCAATTCCTTGGGCACATGGTGTCATAGCATGGAGTGTCAGTGGACCCGTCGAAGGTGGGGGCAGTTGTTTCTTGGGTGGCACCCAAGAGCATGGCATATGTTCGTAGTTTCCTGGGGTTGGAATGTTACTATAAGAGGTTTGTTTCAGACTTCTCTCGAGTTTCTGCTCCATTGATAGCTTTGACTAGGAAGAACCAGGTCTTCATATGGAGCCACCAGTGCCAAAAAGCTTTCGACTACCTGAAGGAGAAGTTGGTCAGTGCTCCCATACTCAGGTTTCTAGAGGAAGGGTTGTTTTATGAGGTGTTTTGTTATGCTTCTGGCATTCATCTGGGATGCATTCTGATGCGGAAGAAGGGAGTTATCTGTTATGGGTCTAGGAAGTTGAGCCCTCACGAGCGCAACTATGCCACCCATGACCTAGAGCTTGCAGTAGTAGTGTTCGCACTAAAGTGGTGGAGACATTATCTCTTTGGGGAGCACTTTTTGGTCTTCTCAAATCACAAGAGCTTGCGTTATATCTTCTCCCAGTGTGACATGAACTTATGGCAGTAGATATGGGTTGAGTTTCTCCAAGACTATGACTTCAAGATCTCTTACACTGAAGGTAAGGTCAAAGTTTTGGCTCATTCCCTGAGAAAGAAGTCACATAAGGAAGTGGTTTGGGAATTCACTGATTCTTGGAAAACGATGGGAGAGTTGGCCTCCTTGCACTTGGATGAAAGGGTAGAAGGTGTTAGAGGATATTTGTTTCAGATGACGGTACAATCCTCCTTGTTGCAGTAGATGGAAGAGTCTCAGTGGGGGGTCTCTGAGGCGGAAGTAATGCGGGATCGTGTCGATCAGGAAAATGCTCCATAAGGATGGTCAGAGGACATCCGACATCGGATGTTTTTCCATGGAAGGTTGTTTGTTCCGGAGTCGATGCGTGAGGGAGTTCTCTATGAGTTCCATAGCTCAGCCTTGGCGGTACATCCAGGAGTTTCAAAAATTTATCGAGGCCTGATGGAACAGTTTTGGTGTCCTGAGGTGAAATGGGCAGTGGCGGAGTTTGTGGCTAAATTTCTATTGTGTCAGCAAGTGAAGGTTGAACATCATGTCCCCAGTTGTTTTTTGCATCCTTTAAATGTCCCCGAGTGGAAGTGGGATGACATCTCAATGGACTTCTTCATAGCACTACCCAGAGATCAGGTTGGTTATTATGCTATCTGGTTAGTGGTGGATCGACTGAAAAAATCAGCTCACATCATAGCAATTAAGGATTCGGGCCCAGTGAGTACCTTAGCACAGAGGTACGTAGACGAGGTGTAGCGTTTGCATGGAGTTCCAAAGGCTATCGTCTCAGATAGGGATACTCGGTTTACCTCGCGAGTCTGGAAGGGGTTACAACATGCTTTTGGCACCCAGCTACGCCTTAGCACTGCTTTCCACCCCCAGACCGATGGAAAGACATAGCGGACTATCCATATGTTGGAGGACATGCTGTGAGCATGCGTTCTGGATTTCGAAGGATCATGGGTACAAAACTTTCCTTTAGTAGAGTTTGACTTCAACAACAGCTTCCACTCTACTATTGGCATGGCACCTTTTGAGGATTTCTATGGAAGACCATGTAGTTCACCCATTTTCTGGGCAGAGGTTGGTGAGACAGATGTCCTTGGGCCAGAGGTTGTGCAGAGAACCATAGAGAAATTCCAGCTTGTACATGAGAGGATGAAAACAGCTCATGACCGACAAAGGTTTAATGCTGATCATCGGAGGAGGCCCTTGGAGTTCGAGGTGGGAGATCATGTGTTCTTGAGGGATTCCCCTCGATGGGGGAGCAGAGGTTTGGGAAAGGGAGCATGCTCTCACCTAGGTTCGTCGGACCTTTTGAGGTGCTGAGGCGAGTCGGCGAGGTGACATATCAACTGGCCCTGCCACCTCAGTTGGAGAAGGTCCATGACGTCTTCCACGTCTCCCAGCTTCGTCGGTACTTACACGATGACTCTCATGTTATCTACTTGGGAGAGTTAGATATGGGAGACAACGCGACCATTGAGGAACGACCAGTCTGAATCGCGGATCATATGGAGATGGTGCTTTGTGGACGAACCATTCCGTTGGTTTGTGTGTTATAGAGGCATGGCGGCCTTGAGGAGAGAACATTGGAGCGGGAGGCCCAGATGCACGCTCAGTACCTGGAGTTGTTTTGACTTGTGTTTTCCCTTGTTCTTTTGAGTTTTTTTGATGTTATACTCTATACCTTTGATATATAGAATTCCTGGTTTGTCGGTTATGGGACCTTTCATTTCCTTATTCTATGAAAGTGTGTAGCATGTCCGGAATTGTGGGGAAAGGGAAAAACCTGACTCTTAGTCGAGACGCATTAATGAAGATGTGATTGAACTCGTGTGTGCGAGTTAGTGCCGCCTAAAGAGGATAATATCTCGACATAGGAGAAGGAATTTTTTTCCCAAAACCACATGTTCGGGTAGTGTGTTGGTTGTGTGGTGTTGGCGGTAGTGCAAGTTGGAAAATCCTAATATATGGAAGTGGGAAGGCCCAATCCTTAATTGAGACGCCTTAATGAGAATGTGATTAAACCTGTGCAGGCAAGTCAGTGCCACCTAAAGCGGATAATATCATGACATAGGAGAGGGAATTCCTAAAACTTATGATTAGGGTTGTTGGTTGGGTTCCGGTTATAACGAGAACCCTAAGAGGTATCTTGTTGGGTTCCTCTAGGTTGGTTTTTGAATTCTTGGGGATGAGAATGTTTTATGAGGTAACTGATGTAATGTCCCGGACCTCTCTAGCCCATTCCTTTGTCAAAAAGAAGGCCACAAAGTGGTCTGGAGGGTAAAATGGACCATTCCCACACTTTTCAGAATTTTGAAACTACACGCCGTGTTGTGTGAGTACAGGCCATGTACCCCCTCGCCGAGTATACCCCGTGTTGAAGGCCATGTCCTTTCCATGTGAAATAAATGGGTACACATCGTGTGTCCACTACTACACACCGTGTAGTCCCTCCCTGTGTATGCGTTACCCTCAAGTCGTGTGTTGACCAGTCAACGTCTGTGTGCCGTGTTGGAGTCGTGTCCTTACCATGTGAAATAAATGGGTACACGTCGTGTGTCCAATACTAGATGCCGTGTAGTCCCTCCCCGCATATGCATTACCCTCAATCTGTGTGTTGACCAGTCAACAGTCGTGTTCCGCGTTGAAGGCCTTTTTGGAAGCCGTGTGGTGACCGTGTGAGATGGTTGAGTACACGTCATGTACCATAAATTTTACGCCATGTACTTTTGTTTTCCTCACCTAAAAAAGGAGGGGTCCCCTCCTCCTTTTCAACTTACCCCTTTCCTCCACATTCCTCTGAGTAGAGCTCTCCCAATAGACTCAAAGGCTCCTTTGCTTCCATAACTTCTTCATCCGAGCTCCGATTTAAGATCCGTCAGTTGCGATTGGATCGTAACAACGAGGTGAAACTTCTGAGCTTGGATCCGTTGTCTTTCCTTCGTCCTTTCCTTTCAAACATCCACCTGAATAGGTTTTTCTAGTACTCGACAGAAGTGACAGATGCCGACAGACATCTTCTAAGGTTTATCCAGGGGAGCATTGTGATCAGAACCTATTGAGGTAGGGATCTTACCTTCGTCTCTTTAAATTGTGCATCATATGGGGTGGGTATCCTCTTGCTTTCATGAGACACAGTGGAACCAATAAACGAAGATAATAACTGTTTAATGAACGGGAATAGGGAAGTTGTTATGTTTATCTTTATATCCTGTGATATTATGTAGTGAATTGAATGAGCTTCTGCCAACTGAAAATCACGGTCGTTGGGGGCCCTTGATTTCACAATTAAATGTCGCCCTATCTTTCTAGACCGTTTTTGTGGATGGAAACTTCTTTGAATGTGGAAATTTTGTTAATCATGTAATGTTGGATGATTTAAAATCTGGAACCCTTGTGTGATCACCCTAGTTGAATAAAATGGAATAATGAACATGTGGGTATTGTCTTGGATAAGTGGCATGTGATGGGGGTGTTTTGTGGGTTGTTGTGGATCTGGTGAGCAGTGAGGCTACGGTTGAATTGGTTGTGGGTTGGTGTGAATTCTATTTTGGTGATGGGCAGTGGGGCTACGATAAAATGGTATTAAAGGGATAATGATTTATGGGTTTCAGTGTGATTGTGGTTTTGGTGGTTGGCAACAGGGCTGCAGGGATGGACTTGAACGTTAACGAACTATGGGTAGTGAATAATAAATAAAAAGTGGAAGAGTTAATGAATGGTTGGTCTTGGTAATGGAATGAAATTAATAATAAATGGGTTGGTTGGTTAATAAGAAGGGTTTTGTTGTGCTGCTTGTGTTTTCCTAACTTGATTTGTGGATGGCAGGGATATGTTTCAAAAATGATTGATATGGTTGGTTGTGGTTGGTTGCCCAGTAGATAAGGAACTAAATAAACTAATTCTGTTGAAACGTGAAAACCTAAATGGGGTTGGGGTTATTTGTTTTATGGATTCTTCGTAGTAGCAGTGTCGAGACTCGTGCTATGTTCTCTGTTTAGAAGCCATAGGTTGGGATGAGTGTTTGGTATATATAAATATATATATATGTATTTGTATCTTTTGTGTTTTATAGCACCCCACCGATGTTGATAACTTAGTGCCGAACACTCCCATTTCATGGGAGAGGGTGTTTTTTCCATAGTTACTTGCTTCTTCCTGCTCCTACTTCCCTAGGATGTGATGGCTTGAGGTGACCATACACCCAAGACTCTTCGGGTATGTTTTGACTGGGGTGGTTTTAGCCCATGGCCCTTTGGGCAGGTTTTAATTTTTTTCCCAAGAACCATCAAGATGAGGCCCAAGTGTGTGCATGCGGGATTCATGGTTGTGAGTCCCAGGTGTGTGCGGGCGGGATGGGTGGTTTGTGAGGCCTAGGTGTGTGCGGGCGGGATGTGTGGTTTGTGAGACCTAGCTGTGTGTAGGTTGGGAGAGTGTGGCATCGTCAGGACGTTCGCCATTGGGAAGAGCATCTAACTAAAGAGAAATGGTGCGGGGTACCCAATACTCTTGTTCTTATATATTACTACTACCTGTTGTGATTGTTTTTTTGGTGAGTGGTGCTGGTGAGGTTGGGTGGATAGAATTCCTTGCTAGGTTTCTTCTGTTGTTCTCACGGGACATTAGGATGTCTCCCCACTTGTGCAAGAGAACTTTAGGTTTCCCTACTGAGTATACTTGTATGCTCACCCTACGTTTACATTCAGGTTTCCAGGAGGACTACCAGGGCCGTGCAAGACACTACTAGTCGAGACAGTTGGTGTTGTTGTAGTTTTTGTACTCTTGTATTCTTTTGGTATTTTACTTTTGAGCTTTCTTTTCCTTGTACCTTATTTTAGAACTATTTAAACATGCATGTGGGAATGCTTTGGGTTTATTTCTATACACTTTTTCTTTTCCTTTTTGTTGGTTGACTTGTCCTAATTCCCGATCTTAAAATAATAAAGGGGTAATGCCTCCGATATTTGTGAAAAATCATCCCCTTGGTGCTAGTCGCCACTCCAGGGCCAACTGGAGGTGGGACTCGGGGGGTCATTATCTCTCTTTCACCATTTCCATATCAGGAGGGGAATCTTTGGTGGGAGGGGGTCATGACAATTTCAAAATAAATTCATTAATTAGTATCTGAAAAGTCATACTCGTACATAAAATTCATTTATGTCATAAAATGTTACAAGATAAATTTATTTTAATATTTTTAATCTCATTTATTTAAATCATTCATTAATAAGGGAATCACTACATCATCATTATTTCATAAATAAAATTACTTATCAGATGTCTGAAAAATATAAATAAAATACCATGACGTTGGAAATATTTTTATATTTATAATTATTATTTGTAGTCTAATATATAACTTTTATAACCCCATATAAATATTGTTTTAGTAAGAGATACATGTTTATCTCATATTTTACATTACTTTAAATAAATTCTTTCAAAATGTCATTTTCAAATATATATGGCACCATGGGGTCCGAAAATCAACCCAAAGATGTCCATGGATGGACATATATCATTAAATACAATTACAACACGTTTTGGGTAGTTTTATATTATTATTATATTATTTTTCAACCCTTATTTACTATATTTACCTTTTCACCATAGTAAATAAAATAATTACTGAAGTTACTATTCATAATGTCCAAAAATAAAATATACCTAGTTACAAAATTTGGACCTACTTATTTAAAATATTGAATCCATTTCACCAAATTCAACACATAGAAGTTGAATTAATTAATTTAATATTCCTTCATATTGCCAAAACCAAAAGCGTGTGTTTAAGAAATAATGACAATCAAAATATTGACATGTGTTTATTTCAAATTAAAATATAAAATTACTTCCAATGACCATAATTTTATTAAATGATAAAAAATAAATTCTATTATATTTTAAAACCAATTAAAAGGACAATCTAACAATATAAATAAATTTAATGAAATAGTATTTTAGAGTTAAAATTCAGTTTTATTCACAAATAATTAAAAAACACTTTATCAAAAAAAACATAAAAATTTCATCCAAATTTAAATTTGATGTAACTATTATAAAGAATAATTTTATCTATCCAAATAAAAAATTTAAAATTGTAAAAAACTAGGTTTAAAAATGGTTTTCCTCCAAAAGGCGGTAAAATGACATTTTAAAATTATTAGAGTATTTCATGATTAAAATCATATTAATTCTTATTTTATGCCTGTAAATTTATTGAATAGTTATATAGACATTTTATAATCTTTTTTTTGTTAGTTATGTTCATTCCTTCTAATACAACCTCTAGGCATTAAATAACCTTCAAAATAATAATTATATTATATTATTATTTTTATAACTCCATGTTGTGTGCAATGTAAGATTTCAAAGAAACCTGTTGTTGAATCTTGAGTATGCTATTAGAGAAAGTGTGAACTATAACATAAAGTTAATATCTTATTGATAAATATTAATAAGTATGAAATTGTATTATTCAATTAATACCTGGGTCGTTACATCCTTCCCCCACTTTTAGAAGTTGCATCCTCACAATTTTAAAATTGGGACTAGAAACATTATTGAAAGTTCCCAATCGGAAAAAAGTCAATAAAACTATCACATTAAAAGATAGAAAGATAAGTTAAAAGGTCACCTCAGATAACTCATACAAGGATTCCATGTATTAATACATTGATATAGAAGAGAAACTAACCATTAAATTCTGATGGAGAGTGATAGAAAACGGGATCCTGAGAGTGTTAACAACAAGAAAACCACAAACATGTGATGGGTTAAACGATCATTGATTTCCCAGTAGGAAAATTTAATGGACAACATTTTGGTTTTATGGTTCTCGTCATAATATTGAGAAATTTATTTGTGAGATTTACTAAGAGCATAATGAAATATAATTACTTTTCATGTACAGTTTCATCCTTTAATAAATCTCTACCAAAAACACATATTTTCTCCAAATGAGGAGTTTTCAAGATGACTTGGTCACATCTTATGTTATATCATCATCTTCTAGAGAATCACATAATCCACAAATGATAATCTATATATTTGCCTTGTCTTTATTCATTAACCAAATCAATAATGGTTAGTAAAAGATGAGATAATCCCGAAAAGATAAACATTTATAAAAAATTACTACCCTTAATCTCTAAAATTCAATAAACTATACGCAAAGTTCAACAAAGACAATTAAATACACAATTTTCTTTAAAATTCCTCAATGTAATCCAACTAATATTGAAACCCAGTACTCATAATGATTTAATCACATAGTCTTCCATAGTAAATCTTAACATATATCTAAAAATAACATCCATATCTCTTAAAGTATCATACTGAAAATTAATTAACCTAATCACATATTCACTATGATAGGTTAATAATTTCAATAAAAAACTAAAGTCTCTATATATCTACAATAAAAACTTATATTCTTCCAAAATAAATTTCAAACATTACTCCACAAATTAAATCCCATTGTATTCTATTTTCTATAGGCATAAAGTGTTCCCAAAAGAGATAATGTCTTCCAAAATAACATTTATCACTTAATCACCAAGTAATTTTCCTATACTACAGATATTAATTTGATAGAAGATAAGTTCCCAAAATCGATTTATTCTTATTCTATATAAATAGTTTAACTGAAATGAATATGTCATACTAACCAGAGACATCACGTAGGCCAATGGTTGGTGATGCACCCTTGTCTCCCTTCGATTATGGGTATGATTCCCATGGCCATGTCGGACGCGACGGGTTTTCAACCATTATATAGGTTTTATATTTTCAAATACCATATCATTATTATAACATTCCAAAAAATAAGATAATTTCCTCAAAAATTATCAAAACCAATTGTATCCTCAAAGGTTATCTAACATCGTTCATTTTTCATCCCAAAATGTAATAATCATTTATCACCACAAAAAAAATAACATATGATCCCCTAATTTTTCCATTATGTTCACACAATAAATTAAAATTCTTTCTTGACTAATATTATCCATCATTATGGTTACACATACTAAATAAATTGTTCCAATGTAATATCTTCATTAAAAGAGCCTTAATACATTTAACCATTTCGTTATACTATAATCTATCATATATCCTAAATCAATTATATATACAATACTTAATAATTATTCATTATTCTTGATCAATTAACTATTCATTTATACATTATTTATTAATAAAAAATTCATTGAATGAAGGTATCATGATCTTCAGGACGTTCTGTTTCAATTTCTGCATGTTATCCTACTTTCAAAAAGTAAAAGTTCACTCCACTTCTATAATTTCACTTTTTGATAGAGTTGGAAATTCTTAGATCTTGAAATAATATGGAAAAGATTTCATGACCCATAAAATTTTCTTAAAAATGAGTAGGTTTTGGATAACTCAAAAAATTTCATGCACGTGATTTTAATTCTCATGAAGTTATCAAAATCAATTGAATAAGCTTTTTCCAAAATAGTGATGGTAAAATCCTCAGGTAGGGATAAAAAGGTTTTGGAAGATATATTTCCTTCTATATATACAAATTAACCTTAATCTACGGAAAATAATAAACAATTAAACATGAAATAGATAATTATTAAAAAATAATCCTCTATAGGGTTAAGATAACATAAAAATTTTATATTACTTGTATCCATCAACCTCTTTATATCTCCACGGTTTAGGTTTATATCCAATAAAACTATTTTTCCATAACCCTCCAAAAGTTTACATATTATAATAACCCTCATAGTTATATGATATTGTTTACCTACACCTATATATCAAGCTACCATCTAATGCTATCTAAACTGACCTATAACACCAAATGTAAAGCCGCATCCTTAAACATTAAATAATCATGAGTTAGGACAATAATTAACATTAATGATCTTTTCAGGTTTATAGATTTAGAAAATTAGGCCCTAACTATCACATTAAATATCAAATATTACCATGTATAAATTTCTACTCTAACAAATTTTTTCATAAAAATAAAACTCATTAAATAAATGAAAATTTCTTTTCATGATAAAAATATTCTTTGATTCTTCCTTTCTCTTACTAATCCTTAAACCCTATGAAAAAACATTTCAAAAATATTTGATTAGTATAAAAATCATATTAAGGGATATAAAATAATTAATAAAAACATTACTTCATCAATACATACAAACCAATGATACCATAATTTTCAATTTTAAAACATAAGGTCTTTAACATACCTCATGAAATCATAATATTTATGAATAACACATAGAAAACATAAATCATAAAAGTGAATTGGGGCATCCATAACATACTTACATTTTTTCATCCACAAATACATAGAGAGTAACATTTTCAATACCCACCAAACTCTATTCCCTAAATATCTTAGGAGAAACATTAACATTTACCTCTGTCACGTTATCCAACACATTAGATATCTATATGGAGCTATCCCAAACATAGTTTATCAAGGAACCACCAGTATACATTAAAAATACCAAGGAACCATAACATATTTGTAACACATAAAACAATCATAAATAATAGATAACATTTCCACATTCCAATCACAATATATCATTTCAAGATATTGATATAATCAATGATTTTTAAAAACCATTTTCAGTACCAAAATAGGTAAATAGAGTATTTGGTATTAATTTTCCATTCAAAAAATATTTTTTATTTTTAAGGAATCCAAATATCAAATAATTCTAAACATTGAGAAAAGGTCATTATCATTTCTTAGGTTACAAGGAAACATTCTCATTGTCATTTAATTAAACACTTCATATATCAAAAGATTTCTTTTAAAAATAATTGAATGAAATTAAAAGAAAAAGGTTATAATTATACATAGTATAAAATAAGTTCATTTAGAATAAAAAAATCCCTCAATTAAAGGATATTGATAAGAATTAAATTACGAACATTTGGAAGCCTAACGACGTCACTTAAAAATTCAAAAAATGAGTTGATGATAGAAAAACAGTATCTCATCATTTGGAAATAAAATGTACAAAAATGGAGATGTATAAGTACATATCACTAAATAAGACAATGTAAATTTAAATAAATGATATAAAATAATCCTTTTACTAAAATATATGGGTGAAAGGTTCCCTTACCTTGAGTCTGACTGGTCTCGTTCGTTCTAAATATTCCTCTTAAAATGTCTAACTCCCTTTGATTTGAGCCAGAAGGATTTCTTGAATTGCCTTCTGCCTAGAAGATAGGGATGTTGGGAGCTTATTTGAGTAGAGTATGGATGAGACAAGGGGCTTGATAGGTGTGATTAAATGGGTAGGGGTGATTTCATTTTATATGTGGGTGGATGGACACTTTTGGAATGTTTTGATGTATTATTTTATTATAAAGCTATTTTCAGTTTCAAAAGGTTCCAAGCCTCTGAGAGGTGTCTCCTCCCCCTCCCGAGGTGACTAGGGTTTTCCCCTCATTCTCGAGTTCCTCCCCTCTATGGCTGCCTCCTAAGTCCTCCTCTTCTGGATCGCCTCGGCGGCTGGGCATTGGCGCTGCGCGGCTGGCCTCAACCCCTCGATGTTCATTTGAAAACAGACGACATAGTTGTTCTGGTCCGGGGAGGGGAGGTCTTTGCTTCCCTATTTTTATTTGAATGTTCTTAAGGGTTTGAAGGTTTCCTCTCTAATTTTTTTGGTTGAGTGCTTGTTGGGAGGTTGCGCTAGGGATTTTCCCACCACCGCCCCCCTCTGGTGGTAGATTTTCTTCGGATCCCTCTATGCTCTCTACGTTGGTTTGGTGGCTCCCTCTCATGCAGTGGATTTGAGCTATAGGCTTCTATGGTTGTCGATCCAGATCTGCGGGTGTAAGACCGGTTCGTCGGTATACTCTACGGAGTGCTCCAGGTTATGTTCTCGGAAACTCACTTGTCCTGTGGTGAATTTCTCAGGGTTTGTAGGTCTCTTCTTAGCCCACGATGGTTGAGTGATTTGAGGGTCTGATGAGGTCTTATCTAGTGGTTGGGGTGGTGGGTTTGGATTTTGTTTGGTTGCGTTCATGGTTTTTCTGTGATGTTTTTGAATCACTGTAATTTTCTTTTTTTCTAGTTGATTTGGTTCGTGATGTGCACTAGTTGCGTTGAATTGTTGGATTGTGAATATGTGTGGAGAGGGTGATGATATTTTTTGTTCCTTGATTACGTGGCGATGACGATGGGTTCTCATCGGCATTGTTATTTTGGATTAAGATGATGGTTTCCGATGGGATCCCACCAGTGGTGTTTCGGTGGAGATACAGGATGGTTGATAGTGCTTCATTTTTGGACGTCGGTGATGGTGTTTTGAAATTGCAGCGATCATGGCCGGTGGTTCGACGGTCACCGGTGTTGTTCACTAGTGATATGGTTTGATGCTGATGGTCAGTGTGACGGTGTTTCAAGGCTCGAGGGGGCAGGGAAAGGCTCACGGCTCGAGGCATTGAGGGCGGGGTATTGAATTTTGAAGTTTCATTTTGAATGTGTAATGTTATTGTGATGATTTAGAACTGTGTGGTTTCCCACTTACCTAAAGTGGCTTTTATAAAATTCCAAAAAAAATGTTTTTCCAAAATGTCCCAAAGTCATTTATTTAGAATATAAGATGTTTTGGATCTAAAATATCTCAACAAATATGTTTTAAGAAATTCTAGGCCACATATTTAACCTTATTATTTGTCTTTAACACTTAGTTAACTAATTTAACTCTTACCATGTCTTCTTGTGTATTAATACTATATGGTTAATATAATTAAAATTAAATTACAATAGAATATAAATTGGACAATTAATGACATTTTCAACATTATATAAGCCAATTATCCGAATATTATATTTTTAAGACTTTATATCATTTAATAAAATAGTATATTTTTTTTAAAAACTCATTTATGTGAATTTTTATAATATTTTTATCAAGTATTATTAAAAATCTATATCTTGATTCATTAAGAAACATCATTAATAGAAATATAACAAGTCATACTCATCCATAAAATTTTTGGATGGCATAAAATGTTTAAAAATAAATTTATTTTAACATTTATAATCTCATTTATTTAAATCATTCATTAATAAGGGAATCACTACATCATCATTGTGTCAAAAATAAATTTATTTATTTGACACATAAAAATTATAAATTAAACACCATGATGTAATAAATTTGGTTTAGATTTATAAATAATTTTTATAGTCGAATATATCTGTAACACCCCGAGATTTTATGAAAAATATTCTTTTTAATATCATTGATGTCTTCTGTTGTACGCTACACCAAAAGGGGCTTTCACTACATGCATCCCTGACTTGGCTTGCATTACACGCAATCACGACCTTCCACGATAGCGTGTGTTGTACGCAATATCGAGTTTCACTAAACAACGATATGTTATATAAAGTAGACTTTATGAATAGTAATACCCACTTTTTGAAATTTTATATATTTTATATTTCAAAATGGAATTCATTTTTGGATTCATAATATTGAAATTATCCTAGGGTGAATATATTTTATTTTTCTGAAAACTTTCAATTTTTGATGAATAGTGAAAACACTCGGTTACTATTTTAAAACCGAATTTTTATTTAAATAATTATTTATTTTATTTAAATTTTTTTATTTAAAAATTGATACATAATACCTATATAAGTTCAATTTAATTCATTGGAGTCATTTTATAATAATTTTAGATATATAAAAATTTTATTTAACTTTTCACCGTCTTTTACCCACCTCCTAGGAGAATTTGAAAATTTACATAAAACATAATTTTACTTCTTCTATGAGTGGAATTTCGAAAATCCGAGAGACACGGTTAATATCAATGTGTAAAATGTGGTTCAATAAGATAAAAATAATTTTTTGGTGAATAGTAACTTTTTACTTTTAATTACCATGGTTAAAAGTAAATAGGGTAATTAAGGGTAAAATGATATTATTATTACCCAAACAAATGTTCTAATTCTATTGTAAAACTATAATTAGATCATAAACAACCTTAGTAATATAATATTATCATTTAGTTCCACATGGATTAGATATGAACATTTATTATTATTTTATTTAAAGAAGAATTAAAATAGTTAAAATCAAAGTTTAATAAATAAAACATTTTTAATATAGGGTTATACATGTGATAAATTCGACTATAAATATTTATTAGAAATATAAATGGAGTTACTATATAATGATATTTTATTTATAATTTTTAGACATTAAATAATTTAATTTAGATATGACACAATGATGATGCAGTAATTACCTTATTAATGAAATATTAACATAATTGATATTATAAATACCCAAATAAATGTAATTTTAGACTTTTTATGAATTACAGTAATTTTATTGGTTAATATGACATGTTATTATTGATTTAATTAACTTATTTTGAACTAATCATTCTGTTATGAGTTTCACAAAAATCAATTACCAAATATTGTCAAAATTGACATAAAATAGTTTTTTAAAAATTATTATATTATTAATTGTTATAAAATTCTTAAAAATATATGGTTTGGCCAAATGGCTTATATAAGGATATATATATATTAATAATGAACAACTTGGGGTTATTTTGGAATGTTATTGTAATTTTATTAACTATATAGTGTAGGAAAACAATAAGACATGGTAAAGGTTAAATTATTTAACTTAGAGTTAAATCAAAATGATAAGGATACAATAGTAACCCAAACTTGTCAAAAACATATTGGTTGAGATTATTTTGACCCATAACCACTTTTACTTCTAAATAAATCAATTTGGAGCTATCATAAACAGAATATGACTTTATTATAAAATAATATTTTAAGTTTTTCCAAAGGTGCCCCTCTCCTCCCTTATAAAAAGGGAACATGTTCCCTCTTCTCTTCACACCCTTTTGAGCCTTGAAGCTCATCCAACCCCTAGAAATTTCACTTATCTACTTCCCTAGAAACAATCTGAAGGTTCTGGTCTTCTCAATAGACCAACTCTACTTCCTTAAGAGGAAGCTTCAAGGATGTGTGTCGAAGAAGAGGTAATCGTTTCTTCCGATTCTCTCAAGTTTCATTCTTCTTCTACTTCTTCTTCTTTAGTTGTTTCACAATAAATTAATAACATAAGTATCACTAATATACTGATATATTATTATAAATATGAAACAACCCTATTTCACCTTGTATCCTTCCTATGTAAAATGAAATCACCGCGCCTGCGTACATACAAAAAATCATCTCCACTCCGTGGTGTAAACTATTTTCGACCACCACCTTTCTTGGAATGGTGTAATTGTGAAAATAAATAACTATATATGATTATTGTAAAGTTATATTGATTCTGAAATATTATACATACACGTCAATACAATTCCACGATCATGGAAATGATATCATAGCTCATGCGTACGTACAGACTATAGTCTCCACGAACGCGATGAGATTCATTTTCCATGATTAACCATTCAAGTATGATTATAAAGTATATATAATAAATAATCATGAAATATATTACATGATAATGATATTGTATTTATTTACATATTTTTTTTATTTAATTAATTCCATTTAATTCAATAAGGAAATGAAAACAACGTTCATGCGTACGTACGGCCTACAGTCTCCATGAAAGGTGTATTTCATTTCATTTATATATCTATTATATATATATATAGAATATATATATAGGATATATAAATCATTATTTACATTCTGGAATCAATTAAATCAATATATAAGTAATAATAATATCAAGAATAACAAGTCCAAATATGTACGATAAATATAACGATTTTACCCAAAAAGTTGCTTTAACAAGGAACTTACAAAAGAACAGGTAGTATAAATTCATAAGTGAACCATATATGATATCATAACATTAAATATGATTCTGTAAAAAGTCAACGACATTTTTTAAATCATTATACAGTAGGTTCGGATATGTACGAAGCATATCATACCTAAGGTAAGGGATAATTATTCCAATCTCATTCTTATCCAATATTGTTTATTCGTAAGTATTTACTAGGGTTATATTTTTCATCCATGCCCATAAAAGGTTTTTCATAAATTGTTTAATATTATTCCATTTATTTTTAATGTCATGTTTACCCCTCTTTGACTTTTACTTTGTGTTGTGGAAGGAATCTTTCTTTTGTTTAACATACGAGGAACTTTTTGACTTTTCTGACAAAAGTACGAGGAGAATATATTTTTTTAACTTATACAGCATGAACAGATTTTTACTGTTTATAACTCCTTATATTTATGAATCTTAATCGACAAGATTTCATGATTATTTTCAACAAAATCCATTTCTTTTAAAATTTCATGGAATTTTGTGAAAAGGAAATGATTTTCAAGAAAATAGGATATTTTCCTCAAGAATTATTTTCATGTGTTTTATCAAAATCATTTTCCATATAAGATGAAATTATTTCATATTTTTATGTTTCAAGTATAATATCTCTATGATTTACATGGTTTCACTTTTATTATGATAAAATTATATCCATTTGTTTTATATGGATTATTTTATGATGGGATGATGTTTATGAAATCCATTTTTATTCTTTGGGTTATGATGAATGATTTATGTTTATGATGTGGCACAAGTAAGAATTATTTCACTATGAGATGGGTGGGACCTATATCTCCCTCCAATTCATGGGGTAAAGATTTATATCTCCTGAGGTAGACGTGGCTGGAACGGTAAGTTAATCCGGTTCAGTTATGCAGGACTAGACCGAGGAGTGAACTCGATTTAGAAAGGGACTTTGTCCACTAAGATGGTCTTGGCAGCAATGCCTTGGCTACTATAAAAATCATATCATGTGCTTAATGGTTTTACACAATTAAATGTTTTATTCCCAGGAAATTTTATCATGAATTTTGTTCCTTTATGATATATTCCTTACGTACTTCCAAGATTCATGTCTTTGCTCAAGATTTTGATGTTTAGATTTTATGTTCATGTTTTTGCATTCAAATGTTTATGGATTGTTTTATGTTCTCTATGTTTACCCTAACTGGGCATTTTAGCACACTATTTTTTATGTTTTCTTTTCCCTTGTATTTAAAGAAATGTTTTAGGTGAGAAAATAAAAGGGGAAGATCTTTATGGGAGATGTTTCTGATCTTTCACCAAGATTAGTAGATTATATTCCGAGTTTCCAAAGACATTATAATATTACGGTCCTTTGGTGTCTGTTTTTGTTATGTATTAAGTATTCCACAATAGTCATTTAATGTCCTTATATGTCATGCTTTGGGTCTCTACAGTTGGTATCAGAGGAAAGGTTTAGTTAACCGTTGGAAACTAGGATGTGAAAACTTTAGTGAGATCCCTAGAGATATTTCTAAGGTATGTCAAGGGATGTCCCTAAGGATAAGTATAAGTATAGGTTATAGTCCTAGACTTATGGTAACAATATTAAAATTGACCTAATATGTTATATATTGAAGGAACTCACCCTTTATAATTTTGTTTTTCCTAGAATGATTTTTTCCTCTCACACTATTCTTTTTGGGTTTTAGACGATGGCTGGAACCTGAAAGAACCGGGTTGATCAATGTAATAGACAATGCAATGAATGTCCTCCAGAACAACCAAATGTGATGGGAGATGGAGTGAAAAATATTATTGTTATACATACATAAGCTATGAATCATTCTTCATTTCCAAATGATCAAAGAAGGGAACAATATTCTATTAAGTCCTTCATGAGGAAACATCCACCTTCTTCCAATGGGTCTTCTGATCCACTTGTTGCTGAACAGTGGATCATTACCATTGAAAAGATATTTTCCAAACTTCACTGGTTGGAACATGATAAATTCATTCTATCTGTTTACCATTTAGATGGTGAATCCGACCAGTGGTGGACTCTAATTAAGAATACAAGGTCGCAAGATGAAATTGAATTAATGGAATGGGAGGAGTTCAAGAACTTGTTTTTTAGTAAGTACTTCCCTCATATTCTTCGAACAAAGATGGAAAAAGATTTCCTTGAGCGTAAGAAAAAGGTTGATGAATATGTTGATATATACGAAGAGAATATTATAAGGCTTGAAAGGTATGCATCTGGATTTATCATCCAACCTGAAAATAAAGTTGATCAATTCTTCAGTGGCTTAAAACCAAGTCTTCGAAGGGGATTAGCTGTAAGAGACTTCAGTAGATATGAAGAAATTGTGTGTTGTGCAATTAAGGTAAAACTGGAAGTTGGGGTAACATATCCATCTCACGGTTTTGACAAGAAAAGATATATGTAGTTCAAGGAGAAATCTCAAAAAAATGCTGAAAAGAAGATACATGTTTATTTATGCTCAAAAGTGTAGAAAGAAGCATGGTGGATATTGTTTTAAAGGGACTACAAAATGTTTTATGTGTAGAAAAGAAGGTCATCGAGCTGCTGAGTGTCGATGTAATGAAAAAAGGGTTGCTAATTATGGGAATAAAGAAAAGACTATAGATAATGCACCACCAACACTTCAATTCTTCAAGTGGAATGAAATGGGGCATTATGTTAATCAATGCCCTAATCCAAGGGTTAATGATGATCAACGTGAGCAACCTCTTAAGGAAAAGGACAAATAGAAGTCACATGAAATCACTATTAGAAATGTTGAGTATGACAACGATGTGGTGGAATGATTATGTGTTTATGTAAAGGGATTCCAATATAATGTTGTGGAATCTCATTTATATATTGTGGAATATTGGAATATCTACGTAACGGTTTATTGTGGTTTTTGATAATTATATGGTATCGGTAACCATGAAAAGTGATTCCAATATTTTGGAAAGTAGATGATATGCTCATAAATAAGAGATAATGAGATAAAGAAATGTTTGATAGTATTAATGAGCTCATGACTAATATAAGGTAAAAGTGATATCATGGTTTGTGTATATAGAATTTTTGGGATTTTGGTATATGGAACGAGTTACCTTGTGAAAACATTCATGTTTTCACTGTGGTTCAAGATAATACATGATTAAGGTATTCACATATTTAGAATGTGTCCATGATTATATATTGTATGATATATGGGGGATAAATGATGGTATTCACATGCTCGGTAGATTACATTTCTAGTAATTGTTTTCTTTATACTATGAGCTTGGACAGAAGTATTTTGGATAAGCCTAAATATTGTAATGAATTAAGTTAGACATAAGATATTATTTTTTCTATTTTATTACATGAATGTTATTATAATTTAGTTTTTGAAAAAGGGAAAACCTATAGGACAGGAGACAACACGCCGCGTCAGATAAGGCTATGGGAATCTAACCCCCAACCGAAGTGCGAAAAGCCTTTATTTCCTACCACTGGCCTACAAGAAGTCCCTGGTTAGTAGAAAATATTTGTATTAACCAATATGATAGATGAAGTATAAGTCCATTTTTGGAATCATATACCATTATCCTCACCATAGATGGACTTATATATATTTGATAAGTTTTTCTAACCTTTTGTTTGAGAAATATGGAATGACCCATCATTCTATCGCATGATCTACTAACAGTTCACGAAAGACAAATTCAAATTCATTTCTTTAAGAGATGATGTGGAAATTTTTTTAAGGCACAAAAACAGTAAGATTGTACCAAGATCATGTAAGTATTTTTTTAAATTCAACACTTCTTCAACTTTCGGGAAATGATCTTGAATACAAAAAAATGTTGTCCTAGTGTCCATATACATGATGAATCAGATGGTACCTTAAATCATCACAAATATATGGCTTGGTGATTGTGGGATTTTTTATAGCCATGTTCTGTACCACTCTCTATTAGAACATGATGGTTAGATTTCTCTTCCATATCCATATTTTCACCCATGTTCGCCTATCTGGAAACCCAGTGATTAGCTAATTTGGGTAACCGTTATGTTTCATAATTTAGTTTTTCAAGATAAGTTTTGGTATTCCTTTTTACAATGTGGGTTTCTATTAAATAAACTTTCGAGTAGTAAACAATTTATAACCCCGACAAATTTCAAGGGTGAAATTCATTTTAAGGGGGGTAGAATGTAACACCCAGAGATATTATGAAAAATATTATTTTTAATTTCATTGATTTCTTCTGTTGTATGCTACACCAAAAGGGGCTTTCACTACACGCATCCCTGACTTGGCTTGTATTACACGCAATGGTGACCTTCCATGATAGCGTGTGTTGTACGCAATACTGAGTTTCTTCAAACAACGATATGGTATATAAACTAACCATTATGAATAGTAATACCCACTTTTTAAAATTTTATAAATTTTATCTTTTGAATTGGACTTCATTTTTGGATTCGGAATATTGACATTAGCCTATGGTGAATTTTTTGTATTTCTGAAAACTTTCAAATTTTGATGAATAGTGAAAATAGTGGGTTACTATTTAAAAACCGAATTTTTATTTAAAGAATTATGTGTTTTATTTAAATTTATTTTATGTCAAAATTGATACATAATACCTATATAAATTCAATTTAATTCCTTAGAGTCATTTTTTAATAATTTTAGACATATAATAATTTTATTGAACTTTTCACCGTCTTTTACCCACCTCCTTGGAGAATTTGAAAATTTACATAAAACATAATTTTACCACTTTTGTGAGTGGAATTTCAAAAATATGAGAGACACAGTTAATATCAAGGTGTAAAATGTGGTTCAATAAGATAAAAATAATTTTTTGTGAATAGTAACTTTTTACTTTTATTTTCCACAGTTAAAAGTAAATAGGGTAATTAAGGGTAAAATGATATTATTATAACCCAAACACATGTTCTAATTCTATAGGATAAATAAAATTCGACGAAAAACAACTTTAGGAGTATAATATTATCATTTAGGTCCACATGGGTTAGATACAGGAATTTATTATTATTTTCTTTAAAGAAGAATTAAAATAGTTAAAATCAAAGTTTAATAACTGAAACATTTTTAATATAGAGTTATACATAAGATAAATTCAACTATAAATATTAATTAATATATAAAAAGAGTTTCTATATAATGGTATTTTATTTATAAATTTTAGACATTAAATAATTTAATTTATTTATGACACAATGATGATGCAGTAATTACCTTATTACTGAAATATTAACATAATTGATGTTATAAATATCCAAATAAATGGAATTATAGACTTTTTATGAATTACAATAATTTTATATGTTAATATGTCATGTTATTATTTATTTAATTAACTTTTTTTGAAATAATCACGGTGTTATGAGTTTCAAAAAAACCAATTTCCAAATAGTGTCAAAATTGACATATAATAGTTTTTAAAAATATATTATATTATTAATTGTTATTATATTCATAAAAATATAAGGATTGTCAAAATGACTTATATAAGGTTATATATATTAATAATGAATGACTTGGGGTTCTTTTGGCTTGTTATAGTATGTTTATTAACCATAGTGTTAGAAAACAAGAAGACATAGTAATTGTTAAATTATTTAACTTAGAGTATAATCTAAATGATAAGGTTACAATAGTAACCCAAACATGTCAAAAACCTATTGGTTGCGATTATTTTGACCCATACCAACTTTATCTTCTAAATAAATCAATTTGGAGATATCATAAACCGAATATGACTTTATTATAAAATAATATTTTATGTTTTTCCAAAGGTGCCCCTCTCCTCCCTTATAAAAAGGGCACATGTTCCCTCTTCTCTTCACACCATTTTGAGCCTAAATTTTGTCCAAACCCTACCCATTTCCTTTCTCCACTTCCCTAGAAACATTCTGGTGGTTCTGGTCTTCTCAAAATTCCAACTCTACTTCTTTAAGAGGAAGCTTAAAGGAGGATCGTCGAAGAAGAGGTAATCTTTTCTTCCGATTCTCTCAAGTTTCATTCTTCTTCTACTTAGTCTTATTTTGTTGTCACACTATAAATTAATAAAATCAGTATCACTAATATAATGATATATTATTATAAATATTAAACAACCCTATTTTACCTTGTTTCCTTCCTACGGAAAATGAAATCACCGCACGTGCGTACATACGAAATACCGTCTCCACTCTGTGGTGTAATCTGTTTTCGAGAACCAACTTACTTGGATGGGTATAATATTGGAAATAAATAACTATATATGATTATTGTAAAGTGATATTGATTCTTAAATATTATACATACACTTCAATACAATTCAACGATCATGGAAATGATATCATAGCTCGTGCGTACATACGGACTACCGTCTCCACAAACGTGTTGAGATTCATTTTCCATGATTAACCACTAAAGTATAATTATAAAGTATATATAATAAAAAATCATGAAATATATTACATAATAATGATACTATATTTATTTACATATATGTTTCATTTACTTAATTTCATTTAATTCAATAAGGAAACGAAAACAACATTCATGCGTACGTACGACCTACCGTCTCCATGAACGGTGTATTTCATTTCATTTATATATCTATTATATATATATATATGGAAAATATATATGATATATAAATCATGATTTACATTCTGGAAGAATGTAAATGAAGATATAAGAAATAATAATATCAAGAACAATAATTCTAAATACGTACGATAAATAAAACGATTTTACCCAAAACGCTGCTTTAACATGGAACTTACAAAAGAACGGGTAATATAAAGTCATAAGTGAACCATATATGATATCATAACATTGAATATGATTCTGTAATAAGTCAATGAAATTATTTAAATTATTATATAGGAGGTTCAGATACGTATGAAGCATATCAAACCTAAGGTAATGGATAATTATTCCAATCTCATTCTTATCTGAGATAGTTTATTCCTAAGTATTTACTGGGGTTATATTTTTCATCCATCCCATAAAAAGTTTTTCATAAATTGTTTAATATTCTTCCATGTATTTTTAATGTCATGTTTACCCCACTTTGACTTTTACTTTTGTTGTGGAAGGAATCTTTTATTTGTTTACCATACGAGGAACATTTTGACTTTTCCGACAGAAGTACGAGGAGAATATATTTTTTTAACTTATACGGCATGAACAAAATTTTACAGTTTTATAACGCCTTATTTTTATGAATCTTACTCTACAATATTTCATGATTACTTACAAAAAAATCCATTTCTTTTAAAATTTCATGGAATTTTGTGAAAAGGAAATGATTTTTCAGAAAATAGGATATTTTCCTCAAGAATTCTTTTCATGTGTTTTAACAAAATCATTTTCCATATAAGATGAAATTATTTCATATGTTTATGTTTTAAGTATAATATCTCTATGATTTACATGGTTTCAATTTTCTTATGATGAAATGATATCCATTTTTTTTATATGGATTATTTTATGATGGGTTGATGTTTATGAAACCCATTTTTATTCTTTGGGTTATGATGAATGATTTATGTTTATGTTGTGGCACACTTAAGAATGATTTCACTATGAGTTGGGTGGAAAATATATCTCCATCCAATGCATTGGGTAAAAATTTATATCTCATGAGATAGACATGGCTGGAATGGTAAGTTAATCTGGTTCAGTGATACAGGACTAGAACGAGGAGTGAACTCGATTCAGAAGGGACTTTGTCCACTAAGATGGTCTTGTCAGCAATGCCTTGGCTACTATGGAAATCATATCATGTAATTAATGGTTTTCACAATTAAATATTTTTTTCCCAAAATATTTTAATCAAGATTTATGTTCCTTTATGATATATACCTTACGTACTTCCAAGATTCATGTCTTTGCTCATGATTTTTATGTTTATATTTTATGGTCAAGTTTTTGCATTCAAATTTTTATGGATTGATTTATGTTCTCTAGGTTTACCATAACTGGGCATTTGGGCTCACCCTTTTTATGTTTTCTTTTCCCTAGGATTTAAATAAATGTTTTAGGTAAGAAAATAAAAGTGGAAGATCTTTCACCAAGATTAAAAGATTATATTCCGAGTTTCCAAAGACACTAAACTATTACGGTCTTTTGGTGTCTATTTTTGTTATGTATTAATTATTCCACAAAAGTAATGTAATTTCCTTATATGTCAAGCTTTGGGTCTCTACAGTTGGTATCAGAGGAAAGGTTTAGTTATCCTTTGGAAACTAGGATGCGATAACTTTAGTAAGATCCCTAGAGATATTTCTAAGGTATGTCTAGGAATGTCCCTAAGGTTAAGTATAAGTATATGTTAAAGTCCTAGAATTATGGTAACAATATTATAATTAACCATAAGATGTTATATATTGAAGGTACTCACCCTTTATTATGTTGTTTTCCCTAGCATGATTTTCGCCTCTCACACTATTCTTTTTGGGTTTTAGACGATGGCGGGAACCCGAAGGAACCGGGTTGATCAATGTAATGTAAAATGCAATGATTTTCCTCTTGAACAACCAAATGTGATGGGAGATGGAGTGAAAAATCTTATTACTATACTTACACAAGCTATGAATCATTCTGGATTTCCAAATGATCAGAGAAGGGAACAATATTCTATTGAGTCCTTCATGAGGAAACGTCAACCTTCTTCCAATGGGTCTTCTAATCCACCTGTTTCTGAACAGTGGATCATTACCATTGAAAAGTTATTTTCCATACATCGCAGTTCGGAACATGATAAATTCATTCTAGATGTTTACCATTTAGAAGGTGAAGAAGACCAGTGTTGGACTCTAATTAAGAATACAAGGCCCCATGATAAAATTGGATCAATGGAATGGGAAGAGTTCATGAACTTGTTTTTCGGTAAGTACTTCTCTCATATTATTTAAACAAAGATGGAAAAGTATTTCCTTGAGCATAAGGAAAAGGATGATTAATATGTTGTTATATACGAAGAAAATTTTATAAGGCTTGAAAGGTATGCATCTGGCTTTATCATCTAACATAAAAATAAAGTTGATTGATTCTTCAGTGGCGTAAAACCAAGACTTCGAAGGGAATGATCTCTAAGAGACTTCAGTAGCTAGGAAGAAATTTTGCATTTTGAAATCAAGGTATAACTGGAAGTTCATGTAACATATCCATCTCATGGTTTTGCCATGAAACCAAAGATGAAGTTCAAGGAGAAATCTCAGAATAATGGTAAAAAGAAGATAAATGTTTCATTAGGCTCAATGTTTGGAAAGAAGCATGGTGGAGATTTTCTTAAAGGGACTAGAAAATGTTTTAATTGTAGAAAAAAAGGTCATCGAGTATCTGAGTGTCGAAGTAATGGAAAATTGGTTGCTAATGATGAGAATAAAGAAAATACTGTAGAGAACAAACCCCAAACACTTCAATGCTTCAAGTGGAATGAAATGGGGCATTATGCTAATCAATGCCCTAATCCAAGGGTTAATGATGATCAACGTGAGAATCCTCTTAAGGAAAAGTACAAATGGAAGTCACATGTGATCACTATTAGAAATGTTGAGTATGACAACGATGTGGTGGAATGATTATGTGTTTATATAAAGGGATTCCAAAATAATGTTGTGGAATCTCATTTATAGTATTGTGGAACATTGGAATATCTATGTAATGGTTTATTGTGGGTTTCGATAATTATATGGTACCGGTAACCATGAAAAGTGATTCCAATATTTTGGAAAGTAGATGATATGTGCATAAAGAAGGGATAAGGAGATAATGAAATATTTGATAGTATTAATGAGCTCGTGACTAATATAAGGAAAAAAGTGATATCATGGTTTGAGTATTCACAATTTTTGGGATTTTAGTATATGGAAAAAGTTATTGTCACGGCCCGTCCTCGGGGCCCGTGCCGTGACTACCCCAAGCCCTCCTTCCATAGGCCAGGGGCTGGAGACTAGCACCAAAGGCATAAATCCCGATAACTGGGAAGGCACTGCCTTTATAAAAGTAAACAAAACACCATAGAGTACAAGCAGAAGTGAAACACTAAGTACAAAGAGAATTGATGAAAAGTAAATGGGCCAGAATACAAACCCAACTAAAAGTACAACTACAACTGAAAAAAGTACAACAGCTGTAAGGACGGTAGCGGCTCCTGGGTCATCCTCCTTGGATCCTACCTGAAGGGTAGGTACAGATATAGCAGCTCCTAGATCGTCCACCACGGATCCTACCTGAAGGGTGGGTACATATATCCTCCACAACGCTCTCGCCCGTCAACCTCCTCCGAGTGTCGTCTCGCCGTGAAGTCCACCTCCGGATATTGACTCGTCGTGTAGTCCACCTCCGGGTTCTGACTCTTCGTGTAGTCCACCTTCGGGTACCGTCCAGTCCTCGAACACTCGGCCTCCGTCAGCACTGCCCATCGTCTACAACCAACACAATGAGGTGCGGGCATAGACCGTGCAGGGGTGAGTATAAAAATACTCAGTAGGGACCCCGAGACCCCCGAGGTCTCACTAAAACCAACAAGGATAACCATAAAGAAGATCTCAACAGATAACCTCTACTTAGGTATATTCCCATACATATACCTATTTTATCAAGTAACCCATCTCAATCATGAAGAAACACAAGGATTATAAAATCAACGGATAACCACTACCCATGTATATGCCCGTACATATACCTATGTTATCAAGTGACCCATCTCAACCATGAGATAAACACAAAGGTCATAGACTCAGCTCAAACTAGGATTTTCATTATCGAAACCATAACTGCTGAAAAGCTCCATATGTGGAGTGTACAGTGGTCATGTCACGACTCTGAGGTACTGCTCACTAACCTAAGACTATTGAGGCACTCCTCCTGTCGAGTACCGCGGGTCTGCGGCCAACTACCGGGCGCTCCGTCCACTGTTGGTCTGTCACCAAATACCGGGCGCTCCCCCTAATAGCCTACAGAGGTACACCTCCTGTCGAGTATCATGGGTCTGCGGCCAACTACCGGGTGCTCCATCCACCATGGGTCAGTCCCCAAATTCCGAGCGCTCCGTCCACTGGGCCAGTCGACTCACTCCAAGTCGAGTCGGTCAAGCAGTCGTCAGGTCTCATCCGGCCACACGGTCTCCGTAATCCGTATGATTTTCTCCAGGAGGGCCCGCTCCAAAATCTACAGGTCGATACTCCAAGTATCTCAAAGTTCCAAGAAGTATCTCAAAGGACCGCCTCGTCATACGGGTCTCAACGCAACAGACGACGCGTCAATCGAACACCCGGTCTGTGAGTTATTAGCCTATTCGTCCTAGGGGCCCGGTTGGTTTCATGAGCGAACCAACCCTGCTGTATCTCAACTGTACCCTGAACCCTTATAGGGTATACTCAAAGGAACCGTTTCTCAACTTGATCACCAATGCCGCTGACAGTTCGTCAAACGGACGTCCAGTCTGAAAGATACAGATTTTTCGTTCCAGGGGCCCGGTTGGATTTCGGGTGCAATCCAACCCGGCCACTATCCAACAGAAACCAAAACTCGGGTGAAGTATGCCAAAAGTTCCGTCTCATCAAGAGGAATTCAACGAGATAGACGGCGCGTCAATCAGACACCTGGTCTGTGAGTTATTGGCTTTTCTGTTCTAGGGGCCCGGTTGATTTCGTGAGAGAACCAACCCGACTGCACTCCGACGGCATCCAATCCTCGAGCGGAGTAAGCCAAAAGATCCTTCTCACTTAGAGGAATCCATCAAAGTCGACGGCACGTCAATCGGACGTCTGGAGCTCAAGAGATGAGTGTTTCCGCTCCGAGGGCCGGGTTGGTTTTGTATCCGAACCAACCCGGCCAAACCCAAAGTGTTCCGAAACTTTGAGTACGATATACCAAAACGACCATGTAATTCCAAAGATCACTATGCAACTGACGGTGCGTCGATCGGAGGTCCGTAGCCCATGTTATAGGAAAAAGACCAAAGACGGTCCGAAAAACAGGGGTTTCGGGCCCGGACCGACCCGGCCCGAGACCCCCCCGGTCGGCCCGAACTGGGTTGACCCGCCCTGGGTTCGGGTCGGTCCGGCCTGGCGCGGAACGGCCCGACCCGGCTGGGCACGGCCCCGCCCGGCCGGCGCGGCGCAGCCTGGGCACAGCGCGCCCAGCGCGCTGGCTAGGCGCTCGACCAACTGGACGAGCCGTTTGGCAAGGGGGGGGGGGGCATGCCCCCCAGGTGTAACCCCCCCCCCCCCCCATTAATGGGGGCCGTTTTGTAGGCTGGCCAGGGGTTTGAACCCCCGGCCGCTCACCTGTCCGGTCGGCCCGCCCCGGCCGACCGGTTTTTGCCTCCACGGGACCGGCGACGGCTGGTCCCCTCCCTGCTCCGACACCGGCGGCCCGGAACCGGCTGTCGGTCACTCTGCTCCGCCGCGGCCCGGAACCGGCTGCAATTTTGGTTCTTCCGGCACGGCGCGATGGTGCTGCGCCCCTCGGCCGCGGCCCCGCTCTGGCCATGGTGTCTTCAGTTTTTCTCCGATGCGGTGCGACGGCGTCGCGTCCTTGTTCAACTTCACGGAGCGGCGCGACGGCGCCCCACATTACTTCCCGTATGATTCCCACGTGGTGAGATGGAATCACGCCATTATGTTCCAACCATATTAGAATCAATATTAAAATGGAGGAGGTTCGGCCATGTTTGTGCGGTCTGGCCCCCTCTCGTTAAATAATAGAAACTGGTCGTAAATTCACGAAGGACGACAAAGTAGAATTCACGAATGAAAATAATTAAATAACCCCTACCTCATGCGAGCTTGAACGGAGGTTCGTCGAATGAGGATTCTGTAGAGACCTGAAGCTTGAAGTACATGAATATTACATTACTTTTGCGGAATACTTAATACATAAGAAACAAAAATACACAAGGACCGTAATAGTTTAGTGTCTTTGGAAACTCGGAATAAAATCTTCTAATCGTGGTGAAAGATCTTCAACATCTCCCAATAGAGATCTTCCCTTTTTTTTCTTACCTAAAACCTTTCTTTATATCCTGGGGAAAAGAAAACATAAAAGGGTGAGCTCAAATGCTCAGTAAGGGTAAAAAAAAAAGAAATATCAATCACATCATATTCATAAGAACATATCTTTTGGAAATATTAACCTGCAAAAGAGATCATTATTTCATAACATGGGATAAATCATAGTAGTGAAATGTAATCCCAATAATCATAACATAAAACATGAAACTTTGTGGCATACACACATAATCATAGAGAATCATTTCTTATTAGTCAAGACACATTGCCTAGACTATCTTAGTGGACAAAGTCCCCTTTTAAACGAGTTCACTCCTCGTTTCAGTCCTGTTTCACTAAACCGGTATAACCTACCATTCCAGCCATGTCTATCTCATGAGATATAAAATCTTTACCCAATGCATTGGAGGGAGATTTAGGTCCCACCCATCTCATAATGATACCATTCTTATGTGTGCCACAAAATCAGAAAACCATACATCATAGCATAACCCATGTAATAAAAATGGGAATCTTAAACATCGTGACATCATAAAACAATTCATATAAGATAAAGGAATTCATAAAAATATAATTCCATCACAACATAATCCAATAAATGTAATAATAGTGATAAAAACAGAACCCTTTGTTATCTTAGATGGAAAATAATTTTGATAAAACACATGAACTCCATTCTTGGGGAAAATATCTTTTCTGCTTCAAAAACACTTTTCCTTTCTTAACATGTCGTAAAATTACAAACTAAAAGAAGTTGATTAAAAATAAACTTGAAAACTTGTAAAGAAAGATTCTGGGAAATAATGTTTTAAAAATCCATTCATGCCGTATAAGTTAAAAAAACATTCTTCTCGTACTTTTGTCGGAAAAGTCAAAAAGTGCCACGTACGAAAAACGAGAAAATATTTCTTTCATATCTTTTACTAAAAACTCACCGAAGAGTAAAATTGGATTAAAAAAATTGTAGGTGGATGGAAATAATATTACATATTGGGGAAACATGGATGTGGATGATAAAATACACCCCAGTAAATGCCAAAGTATAAACAATCTCGGATAAAAATGAGATTGTGATATTTCCCTTACCTTAGGTCCGATTTGCTTCGAAAGTGTCCGAACCTCCTGTATAATGGTTTAAATAATGTCATTGACTTATTATAGAATCATACTCATTTTTATGATATCATATATGGTTCACTTATGACTTTATATTACCCGTTCTTTTGTAAATTCCATGTTAAATACCGTTTTGGGTAAAATTGTTTCATTTGTCGTCCGTGTTTTGACTTGTAATTATTCATATGATTACTTAGATCATGATTACTTAATTCCAAAATATAAAACATGATTTATATGTAATATATATTCAGAATATACATATATATAATAAATCCGTAAATGGAAATAAATACACCGTTCATGGAGACGTTAGGTCGTACGTACGCATGAACGCTGTTTTCGTTTCCTTATTGAGTTGAATGGAATTAAGTAGATGACATAAATATATACACACATAAATCCAGTATCATTATTATTTCATATATTTCATGATTACTTATTATATTTACTTTATAATCATTCATTAATGGTTAAAATGGATAATGAATCTCATCGCGTTGTGGAGACGATAGTCCGTACGTACGCACGAGCGATGATATCGTTCCCATGATTGTGGGACTGTATTGTAGTGTATGTATACTATTTAAGAATCAATATAACTTTAAAATAATCAGATATAGTTATTATTTACACCATTATACCCATCCAAGTAAGGTGGTGGTGGAAAATAGATTTCACCACGGCGTGGAGACGGTATTCCGTACGTACGCATGCGCGGTGATTTCATTTTCCGTAGGATGGATAGTTGGTGAAATAGGCTTGAATTTTTCAGGTTTTGGCCGAGATTGAAGGCTCAATGTTGTGTGAGGAATAGAGGGAGGAGGTTCCCTTTTATAAGGGAGGAGAGGGGTACCTTTGGAATAACTAAAACAATTATTTTATTATAAAGTCAAATTCCTTTTTTAAATAGATCCAAATTGATTTATTTATAAGCTAAGGTGAGTATGGGTCAAAATAATCTCATCCAATAGAATTTATACAAGTTTAGGTTCCTATTTTAACCTTATCATTTAGATTTAACATTAAGTTAAATAATTTTACTTTTACCGTGTCTTCTTGTGTTCTTATACTATAAGGTTAATAAACATACTTTAAGTAGCCAAACGAACCCCAAGTTGTTTATTATTAATATATATAACTTTATCTAAGTCATTTGGATGAAACATAGATTTTTAGTAATAAAATAACAATTAATAATATAATATTTGTTTTAAAAACTATTTTATGTCAATTTTGACACTATTTAGTAATTGGTTTTTGTGAAAATCATAATAGAATGATTAGTTCCAAAAAAGTAAATTAAATCAATAGTAACATGTCATATTAACCTATGAAATTATTTTCATTAATAAAAAGTTTCAAATTACATTTATTTGGGTATTTATAACATCAATTATGTCAATATTTCATTAATAAGATAATTACTGCATCATCGTTGTGTCATAATTAAATAAACTTATTTAATCTCAAAAAATTAAAAATAAAATATTATTATGTATTAAATATCTTTTCCCTTCTAATGAATATTTATAGTCGAATTTATCTTATGTATAACCCAATATTAAAAATAATTTACTTATTAAACATTGATTTTAACTATTTTAACCCTTCTTTAAATAAATTAATAATAAATGTCCTAATCTAATCCAAGTGGGCCTATATGGTCATATTTTATTCCTAAGGTTGTTTTTGGTCGAATTACACTTATCAAATAGAATTAGTACATGTGTTAGGGTAATAATAATATCATTTTTACCCTTAATTACCCTATTTACTTTTAACCGTGGTAAAAAAAAGTAAAAAATTATTATTCACCAAAAATTATTTTCATCACATTGAACCACATTTTAGTCCTTGATATTAACCGTGTCTCTTGGATTTTCAAAATTCCACTCACAGAAGTGGTAAAATTATGTTTTATGAAAAATTTGGTTTTTTAACTACCACTTAGTGGTTTCACTATTCATCAAAAAATGAACGTTTCTAGAAAAATACCAAAAATTAGGCCTAAGCTATATTTGATATTAAGAATTCAAAAATTATGTCTATTTTACCAAATTCAGAACATATCATTTGCATTAAGTAATTTAAAAATTAGTTCCCGTCGTCAAAACAAATAGCGTGTTTTTAAGAGATAATAACTATCAAAAGATTGACACTTGTTTATAACTGGTTTAAATGTGAAATTACATCCAATGACCAAAATTGTATTAAATTGTAAAAATATATTCTAAATAAACTTTAAAACCACTCAAATTAATAATTTATCATTATTAATTATTTCTATTAAAAAAGTTTTTTTTAATTAAAATTTAGTAATTTTCACTATTCATCATAATATGAAAGTTATCCGAAAAGTACCAAAATTTCACCCTAAGCTAATTTCGATATTCCGAATCCAAAAATGAAGTCCATTTTGAAAAATAAAATTTAAAAAATTTCAAAAAGTGGTTATTACTATTCATAACGACTAGTTTTAATAATATTTTAATAGCATATCGTTGTTTAGTGAAACTCGGTATTGCGTACTACACACGTTATCGAGGAAGGTCGTGATTGCATGTAATGCAAGTCATGTCAATGATGCGTGTTGTGCAAGCTCCTTTTGGTGTAGCTTACAACACAAGACATTAATGAAAAGAATATTTCTTCATAAAATCTCGTGGTGTTACATTCTACCCCCCTTAAAATGAATTTCTCCCTCGAAATTCGTTGGGGTTATAAATGGTTTACCACTGGAAAGTTTCTTTAATAGAAACCCACATCATAAAAATGAATACCAAAACCATTATTGAAATACAAAAGTATGAAACGTAACGGTTACCCAAATAAACTAATCACTGGGTTTCCACATAGGTGAAAATATGGATATGGAATAGAAATCTAACCATCATGTTCTCATGGAGAGTGGTAGAGAACATGGCTATGGAAAATCCAGAAATCACAAAGCCATAAATTTTTTACGATCTACGGTACCATCTAATTCATCAGATATAAGAGCACTAGGACAACATTTTTGGTTTTTAAGATCATTTCCCTAAAGTTGATGAAATTGGAATTAGAAGAAATACTTTCATGAATTTGGTACTGTGTCACCGTTGGTCATTCTTTGGAAAATTTCCACTTCAAATATTAAAGAAATGAAGTTGGATTTGACATTTGTGAAGTGTTAGAAAATCATGTGATAGAATGATGGGTCATTCCATCTGTCTCAAATAAAAGGTTACAAAAGTTATCAAAAATACATAAGACCATCTATGGTGAAGTTAATTGTATACGATTCCAAAAATGAACTTATACTTCATATATCATACCGCGTAATAAAAAAAACTAGTTTCTACTAACCAGGGACTTCCTGTAGGCCAGTGGTAGGCGATAAAGGCCAGTCACACTTCGGTTGTGGGTTCGATTCCCACAGCCTTGTCCGACGCGATGGGCTGTCGCCCGTCCTGCAGGTTGTACTTTTTCTAAAACTACATTACTATAACATCCCATCAATAATATCAAAAAAACATTTATCCTTAAACAATACTAACTTATGTCCAACATAGTCCATTCCAATCTTTAGTCTTACCCATAATACTGCTGTCCAATCTCATATTATAGTGAAAACGATTACCAAAGAGTTCATATAACAAGCATGTTAATACCATCATTGATCCCCGTATATCATGAAATATGTCTTGTTGGTCACATTCCAAACATTCGAAGGCCTTAATCATGTATTCTCTTGAAAAATGAATACCCATTGAACCGTAGTGAAAACATTAATGCAGTTAAAAGTTAACACTTTCCATATACCAAAATCCTAAAAATTCTATATACTCAACCCATGATATCACTTTGTCCTTATATCAATCATGAGCTCATGAATACTGTCAAATATGTCATTTTCTCGTTTTCCCTTCATTATGTGCATATCAGCTTTTTTTCCAAAAATATCTCAATCACTTTCCATGGTTACCGGTATAAAATTATTGAAGACCACAATAGACTAATACTTAAATATTCCAATACTCAACATTATTTTGGAATCCCATTACATAAACACTTAATAATTCCACCACATCGTTGTAATGTTGAACATCACCAATGGTGATCGCATGTGACTTTCGTTTGTCCTTTGCCTTAAGTGGTTGCTCATGTCGATCATCACTAACCCTTGGATTAGGGCATTTATTGGCATAATTTCCCATTTCCTTGCACTTGAAACATTAAAGTGTAGTAGGTTCATTTTGTGTATCCCTTCCTTTTTTTGCATCATTAGACATCTTCTTCCCATCATCGCGGCATTCAAACACTCGATGACCTTACATTCCACATTTGAAACATTTACTTGTCCCTTTAAGACAATCTCCACCATTGCTTCTTTCCACACTTTGAGCATAAGGAAACATTCATCTTCTTTTCACCATTATTCTGAGATTTCTCCTTGAACTCCATCTTTTGTTTCTTGTCAAAACTTTTAGATGGATAAGTAACACCAACTTCCATTTCTACCTTGATAGCACAACACACAATTTCTTCATAGCTACTGAAGTCTCTTATAGCTAATGCCCTTCGAAGATTTGGTTTTAAGCCACTGAAGAATCGATCAACTTTACTTTCAGGTTGGATGATAAAGCCAGATGCATACCTTGCAAGCCTTGTAAAATTTGCTTCATATACACCAACAGATTCATCATCCTTTTTCTTTAGTTCAAGAAACTCCATCTCCATCTTTGTTCGAAGAATATGAGGGAAGTACTTATTGAAAAATAAGTTCTTGAACTCGTCCCATTCCATGGAATCAATTTCATCTCTTTGCCTCGTATTTTTGATAATATTCCACCATTGATCAGCTTCACCTTCCAAACGATATACTGCTAAGATGACTTTATCATGTTCAGAACATTGAAGAACTGAAAATATCTTTTTAGTGGTACTGATCCATTGTTCAGCAACAAGTGGATCAGAAGACCCACTGAAAGAAGGTGGACGTTGCCTCATGAAGGACTTAATAGAATATTGTTCCCTTCTCTGTTCAGTTGGAAGTCCAGAATGATTCATTGCTTTTGTAAGTATAGCAATAAGATTTTTCACTCCATCTCCCCTAACATTTTTTTGTTCTGGAGGACAATCATTTCATTGTCCATTTCATTTATCAACATGGTTCTTTCGGGTTCTAGCCATCGTCTAAAACCCAAAAAGAATAGTGTGAGAGTCAAAAATCATGCTAGGGAAAACAAAATAATAAAGGGGGAGTAACATCAATATCTAACATCTTAGGTTTAATTATATGATCGTTAGCATAATTCTAGGACTATAACCTCTACGTATACTTAACCTTAGGGACATCCCTAGACATACCTTAGAAATACCTCTAGGTATCTCACTAAATTTCTCGCATCCTAGTTTCCAAAGGTTGACTAAACCTTCCCTCTGATACCAACTGTAGAGACACAAAGCTTGACGTACATGAATATTACATTACTTTTGCGGAATACTTAATACATAAGAAAAACAAACGCACAAGGACCGTAGTAGTTTAGTGTCTTTGGAGACTCAGAATAAAATCTTCTAATCGTGCTGAAAGATCTTCAACAACTCCCAATAAAGATCTTCCCTTTTTTTTCTTACCTAAAACCTTTCATTATATCCTGGGGAAAGGAAAACAAAAAAGGGTGAGCTCAAATGCTCAATAAGGGTAAACAAAAGAAATATCAATCACATCATATTCATAAGAACATATCTTTTGGAAATCTTAACCTGCAAAAGAGATCATGATTTCATAACATGGGATAAATCATAGTAGTGAAATGTAATCCCAATAATCATAACATAAAACATGAAACTTTGTGGAATACGCACATAATCATATAGAATCATTTCTTATTAGTCAAGACTCATTTCCAAGACTATCTTAGTGGACAAAGTCCCTTTCTGAACCGAGTTCACTCCTCCTCTCAGTCCTGTTTCACTGAACAGGAATAACCTACCATTCCACCCCTGTCTATCTAATGAGATATAAAATCTTTACCCAATGAATTAGAGGGAGATATAGGTCCCACCCATCTCATATTGATACCATTCTTATGTGTTCCACAAAATCAGAAAACCATACATCATAGCATAACCCATTTAATAAAAATGGGAATCTTAAACATCGTGACATCATAAAACAATTCATATAAGATAACGGAATTCATAAAAATATAATTCCATCAAAACATAATCCAATCAATGTAATAATAGGGATAAAAACAGAACCCTTTATTATCTTAGACGGAAAATAATTTTGATAAAACACTTGAACTCCATTCTTGAGGAAAATATCATTTCTGCTTCAAAAACACTTTTCCTTTCTTAACATGTCATACAATTATAAACTAAAAGAAGTTGATTAAAAATAAACTTGAAAAATTTTAAAGGAAGCTTCTTGGAAATAATTTATTAAAAATCAATTCATGTCATATAAGTTAGAAAAAACATTCTTCTCGTACTTTTGTCAGAAAAGTCAAAAAGTACCTCGTACGAAAAAACGACAAAAGATTCCATTCATATCTTTTACTAAAAACTCACCGAAGGGTAAAATTGGATTTAAAAAATTGTAGGATGATGGAAATAATATTAAATATTGAGGAAACATGGATGTGGATGATAAAATACACCCCATTAAATGCCAAAGTATAAACAATCTCGGATAAAAATGAGATTATGATATTTCCCTTACCTTTGGTCCGATTTTCTTCGTAAGTGTCCGAAACTCCTTTATAATGGTTTAAATAATGTCATTACTTATTCCAGAATCATACTCATTGTTATTATATCATATATGGTTCACTTATGACTTTATATTACCTGTTCTTTTGTAAATTCCATGTTAAAAAGCGTTTTGGGTAAAATTGTTTCATTTATCGTCTGTGATTTGACTTGTAGTTATTCATATGATTACTTAGATCATTATTAATTAATTCCAGAATATGAAACATGATTTATATATAATATATATTCAGAATATACATTTATATAATAAATCAGTAAATGGAATGAAATACACTGTTCATGGAGACGGTAGGTCGTACGTACGCTTGAACGCTGTTTTCGTTTCCTTATTGAGATGAATGGAATTAAGTAGATGACATACATATATATACACATAAATCCGGTATCATTATTATTTCATTTATTTCATGATTACTTATTATATTTACATCATAGTCATTCATGAATGGTTAAAGTGGATAATGAATCTCATCGCGTTGTGGAGACGGTAGTCCGTACGTACGCACAAGCGATGATATCGTTCTCATGATCGTGGGACTGTATTGGAGTGTATGTATACTATTTTAGAATCAATATCAATTTAAAATAATCATATATTGTTATTATTTACACCATTATACCCATCCAAGTAAGGTGGTGGTGGAAAATAGATTTCACCACGGCGTGGAGACAGTATTCCGTATGTACGCACGCGCGGTGATTTCATTTTCCGTAAGATGGGTAGATGGTGAAATAGGGTTGTTTCATACTTATAATAACATATTATTATATTAGTGATACTTATGTTATTACTTCATAATGAAACAACCTAATAAGAAGAAGTGGAAGAAGAAATAAAGTTGAAAGAATCGGTAACAGAAATTACCTCTTCTTTGAAGCGCCTCTTTGAGATCTCCTTTTAGGGCACTACAAATGGTCTTTGAGGACGACCAAAACCTCTAGGATATTTCTAGGGAAGTGGAGAAGAGAATTTGGAAGGTCTTGGCCGATCTTGAAGGCTCAATGTTGTGTGAGGAAGAGAGGGATGAGGTGCCCTTTTATAAGGGAGGAGAGGGGTACCTTTGGAATAACTAAAACTATTATTTTATTATAATGTCAAATTCAGTTTTAAATAGATCCAAATTGATTTATTTAGAAGCTATGGTGGGGATGGGTCGAAATCCTCTCATCCAATATAATTTAGACAAGTTTAGATTGCTATTTTAACCTTATCATTTAGATTTAACATTAAGTTAAATAATTTTACTTTTACCAAGTCTTCTTTTGTTCTTATACTATAAGGTTAATAAACATACTATAAGAAGCCAAACAATTCCCAAGTTGTTTATTATTAATATATATAACCTTATCTATGTCATTTGGATAAAAAATAGATTTTTAGGAATAAAATAACAATTAATAATATAATATTTGTTTTAAAAACTATTTTATGTCAATTTTGACACTATTTAGTAATTGATTTTTGTAAAAATCATAACAGAATGATTAGCTCGAAAAAAGTTAATTAAATAAATACTAACATGTAATATTAACCTAGAAAATTAGTTTAATCCATAAAAAGTTTAAAATTATATTTAATTGGGTATTTATAAGATCAATTATGTCAATATTTCATTAATAAGATAATTACTGCATCATCGTTGTGTCATAAATAAATTAAATTATTTAATGTCTAAAAATTACAAATAAAATACTATTATGTAGGAAATATCTTTAGCTTTCTAATGAATGTTTATAGTCGAATTTATCTTATGTATAACCCTATATTAAAAATTATTTACTTATTAAACTTTGATTTTAATTATTTTTACCCTTCTTTAAATAAATTAATAATAAATGTCCTAATCTAATCCAAGTGGGCCTAAATGGTCATATTTTATTCCTAAGGTTGTTTTTTTGTCAAATTAAACTTATACAATAGAATTAGGACATGTGTTACGGTAATAATAATATCATTTTTACCCTTAATTACCCTATTTACTTTTAACCGTGGAAAAAAAAGTAAAAAGTTACTATTCACCAAAAATTATTTTCATCTCATTGAACCACATTTTAGTCCTTGATATTAACCGTGTCTCTCGGATTTTCGAAATTCCACTCACAGATGCGGTAAAATTATGTTTTATGAAAAATTCTGTTTTTTAACTACCACTTAGTGGTTTCACTATTCATCAAAAAATGAAAGTTTCCAGAAAAATACCAAAAATTAGGCCTAAGCTATATTTGATATTAAGAATTCAAAAATGATGTTTATTTTAAAAAATTAAAAACATATAAGTTTCATTAATTAATTTAAAAATTAGTTCCCGTCGTCAAAACAAATAGCGTGTTTTTAAAAAATAATAACTATCAAAAGATTGACACTTGTTTATAACAGGTTTAAATGAGAAATTACATCCAATGACCAACATTGTATTAAATTGTAAAAATATATTCTAAATATACTTTAAAACCACTAAAATGAATAATTTATCACTATTAATTATTTTTATTAAAAAAGTTCTTTTTAATTAAAATTTAGTAATTTTCACTATTCATCAGAATATGAAAGTTATCCGAAAAGTACCAAAATTTCACCCTAAGCTAATTTCGATATTCCGAATCCAAAAATGAAGTCCATTTTGAAAAATAAAATTTACGAAATTTTAAAAAGTGGTTATTACTATTCATAACGGCTAGTTTTAATAATATTTTAATAGCATATCGTTGTTTAGTGAAACTCGGTATTGCGTACTACAGACGCTATCGAGGAAGGTCGTGATTGCATGTAATGTAAGGCAAGTCAATGATGCGTGTTGTGCAAGATCCTTTTGGTGTAGCATACAACACAAGACATTAATGAAAAAAATATTTTTCATAAAATCTCGGGGTGTTACAGATTCGTTGTGGGATGAGACGTCGCGGAAGGAGACGTCGCGGAAGAAGATGTCGCGGAAGAAGACGTCATGGAAGAAGACGTCGTGGAAGAAGATGTCATGGAAGAAGACGTCGTGGAAGAACCGTCGCAGTAAACGGCGTCGCGTAGTCGGTCTCCGAGGACTCGACGATCTTCGACAGAGTTCGATGTGTTCTTCGCGTTCTTTGTGTTCTTCGTCGAAGAAGATGAAGAACTCTAGCTTTCCTTAGCTTTTCTCCCCAAACCTCTCAAGCAACAAAGGTTCCAACCCCCAAATAAAATAAGCTTAACTCTTATTTTATTAACAAAACATTTGAATTTCAAGAGTTTAAAATTCAAATAATCTTACTTAACTCACTTAATTAATAACATAAGTTATTAATGTTTAGGATAACAAAAGTTAATGGTGAGTTGAGCGGGGTTGAATAATATGAAGGGGTGGGGTTCATGTGGGCCCCACCACCCTCATAACCACTCTTGGGAAGTTGGGTAGTTACCCAACTTCCACCCAAATCCTTAAACCACTAAAAGAAAAATAAAAATTGTAGTTAATTTATAAATTAATCTTCTACAATTTTTATCATCTTCTCTCGTGAAAACGCAACTCCGGAAATGGAATTCCTAAGTAATTACCGGCGCTACGGTTCAATCGGTGATCTCAGAATTTGATTCCGAGCACCGGTTCAAAAGATAGAAAAACTCACTTGTCCATTCACTGAACTTACCCGAGCCAAACTTCGGAAAATGATTCCGGACACACCGGTCCTCGGAATCAGGCGCCGTCAGAAACTGCGTCCTTGTAAAATTCTAAAGAAAATTAAGAAAAAAAATTCGTTGAAATTTCTGGGTCTTTACATTACTCCCACCTCAGGGCTTTACGTCCCCATAAAGCTTCAACACAAACTAGGGTTACAAAAGCGGTAATGAGCACGCATCTGAGCCTCCCGATCTCATGTTCTCACCTGGAGGTTCCCATACTGCCAGTGAAAGCACACCTGAGGAATCATCCATCCTCATTGGATCCGCCCCTGTCGATCCCTGATTCCCACTGGAACCTCCGTGAAAGTCACCCCATCGCCAAAGTCCATCTCCCCATGGTCGATGATATGAGAAGGGTCGAGAACGTATCTCCTCAGTTGAGATATGTGGAAGTCGTCGTGCACCTGGTGCAACTGAGGTGGATGTGTCAAGCGGTAAACCACTTCACCTACCCAGCTGAGGACCTAAGAAGGTCCAATGAACCTCCGAGATAACTTGCCGCCTTGACCACATCTTCGTAAACCTCTTCGAGGTGAAACCTGTATAAGGACTAGATCGTCATCCTAGAACTCTAGAGGCCTCAAATTCCTATCAACATAAGGCTTCTGTCGGCCCTGTGCTATCCTCATCCGCTCTTGGGTGACCTAGACCTTCTCTAGTCTCAAAAGAGCTGCTATGATTTCTTCTTTGCCGATAAGAGAAATCCGGTCTCATCTCCTAGATGGACCACATTCATTTCCTAATACAGTCAATCCTAACATGAATGATGATTTCATGCCATGGATGACTTCGTAAGGCCTCAACGTAACTACCAAGAGATCCAACTGTCACTCTCGCCTCAAGGGTCGAGTCACACTTTCGGCATCAGTGTGAGGTCACTAAGTCTCCTTTAGTAAAAATCACGAAAGTGGGGGTCAAGTCAACATTCTTAATCGGGACCACTCAGTATCAACCAAACAAAAGAACAGGAAAGCAAACTTTACAAAGATAAGTGATTTTTCATTATTGCAGCTCATAGTACAATGACACAAATGTAACAACAACAAAACTAGAAGCAACATGATCAATAGCCTCTAGGTCTGGAGCTAGTACCGCTCCTGTCCATATGCTTCTGGAGCACCATGACCATAGGCCTCAGCTGCCTGAAGCTGAGCTCTCCCATGTCCTCCTGTCCCCTGCAGTCGGGGTGGGCCTCCTGGTGGTGGTGGTGGCAACACCCCCAAGCGTCGTCCACCTCCAGCTGGACAGCCAGCTCCTCTTCCATGGCCACCTACTCCTTGGAGTCTGCCCTGATCGAACCTCTGCCTCTACCTGGGAGGTTCTTCATTTAACTACTGGTCATCTGCATGGCGGGTCGGACAGTCATGTGCCAGGTGACCAATCCCGCCGCAGGAGTAACACTATCCACTCTTGGCACGACTGGCTCTGACTCCACCCCGGTTCCCCCGCACAACTGAACCTGAGTTTTGTAGTCGGCCACTGGTAGGTCTGGTCCCCTTGGACCTCTGCGTCATCTGGCTACTTTCTGCTGCAAAAGACTCTGCCGCAAGCCAGCTAGTGCTGGGTCGTGCTGCTGGAGATTGCTCAACAAGGAAACTCTCCACTAAGAGAGCTCTCTCCAACACCCTTGTATGGGTCGGAATGCTATGAGAAACAACATATGCTCTAATCTCCCGCTTGAACACCTGCTCGAAGGTTCAGGCCCTGAAGAACGAGTCACGTATCATATATGTGGAGTAGTGCGAGAGGTCTGTGAACCTCGCTGAATACTGTGCCACCGTAATGCTGCCCTGCCGCAGCTAATGTAGCTCTTGTATACGCACTGTTCGAAGGGTGGCTGGTACAAACTTTTCCCGGAACAGGCTCTTGAAGTCTGCCCAAAGAAGTGTTGCCTCATCATGCATCTTGAGAATTAGGCTCCACCATCTGCATGTTTCTGCCTGAAGAAGGCTGGCAGCAAGTATCACTATGATGTCTGCCGGTGTCCCCACTAGCCTGAAGACTCTCACCATATCCTCCGGCCAATCATAAGCCGTCTGCGAGTCCATCTATCCCCAGAACCTAGGTGGCCTCTGGCGCTGGAACTCATGAGGTGCGCTCAAGCGACGTGCACCCTCTACTGCTGGGGCTGGTGGCATCAGTGGCCCAACCTGTAGTAGTACCGCTGGTGCCCTACTGGTTCCTCAATTGGGATAGGGCCCTGTACTGAGGCCACGTCGCTCGGCGGGCTGTCAGTACGAACTACTCTCGGGGCTCTAGCTAGTCATCCATGGGGAGGCATCCTGAAAGAAACAGACAAGACACGGTCAAAAGATTTATACTTGGTGAGCTGACCTGGTTTGAGCTGATATTTAAATAAAAATTCTGGAAACACACATGCAATCAGTGTTTTCATTCACAAAGTCAGAATTCAGTTGTCAGGGTCCTGGTGTATGGATACGTCGGCCGCCTGCACCAACACTGGACTCCCTGAACTGAAGACAACACTCAGTACCCTTAACACTATTTCTTCACAGAAAGAAAATATTAGAGTTATAAGTTTTGCGGTATAACGGACTCCTCTGATACAAATTTGTCACGACCCGTCCTCGGGGCCCGTGCCGTGACTACCCCAAGCCCGCCTTCCATAGGCCAGGGGCTGGCGACTAGCCCCAAAGGCATAAATCCCGATAACTGGGAAGGCATTGACTTTATAAAAGTAAACAAAACACCACAGAGTACAAGAGGAAGTGAAACACTAATTATAACGAGAAGTGCGGAAAAGTAAATGGGCCAGAATACAAACCCAACTGAAAGTACAACTACAACTGAACAAAGTACAATAGCTGGAAGGACGGTAGCGGCTCCTGGGTCGTCCTCCTCGGATCCTACCTGAAGGGTCGGTACAGATGGAGCAGCTCTTGGATCGTCCACCACAGATCCTACCTGAAGGGTAGGTACATATAGCCTCCACAACTCTCTCGCCCGTCAACCTCCTCCGAGTGTCTTCTTGCCGTGATGTCCACCTCCAGATATTGACTCATCATGTAGTCCACCTCTGGGTTCTGACTCGTCATGTAGTCCACCTCCTGGTACCGTCCCGTCCTCGAACACTCGACCTCCTCTAGCACTGCCCGTCGTCTGCAACCAACACAACGACGTGCGGGCATAGCCCGTGCAGGGGTGAGTATAACGATACTCAGTAGGGACCCCAAGACCCTCAAGGTCACACTAAAACCAACAAGGATAACCAAAAAGAAGATCTCAACAGATAACCTATACATAGGTATATTCCCATACATATATATAAGTTATGAAGTAACCAATCTCAATCATGAGGAAACACAAAGATTATGAAACCAATGGATAACCACTACCCAGGTATATTCCCATACATATACCTAAGTTATCAAGTGACCCATCTCAACCATGAGGTAAACACAAAGGTCATACACTCAGCTCAAACCATGATTTTCATTATCGAAACCATAACTGCTGAAAAGCTCCGTCTCTGGATTGTACAGTGGTCATGTCACGACTCCGAGGTACTGCTCACTAAACTAATACTGCTGAGGAACTCCTCCTGTTGAGTACCGCGGGTCCGCGACCAACTATCGGGCACTCCGTCCGCTGTGGGTCTGTCGCCAAATACCGGGCGCTCCCCCTAATAGCCTACAGAGGTACTCCTCCAGTCGAGTACCGCGGGTCTGCGGCCAACTACCGGGTGCTCCGTCCGCCATGGTTCAGTCGCCAAATACAGGGTGCTCTGTCCACTGGTCTAGTCGACTCACCCCATGTCGAGTCGGTCAAGAAGTCGTCAGGTCTCAGCTGGCTACACGGTCTCCATACTCCGTACGCTCATCTATGGGAGGGTCCGATCCACAAGCTATAGTTCAATACTCCAAGTATCTAAAAGTCCCACAAATAAGTATCTCAAAGGACCACCTCGTCATAGGGGTCTCAACGCAATAGACGGCGCGTTAATCGGACGCCCGATCTTTGAGTTATTAGCCTTTTCGTCCAAGGGGCCCGGTTGGTTTCATGAGCGAACCAACCCGGTCGTATCTCAACTATACCCCGAACTCTCATAGGGAATACTCAAATGAACCGTTTCTCGACGTGATCACCAACGCCGCTGATGGTTCGTCAAACAGACGTCCAGTCTGAAAGATATCAGCTTTTCCGTTCTAGGGGCCCGGTTAGATTTCGGGTGCAATCCGACCTGGCCACTATCCAACAACAACCAAAACTCGGTCGAATTATGCCAAAAGTTCCGTCTTATCATGAGGAATTCAACGAGACAGACGGTGCATCAATCGGATACCCAGTCTGTGAGTTATTGGCTTTTTCGTTCCAGGGGCCCGGTTGGTTTCATGAGCGAACCAACCCGACCGCACTCCGACGGCATCCAAACCTCGAGCAGAGTAAGCCAAAAGATCCTTCTCAATTAGATTAATCCATCAAAGTCGATGACACGTCAATCGGACGTCCGGAGCTCAAGATATGAGCGTTTCCACTCCGAGGGCTCGGTTGGTTTCGTAACCGAACCAACCCTGCCGAACCCAAAGTGTTCCGAAACATTGAGTGCGATAAACCTAAATGACCATATCGTTCCAAGGATCGCTACGCAACTGACGGTGCATTGATCAGAGGTCCGTAGCCCATGTTATGGGCAAAAGACTGAAGACGGTCCGAAAAACGGGGGTTTCGGGCCCAGACCGACCCGTCCCGAGACCCCCCCGGTCGGCCCGAACCGGGTCCACCCGTCCCGGGTCAGGGTCGGCCCGAACTGGGTCTACCCGTCCCAGGTCCGGGTCAGCCCGGCCAGGCGCAGCCCGGCCCGGACTGGGCACAGTGCGCCCAGCACGCTGGTCGGGCGCTCGACCAACTGGCAGAGCCGTTTGGCAGGGGGGGGGGGGGGGGTGCGCCTGCCCCCCTGGTGTAACCGCGCCCCCCCCCCCATTAATGGGGGCCATTTTGTAGGCCGTCTGGGGGTTTGAACCCCCAGATGCTCACCTGTCCGGCCGACCGACCCCGGCCGGCCGGTTTCTGCCTCCACGGGACTAGTGACGGCCGGTCCCCTCCCTGCTCCGACACCGACACCCCAGAACCGGCCACCTGTCACTCTGCTCCGCCGCGGCCCAGAACTGGCCGTGATTTTGGTTCGTTTGGCACGACGTGATGGTGCCACGCCCCCTCGCCGCGGCCCCGCTCCAGCAGCGGTGTCTTCGATTTTTCTCCGACGCGGGGCGATGACGACGCACAATACTTGTCGTACGATTCCCGCGTGGTGCGACGACACCACGCCATTCCGTTCCAACCATTTTAGAAACAATATCAAAATGGAGGAGGGTCGGCCGTGTTTGTGCGGTCCGGCCCCCTCTCGTTAAATGATAGAAACTAGTCGTAAATTCACGAAGGACGACAAAGTAGAATTCACGAATGAAAATAATTAAATAACCCCTACCTCGTGCGAGCTTGAATGGAGGTTCGTCGAATGAGGATTCGTCGCGGGATGAGACATCACGGAAGGAGATGTCGTGGAAGAAGACGTCGCAGAATAATTCGTCGCGTAAGAAGATGTCGTGGAAGAACCGTCGTAGTAAACGGCATCGCGTAGTCGGTCTCCGAGGGCTCGGCGATCTTCGATAGAGTTCGATGCGTTCTTCACGTTCTTTGTGTTCTTCGTCGAAGAAGATGAAGAACTCTAGCTTTCCTTAGCTTTTCTCCCCAAACCTCTCAAGCAAAAAAAGTTCCAACCCCCAAATAAAATAAGCTTACCTCTTATTTTATTAACATAAAATTTGAATTTCCAATGTTTAAAATTCAAAAAATCACACTTAACTCACTTAATTAATAACATAAGTTATTAATGTTTAGGTTAACAAAAGTTAATGGTGAGTTGAGGGGGTCGAAGAATATGAAGGGGTGGGGTTCTTGTGGGCCCCACCACCCTCATAACGTCTCTTGGGAAGTTTGGTAGTTTCCCAACTTCCACCCAAAGCCTTAAAACACTAAAATAAAAATAAAAATTGTAGTTAATTTATAAATTATACTTCTGCAATTTTTATCATCTTCTCTCGTGAAAACGCAACTCTGGAAATGACATTCCTAATCAATTATCAGCGCTAAGGTTCCATTGGTGCCCTCGGAATTTGATTCCGAGCTCCGGTTCAAAAGTTAGAAAAACCCGCTCGTCCGTTCACTGAACGTACCCAAGCCAAACTTCGGAAAAAGATTCCGGGCACAACGGTCCTCAGAATCAGGCGCCGTCAGAAACTGCGTCCTTGTAAAATTCCAAATAAAAGTAAGAAAAAATTTTCCTTGAAATTTCTGGGTCTTTACAGTTACCTTGTTACAACATTCATGTTTTCACTACGGTTCAAGAGAATACATGATTAAGGTATTCACATGTTTGGAATGTGACCAACATGATATATCGTATGATATATGGGGGATAAATTATGGTATTCACATGCTCGGTAGATGGAATTTATAGTAATTGTATTATTTATACTATGAGCTTGGACAGAAGTATTTTGGATAAGCCTAAATATTATAATGAATTAAGATAGAAATAGGATAGTATTTTTTCTTTTTTATTATAAGAATGTTATTATAATGTAGTTTTACAAAAAGGGACAACCTACAGGATGGGGGACAACCCGCCGTGTCGGACAAGGTTGTGGGAATCAAACCCCCAACCGATGTGCGACAAGCCTTTATTTCCTTTCACTGGACTACAGGAAGTCTCTGGTTAGTAGAAACTAGTTTTATTAAGCAGTATGATAGATGAATTACAAGTCCACTTTTGTATCATATACGATTAACCTCACCATATATGAACTTATGTATATTTGATAACTTTTGCTAACCTTTTTTTTGAGACATATGAAATGACCCCTCATTCTATCGTATGATCTACTAACACTTCACGACAGACAAATTCAACATTATTTTATTAAGAGATGATGTGGAAATTGTGTAAGGCACAAACAACAGTAAGATTGTACCAAGATCATGTAAGTATTTCTTTTAATTCAATAATTCTTCAACTTTAGGGAAATGATCTTGAATACAAAAAAATGTTGTCCTAGTGTCCTTATATCCGATGAATCGGGTGGTACCATAAATCATCACAAATTTATGGCATTGTGATTGTGGGATTTTTCATAGCCATGTTTTCTACCACTCTCTATCAGAACATGATGGTTATATTTCTCTTCTATATCCATATTTTCACCTATGTTCTCATATGTGGAAACCTAGTGATTAGTTAATTTGGGAAACCGTTATGTTTAACACTTTAGTATTTCAAGATAAATTTTTGTATTCCTTATTACGATGTGGGTTTCTATTAAAGAAAATCTCGAGTAGTAAACCATTTATAACCCTGACGAATTTCAAGGGCGAAATTCATTTTAAGGGGGGTAGAATGTAACACCCTGAGATTTTATGAAAAAATATTCTTTTTATTTTCATTGATGCTTTTGTTTTATGATACACCAAAAGGGGCTTTCACTACACGCATCCCATATTGGCTTGCATTACACACAATCGCGACCTTCCACGATAACATGTGTTGTACGCAATACCGAGTTTCACTAAAAAACAATATGTTATATAAACTAGCCTTTATGAATAGTAATACCCACTTTTTAAAATTTTATAAATTTTACCTTTTTAAATGGACTTCATTTTTTGATTCGGAATATTTAAATTAGCCTAGAGTGAATTTTTGGTATTTTTCTGAAAACTATCAATTTTTGATGAATAGTGAAAACACTGGGGTATTAATTAAAAACCGAATTTTTATTTAAAAAATTATTTATTATATTAAAATTTATTTTAGGTATAAAATTTATATATAATAACTATATACGTTCAATTTAATTCATTGGATTCATTTTTTTAATAATTTTAGATATATAAATTTTTTTAACTTTTCACCGTCTTTTACCCACCTCCTATGAGAATTAGAAAATTTACATAAAACATAATTTTACCGTATCTGTGAGTGGAATTTCAAAAATCCAAGAGACATGGTTAAAATCAAGCAGTAAAATGTGGTTCAATAAGATAAAAATATTTTTTTGTGAATAGTAACTTTTTACTTTTATTTACCATGGTTAAAAGTAAATAGGGTAATTAAGGGTAAAAAGGATATTATTATTACCCAAAAACAAGTTCTAATTCTATTGGATAAAAATAATTCAACCAAAAACAACCTCAGGAATATAATATTATCATTTAGGTCCACATGGATTAGATGAGGACATTTATTATTATTTTATTTAAAGAAAAATTAAAATAGTTAAAAGCAAAGTTTAATAACTAAAATATTTCTAATATAGGGTTATACATATGATAAATTAGACTATAAATATTAATTAGAAATCTAAAAAGATTTCCTACATAATGGTATTTTATTTATAAATTTTAGACATTAAAAAATATAATTTATATATGACACAATGATGATGTAGTAATTACCTTGTTAATAATATATTAACATAATTGATGATTTAAATACCCAAATAAATGTAATTTTAGAATTTTTTTGAATTCCACTAATTTTATAAGTTAATATGACATGTTATTATTGATTTAATAAACTTTTTTCTAACTAATCATGCTGTTATGAGTTTCACAAAAATCAATTACCAAATAGTTTCAAATTTGACATAAAATAGTTTTTTTTAAAACATTTATATTATTAATTGTTATAATATTTCTAAAAATCTAAGGTTTGGAAAAATGAGTTATATAAGGTTATATATATTAATAATGAACCGCTTGGTGTTCTTTTGGATTGTTATAGTAATTTTATTACCCATATAGTGTAAGAAAACAAGAAGACATGGTAAAGGTTAAATTATTTAACTTAGAGTTAAATCTAAAACATAAGATTAGAATAGTAACCCAAACTTGTAAAAAACCTATCAGTTGAGATTATTTTGACCCATACCCACTTTATCTTCGAAATAAATCAATTTGAATCTATTCTAAACCGAATATGACTGTATTATAAAATAATAATTTATGTTTTTCCAAATGTGGCCCTCTCCTCCCTTATAAAAAGGGCACTCATTCCCTCTTCTCTTCACACCCTTTTGAGCCTTTATGCTCTGCCAACCCCTGGCCATTTCCCTTATAAACGTTCCTAGAATCATTATAGAGGTTCTGGTATTCTCAAAAGTCCAAATCTACATCCTTAAGAGGAAGCTTAAAGGAGGTGCGTCGAAGAAGAGGTAATCTTTTCTTCTGATTCTCTCAAGTTTCTTTCTTCTTCTACTTCTTCTTCTTTAGTTGTTTCACTATAAATTAATAAAATAATTATCACTAATATACTGATATATTATTATAAATATTAAACAACCCTATTTCACCTTGTATCCTTCCTTCGGAAAATGAAATCACCGTGCGTGCGTATATACGGAATACCGTCTCTACTCCGTGGTGTAATCTGTTTTCGACCAAAACCATACTTAGATGGGTATAATAGTGAAAATAAATAACTATATATGATTATTGTATTGTGATATTGATTCTGAAATATTATACATACACTTCAATTCAATTCCACGATCATGGAAATGATATCAGAGCTCGTGTGTACGTACGGACTACCGCCTCCACGAACGCGATGAGATTCATTTTCCATGAATAACCATTCAAGTATGATTATAATGTATATATAATAAATAATCATGGAATAAATTACATAATAAAGATACTGTATTTATTTACATATATGTTTCAGTTACTTAATTCCATTTAATTCAATAAGGAAACTAAAACAGCGTTTATGTGTACTTACGGCCTACCGTCTCCATGAACGGTGTATTTAATTTCATTTATATATATATTATATATATATATGGAATATATATATATGATATATAAATCATGATTTACGTTATTTAATCAAGTAAATCAAGATATAAGTAATAATGATATCAAGAAAAACAAGTCCAAATACGTACGATAAATAAAACGATTTTACCCAAAACGCTGCTTTAGCATGGCACATACAAACGAACAGGTAATATAAAGTCATAAGTGAACCATATATGATATCATAACATTGAATATGATTCTTTAATAAGTCAATGACATTATTTAAATCATTATACATGAGTTTCGGATACCTACGAAGCATATCAGACCTAAGGTAAGGGATAATTATTTCAATCTCATTCTTATCCAAGATTGTTTATTCGTAAGTATTTACTGGGGTTATATTTTTCATCCATGCCCAAAAAACGTTTTTCATAAAGTGTTTTATATTCTTCCATGTATGTTCAATGTCATGTTTACCCCTCTTTGGCATTTACTTCTCGTTGTGGAGGAAATCATTCTTTTGTTTACCATACGAGGAACTTTTTGACTTTTCCAACAAATTTACGAGGAGAATATATTTTTTTAACTTATACGACATGAACATATTTTTATAGTTTTATAAATCCATATTTTTATGAAGCATACTCTAAAATGTTTCATGATTATTTTCAACAAAATCAATTTCTTTTAAAATTTCCTGGAATTTCGTGAATAGATAATGATTTTTAAGAAAATAGGATATTTTCCTCAAGAATTATATTCATGTGTTTTATGAAAATCATTTTCCATATAAGATGAAATTATTTCATATTCTTATGTTTCAGGTATAATATCTCTATGATTTACATGGTTTCACTTTTCTTATGATGAAATTATATCCATTTGTTTTATATGGATTATGTTATGATGGGATGATGTTTATGAAACCCATTTTTATTCTTTGGGTTATGATGAATGATTTATGTTTATGTTGTGTCACAAGTAAAAATGATTTCACTATAAGATGGGTGTGACCTATATATCCCTCCAATTCATTGGGTAAATATTTATATCTCATGAGATAGACAAGGCTGGAACGGTAAGTTAATCTGGTTCAGTGATACATGACTGGAATGAGGAGTGAACTCGATTCAGAAAGGGACTTTGTCCACTAAGATGGACTTGGCAGCAATGCCTTGGCTACAATGGAAATCATATCATGTGATTAATGGTTTTCCACAATTGAATGTTTTTTTCCCAGGCTATTTTATCATGATTCATGTTCCTTTATGATACATGCCTTACGTACTTCCAAGATTCATGTCTTTGCTCAAGATTTTGATGTTTAGATTTTATGTTCAATTTTTTTCATTCAAATGTTTATGGATTGTTTTATGTTATCTATGTTTACCATAACTGGGAATTTGAGCTCACCCTTTTTTATGTTTTCTTTTCCCTAGGATTTAAATAATGGTTTTATGTAAGAAAGTAAATGGGTAATATCTCTATGGGAGATGTTGACGATCTTTCACCAAGATTAGAAGATTATATTCCGAGTTTCCAAAGACACTAAACTATTATGGTACTTGGTGTCTATTTTTGTAATGTATTAAGTATTCCGCAAAAGTAATGTAATGTCCTTGTATGTCAAGATTTGGGTCTCTACAGTTGGTATCAGAGAAAGTTTTAGTTAACCTTTAGAAACTAGGATGCGAAAACTTTAGTGATATCCCTTGGGATATTTCTATGGTATGTATAGGGATGTCCCTAAGGTCAAGTACAAGTATAAGTTATAGTCCTAGAATTATGGTAACAATCGTATAATTAACCTTAAGATGTTATATATTTAAGGTACTCACCCTATATTATGTTTTTTCCCTTGCATGATGTTTTCCTCTCACACTATTCTATTTGGGTTTTAGACGATGGCTGAAACCCGAAGGATCCGGGTTAATCAATGTAATGGACAATGCAATGATTTTCCTCCTGAATAAGAAAATGTGATGGGAGATGGAGTGAAAAATGATAAATTCATTCTATCTATTTACCATTTAGATGGTGAAGTAGACCAGTAGTGGACTCTAATTAAGAATACAAGGCCCCAAGATGAAATTGAATCAATGGAATGGGAAGAGTTCAAGAACTTGATTTTTATTAAGTACTTCCCTCATATTCTTCGAACAAAGTTGGAAAAGGATTTCCTTGAGATTAATCAAAGGATGATGAATATGTTGGTATATATGTGGTGAATTTTATAAGTCTTGAAAGGTATGCATCTGGCTTTATCATCCAACCTGAAAATTAAGTTGATCGATTCTACTGTGGCTTAAAACCAAGTCTTTGATGGGAATTAGCTATAAGGGACTTCAGTAGCTATGAAGAAATTGTGCACTGTGCAATCAAGGTAGAACTGGAAGTTGGTGTAACATATCCATCTGATGGTTTTGACAAGAAACCAAAATGAGGTTTAAGGAGAAATCTCAGCATAATGGTGAAAAGGGGATAAATTTTTCTTTATGCTCAGAGTGTGGAAAGAAACATGGTGGACATTTTCTTAAAGTTACTAGAAAATGTTTTATGTGTGGAAAAGAAGGTCATCGAGCAGATAAGTGTCGAAGTAATGGAAAAAGGGTTTCTAATGATGTGAATAAAGAAAAGACTATAGAGAATGCACCACCAACACTTCAATGCTTCAAGTGGAATGAAATGGGGCATTATGCTAATCAATGCCCTAATCCAAGGGTTAATGATGATCAACGTGAGCAACCTCATAAGTCAAAGGAAAAATGTAAGTCACATGTGATCACTATTAGAAATGTTGAGTATGAAAATGATGTGGTGGAATGATTATGTGTTTATGTAAAGGGATTCCAAAATAATGTTGTGGAATCTCATTTATAGTATTGTGGAACATTGGAATATCTATATAATGGTTTATTGTGGTTTTCGATAATTATATGGTACCGGTAACCATGAAAAGTGATTCCAATATTTTGGAAAGTAGATGATATTCACATAAATAATGGATAAGAAGATAATGAAATTTGTGATAGTATTAATGAGCCCATGACTAATATAAGAGAAAAAGTGATATCATGGTTTGAGTATATAGAATTTTTGGGATTTTGGTATATGGAAAGATTTACCTTGTAAGATCATTCATGTTTTCACTATGGTTCAAGAGAATAAATGATTAGGGCATTCACATGTTTGGAATTTGGACAACAAGATATATCGTATGATATATGGGGGATAAATGATGGTATTCACATGCTCGGTAGATGACATTTGTAGTAATTGTTTTCTTTATACTATGAGCTTGGACAGAAGTATATTGGATAAGCCTAATGATTGGAATGAATTAAGTTAGACATAAGATAGTATTTTTTATATTTTATTACAGGAATGTTATTATAATGTAGTTTTAGAAAAAGGGACAACCTGCAGGACGGGAGACAACTCGCCGCGTCAGACAAGGCTGTGGTAATCGAACCCCCAACTGAAGTGCGATAAGACTTTATTTCCTACCACTGGCCTACAGGAAGTCCCTAGTTAGTAGAAACTAGTTTTATTAAGCATTATGATAGATGAAGTATAAGTCCATTTTTGGAATCATATAGAATTAACCTCACTCTAGATGGACTTATATATATTTGATAACTTTTGCTAACCTTTTGTTTGAGACATATGGAATGACCCATAATTCTATCGCATGATCTGCTAACACTTCACGAAAGAAAAATTCATCTTCATTTCGTTATGAGATGATATTGAAATTGTTTAAGGCACAAACAACAGTAAGATTGTACCATGATCATGTAAGTATTTCTTTTAATTCAACAATTCTTCAACTTTAGGGAAATGATATTGAATACAAATTTTTTCCTAGTGTCCTTATATCCGATGAATCAGATGGTACCTTAAATCATCTCAAATTTATGGCTTTGTGATTGTGGGCTTTTTCATCGCTATGTTCTCTACCACTCTCTATCTGAACATGATGGTTAGATTTCTCTTCCATATCCATATTTTCACCTATGTTCTCCTATGTGGAAACCCAATGATTAGTTAATTTGGGTAACCATTATGTTTCATACTTTTGTTTTTCAAGATAAGTTTTGGTATTCCTTTTTACGATGTGGGTTTCTATTAAAGAAACTTTCGAGTAGTAAACCGTTTATAACCCTGACGAATTTCAAGGGAGAAATTCATTTTAAGGGGGGTAGAATGTAACACCACGAGATTTTTTGAAAAATATTCCTTTTAATTTCATTGATTTCTTCTATTTTATTCTACACAAAAAGGGGCTTTCACTATACGCATCCCTGACTTGGCTAGCATTACATGCAATCGCGACCTTCCACGATAGTGTGTGTTGTACACAATACCGAGTTTCACTAAACAAAGACATGTTATATAAACTAGCCTTATGAATAGTAATACCCACTTTTTGAAATTTTTTAAATTTTATCTTTCAAAATGGACTTCATTTTTTGATCCGGAATATTGAAATTATCCTTGGGTGAATTTTTGGTATTTTTCTGAAAACATTCAATTTTTGATTAATAGTGAAAACACTATGTTATTATTTAAAAATCAAATTTTTATTTAAATAATTATTTATTTTATTTAAATTTATTTTAGGTCAAAATTGAAACATAATACCTATATATGTTCAATTTAATTCATTTGTGTCAATTTTTAATAACTTTAGATATATAAAAATTTATTTAACTTTTCACCGTCTTTTACCCACCTCCTAGGAGAATTTGAAAATTTACATAAAACATAATTTTACTGCTTCTTTGAGTGAAATTTTGAAAATCCGAGAGACACGGTTAATGTCAAGGAGTAAAATGTGGTTCAATAAGATAAAAATACTTTATGTGAATAGTAACATTTTACTTGGGTTTACCACGGTTAAAAGTAAATAGTGTAATTAAGGGTAAAAATGATATTATTATTACCCAAACACATGTTCTAATTCTATTGGATAAGTATAATTAGACAAAAAACAACCTTAGGAATATAATATTATCATTTAGGTCCACATGGATTAGATAAGGACATTTATTATTATTTTATTTAAAGATGAATTAAAATAGTTAAAATCAAAGTTTAATAACTAAAATATTTCTAATATAGGGGTATACATAAGATAAATTAGACTAAAAATATTCATTAGAAAGATAAAAAGATTTTATACATAATGGTAGTTTATTTATAATTTTTAGACATTACATAATTTAAATTATTTATGAAACAATGATGATGCAGTAATTATCTTATTAATAAAATATTAACATAATTAATGTTATAAATACCCAAATAAATGTAATTTTAGACTTTTTATGAATTACAATAATTTTATAGGTAAATATGACTTGTTATTATTTATTTAATTAACTCTTTTTGAACTAATCATCCTGTTATGAGTTTCAAAAAAATCAATTACTAAATAGTGATAAAATTGACATAAAATAGTTTTTCAAAAAATATTATATTATTGATTGTTATAATATTCCTAAAAATCGATGGTTCAAAAAAATGACTTATATAAGGTTATATATATTAATTATGAACCAGTTGGGGTTCTTTTGTCTTGTTATATTAAGTTTATTAACCATATAGTGTAAGAAAACAAGAAGACATGATAAAGGTTAAATTATTTAACTTATTGTTTAATCTAGATGATATGGTTACAATAGTTACCCAAACATGTCAAAAACCTATTTGTTGAGATTATTTTGACCTATACCCACTTTACCTTCGAAATAAACCAATTTGGAGCTATGATAAACCAAATATTACTTTATTATAAAATAATATTTTAATTTTTTCCAAAGGTGCCCCACTCCTCCTTATAAAAAGGGCACTCGTTCTCTCTTCTCTTCACATGCTTTTGAGCCTTTAAGCTCGTCCAAACCCTTCCCATTTATCTTCTCCAATTCCCTAGAAACATTATAGAGGTTCTGTTATTCTCAAAAGTCTAACTCTACATCCTTAAGAGGAATCTTAAAGGAGGTGCGTTGAAGAAGAGGTATTCTTTTCTTCAGATTCTCTCAAGTTTCTTTCTTCTTATACTTATTCTTATATAGTTGTTTCACTATAAATTAATAACATAAGTATCACTAATATACTGATATATTATTATAAATATGAAACAACCCTATTTCACCTTGTATCCTTCCTACGGAAAATGAAATCACCGGGCGTGCGTACATACGGAATATCGTCTCCACTCCGTGGTGTAATCTATTTTCGACCACCACCTTACATGGATGGGTATAATGGTGAAAATAAATAACTATATATGATTATTGTAAAATGATATTGATTCTGAAATATTATACATACACTTCAATACAATTCCACGATCATGGAAATGATATCATAGCTCGTGCGTACGTATGGACTGCCGTCTCCACGAACACGATGAGATTCATTTTCCATGATTAACCATTAAAGTATGATTATAAAGTATATATAATAAATAATCATGATATATATTACATAATAATGATACTGTATTTATTTACATATATGTTTCATTTACTTAATTCCATTTAATTCAATAAGGAAACAAAAACAGCGTTCATGCGTACGTACGGCCCACTGTTTCCATGAACGGTGTATTTCATTTAATTTATATATCTATTATATATATATATATGGAATATATATATGATATAAAAATCATGATTTAAATTCTTGAAGAAACTAAATCAAGACATAAGTAATAATGATATCAAGAAAAACAAGATCAAATACCAACGATAAATAAAACGATTTTACCCAAAACGCTGCTTTAACATGGAACTTACAAAAGAACGGGTAATATAAAGTCATAAGTGAACCATATATGATATCATAACATTGAATATGATTCTTTAATAAGTCAATGACATTATTTAAATCATTATACAAGAGGTTTGGATATGTATGAAGTATATCAGACCTAAGGAAAGGGACAATTATTCCAATATCAGTCTTATCCGAGATTGTTTATTCGTAAGTATTTAGTGGGGTTATATTTTTCATCAATGCCCATAAAAGGTTTTTCATAAAGTGTTTAATATTCAGCCATGTATGTTTAATGTCATGTTCACCCCTCTTTGACTTTTACTTTTTGTTGTGGAAGGAATCTTTTTTTTGTTTACCATACGAAGAACTTTTTGACTTTTCCGACAAAAGTACGAGGAGAATATATATTTTTAACTTATATGCCTTGAACAGATTTTTACAGTTTTACAACGCCTTATTTTTATGAAGCATACTCTACAAGATTTCATTATTATTTTCAACAAAATCTATTTCTTTTAAAATTTCATGGAATTTTGTGAAAATAAAATGATTTTTAAGAAAACAGTATATTTTCCTCAAGAATTCTATTCATGTGTTTTATCAAAATAATTTTCCATATAAGATGAAATTATTTAATATTTTTATGTTTCAAGTATAATATCTATATGATTGACATGGTTTCACTTTTCTTATGATGAAATTATATCCATTTGTTTTATATGGATTATGTTATGATGGGATGTTGTTTATGAAACCCATTTTTATTCTTTGGGTTATGATGACTGATTTATGTTTATGTTGTGGAACAAGTAATAATGATTTCACTATGAGATTGGTGGGACCTATATCTCCCTCCAATGCATTGGGTAAATATTTATATCTCATTAGATAGACATGGCTGGAATGATAAGTTAATCCGGTTCAGTGATACAGGACTGTAATGAGAAGTGAACTCTATTCAGAAATGGACTTTGTCCACTAAGATGGTCTAGGAAGCAATGCCTTGGATACAATGGAAATCATATCTTGTGATTAATGGTTTTCCACAATTAAATGTATTATTCCTATGATATTTTATCATGATTGATGTTTCGTTATGATATATGCCTTACGTACTTCCAAGATTCATGTCTTTTCTCCAGATTTTGATGTTTAGATTTTATGTTCATGTTTTTGCATTCAAATGTTTATGGATTGTTTTATGTTCTCTATGTTTACCCTAACTGGGAATTTGAGATCACCCTTTTTTATGTTTTCTTTTCCCTAGGATTTAAAGAATGGTTTTAGGTAAGAAAATAAAAGTGGAAGATCTTTATGGGAGATGTTGAAGATCTTTCACCAAGATTAGAAGATTATATTCCGAGTTTCCAAAGACACTAAACTATTATGTTCATTTCGTGTCTGTTTTTGTTAGGTATTAAGTATTTCGCAATTGTAATTTAATGTCCTTGTATGTCAAGCTTTGGGTCTCTACAGTTGGTATCAGAGGAAAGGTTTAGTTAACCATTGGAAACTAGGATGCGAAAACTTTACCAAGATCCCTAGAGATATTTCTAAGGTATGTATAGGGATGTCCCTAAGGTTAAGTATAAGTATAGGCTATAGTCCTAGAATTATTGTGACAATCTTAGAATTAACCCTAAGATGTTATATATTTAAGGTACTCACCTTTATTATGTTTTTTCCCTAGCATGATTTTTTCCTCTCACGCTATTCTTTTTGGGTTTTAGACGATGGATGGAACCCGAAGGAACTGGGTTGATCAATGTAATGGAAAATACAATGATTGTCCTCCTGAACAACCAAATGTGATGGGAGATGGAGTGAAAAATCTTCTTGTAATACTTACACAATCTATGAATCATTCTGGATTTCCAAATGATCAAAGAAGAGAACAATATTCTATTGAGTCCTTCATGAGGCAACGTCCACTTTCTTCCAATCGGTCTTCTGATCCACATGTTGCTGAACAGTGGATCATTACCATTGAAAAGATATTTTCCATACTTCATTGTTGAAAAAACGATAAAGTCATTCAAGCTGTTTACCATATAGAAGGTGAAGCAGACCAGTGGTGGGCTCTAATTAAGAATACAAGGCCCCAAGATGAAATTGAATCAATGGAATGGGAAGAGTTCAAGAACATGTTTTTCAGTAAGTAATTCAATCATATTCTTTGAAAAAATATGGAAAAGGATTTCCCTGAGATTAAGAAAAACGATGATGAATATGTTTTTATATACGAAGAAAATTTTATATGTCTTGAAATTTTTGCATCTGGCTTTATCATCCAACCTGAAAATAAAGTTGATCGATTCTTCAGTGGCTTAAAGCCAAGTCTTTGAAGGGCATTAGCTATAAGAGAATTCAGTAGCTATGAATAAATTGTGTGTTTTTCAATCAAGGTAGAACTCGAAGTTGGTGTAACATATCCATCTCATGGTTTTGACATGAAACCAAAGATGAAGTTCAAGGAGAAATCTCAGAATAATGGTGCAAAGAGGATAAATGTTTCTTTATTATCAAAGTGTGGAAAGAAGCATGGTGTAGATTGTCATAGAGGGACTATAAAATGTATTAAGTGTGGAAAACAAGGTCATCGAGTAGCTGAGTGTCGAAGTAATGGAAAAAGGGTTTCTAATGATATGAATAAAGAAAATACTGCAGAGAACGCACCACCAACACTTCAATGCTTCAAGTGGAATGAAATGGGGCATTATGCTAATCAATGCCCCAATCCAAGGGTTAATGATGATCAACGTGAGCAACTTCTTAAGGCAAAGGACAAATGGAATTCACATGCGATCACTATTATAAATGTTGAGTATGACAACGATATGGGGGGATGATTATGTGTTTATGTAAAGGGATTCCAAAATAATGTTGTGGAATCTCTTTTATAGTATTGCGGAACATTTTAATATCTATGTATTGGTTTATTGTGGATTTTGATAATTATATGGTACCGGTAACCATGAAAAGTGATTACAATATTTTGGAAAGTAGATGATATGCGCATAAAGAAGGGATAAAGAGATAATGAAATGATTGATTGTATTAATGAGCTCATGACTAATATAAGGAAAAAGTGATATCATGGATTGAGTTAATAGAATTTTTTGGATTTTGGTATATGGAAAGAGTTACCTTGTGACAGCATTCATGTTTTCACTATGGTTCAAGATAATACATGATTAAGGTATTCACATGTTTGTAATGTGACCAACAAGATATATCGTATGATATATGGTGGATCAATGATGGTATTCACATGCTCGGTAGATGAAATTTCTAGTAATTGTTTTCATTATACTATGATCTTGGACAGAATTATTTTGGATAAGCCTAAATATTGGAATGAATTAAGTTATACATAAGATTGTATTTTTTATATTTTATTACAGGAATGTTATTATAATGTAGTTTTTGAAAAAGGGACAACCTGCAGGACGGGAGACAACCCGCTGCGTCAGACAAGGCTATGGGAATCGAACCCCCAACCAAAGTGCGACAAGCCTTTATTTCCTACCACTGGCCTACAGGAAGTCCCTGGTTAGTATAAACTAGTTTTATTAAGCAGTATGATAGATGAAGTATAAGTCCATTTTTGGAATCATATACGATTAACCTCACCATTGATGGACCTATGTATATTTGATAACTTTTTCTAACCTTTTGTTTGAGACATATGGATGGCCCATCATTCTATCGCATGATCTGCTAACACTTCACAAAATACAAATTCAACTTCATTTCTTTAAGAGATGATGTGGAAATTGTTTAAGGCACAAACTACCATAAGATTGTTCCAAGATCATGTAAGTATTTCTTTTAAATTAAACAATTATTAAACATTAGGGAAATGATCTTGAATACAAAAAAATGTTGTCCTAGTGTCCTTATATCCGATTAATCATATGGTACCTTAAATCATCACAAATTTATGTCATTGTGATTGTGGGATTTTTCATAGCCATGTTCTATACCACTCTCTATCAGAACATGTTGGTATGATTTCTCTTCCATATCCATATTTTCACCTATGTTATCCTATTTGGAAACCCAGTGATTAGTTAATTTGGGTAACCGTTATGTTACATATTTTAGTTTTTCAAGATATGTTTTGTTATTCCATTTTACGATGTGGGTTTCTATTAAAAAAACTTTCGAGTAGTAAACCATTTATAACACTGACGAATTTCAAGGGCGAAATTCATTTTAAGGGGGGTAGAATGTAACACCATGAGATTTTATGAAAAATATTCTTTTTAATTTCATTGATGTACTATTTTGTATGCTACACCAAAAGGGGCTTTCACTACACGCATCCCTGACTTGTCTAGCATTACACGCAATCGCGACCTTCCACGATAGCGTGTGTTGTACGCAATACCGAGTTTCACAAAACAATGATATGTTATATAAACTAGTTGTTATGAATATTAATACCCACTTTTGGAACTTTTAATAATTTTATCATTCGAAATGGACATCATTTTTTGATTCGGAATATCGAAATTAGCCTAGGGTGAATTTTTTGTATTTTCCTGAAAACATTCAATTTTTGATTAATAGTGAAAACATTGGGTTGTTGTTTAAAAACCGACTTTTTATTTAAATAATTATTTGTTTTATTTAAATTTATTTTATGTCAAAATTGATACATAATACCTATATAATTTCAATGTAATTCATTGGAGTCATTTTATAATAATTTTAGATATATAAAAATTTTATTGAACTTTTCACCGTCTTTTACAGACCTCCAAGGAGAATTTTAAAATTTACATAAAATGTAATTTTACCGCTTCTGTTAGTGGAATTTCCAAAATCCAAGAGCCCTGTTTAATATCAAGGAGTAAAACTTGGTTCAATAAGATAAAAATAATTTTTGGTGAATAGTAACTTTTTACTTTTGTTTACCATGGTTAAAAGTAAATAGGGTAATTAAGGGTAAAAATGATATTATTATTACCCTAACACATGTTCTAATTCTATTGGATAAGTATAATTCGACCAAGAAAACATTAGGAATATAATATTATCATTTATGTCCACTTGGATTAGATTAGAACATTTATTATTAATTTATTTAAAGAAGAATTAAAAAAGTTTAAAACAATGTTTAATAACTAAAACATTTTTACTATAGGGTTATACATATGATAAATTCGACTATAAATATTCATTAGAAAGCTAAAATGATTTCATAAATAATAGTATTTTATTTATAATTTTTATAAATTAAATAATTTAATTTATTTATGACACAATGATGATGCAGTAATTACATTAATAATAAAATATTAACATAGTTGATGTTATAAATACCCAAATAAATGTAATTTTAGACTTTTTATGAATTAAACTAATTTTATAGGATAATAGGACATGTTAATATTGATTTAATTAACATTGTTTGAACTAATCATGCTGTTATGAGTTTCAAAAAAATCCATTACCAAATAGTGTCAAAATTACATAAAATAGTTTTTAAAACAAATTTTATATTATTAATTATTATAATATTCCTAAAAATATATGGTTTGGCCAAATGACTTATATAAGGTTATATATTTTAATAATGAATTACTTTGGGTTCTTTTGGATTGTTATAGTAAGTTTATTAACCATATAGTTTATGAAAACAAGAAGACATGGTAAAGGTTAAATTATTTAACTTAGAGATAAATCTAAATGATAAGGTTAAAATAGTAACCCAAACATGTCTTAATCCTATTGGTTGAGAGGATTTAGACCCATCCCCACTTTCAAAATAAATCAATTTGGAGCTATCATAAACCGAATATTACTTTATTATAAAATAATATTGTAAGTTTTTTCGAAGGTGCCCCTCTCCTCCCTTATAAAAAGGGCACCCGTTCGATCTTCTCTTCACACCCTTTGGTTCCTTGATGATCAAAAAACCCCTGCCCATTTCTCTTCACCACATCCCTAGAAAATTTTTGGAGGTTCTGGTCTCTTCAAAAAACCAACTCTACTTCCTTAAGAGAAATCATAAAGGATATGCGTTGAAGAAGAGGTAATCTTTTCTTCCGATTCTCTCAGGTTTCTTTCTTCTTATACTTCTTCTTCATTAGTTTTTTTACTATAAATTAATAACATAAGTATCATTAATATAATTATATATTATTATAAATATTAAACACCCCTATTTCACCTTTTATCCTTCCTTTGGAAAAAGAAATCACCGTGCATGGGAACGTACAAAATACCATCTCCACACCGCTCTGTAATCTGTTCTCAACCACCACCTTACTTGGATGGGTATAATGGTGAAACTAAATAACTATATATGATTATTTTAAAATGATATTTATTTGAAAATATTATACATACAATTTAATACAATTCCACAATCATGGGAATGATATCATAACTCGTGCGTACAAACGGACTACCGTCTCCACGAACGCGATGATATTAATTTTCCACGATTAACCATTCAAGTGTGATTATAAAGTATATATAATTAATAATCATGAATGATATTAAATAATAATGATTCTGGATATATTTATATGTATTTCTCATTTACTTAATTCCATTTAATTTAATAAAGAAAAGAAAACAGCTTCCATGCTTACGTACGACCTACCGTCTCCATGAACGGTGTATTTCATTTCATTTATAAATCTATTATATATATATATATAACAAATATATATATGATATATAAATAATGGTTTAAAATCTGGAAGTATGTAAATCAAGATATAAGTAATAATAATATCAATAACAACAAGTCCAAACATGTACGATAAATAAAACGATTTTACCCAAAACGTTGCTTTAACATGGAACTTACAAAATAACGGGTAATATAAATTCATAAGTGAACCATATATGATATAATAACAGTGAATATGTATCTATAATAAGTAAATGACATTATTTAAATCATTATACAGGATGTTCGGATACGTACGAAGCATATCAGATCTAAGGTAATGGTAAATTATTCCAATCTCATTATTATCCGAGATTGTTTATTCGTAAGTATTTACTGGGGTTAAATTTTTCATCCATGCCCATAAAATGTTTTTCATAAAGTGTTTAATATTATTCCATGTATGTTTAATTTCTTGTTTAACCCTCTTTTACTTTTACTTTGTGTCATGGAAGGAATATTTCTTTTGTTTACCATACGAGGATCTTTCTGAATTTTCCGAGAAAAGTACGAGGAGAATATACTTTTTTAACTTATACACCATGAACAGATTTTTACAGTTTTATAACGCCTTATTTTTATGAATATTACTCTACAATAATTCATGATTATTTTCTACAAAATACTTTTCTTTTAAAATTTCATGGAATTTTGTGAAAAGAAAATGATTTTTAAGAAGAAAGGATATTTTCCTCAAGAATTCTTTTCAGGTGTTTTATCAAAATCATTTTCCATCTAAGATGAAATTATTTCATATGTGTATGTTTCAAGTATAATATATCTATGATTTACATGGTCTGTATTTTATTATGATGAAATGATATCCATTTGTTTTATATGGATTATTTTATGATGGGATGATGTTTATGAAACCCATTTTTATTCTTTGGGTTATGATGAATGGTTTAGGTTTATATTGTGGCACAAGTAAGAATGATTTCACTATGAGATGGGTGGGACCTATATCTCCCTTTAATTAATCGGGTAAAGATTTATATCTCCTTAGATAGACATGGATGGAAAGGTAAGTTAATCTGGTTCCGTGATACGGGACTAGAAAGAGGAGTGAACTCGATTCATAAAGGGACTTTGTCGACTAAGACGATCTTTTGCAGCAATGCCTTAGCTACTATTGAAATCATATCATGTGCATAATGGTTTACCACAATTACATGATTTATTCACAGGATATTTTATAATGATTGATGTTCTTTTATGATATATGCCTTACATACTTCCATGATTCAGGTCTTTGCTCATGATTTTGATGTTTAGATTTTATGTTCATGTTTTTGCATTTAAATTTTTATGGATTGTTTTATGTTCACTACGTTTACCCTTACTGGGCATTTGAGCTTACCCTTTTTTATGTTTTCTTTTCCCTATGATTTAAAGAAAGGTTTTCGGTCAGAAAATAAAATGGGAAGATCTTTATGGGAGATGTTGAAGATCTTTCACCAAGATTAGAAGATTATATTCCGAGTTTCCAAAGACACTAAAATTTTATGGTCCTTTGGTGTCTGTTTTGTTACGTATTAAGTATTCTTCAAAGGTAGTGTAATTTCCATGTACTTCAAGCTTTGGGTCTCTAAAATATATATTATATAACCCCATATAAAATGGTTTTATTAAAAGCTACATGTTTATGTTATATTTTTCTTTACTTTCAATTAATTCTTATGAAATGTAATTTTCAAATAAATGTGGCTCCATGGGGTCGCAAAATAGACCCAAAGATTCCCATGGTCATAAATATATCATCCAATTTGATTAAGACACGTTTTACTGTAGTTTTATATTGTTATATTATTATTTTTTACCCTTATTTACCAGATTTAGCCTTTAACCATGATAAACAAAATAATTACTGAAGTTACTATTCATTATGTCCAAAAATAAAATCTTCTTATTTACAAATTTTGGACCTCTTAATTCCAAATATGAAATCCATTTATCCAAATAAAAAATAAAAAATTTTCATTAATTAAATTAAAATTAATTTTCTTTTACAAAACCAAAGGTGAGTTTTTAAGAAGTAATAACTATCAAAAGATTGAAATATGTTTATGTCCAATTAAAATGTAAAATTAAATCCAATGATAATAATTAGATTAAATGATAAAATTATAATCCAATTATTATTTAAAACCAATTAAAATTATAATCTAACTATATAAATAGATTTGACGAAAAGAGAGTTTTGAATTAAAATGCAGTATTTTTCACTGTTATTAAAAATGAACTTTATCAAAAAAAATATTAAATTTTAATCCAATGTAAATATTTCTGTTCCTATTCTATATAAGAATTTTATTTTTCCAAATATAACATATAAATGTGACAAGAAATAGATTTAAAATGTTTTTCCATCAAATGGTAGTAAAATGACCTTTCAAAAATATTAGAGTATTTCATGCTTAAAATATGACTCATTCTTATTTTAAGCCTCTAAATTTTATTGGATAAAAGTAAAGGCATTTAATAATCATATTGTTGTTAGTTACTTTAATTCCATCCAATAAAATGTCTAGGGGTTAACTACCATTTAAAATAACAATAATATTATATAATTTTTTTGGTATTACTCAATGTTTTCTGCAACATAGGATTTAAAAAAACCATTGTTGCCTGTTTGGTACGCTATCAGAAAAACTGTATTATTTAACATAAAATTAATATCTTATTAATAAATAGTAATAGGTATGCATATTTATTATTTTAATAATAGTTTCAACATCACATAAAATCCTCTTCAATACTCACATGGATTTATGGTTGAACATTAATCTTGAAAAATATGATTTTCTAATTTCATAACTATTTAAAGATCCATGTTCTATAAATCCATAAGTACTATATCATTTTATATCCTTATCATGGGAAACTATCATGGTCCTTTCAACCCAATGGTGTTTTCCACCTTGTTCTCATTCACATGGTGGTAATGTATGGAGTAGTAGTAATCTTTAATCAAAAAAAATAATATTCAAGATTTTACGATTAGTATATATATGAACTCCTTCACCATAAAGACAATGAGTATATATTTTTAATGAAAAAATTCCCTTTGGAATATTTAAAACATTATTTAGATAATATTTATCATGAATGTTAAATTGGTGAGAGGAATAAGCTACCACCATTTAATTCTCCATAAGAACACATCTTGGTACATTCTTAAATTTATCCCTATAAAATTTAAACCCTTATTCAATTTTGGGTTGTGTGAGATCAAGTGCACTAACCAAATTTATTTTATTCTCCTTGAAATTTTCCTCACAATCATAGTTAAATCATTGAAATGTATTTATCTTCTCTATGTTGATCTAAAACACATCAATATGGATTAAGGATAGTTTTTTGTAGTAATCTTGTTATGTTCTTGATAATTGAAGAAACTATTCATTGAAATGAATTCTTTGTAACAAATAAACAAGTGAACTCCATATGGGCATGCAAGGATTAATAATTATTTTATCAATATTCTTTTATAGTTTCTTCCTCAATTATTATAGGTCAATCAGGTCCATTTTATAAGGAGTCTTTAAAATAGGTATAAAACCACATATGAGTTGTACATAAACAGAATATCATGATTTAGGGTAATAATAAGAATTTCATAAGTAAATACATCCACATATTTCTAAATAATAGGAATATATTCAATGATGAAGTTCTCTCCAACCATTATAGATAAATATACCCGATGATTAGGTAGTAACTCCTATATAATAAAATTAATTTCCATTAGAATGTAATATTCATCCTCACAATGAAGCACTATCATACATTGATTCATAATATCCAATGTGATTTCAATATTCTAAAAATTATAGGGGTTATCTATAGGGATATATTTAATAAACGCTCAAAATCACATCATATTCCACCAAACAATGAATAATAATATTTTCATTAGACATATTTATACAAACTCAATCATGGCATCACCAAATCATGTGTGGTGGTCACGTGTGACTTAACCATAATGACCAACATAATTTATTTATATTCAATATAACCTTTCCTATTCTAGGAATTATCTCTTATATTAGGGACTTTACTCATATAATTCACAAGCTCACCACATATAATAAACAGAAATATTAGTGGTAACTTAGGATGTAATTCAATTAACTCAATTGAACCCTTTATTTTTTATCATCAATTAGTAGCTTTATAATTAGAGTATTGATTCCCTTATTTTATAAACATAAAACATATTTTTAGTTTTTTAATAAATTTAATATTTTATTTCATTCCATATTCTCGACATATAAAAAGTAAAATATTCTTCCCACTATGGTCTTTATCACTTGAATTTTCTTGAATTTCATTTTCCCCTTATTTGGTTATTCTGAAAATTTTATATGTTTTGTTTTAATCCTAATATTAAATAGATTATTATGTATAATAATAAGATATAACATTCCAATATCCATTTATTTTTATTTCCCATTAGAATATTCATCGCATTGGCTGTCACATTCATTGATCACATGATTCCTCCTAGTTCTATCCATTGACTAAAACTAAAATCATTTCTTGAGTATCAAACAAAACGATTGTGAGTAAGAATACATATGATTATTAAGATCATCCTTAGGATTTCCAAAATTACGGAAAAATATATAAACCAATGACACTTTATGTTCATCTCATATAATTATGGATTATCCTACTATATCTTCAATTCTATCATCTTCATCCATATTAATGGTTTAAACAAAATATCATTATTTTGTTTTATGTTCACTACGTTTACCCTTACTGGGCATTTGAGATCACCATTTTTTATGTTTTCTTTTCCCTATGATTTAAAAGAATGGTTTTAGGTAAGAAAATAAAATGGGAAGATCTTTATGGGAGATGTTGAAGATCTTGCACCAAGATTAGAAGATTATATTCCGAGTTTCCAATGACACTACACTTTTATGGTGCTTTGGTGTCTGTTTTGTTACGTATTAAGTATTCTTCAAAAGTAGTGTAATTTCCATTTACTTCAAGCATTGGGTCTCTAAAATATATACTATATAACCCCATATAAAATGGTTTTATTAAAAGCTACATGTTTATGTTATATTTTTCTGTACTTTCAATTAATTCTTATAAAATGTAATTTTTAAATAAATGTGGCTCCATGGGGTTGCAAAATAGACCCAAAGATTCCCATGGTCATAAATATATCATCAAATTGGATTAAGACACGTTTTACTGTAGTTTTATATTGTTATAATATTATTTTTTACCCTTATTTACCAGATTTAGCCTTTAACCATGATAAACAAAATAAATACTGAAGTTACTATTCATTATGTCCAAAAATAAAATCTACCTATTTACAAATATTGGACCTCTTAATTCCAAATATGAAATAAATTTATCCAAATAAAAAATAAAAAAATATCATTAATTAATTTAAAATTAATTTTCTTTTACAAAACCATAGGTGAGTTTTTAAGAAGTAATAACTATCAAATGATTGACATATATTTATGTCCAATTAAAATGTAAAATTAAATCCAATGATAATAATTCGATTAAATGATAAAATTATAATCCAATTATTAATTTAAACCAATTAAAATTATAATCTAACTATATAAATTGACTTGACGAAAAGAGAGTTTTGAATTAAAATGCAGTATTTTTCACTGTTATTAAAAATGAACTTTATCAAAAAAAATACTAAATTTTAATCCAATGTAAATTTTTCTGTTACTATTCTATATAAGAATTTTATTTTTCCAAATCTAACATATAAATTTGACAAGAAATATATTTAAAATGTTTTTTCCATAGAATGGTAGTAAAATGACCTTTCAAAAATATTAGAGTATTTCATGCTTAAAAAAGGACTCATTCTTATTTTAAGCCTCTAAAATTTATTGGATAAAAGTAAAGACATTTAATAATCATATTTTTGTTAGTTATTTTAATTCCATCCAATACAATGTCTAGGGGTTAAATACCATTTAAAATAATAACAATATTATATAATTGTTTTGGTACAACTCAAAGTTTTCTACAATATAGGATTTCAAAAAAAAAACCATTGTTGCATGTTTGGTACGCTATCAGAAAAACTGTATTATTTAACATAAAATTAATATATTATTCATAAATAGTAATAGGTATGCATATTTATTTTTTTAATAATAGTTTCAACATCACATAAAATCCTCTTCAATACTCACATGTATTTATGGTTGAACATTAATCTTGAAAAATATGATTTTCTAATTTCATAAATATTTAAAGATCCATGTTCTATAAATCCATAAGTACTATATCATTTTATATCCATATCATGGGAAACTATCATGGTCCTTTCAACCCAATGTTGTTTTCCACCTTGTTCTCATTCACATGGTGGTAATGTATGGAGTAGGTGTAATCTTTAATAAACAAAAATAATATTCAGGATTTTACGATTAGTATATATATGAACTCCTTCACCATAAAGACAATGAGTATATATTTTTAATGAAAAAATTCCCTTTGGAATATTTAAAACATTATTTAGATAATTTTTATCATGACTGTTAAATTGGTGAGAGGAATAACCTACCACCATTTAATTCTCCATAAGAACACATCTTGGTACATTCTTAAATTTATCCCTATAAAATTTAAACCCTTATACAATTTTGGGTAGTGTGAGATCAAGTGCACTAACCAAATTTATTTTATTCTCCTTGAAATTTTCCTCACAATCATTGTTAAATCATTGAAATGTATTTATCTTCTCTATGTTGATCTAAAACACATCAATATGGATTGAGGATAGTTTTTTGTAGTAATCTGGTTATGTTCATGATAATTGAAGAAACTATTCATTGAAATGACTTCTTTGTAACAAATAAACAAGTGAAATCCATATGGGCATGCAAGGATTAATAATTATTTTATCAATATTCTCTTATAGTTTCTTCCTCAATTATTATAGGTCAATCAGGTCCATTCTATAAGGAGTCTTTAAAATAGGTATAAAACCACATATGAGTTGTACATAAACAAAATATCATGATTTAGGGTAATAATAAGAATGTCATAAGTAAATACATCCCCATATTTCTAAATAATAGGAATATATTCAATGTTGAAGTTCTCTCCAACCATTATAGATAAATATACCCGATGATTAGGTAGTAACTCCAATATAATAGAATTAATTTCCATTAGAATGTAATATTCATCCTCACAATGAAGCACTATCATACATTGATTCATAATATCCAATCTGATTTCAATATTCTAAAAATTATAGGGGTTATCTATAGGGAGATATTTAATAAACGCTCAAAATCACATCATATTCCACAAAACAATGAATAATAATATTTTCATTATACATATTTATACAAACTCAATCATGGAATCACCAAATCATGTGTGGAGGTTACGTGTGACTTAACCATAATGACCAACATAATTTATTTATATTGAATATAACCTTTCCTATTCTAGGAATTGTCTCTTATATTAGGGACTTTACTCATATAATTCACAAGCTCCCCACATATAATAAACTGAAATATTAGTGGTAACTTAGGATGTAATTCAATTAACTCAATTGAACCCATTATTTTTTATCATCAATTAGTAGATTTATAATTAGAGTATTGATTCCCTTATTTTATAAACTTAAAATGTATTTTTAGTTTTTAATAAATTTAATATTTTATTTCATTCCATATTCTTGACATATAAAAAGTCAAATATTCTTCCCACTATGGTCTTTATCAGTTGAATTTTCTTGAATTTCATCTTCCCCTTATTTGGTTATTCTGAAAATTTTATATGTTTTGTTTTAATCCTAATATTAGATAGATTATTATGTATAATAATAAGATATAACATTCCAATATCCATTTATTTTTATTTCCCATTAGAATATTTATCGCATTGGCTGTCACATTCATTGATCACATGATTCCTCCTAGTTCTATCCATTGACTAAAACTAAAATCATTTCTCGAGTATTAAACAAAAATATTGTGAGTAAGAATACATATGATTTTTAAGATAATCCTTAGGATGTCCAAAATTATGGAAAAATATTTAAACCAATGACACTTTATGTTCATCTCATATAATTATGGATTATCCTACTATATCATCAATTCTATCATCTTCATCCATATTAATGGTTTATAAAGAGAATGTGAATTAACCAAATAATATCCTATAATATTTTCTAACCAAGTGAAAAGTCTTAGGAACACTCATCATGAACTGAGTTAATATTGAGTTGATATTCATCTATCCCTTTTCCTGGTGTTTTCCCCTAGGTGCATTTGTTCCACATATGTATACACATTCTAGTATCCATATAGGGATATTATTTATTGAAAACCAGATAATATCTACATATCCAAAACCTCAATATTTTATCCAACATTTAGACTTATACCAAATTTTTTTAAAAAAAATTCTCAATTCATAATCCCCAAAATTAACTAAAAACTACTCTAATACTAACAAAGGTGACATAGATATCACATACAAAAATATCACATCATTTTAGATGAATGTTCAATACATATGAAAATATATTACTCCCTACAAGCATAAATGTTTCTTTTATTTGGAAACTATAAACATAATCGTATTATTACATGAATGATCTTAAACAAATTGCACAAAGTTCTTCTTGCATATTACACTTCATCGACTAACCCTACTAAAATTAATTCGACATAACCTAGAAAATTTAAATATAATAAAAGGAGATATCTAGTGATCAGTAACTGTAAGTTGAGGAGTCTTCTATTAAAAATCAAAAGTGATAAAAATAAAAGAATATTTGTATGATAACATGATCATAACTTATGAAATTAGTACTAAAATTGTAAAATATCATTAATCATTAATCATGGAATAAGTATTTTTATAATAAACGAAATAATCCATAAGATTGTGGAATCATAAATAATCAATCATTATCAATGAGAACATATAATAAGCATAAGAAATAGGTTTTTGGAATATACATAAACATCAAAAATCATTTACTTAGTTAAGGACCTAAATCAATACTACCATAGTTGATTTGGTTAACCCCCCCCCCCATTACATAATTTCCTTTTTCAGTGTTCACTCTCAAGACTATCATAATGGGAATAATCCCTTACTAATTTTGGTTAACTCCCCATTCTAATCCATATTATTTCATTAGATATCAATCTTTACCCAATTCATTAAAGGAATATATTATTCATGTCCCACATATCACATACTGAAAATCATACGCATATATGCCGCCATATAATAAGAATCATAATCATTTAATCATATAAAAACCTTTTAAAGGAAATGGGTTTTATAAATATATCATGAATTCATCAATGTAAATCCCATGGAAAAGAAACGTGTTTCATAAATATTTCATCATAACATAATTAACCCATGTGGATGAAATAGGTTTTATAATATCAAACATAAATCAAAATCATAAAAATATATACAATAAATAAATATGATGGTATCCTATGATCATATGTCTAGAGAAGCATATAAATCCATAAAAGATATTTAAAATTATAATAAATTTCATTAAACGATAATTTGAACATTTCATTGAAAATGGGGGAAAATACCCTTCAATATTAGTATCATTAAAAACTAATAATTCATTTAATATTTAGAAAAATATTATTTTGAAATAATAAATGATGTTTTAATGTAATATTTTATGAAAATAATTGTCCAAAAGGCAGGAAATAATTTTTTGTTATGTGGTAAAAAATATTCCTTTTACATTATTTTGTAAAAAGTATTAAATAGTTTATTTGAAAAAACATTGTAAAAATAACATTTTTAACCTTTCAATGAAATGAAAATATTGTTTAAAATTAATTCAAATAATAATTTAATCATAGAAGATAATATTCTTGAATATATTATAAATAACATAAACAAGGAAGAAAAAATTTGATCAACCAACGAGAAAATATGGTCAGTTTTTTTTAAAAAAAATTCTTTGAATGTTGAAGTAATAGAGATAGGAAAATTTTAATACTACAATGAAATTAAAATAATATTTTGATTATAATTAAAAAAATTTATTAAAATATTATTATTATTTAATTTTTCATTACGGAAATTTTATTTAGACAATATAGAAAAAAATTGAGATTGAATCATAAACTCTCACTTCAAGTCTCTTCTTACTTAATAGGTGTTCAAAAATAATGCATAATAAATAGAGATTTATTATATATATTCAAAAATAATATTCCTACATAATATATAATGTATCATTTTATTATAATATTTAATTAATATTTTTTTAACAATGCTTCATTAAAATAACATTCTTTTGAAAACATGTTTATTTTCCATGTATATTTTAGTTCGATGGTTTTAGTACTTGCACCTTGTTTATAGTTTCATCATATAAAAATTATTATCCATTACATATTTATAATATTTATTAAGCAAACACACATTTCAAAAAATTCATATAATTTTGTGATTAAATATGAATCATGTCACTTCCTCGAGAAAATTACTTGTACGTATGCATAATAAAGATTACACAATTTTATGGATGAAATAAAATTAAGGTAAATAATAATTGAACTTAAATATATAATAATTTTATCATTAATATGATATATATTCACTAAATATATCCTTATTATAATTCATGTAAATATAAATTTAAAAATAAATCACATCGCTTCATGGAGGTGGTGGTCCACACATGAACACAAGTGATGTTATCATTTTCCAATGGATGAGAAAGAGATAGAAAATTGATATAATATTTACCTAAAATCATATATTTATTGTATAGATACTAATGAAATCACATTAATTTGGTTACAAAACATTTAAAAGAAGTTAAATAAGAATGAAACATGAAAATGATTGATAATAACATATAACTCTTCTTCGGGTATCCTACTTTTAAAAGAACCATATGGATTCTTGGACGGGAATTGTGGGTATAAAAACAAATGGAGATAATTGGTAATAATTTTTTGATATTTTTTAATATATACTTTTTTATATAACGGGATCATGTTTTGTGGAGAATAGATGATATTAGAGTCCCTTTTATAAGTTAGGGTAGTGGAGCTCCTATAATTACAAATCACACTAAAATAAAATAAATTAATATTCAAGTGCATGTGGCACGAAGTAGCCTAAATTATAATATAAGAAAATATACAGTTGAAATAAACGTACACATTAATATTCAGGAAATTTTTGGGTTATCATAACCTTTATCTTGTTTATTTAACACCTCATTTACCCTTTTATAATTTACAGTAATACTTAATTTTTACCTCATTTATAATACATAATGAACAATAATAAATTTACATTCATTAAAAAAATTTACACCGTGATTCAAAATATGGAAAAAAATTATCATATTCAATTTCTATAAGTGAAAATTAATAATTTTAAAATAATTGTTGAAACTTTAATGCAAAATATTTTTAGAATAATACATTTTTATGAATAAAACTATATTAATTACATTTCCCTGTATAGGATAACCCTTAAATTAATTTTAAATTGTTTTTTGAATATAATATATTAACATTTAATTAAAATAGTTCATAAGTATTTATTAATTTAATTAATTAAGGTAAAGACACATTTCATTCATAACTATATTTTTTTCATATAGCATCTCTTTTTTACCTTCAAATTATTTTTTTTTATTTCTAACCAGTTTAATACCAATAAATTCATTTTATAAATTTGTTAAAAAAATACCTTTTATAATTAATTTTTACATATTCTTACACTCCAATCCAACATCTAGGAAATAACTGTCACATTTAATATATAAATTTTAATATTATATCTCTCTTAGTTTAAACACAGTGTAGCGTGTAATGAAAGATATCGAAGAAATAAGGCATGTTTATGAATAATTATATCATAAAATCCCCAGGTGTTGGAGGAAAAATACAACAATATCAAAACATAACTATTGGTGGGAAACAAATAACTTGGGAAGAATTTAGTTGATATTACATTGTAATATTCTTAAGAATAACTGGATCCAAGCTCCCCCAATTTTAAGAGACATGAAAATCCCCAATGTTTTGGGGGTGAATAAATAATAAGTTTATCACTAAAATTAAAAGAATAATTTCTCAATAACCAATCATTGTACTATCATACAACTTTTAATGGATCACCAGGAGAGGGTTCTGACATCTTAGTTAGAGAATTTATCTTGATAGTCCAAATATTCCCACTAAAGGGATTAATAGAGGACGAGGTCAACTATAAAATATTACCCTAATTCCTAATTGAGGAGAAAAGGATACGGTTACTCCAATAAGAAGAATATGATATGATTATTATAATATAAAAATTATTATATAATTTAGTGGAAGGAAATTAGAATCCCAAACCAGGATCATTGTTTAACAAACCCAAAAACCACGAGAATATAAATTTTTTATAAAAATCATGTACTATTCAGAAAACCATAACTAAAACATTATTATTCATTATATAGTATTGATTAATATTACAATAGGAAACCATATGATGTTCATCCTATATTTTTTATCCGTAGGATGAAAAAATCAACTATCAAATGGATATGATCCTTTTCTCTCACTTAATATTCTAATATCTCATAATTTAATGAGAGGAGAAAATGAGTGATTTATGTTTTAGGATTTAGTATTATAAATAAAAACACAATTTAATATAATTATAGTATTTTATAATATATTAAGTCACTCCTCTTCTTTGATGAATTTACTCATATGTTATAATGCATGAGTAAATATCCCATGGTATTTCATGTATCCATTAAAAGAATTCATCAATCTTCCAAAAATTTCATCATATGAGATAAGTTATTTGATTATATCCCTTATATAATATTATTTAATGATAAAACCTATCATTCTATAGCCCAATACATCATATAAAATTTCATATCATATCAATAAAAAATATAAATCAATTTACCCAACATTATGCATGAAATTGTTTTATTTAATGCGAGTTGTTTTCAATGACATCATTTGTAGTACCGTAAGATATAAAATTTATATAATGTGTTTATATATCATTGATTTATGTAATATTTCATTCAATATTTTACTTTCATTAATGTTTTATAGACATTGTGTCATTTCACCACATATTGTTTCATATAAAATAACTTATAAAACCATGCCAAATACTACATTTAATAATAATCAAAAATTGATTCGGAAACCTATTTTTAACCTCACCATGTATCACACATTATAAAACACCTTATGAAAACATGTGCAAAAAAATATCTGATTATTTCTAAAAAAATTAGCATGTATCTATGTCACACTCCATCCGCATTTTGTCAACCACCAGGTGTCTCCCCACATACCTTTTCTGCGTTGAAAAAAATATGAAAAAAAAAATCCATAAATATAGGAAAATATAGAACACTATCAAAGATTCTGTAACAGTTAAAATAAAAAAGGGACTAGCATTATCTCTATCATGAAAATGTATCATTATACCATTATCCACTAGTTTCATAATATTTAAGAATTCATTTTCTAACAATACTTATACTTATGATTTCATGTGACCATGGGAAATGGAATAATTAAATCCAATATATCTTACTCATGTTGTCTTTTTTCTTCAAGTATTGACTAACTAGGTTGATGAAAACATCACATTCCATTCACCATTTTAGATGATCACTTATCATGAGTGTCACCAATATAGATAAGTATATCCTATGTACTTTTTAGTGGTAATAATAAATATCCTTAGTAGATCTCATTTGAGGGACTAGATGTCATACTTGATGTATGAGAGTAAAAATCACATCTTTGAAGAGATCTAATTGATGACATGATCCGAAACATTCTTAACAACCCTTGATTAGCTAATCCTCATGTATTTTTGAAGAGATATATTAATTTTTAAAGGTTCTATTATTAGATATCTATCAATACACATGTAGTGGGGACACTAAATATAATCCTTGCATCCCTAGTACAGCATACATATAGTGTACGACACTCTGTGGTATAATTTATTGTCTTTCCGACACACAATCCATACATTGTGCCTTATGGGTATATTTAATACCCTAATAAAATAATAATACTCATGTTAACTTCAACATCTCGTAATAACCTGTAATAATCTATGAAAAGCATCGGTCAGTGATTACTCAATGTAATGTTTTGAGAAGTCAAATATCATTTCTCTTCATGAAATGTATTCCAATATATACAAGTAAGAAGCTGATATGCAAGATGGATAAAATGAAGATTGTATTTTTCATAAATTAATACATTTTTGTGTTATTAAAATTTATTGATTGTTCATTACAAAACAATAAATGATAGCATGTATAACATATATAATATGATATTATACAAGAACAATCATATATTTTCTACATTTTAGGGATTTTTTACACTCATTGGATCTCTATGTAATTATTTCAACATATCTATGTGACCACTAAATAAAACAGTCATACTATACACTTTAGTGAGTAAAATATATTAATAAATAAAATTTCAATAATGTTGAAACATAATAATTATATTATTACAATTTTAATACATTAACATATTCAAACTCCTAAATTCCATGACATAAAATGTTAAAATATTAATAATTTTTGTTTTATACATCAAAATCATTATAAGTTCATCATTATTATTCTGTTAAATATTTATATCAATCATTGACATTTAAATTTTTTATGACTAATTATATTTTTAATATACCAATTCATTCTAAATTCCATTAGGATACTGTGACATCCACTTATAATTCTAACTACTATAATATTTTATTTATTGACTTTAAGATTCATAAAGTATAAACATTCCCCCACTATCATCTTAGACAATATATTATCTTCACAATTTCACGCTAAGATATAACATACTATTTTGTGTTCATAAAATGATATTTATTTTCTCTTTTTATGAATATTTAATTAATAAAATATTATAACCCTATCAAATATGCTATTCAATGTATTTGATATTTTTTGAAAATAATATTATTCTTTCAAATATACTACAATTTTTTTGGAATCTAAATACCACATAATTTAACATGCATCTAGATAAAAACTATTATCTAGGATAGGCCATTTTTATATTTTTACTATTCTCAATAAATGTAATAGATTCTATTGAATCATAAACCATTATTGTTCATAACATCTTTTTATTGTTAAATATATTTAATTATCATATTATACAAATTATGTTACTATACACATCCATTACATAGTTATTTATAAGATTGATATATTATTTTACATACAATCATTTAACATATAATATCTTAATTTAATCACATGAATTAAAATTATAATATCATTGAATTATTACCATGTTTTTAAACACTTTTATATCTATAAAATTTATATTCAGTATTCCATACCCCTAAAAACAAAAGATTTGGTTTCTATAACACTGATACCTGATATGGTCATTACTTGGAGCTTCACAAACCACTTCAGGAATCCTATAAAATTATGACCTATTGTTTTTTTACACCTCCTTCCTAATAACTATTGGTTGTAATGGCCATGGAAAGCAACTAGAATAAAAATTATTGGAATTTCTAAATAATGTTTCTTCTTCCAGTTTGAACACTTTCCCACTTGTACTAAAAATAAAAAACTAGATCAAGGGCATCACAATACTAGATATTTGTTTAACAACAATTTTTTATAATAAGATAAATTTATATTAAACTGATTCATATTATCATAACATTTCCATCGATGATAATATAATGAATTCCATAACCAGAACAATCATTAAGGGAACCACTTTTCTCTCTATGTAATTAGAACTCTCAATCATAATGAATATATAAAAAGAGACCAAATTTTATCTAGTTAGATTCCTTATAATTCCTCTAAAACCATAATTGAATCATTTTATGCTTATCATAAGCATTTATATTTACCTGTTGAACAACTTTAATGGTTTTTTTAATCAAGAAGTTATTTTTTACATATAAAATCATTCTTTTTTAGAGTATTTCTCCTGTAACTACTATATAGAGTTTCTTACATTAAGAATATCCTTTATGGGATTGATCTCAAAGTCAAGTTGTATTATGTTGATGTTATTCATATTCAATAAAAAATTATCATATGAGTATCATGTTTTACAAAAAAAAATTAAAAAAAATCAATTAAATATGATCTCTCTAAAATAATGAGCCCTTTTATGTTCATCATACCCATTTGTGGGTGAAGATCCATATTTCACTAGGAAATAAGTCCACTAAAGTGTCTATATCACCCCATATATATTAAGGTAGGACATCATTCTAGTCATATTATATATGAATCTTGGATAGTTGAGTCAAAAACATTCATGACCCAACCCAATGGGGCTTGATAGGAAACTATCCCAAGCCCACCTTTATAGGCTATGGGGTGGTGAGATGTGTCAAAAACCCTAACTAATATGGGATTTATTTTCTTAATGTTCATGAATTCACACACCCATCCATATAATTTCATAATTAAAAATTAATAACAATAAAAACATCACATATCTAAAGAGTAAACCATGCATGAAAAAAAATATAGGGTTTACAAGAATACGTTTATGTAAACTAGAATGTAAAGGGGAAAAATAAATCCCCAATTAGAAATAGAAACAAACCTATGAAAACATGTAAAATACAATTTTGAGAGAGAATAGATCTTTATCTAGAATATCTAACCACCATACTCAATCCAATTAAATAGGTATCCCTAGTCTCCTCTATAAACATCATCGACCTATTCCTTATCTAAATAAGGAATTACACATTACGAAAAATATCATATAGGGGTTAGAATATATAGTAGACAGCTCAACCCAACACAAGAGAGTACAATTCGATTTTCCTGGATAAGAATATATAAATATTCACAATGAATATAAGCCTAGATGATTGTGAATGGGGATCTGAATCTCAAAACATATCCCAGTAAAATAGTTTCATCAGTTTGAGAAGACCATAATAAATTCCTTGTTTCTTATGTGTGAGAAAAAATATATGACCATGCAGAGGGCCCATGCCCTGATACTATGTGACATAATCGAGCGGACACGATCATCATGTAGCGGACCCATTACCTAGTGATTTATGTGGGTTCAACTCATTTTATGTAGGACCCACACCCTATCTGGTTGGGGTAAAACTCAGTAGATAGAGTACATACACCCTAGTACATCAAGGGAAACCCACTTAATATATTGAGGACCCACACCCTATCTGATATGGGTTACTACTCAGTAGATAGAGGACATGTACCCTTGTGTGTCAGGGGTTTACCACTCAGTAGATATATGACTCACTCCCTAGTACATTAGGGGGTACCACTCAATTTAAGGAGGACCATTACATTATTTAATAGTGGTCTGCTACTTGTTAGATAGTGGAACTGAATCCTATTATGTCAGGTGGTAACACATAGTAGATAAAGGACCAATAGCCTATCTTATATGTGTACCACAAGGATGATATTGGACCCACACCCTCTACAACAAGGGTTACCACTTAGTAGATAGAGGGCCTTCACCCTACTACTTTTGGGGGTAATACTCAAATGATCATTCCAAATCACATTCATCATCAATAAACACCTAAATAAGAATAATTCCTAGAAAATATCATATAATTCTAAAAATACACAATAAAGGACACCATTGTGATTTATGTTGAAAAACACTCTAGATACGCTACTCGTGATCCAAAATCTGAGTGCAAATGAAGTTGATATGAGATGTTGATGTTCTATAAAAAAATAAGGGGTACACAACATGTAAGTGGACCCAACTAGTATATAGACCCACACCACATACTGGATGGGTCCCTTATGGTACACATCTCACTAACCATGTACCAATACATGATGTGTTTGTGGACTACATGGCACACCTCATCTACCTGGGATTTTGTTTGGGATCTCTATTCATTTTTTTATATATCTAACCATGTCCATATAGATTTTTATCTGGTACGTCCTTCCATTTAGGGTTATACACATGTCTCTAGCCTTGATCAAATAGATAAATACATATCATTTTCTAGGCCATGCCCCCCCACTCGTAGGCCTTTTTGTGTCCTCTTTCACACATTCTTTCCACCTTGGGAGGGTCACATTGTGTATGATCCTTATATTTTACAAAACCTAATCACTGATGCCAAGGTGGCCTATAAGACGGATTTTCATATCAGTACATGTTGTGTAGTCTTGATTTTTCAAAAAAAATCATCTATTCATTAGCATTCTAGATCAGGTTCCTTCTCTATTGATATCGCCTCCAAGACACATAAAACAAAATGTAATGGCCCCCACGCATCATATCTAGAGATCCAGTGGCTAGAAATCAATTCCAGATTCTCCCATGGGGGTTCTTCAAACACCCCTCATGTCTCGAACATCCCTCATGACACACATTTCTTTTCTAGATCATATACCCACAAATAGATAACCCATATCCCATGATTCATCCTTGTTCATCCTTGATTCTCAAAATCCGTTGTCACATGGGAATCCACTATGATTCTGTGGGTCCTATGAAGCTTTATCCCTCCTATAAACATCATTTCATGGCATCATAGTCCAATGGAGAAACACATGATGAACTGGTGGGGGAAAATCACAAAAAAATTGCAATGATTATTGATCAAGTGTTCATGAATAATAGATGTAAATTGGGATGATTTGGGTGACATACAAGTTATTCCAATTAAATATGTGGATAGGTGCATGATGAGTTTCAATTAGTGAAGATCAAAGTAGTATGATCAATCATACTCAATAAATTTAATCAATAGGGGAACAATCCATGAATTGAAAACTCATACCTAATTTTGGATCATTCACTAATGAAGAATGTGCATATTAATAAATAAGTGGTGTCATTTAATTCATTGTATCTCGATCTATCTCTGTCGAGAGTTTCATCATCCTTTGATTCGAATTCACCAATGATAGGTTGTAGAAAATCCTCTTAATTTTCAAAGGGTCTGTACAATTTAACCTTGATAATTTTCATAGTGGATAATTTATAGCCGAATCATTAAAGGTCAAATAAATTAAAAATTAAATTAATTTAATAATTTATTTTAAATTCACTCTCAAATAGTAGTGATTCTTGAATTCTCTATGCCGAATTTTTTTGGTCACACCTAGGGTAAAACTCACATTTTTTTAACTGATTGGAATGAAGGCCTTCATTTTTTATTTTTTAGAATTCAAATTTCAAGGGGTGAGGTGGAGCCTTATAAGTCCTAGGATCTTAGAGAAATTACCTGAACCGTATGCCTTATAGGAAATCCCCCAAACAAGACAACTTGGAACTGCTCTTCCCATGAACATATCATGATATCAACACTCCACCTTTGCAAGGCTGGTCAACTAATTTTCATGTATAGCGCTGCACAGGCCTGGTACAAATGGAAATGTAATACCCTCTCAATAATTGTCTTATATTCATGAATAGAGATTATTTTTATGTTTTATACCATTTTATGTAATAAATCATTCATTTGTAATATAAAATAAATTTAATATTTTTATAAAATTTATTTTGGGAACACCGTGCCTCAAATTCTCATGTTATCTCAGTGCCTAGCATTAAAAATATTTCTAGATATATTTCGAAGCCTTATAAAGAAAAACATGGCTTTTATATAATTATATTCATAATTATTTTCATCCATAAGAAGAAAAAATTAAGCTGATAAAATTTGATATTGGTCATGTATTTGGTTCCACATCCCCAAGAGCTCTCTTATATGCTCTCATGCAACCAGATTACATGATCCAAAAATATTTTCCATCCATGGAGGTTCATCTTCAACTAATCCTCAATAGTAATCAAGTGTTATAAAAAACTGAGTCTAGCCTAGATTTCCAACTCTCCTTAGTCAATAACATGCCTTGGGTATTTCACATATCTACTCATCTATGAAACATGGAGGACATCATGCACACATTATAATTATTGGTGTAAGGTGAGGTGTTAAGAATCCTTTCTAACCCTCTGAAAGATCTCAAGGAGCCCTTTGATCCTTGTGGATCACTTTTAACCCCTTCTGAACCTCTATAATCATCATCATAGAGAGACTCACAAGAAAAAGTAGTCTCCCTGAACGAACTCCAATTTCCTACAATGTAAATCATTGTAATATTTTTGCCTACTCTAAGCTATCCATATCCTCTCACGGATAACCTAGACCTTCTCCGTCATCAATTGATCTATATATAGATCCACAATCTATGTCTCACCAATCCCTATCTACCCCAAGGGAGAAATAAAAGGTCTCCCATATAGGGCCTTGAAATATTCAATACAAATAGTAGAGTTGTAGTTATTATAGTACAAAAACTCAATCAATGGAAAGTGATCTTCCCATCCGCGGATAAGGTCTAACTTACAAGCCCTAGGTATATCTTCCAACATGAGGATAGTGTACTCGGTTTTCCTTTATGTATAGTGTTCAATGTCAATACACATCCTCCCCATGGTCCTGAATTCCTTTTACAGGCCTCTTCACAACCATGACGTGAACCATGCATCATGGTGGGAGACAACAGTCGGTGAAACCCTATGAAAGAAAATAATCTTCCATAAATACAAATTCACTTATCTCTCCACTAATCTCAGATACCAGATATCATGGAAGTGTTTTAAATCATAGATTTTTTCAACTATCACCCTGATGGAATTATGGTCTCTCATTGTCCACAAAAACATTAACGGGAAGTCCATGGATATGTCACCCATTTACACAACTGTATCTCAAGGGGATTAAAAACCCTACCATAACCTAGTGCCCGACATTCACCTATTGATAAGTGACACATTTAAAGATGAAATCATCATAATCTTTATCATGCTAGCCCATCAAAACTTCTGTTGAAGTTATCTATACATCATTCCCACACCGAGATGTAATGCCAAAGGAGAAGTGTGGAACTCCCTCATCACCTACCCTCGATCCATAATAGAAACACTCATCTGTTCCAAGGAATGGATGACATGATTTCCTCATATAGAAAATCAATCTCGTGAGTCTTATGAGGATAACTGGTCACACAATACCTCATGGTCAATTTCCCACAACTTGGACTCTCTCACTCACTAAATCTGTTTATAATTCAATACCATTGACTTAAAAAAGAGAACCCCCCTTCCCATCAAGGGTCAACGGTAAGGAAGAAAATTGCTCAGACACAACATGCACCAAAAGATCCTAGGAATTTTTTATAATGAAATATTCAACCACAATATCCTTCCATAGTGTGTAGACTATCTCAGAATTAGAGACGTTTACGAACTCTTACCAAAAACTCTATATCAGGTTTCAGTCTCTATTCTTAGATACAATCCTAAGAAACTAATAGTATGAGTAAACCAAAATGTGATCTAATAGAATATTGTGCCTCCACATCCTCAGGGGGATGATTTCTGCTGCCAGCTCAAGGTCAAGAGTCACATAGTTCCACTCATGGGATATCAAATTCCTTTAACAATATTCAACAATGGGTAGTCTCTACATCAACACATAGCTTATCCTAGATCTTGAGGAATAACAATACATTATTTACTCAACACCCTCCTCCGGTAGTCTCAAAATATAACTCTTTAGTCTCATCGTAAACTCTTTGAGTACTCTTTGGAATAAACCAATCTAGGTAAATTGATTCCTTTTCTACCTCAGGCAATCAAAGGGGATGAAATCCTTGATATGTATGCCAAAAATCATTGGTAGTACTCCATTAATCTACAAAACTATTCCCCTATGACAGAAGATTGGGTGGCTTCCAAGAAAGTTCTAAATTGATCTATTTTCGATCCACAGCTAAACTATATTCATAAATAAAATTTCTCTGAAAGTGAACCTCATGAATCTACAACCACCACTTCTAGATATTTCAATAAATTTGGTAGCCCCCAAAAAAATCTAATACCATCCTCAAGTTCCCTTCATAATACTTCTCTATCACAAATTATATGATTATTTCATCAATGAAGATAACTAAAATATATTCAAATTAAATATAGATGATCTGGTTCATCAAAACATCAAAAGAATGGGAGTTGTGTGGCCGCTTTCACATGTGCATGGTAGGCATTTCTCTCCGTTCTCTTGTCCAAATTTTCATCTTCCTTTTCCTAGGATTTAGCTCACTCCGAAGGTTCTAGATCCTTTCCAGGAGGCACTTCAACTTCCCCTTCTCCTTAGAGGAGTTTAATGGTTCTTCGGACCTTTTCAGGATCACCATTGTCGCCCAATTTTGTCCTCAACGCCCATCAGTTGACGAGTTCAAGAATTTTTTCTCTGATCCTTGGGAGCTTTAGGAACATGCAGTTATTGGTCTACTTGATCGGAGGCATATCATGATGTGATTTAGGTCGGAGGAGAATTTGATTACTGCTTGGCCTAGGGCCCCCTGAAGATGCAATGGATTTTCCTTCTACCTGTTTCGTTGGAGATTTGATTTTCATATGCAATGAGATCCCTAGATAATTGCGACGAGGGAATTTCTCCCTGGATTACCTCTGTCATTACAAAACCCCTCTATTCTATGTGCAATCGGGAATATGATTGGCTGCTATTTATGTTCCTACCGCCGAACTGAGTCTGTGTGTCACCCAATTTTTCTGTGGATTTGTGTGGAGGTTGATGTCTCAAGGACACCGGTGAATCATTTATGGATCAAAGACAACAAGTAATTCCGTTTAAATCATGAAGTCCACTTAGAGTCATGGATGCGCTACTTTGTGCACTACTGTATATTTGGTCATGCTGATCTGGTTTGTCGCATCAGAGGAAAGAATGGGTTCTCCAAGGAAATGGAAGCGCGATGCAATTTTAGTGGTGATGCTTCTGGTTAGGCTCCCACCCTTGTTATGGGTAATCTAGCAGATCCTTTGAATGCGTGAGGGGGTGTGGTCAAGGACAGGGATGTGAATTGCGTTGGTTTTAGAACATGCATTGCTGATCGGGGTAACCATGTGGGGACTCCTTTCCTTAATGATGCACTGAATTCTACTAACATGGAGGGGGGTGTCGCAAGATATAAGCATCAAGGTGAATACACATGTTGTTGCAGTGAAGGAGGTGCGGGATCCTCTGCATCCAATAGTGAAGCAGGTTTTTGACCATCTCAAATGTGATCTTGGTGCTGGAAGTCCGCCTTTGATGGAGGATGCTGCTAATTTATGCCAAGTGTAGCCAATCTATGGAAATATGATGGATGAAGGGGGAAGACTAGATAAGGATAATCATTCCCCGTCTGGTTGGCCTCTTCTGGTAACAGATTTGGAGGGTTGGAGTAGGAGGAGTCAGTCATTGTGATGGCTGATCAGTAGGATCTTGAGGGTCTTAATAATGAGGAAAGTGTTGCAGTGGATATCCCAAGAAAAGAGTCACTTGGTGGTGTTATCAGTGAGTTGACCCCTCATTTCCTTGTTGTGATTGATCATAATAGGCTCTCTCAGACTGTAAGAGAGTCTCTGACAACCTCAAATGACATCTTGGGGAAGAGTGATGTTGGCTACAAGAGTTTTGTTTCTTTGAATGTCACTTATAAATGGGGGAATATCTCTGATAGTGATAAAGTGAATGTTGGAGGTGCCGCAAGACCTTCATATAGTGATATTGTTCATGGTGGATGGAAGAAGATGTCTGAATTGGAAGGTGAAGTTACTGATCCACCAAAGTGGAGGCGAAGGAAGCACTATTCATACTTACCGAAGCCAGTATCGACCGAGTCATCATCTAGGAAGGAAAGAGGGGATATCCATGCCACTACGAAGGTTCGTGTCAACAAACAACCATGTAAGGTGCAAATCTCGGTGTATAAAATGGAGCATAGAATGAAGTATGCAAAGGTGTTGAAGCAATATGAAACAAACTCGGAGAGGGAATCAGCTACTGTGGAGGATGACTATGGATGTGGTGAGGACTATGGTTACTATGATATATAGTTTCTCTTTTCTGGTTGGCTCTGGTTTTGGTTATGGATGACTGTATGACTGTGTGACTATACTCATTTTCCCTTTTATTTTATATATGGTCAGAGGCTCTTACCTCTGACTAACTTGCTGGGTATGTTATGATATCTAAATTCCATCTTCTTAATATCTTAGTCAAAAACTCTCAAATGGTGGTATCCAGAATTGAGGTTGATCTTCCAGAACCATATCATTCCTCACAACTTATCAAAGAGGTATTTAATCCTTAAAAATGGGATTTTTTCTTTATCATGGTCTGGTTTAGGTGAAAATAATCTATGAAAATCCATAAGACATCGGCCGCCTTTTCCATGAACAAAACTATAACTACCTAGGGGGACACACTAGGCCTGATGAAACTTTTCTCTTCATGGTCATACAATAGCAATCACATCTCCTAGAGCTCAGAAGGGGCCACCCTATATGCAATATAATATATTAGAGTGGTCTCGGGATGTAAATTGATGAAAAACAGTAAGTCCCAACTCAGTGGTAGTCCTAGAATATCCATGGGGCAGACATCCATAAAATCCTCCATGACAAGAGAAATCTATTTTTTCAATAGGATATTGTACGAAGGGTTACACTTTCTAAATGATGGGTGATGGGATGTGGGATCCTAATAAAAAACCCACCCACTCCTCCATGATATATCTCTCACCCATATGGGTGAACCTCATCCTATCAGTCTGAAGGTAACTAACATTTCTACAGAGAGTGTCAATCCGTGCTCACACCATGGAAAACCAATCCATACCCATGATCTGGTCATAAAGTTACACCATGATTAGAAAAAGGTAACAAGATAACGTATCTCAAAAAATTTATATCTTACATAGTCGGCAGATAAACAATATAGAAAAATCATATCCATTAGAAACCTAAAACCAAAAATGAAGGGATAAATCCTCAAATAGGAGATCCAAATCCCCCATGAGGAGTAATGTTATAAAGTAATAACTCACCCCTTCATCTACTAATACCTATGTAATAGTTTAATAAGCACATATCATACCTCTAATAATCTCTTGTTTCATTAGGTCTAAGTATCAACCACCTACGACACTCTACATCCCCGACCACTTGCTCCCTGAGCCGGGTGTGGTTTGCCTAGAGGTGGTGGTGGAAGCATGTCATAACATCACCCACCACCCAAATCTCCTCGTCCAATAGGTCCACCTTCTCCTATTCTAGATCTTCTCCCTAGGGACCACCTAGCTCTTTCCTAGGAGATCCTTGGTCATTGTGTTTCCTCTAGCATGGTGGTACATCAGTTATCATTATGAACTCCTTCATACATTAGTTTGTAAAATCTTGCTCTATGAGACCACAACCATTACATGCACAACACCACCCCCATCTGGACTTCCCTAGTCCTTTATGTGGTCTATGTGCTACCTTACCATGTGCTTGAGTCTAGTCAATGGGATGTCTCCAATGTCTAGATCCTATCGATGGAAACCTTCTAGATTCTAAAGATGAATCAATCATAAAACACCAACTATCGGATATAGTTATTCAGTGTCCCTCTGAGAAGAATCTCCCTATAACCAGTGCACACTCCAAGTCCCCTACATAGGTGGGAAGGCACAAGGCCACTACACTCGCTCTCATATCATTGTTGCGGTCCTTCCCAGACGTTTATACTTGGAATTATCCATCCCTAATCACATTGTGGTAGTACCAAAGAAGTCATTTTAACCTCATTGAATACTCATCCACTATCATCCCTTCATACGACAACCTCGTAATCATATAAATCTTAAACCAAGAAAATATGTAGGGTTATTTATCCTGAAAACCAATGTCTCATTTTGGTCCATGATAATTTCTACTCATCATTAATCTATTTAACAATAATCAACATGTTACTAGTTTCTCAACATAAAAAATAGATTCTAGGACAACCACATAATCCTTCATTTTTTTGATAATCCCGCAAACCTAGACCACTGACTCTAGCTAGTATTCCACAGCCTCAAGATATATCTTACCATATAACATTAGTGTCCAATGGAGTTGGAACTTGTGGAGTGTGCTAAACCTGATTACATCCTAATCAATTCTGGAAAGTATGATATATTACATGATAGTTTGAGTGATACTAACTATCCTCCTGGAAGAATAATCTCATAGGATGGACCCTAAACTAAGGCATCATCACACATTTGATCTTCCTCATGATATAGAACTAATAGTCTTGTCATCTATCATTACATATGAGCATATATGATGAGAATATATATATATATATATATAATGTGGAGATAACTCATGATGTAAATTAAAAATACTTAATTATATATGATTCATGTATCATTGATCCCAATAACCAATGTATCGGTATTCCATGTTGATATGTGGGTAGTCAGAGTCCTGGTGAATGGATGCATTGGTATCCCAACCCATAAATGTGTTCCCAGACTTGAGAGCCTCACTCGATACATTTTTCATTATTTCCCTAACTCCAAACCGGTATCCTTGTAAGGGGACAACTCCAAACACCTTCCCAAGGAATGAAGTACTCTAACACCAATCTGTCACGACCTGACCCAATGCGGCTTGAGCTATAGCTACCACAAGCCCACCTCTATAACATGGGGTGGTGACAATCATCAAAATTAATAACTAATATGGGATACTTTGTCCTAATATTCTTGTATGAACACACTCAGCAATCTCAATTCAAAAGTACAAAAGAATAGTAGTAAAAATATGAATTATCTAGAGAATAAACCATGCATGGAAAATCTTCTAGGGATTATAAGCGTAAGATGGTGTAAAATTGATTCTATAGGGGGGAAAGTACACACCTTTCCAAAATGTTGTCCCAAAATAAAAAAATGGGTACAGTAAATTGTGGAGAATCAGAAATCATAATATGCGATCTCTGACCATCGTATAAATTCCAACACACTAGGTATCCCTAAACTGGTCTCTAATCATTACTGACTTCTCCATTATCTTCATAATAAATTCTACATGTGGGGAAATCCCATCTATAAGTCCATCCATGATGCCCAAAATCCCTCATATCAATCAAAAAAAATTCATGTGGAGGTCACATGCCTTTTAAATGGGTCGCATAATCGAGGGGACACAATCTAAAAGAATAGGACTGACACCCTAATATGTAAAGGGGTGCCAATCAATATAAATAGGACCCACACCCTATGATAAAGGGATATAACTCAGTAGATAGAGGACCCCAACATAAGTACATTAGGGTGTACCACTCAATAGATAGAGGACTTTGACACTATCCGATAGAGGGTACGACTTGGTAGATATAGTAACGTCACCATATTACATCATGGGGTACTAGATAGTTGATAGAGAACCTACACCTCAGTACGTCAGGGGGTACCACTCAGCGTAAGGGGGACTTGCACACTATTCGATAGGGGTACCACTTGGTAAATTGAATACTCATACCCTAGTACATCAAGGGGTACCACTTAGTAGATAGATGAACTTCACTCTATCGGAGTGGGGTACCACTCAGTAGAGAGGGGACCCACACCCTATCTGATATAGGGTATCACATAGTAGATAAAGGACCTAAAAACTAGTATATAATGGGTGCACAACTAATATTAGACTTCATCATCTCTTTCATCATTGAGAACTTCCTAAGTAAGATTCTTTCCTAGAAAATATTATATTGTCTCTCAAAAATCAATATGAATGCCACCATCATGTTCTACATGAAAGAAAATATGGACATGATACTCATGGACTAAAATATGAGTCCATGAAATGTAGATACAAGAGGATGAAGTTTCCTAAAAATAAAATAAGGGGCACATGGTTTGTAAGAGGTACCACACAATGTGTGGTCCTACACCACTACATGGTAATGTCTATAACGATACATAGCTAACTTATCATGTAGAACTACACGACGTATAGGTGGAATGTATGGAATTCCTCAACACCCCGAGGTTTTTTCAAATTATATCCATCCATGTCCATATAAGTCATCCTATGTCCTTATACATAGGTACATGTTGGGTCCTTCTGCATGGGGTTCTTCCCTTATCTCTATTTGTGTCTGTGTACTTCTATACATGGTGTGTTCATTTTTGTTCCCATCCACATGGCGTATTTCTTATGTTCTCATACACATGGGTTTTCAACACAAGGAAGAACACATGGTCTCTAACCCAAAAACATGGTGTATTCTCTTTATCTTTTCCAAAACACGAGTACCACATCCAAAGGAGAAATACACAACGTGTTTTCATCCTATCACAAATTGTGTTCTCAGTGTTTTTTCTGAATGATAGATCTATTTTCTAGCATTCCCTATCAATTACCTATAATGTGGATCCTACCTCTAGGATATATAAAATTTAATGTAACATCTTGTTATCTTTGTTTGTAGCTATATAGTGGTATAATATAAGTTTCTAACTCACCCATATAAGTTTTCCATAGGAATTAGATTTCCCTTATGTCACACTATTGTTTTTTTATCCCAGATCAAAAAATGATCATCGATATCAAATGGATAATTATTTTTGATACTTAATTCTCCATATCATTCATCACAACTAAATCTATTATGATTCTGGGGGCCTGAACGAACTCTATCCTACCTGTCAACGTCAAGATGGATCTGTATTCCAATGTAAAAGAACATGACGAATGAGTAGGGGAAAGGAACAAGAAGCAATAGTGTAGTGATCCATGTAAATAATTATTGGAAAATGGATAGAAATTGGGAAAATTTGGGGATGGACTTGTTAAACAAAGTAAATATATGCATAAATTCATTCCAAGGTTCAATTAGATCCTATTAATGTATTATTATAAATCACACTGAGTAAAATTAATCAATAGGGAAATCTTCGATGAATTTAATTGTCCAAAATATTTTTTTATCTTTCATCGATGATAGACATGCTCAAAAATAAATAAGAGTATTAATTGATTTCACAGAGTCTTAATCTCCCTCGATATTTAGTTTCATCATCATCTGATTCTAATTCACTAAGGACAGGTGGAAGGAAAACCTGTAAATTCAATTGAGGTTTATATTCCTAAACCAAGATAATTTTCATAATGGGTAATTTATAGATGAATCTATTTAGGAAAAATAAACTAAATAACTAAATTAATTAATCAATTAATTTAAATGAAACCGCCAATTTTCATGATATCTAAATGTACCATGATTACAAAATTTGGTTTCTCCAATTGTAATCCTCAAGTTTTGGAATAAACGGTGGTTTCAGATTTATGATATGAGATTATTTTTAAGATCTATCCTATTTTCTTTACGAAACTATGTGTGTATATTATAATATATATTTATTATTTTTATATAATTAATTATGGGCACACTGGGCCTTATAGTCGAATACCATCTCAAGACCAGGCTCTGAAAGTATTTCATGATATATTTCAAATTAGTGTAATGGAAAAAACAGGGTCATTACAAAATCCTTTTCCCTAATATATCATATTGATATAATCTCAAATTTATTCCTCTCATATCCAATCTCATAGTGTTTTCAGGACAAGTGTATCTTATAAAAATTCCAATAATAGGTTCTTAATCCTATTTGGGATACCTGTTTCTTTCTTTCCTTAAACAAAATAATTTACGTAAATCCATATTTAGCAATAAACAACCTTATAAGATGATCATGGACTTGAAAAGTGCTTCTTCATAAGGAATATAAAACTTATTATTTAAAATTTATTTAATATCACCATCATATATCATGTATTCCATTTACATGTGTTTATTATTCTAATCATTTATTCTTTATACATATTCATTATAAAAAATGAACATGATTAAATCATATTGATGTGTAACCCGTTGAACGCCATATAGATCATGTTAAAAATAAAAATAAAAATCCAAGAAAACAATACACATCCAGATGCATCCCATGAATTTGTCACATGAATCCCTTCCATGATATTTATAAATCAATATTAATTTCCTATTTAAATTTCATAAATTTTTAATAGCCAATGTGAAGTTAGATATAAAACTTCATTTTTCATACATTGTTTGTAGCCCCATAGAGGAATTTATAAAACAATTGAACTAGTTTACCAACATTAAATTAATATACAAACATATTTATAATATAAGAAAATTATAACCATGAAGGATAAATAAAGGAATTATAAAAATAAATGAATAATTCATAATTGTAAACATCATATAAAAATCTATAAAAATTTCATAAATAAAAATTATAATCATTTAAAATTTAACACTCTTTATGGGCATTATAAAATTAAATAAATATAAATTATTTATTTTTATTCCACACTATGAACCCTTTTATATTGTTAATTTTATGAAATTTTCAAAAAAATATTACATACTACATGAAATATGAACATTTTATAGTTCAATTCTATTAAGAAAAAAATTTACATGATCCAAATATCACATATTTATAATTATTTAAACATTGATCAAATTAATATTCAAACCCCATATTGATGTGTTTGATAAAAATTTTCCTAATAGTTAATTTAATTTGAATAATTCAAATTAATTAATTATGAACAATTTATAATATAAAATAAAAACTCATCTATAGTTTTTTCATTTTTTTAAAATTTATAAACACATGATCGATTACCTTATAAAATTCATATCAACTATTTATATATAAATTATGTGACATTCAATAAAATCTATGAAACATATCTCTTCATATTAATAATTAATTTTTTAGAAATTTATTAAAATTTTCAAAAAAAATATATATTTATTATCGAAATTTAATAATTAATTGACATATAAAAAAAATTATAAATAAGTAAATATCTCGTTTCACATTTTCCAATAATTTATTATCATTTTATAAATTTTTCAATTAAATTCATAATAAAAATTTGGGGGAAACATTTTATCCTTAGTATATCATTTTTAGCAATATATAAAGGCCCAGTTTAGGATTAAAACTAATGGGTTAATTTAATTAAATGACGTTGAATGCCACATATGTGATTAAATCATCATGAAGTGATTTATGTGAGACTAAAATTTCATTGGGTGAGTTATAATGGAATCAATCAATTTGTAGAGTTTTTTTAAGAATAGACTAGAATAGAATGGTATATATGAAATTGTAATATTTTTTTCCTTTGATATTCTCTATATATAATTGATGTAATAAATAAGATATCACATGTTACAATAACTATATTTTTCGATGTCCTACAAAAGCTGAGCCAAAACACATGTGTGCTTAATTATGTGTATAACTAGTCTACATACTATTAACACTAATTGATTATTATGTGAATTTTGATATAGTCCATGAATGAGATTAACCATGTGGTATTTGATGTGTTGTATATGGAATACAATAATAAAAAGATGTGTATAAGATGAATCTCAACACCCATGTTACAATAAATGTTCTGTAACAACTTTTGTGAGATTAAAACATACTAGAAATGTATAATTAATTATGCATAGACAAGTTCAAAATAATATTAAGTTACATAATATTTTTATGTCATGTAGGGACCTGCATTACATTAACACATGGCCTATATGATATCACCTATAATGTATGTTTATAAGATAATTTTTATCAATGAATTTTGAATAATTAATTTATAATCATGGTTTCAATATTGAATCACTATTTTAATCTTTGAAGGAAAATATAAAACCCAAAAGAATATCTCCATTAATGAAAATCTTTAATAGAGTGAAATTAAAATATTGATAATAGTCATGTCCCTCTCACCAACACACTTTCTCGATCGCCTTCTTCAAAATATGGTAATTATGAAGATCATAAGGGGTAGGGAAATAAAATTTTCGTTTCATGGAGTATCCAAGAGTTTATAATGAATCATCCATCAAATAGATAGCATAATTTTCTCCCTCAAAATTTTTTAGTGCATCATAATGCAAAGATAAGATAATTAAAGAGATTTTGTTAAGGGTACTTGGATGAGATATGAATAAAAAATTTCTTAGAATTGGCCTCCAATATAACCCTCAAGGAATCCTTTAAAATTATTCATTTACTCATGTGTTACAATTCATGAGTTAATTTTACTTATCCATTCATGAAACCATTGTATGAAAGCATCAAACTCCAAACAATCTCATCATATTAAATTTATTATTTAATGATATACCTTGTAAAGGATTATTGAATGACAACACATATCATTCTCCAATGGAATATTCTTATATTATTTCATAAGATATAAACATTCCATTTAAAACAATATACCCAAATGTATGTATAAAAAAAATCTCATGAAAATCGCATTCAATGACATCTAATGTCATAAAAATTGATTTCTCATATATATATATATATATCAAATATATGTATACATATATATATAAATTATTAAGAGGATATTTATTTTATAAGACTAATATGAACCTTGGGATTATTTATAAGGAACATTCGTGATGTGGCACATCCTATTTGAGAAAACAAATAAAGTAAAGATAAAAAATAATGCATTTCACTCAAGGAGAATTGGAACATTTTCATGAGGCTTTTGAGTGGAACAAGAAATAATATCAATAATTTTTAATACACCAAATTCATCTCTCATGGCTTATATATTTTTTTATGGTCTCACACTAATGGCACAACTGCTTATGGACAATGTACCTAGAGAATTTAATTGTAATAACACAATAATGGATCTCAAAACAATTATTATATGCTGACTATTTATTCAAAGGGAAAGGTAAATAAGAGTAATATACGAGTTAGTCCATCAATGAATGTATGCTAATCAATTGTAATTACAATTTTATCAAATTAAAAAAAATTATAAGTTTTTTTGTTAAAAGTAAATGTGAATAAAAAAGAATCCTCAAGCTCTAGTTATGTGTGTGGTCATAGCTAAAATTATCATTGGACCTCAAAAATTACCACAACCTGTATAATCAACCAATAGGAAGAAAAAACCTGAGAATCCTTCTGAATCAACAATAGTGTATTTTATATTTATTAATCCAATATGGTTGTGGTTGGATAAATGAATTGATGAGGTATTTGAGATATATTGGTCAATTCTAGAAGGTTTAAACTTCTAAAAACTATCAATGAGTGATATAATTTCAAAAAAAAATCCGTTAAATTTGGGGATTCATTAAGAACTTTTTTGGGGTCATGAGGACTTTAATTAATCAATATATTAATGAATCTATGGATGATTTTAATATTACTAGACTGGGGATCATGAGAATACTTTTGGATTCTAAAATTCTGAAAAATAAAGTTATTGAAACAAAATTGAATTACATCTAAGGGAGAAAGAGTTGATCCAATAAGATGTAATTTTTGGAATATATATGATTTTTCATTCTTTTTTGGAGGTGAATTATAAACAACTATCATAATTCATTTGAGAAGGATTGTATAACATTTATCATCTTGTAATGTATTAATGTAATTAAAAAAATCTATCATTCAATGAGGATATAATAGATACTTCATAAAAACAATCAAGGATCGCAACAAAGACACAAAAACACATTTCCCTATGATGGATAATAAAATTAAAAAACACTACAAGAACATTCAATCTTTTTTTCAATTATTTAGTTCTCAAATAAGGGTTAATAGATTAAGGAACATGTATAAAAGTAAATAATTAGTGATAATCAAATCCAAACCACATCTATTTGAATTTATCATTGATATCACTAAATATAATGGGGGTGTAGATAATAATAGTGCAATAGGGGAAGTTGTTTAGGAATTTTGAGGGGACTAAAAACACATTAAAATTTATAAAATTAAGCTAGCATATACTAAATAATATTTTCCGGAAGATAATCATCTAAAATGTGTGTATTATTTGTTTGGAGAATAATACCTCCCACATTGATTTTATAATAAAATCTCGCAATCAGGGGATAAGAAAATATAGAACACTCTACTAAAATTTCATATTTGGGGGAACCTTTCATTAAATAAGAAAATTTATTAAATTTCAATGATAATTGGAAACTAAAATTCCATGCTCATATTTAAATTATGGAAGTTAAATATACAAAAAACAATGTCAATATAGACTGGAATGAGGTGAAATTTTTAAAAAAGTGTGCTAATTTTATTTGGTCCACTCATTCCATTACTTAATAAAGTCATAGAAATGGATTAAAAAGTTATATTAATTTGCTAATTCACAATTCAATATTCATGGTAAGATTGAACCAAATTGAAATTTTTTTATTAATATCCCTTGGAGAACAAGAAAATGTGGATATAAATTCACTTCAAGAGAAAAAAAGGATGAATTTTTTTTCTAGGATTAAATAATAAACTACATTAATCTTATTGATATCACATTTACCATGGTAATATTGTTTGTTAATTATTATAACTCTAATGACGGATAAATTAAAAATTAGTGGCACATCCATGAAGTAAACTAGTAAGAGAAAACATTTGATAAGTCTATGAAAGATCAAGAAATACTGATAATTAAATAAAAATAATTAATTAAAGAACAACCTAGGATACGACATTTGAATATTAAAACCCCTGAGACCATAGATTATCTGGAAAACAAGAAATATAACTGAGACAATTAAAAAACATATTAGTAGGAAACCAAAACCATTTGATTTTTATCCTTTTTAGTTAATTTTATTTATTTATATTAAATTAATTCAACCTCACTTAGTTATTTCGTTAAATAATGGAGTGACATAATTGTAAATAAGAATTGAGAAATTTTTGAATGAAAATTACACACACATAGTGCCAAGTAATTAAGATACAATGAACTATGGAGTATTAAACATTACATTACTTTTATATACTGCATAGTTTAATTCATTGTGTCTTTTAGTTATATCTCTATGATTATACATTCAATTATTTCGCATTCAAAATAAATTGTATCATTGGATAAAATTGGTAGTATATAATGTGTTAAAAAATAAATACTTTTTGATAAATCTATCCATCAATACTCAAATACAAATTTACATTAAAAATATTGAATCTAGTATTCTAAGAACTTAATAATTGAGTTAATTATATTTAAATTAGTTATATCATAATATTACATGGTGATGTGGGATAATGATATTTAGTGAGGGGGAATTTAAATAGTACTTTATTTTTATATTTACATCCAAATAAGTCCATTAACATTAAAAATTAAAGAATGTGGGCCTAAACATAAGAAAATATGAATTATTGATGAAATACTTATTTATATATATTAATTTTGGAAGGATATAGCTCATGTATATGGGGGTCTAGTTTGTTTATTTTTATCAATAATTTTTAATACCAGTTTGTACAAACTTTGTTTAGTTTTTGAGTTTGTTGTCACCCGTAATTGTGGACCAAACAATTTTTCGTTATGGATTTGGGAATTGTGAAGCCCATGAAAATATAATTTATGATTTTACTAGAGGAATATGTGGAAGTATAATTTGTGGAATATGGATTAGATTTCATTATATAGAAACACATTTATATCCTTATTCCTCACATTATACTTCCATAGTAAGTCTATGTATTCCCATGGACCATGAAAATAGGCTAAACATGGAAATCCCATCTGCATGCTCAACCAAGGATTGTGGGGGAGTTACCTAAACCAAGTCTAGATGCTATTACAATTGGCTGTTGAATGTTTTCATCGGTGGGTATGTCCACATTCGGTATTTCAAGAGAAGTATCTATGTTGTGGGTCAGTAGTGTGGTGGAGGAGATTTTCATCATTGGTTGATGCCGATGAAATTCAAGAGCGGACCCCATTACTCACTTCACACAAGATAAAAAGGGATTTGGATTAGCAAGCATAGCCCAAAACTAATAGAAGTATAATGTTTGATGGTTTCATCATAGACACTATTCCTCCACATAAAAAACACAAAAATAACATATTTAATCTTATAAAACTGATCTGAGCCCCCCTGATTATTGCCACGTCTTTGTCTTCATACATCAACCATTTTGATATTCACATGCGATCACACAATATCTAATTTTCATCATCCTAACACTCTAGTGTTAGATACACTTGGGTATATATCTCTTCAATGATCAAGATGAGATTTTTGGTTGCCCCAATCCCATTCATGAAACTTCATCTTTCTTGCATGTGGTAATTCAATGAACAAAAGCATTATGTGAACTCTTTAGTATTACATGATAATATCTCTATTTAATCACTACGTGAGTATTATTATCCGGAAGATGATGATCAGTCATATGAATTTATTAGAGATAAATGATCTTATAGTGTGGAATTATCATTTACAAATACAATTATAATCTATTCAGAAGTCATTTTTTGGGATGAAGCATGAGTAGAATGGATGTTATTATTTCATCAAGCTACCACATGGAGTGACGATCACATATTTCCACACACACATAATCATTTATATATTAAAAAAGAAAAGAACCCTGAACAGGAAGAACAAGAAAACTATGGGGGCCTAAAAAAAATTTCCCGAGAGAGTCCCCAAGAATGATAACAACACCCTCAGAGGGAACCAACACTAGGCTAGAAAAACAAGTGAAAGAGTCATCAAGAGGATCCTGAGAAGAAAGATAATCGGCGGCCCTATTGCCCTCGTTCCAAGTGTGTGAAATCTCCAGTTGACTGAAAATCAACCTCTTGATTTTCCAGACGTGATACGATATGGACCACCGAGTGGTGGAAGTACCCAAGATGGACTTGTAGAGAATATGGGAGTCTGTCTCCAAGGAACCAATGGAAATGTTACCCCTTCTGCATAAATCAAGGCTAGCCAGCATAGTGAGAGCTTCTGCTTGTAGATAGGTGCTATTCCCGAGGAATGCTGAGAAAGCAATGGTCACATAGCCTAGGGAATCCCGAACCAATCCGCCACCTCGCATAGCTCCCAAGTCACATGAACCATCAGTATTAAGTTTCATCCCCCTACTAGGCAGGCGCCAACTGATCCACCGGCCATAAGTAGGGATGGTGTTGGCAGGAGAGCTCTGATATGGGAAAAGTAGATCACAGAAGGAGGGGGCGGAGTTCGAGTTTGGAATGAGGCGGGAAAAATCTGACACCATGAATCTTTCACGGGAAACAATGGTTGTTCGAAAGGAGGAATTCCCCTCAAACCTTGCATTGTTCCTTTCCTTCCATAAGCACCAGCTACCAGTAGAAATAATGAACACACGTGCTTTAAGCACCGTTTTTTTCCTCCCCACCCCTTGGAACTAGAAATCTAGGAAGCTAGACCCCAACGTCCCAAGCGGAAGCTGTCCGATAGAGGCGCTGAGGGAAGACCAATCCTAGCTTGCCCATTTCCCCTCAAAAAATAAGTGGTGAATAGATTCATCCTGAAAGTTATTGCAGCAGCTACAACGAGACCCTAGGTGAATATTGAATCCCTTAATGATCTCATTAGTGGGGAGGGCCCTATGCCAGATGCACCAAACCAGGAAATTATATTTAGCAGGGATCTCTTTGCACCATGCCGCCGCACTCCATTCCACAAAACCAGTCAGGCCACACAGGAGTTTGCAGTATTCTTTAACCGAAAAAACACCGGACGAGGTTCTTGTGAAGTTAGAAACATCAGGGGAGTCCTAGAGATCAATGATATCGAAGACCAAATGCTGGCTCCTATTCAGAACAGCTTGGATCAGCATCGGGTGATTACAAGCTTGAGAGAAGGACAAGTCCAGAGTATGACAACCCGGAAAGCCAAGCATAACACTGGCCCAGTTACAAAACCAGAAGCTGATAGCACCCTATCCAATGATCCAATGGGAACTGATTTCCTCCCTTGGGAAATGGAGTTTAATAGAATTCCAGAGACTTGAAGTGCGACCCTGGGGAGGCACGTGAACATCCTTTTACTTCCAACCCACAAAGCGGACCCAGAGGGTCTCGCCAGCCAGAACCTCCCAAGTGAGCTTTCCATGAAAGCCCTGCATCATTTCCGAGATTCTTGTAACACCAACACCGCCTTCCTCAGTTGGACGGGCCAACCTACCCCATGCATCCTAGTGGTGCTTGCCCTCTACATGAGCGTCCCAGATGAAAGCACCCATCATCTTCTCCAGCCGGGAGAGAACTGACTTTGGAACTTTGGAGGCGGACATAACATGCATGGGGATAGAGGAGAGAACAATGTTCATGAGCGTGAGCCGCCCTCCGAATGAAATAAAGTGGCACTTCCAGTTGGCTATCCTTTTAAGAACTTTGCCGAACAACTTACAAATTGATGCATGCGGAGACTGCCCGGAGAGAGGGGAGCACCGAGGTACTCTGTTGGGAAACCCCTTCTCTTGAAACCCATAACAGATTCAATGGAGAGTTCTCTTCTTTCATTGCATTGGTCCAGAAGGAGAACACTGCTTTTGCCAATACTCACCAACTGGACACTCCATTTTCAATATTCATCAATAACCACCTTGATACCCTGAACTAATCATTTACTACCATTCCCAAAAATCAAGGTCTCGTCGGTGAACATGAGATGGGACAGCCCCTGGAAATGAGATTTACACCGGAATGGAAGAACTCTTCTAGCCTAGACTGCCCCATTGATAGCTATGCTAAGGAAATCTTACATTAAGATAAATAGAGTTGGGGACAGAGGGTCACATTGGTGAATCCCCCAGACAGATTTAAAGAAACGGAATGACTTCCCCTAGAACGAAATAGCCATCCATGGGGAACTGAAGCACCTGAACAGGATGTCGGTTGAGAAATTCGAGAAACCCATGAGGCCAAAATAGTCTAGTTACGGATGAACAAAGACACATTTATTCAATAATTCTTAAAATGTCAAAATCCCTATAAAAATAAGGATATGTATATTTTTAGGTAAAGGGGTTCATGTTCCTCAATTGAACCATTAACAAGACTCATTATGGCACCAAAAAATGAAATATATGTCACATTATTCATTCCATGCTATTAAACCATGTCACATAAGGACACTTGACATGCTAACTGGATCACAAATTAGTCCTCAAAACATATAAATTAGGTCACATGATCCATTCCAATCATGTCTATTAGGCCATTAAAAGTCCTCTGGTCATGCTATCTAGTTCATGAATTGTAATCCAAACCTAACCACCTTAGTCACATTAATGTTATCTAAAAATTTATTATTCGATCATGAGAATCACATTGAACATATATATTTTTACCACTAAAAGAACTTTGGACATGTATTCTTTGGTCACACAAATCACTTTGGACATGTTTTATTTGATCATGTGAAGCACTTTGAAAATATCTTCTTTGATAATAAAAATCATCTTGGACAAGTCTTACTTGATCATGTGAAGCTCCTCGGATATTTCATGAAAACATTCATGATGTGTCATCCATACATTTAGAAAATGTTATGAACACACCTGGAACTTGTCATTCATCCTCACACACGTCATAAAAACTACTAGGAAATTTCAAAACATCCTATGAAATATTAGGTAAATGACCAATAAATGTTTATACATACATGAAAAGGTGACTAAGACAACAATGAATTGTCTATAAATCCATAAAAATGTCAAGAATAACACTAAGACATGTCTTTGCAACATCCTCTCACATGTCAGCTATGTCATGTGGAAGCCCTATAAAATATCAACCATGTATAGAATAGAACCTCTGAAATTTCAAACATGTCACGAAGATAGATCATAACACATCAAACTTTTCCATATGACAAACCTAGACACGTACCTTGTCATCCTTAGGCCATTAAAATTCTTTCGAGTAACCTCTCCTATAGGGATGTTCTCTTAATGGGTTAGGGTTACACACACATATGACCCTTTTCATTTCATTCAATCATATGACCTTCCATTTCATAACAAGCATATTCAATAGAACTTTTCAATATCATCATTTTTGAACCATCTATACAAGAGTATTGAATTAATATGTAGAGTTATATTCCATCCTAGAATAAGTACCAATATTTCCAAAACCATGGGGTAATAATAATCCCTTTGTTGGGAAAAATCCTTCATGGCATCCTCTCGGTATTTTTCGGGAGTTGTTCTGTTTGTTGACAAACCTAGCTGACAAAAAATGAGTATGGATGGTATTATTCGAATACAGGTTTTTACGGTGGCACAGTTTCCTAGTGTGTTCCAAATTTTGGGGTCTCAAAATCAAGAGTTTCATGTTATAAATAGAAGTATTTATTCATAGGATTGAACGGTATAAAGAACATTGAAAAAAAAATCAGCAAAGTGTGAGAACAACAGACCATAATTCATGGGCAGCATACCATATTCTATGAATAGTACATGGAGCAACAGGAACAATGCACAGATGCAGTTTGTGAAAACAAAAATGGTTCATGGAAGAGTGGGAGTAATGTTCATAGATGGATTGATTTTGGTAGGGGAAATCAACTACGTAAGAGCCGAGACGGTACATTGATGGCATGGAAAACAGTTCGTGGGTGGCTTTCGGTTTACAGTGGTAGAAGGATTAGTAATCAGTGGATGCTAAATCAAAGATTTGGTAAATATTACATTAGCGGATTTTAGAGATATCATTTCTTATATAAGAAATTCTAATCCCACTGAATTCCTTAGGGATTAAACATCATTAGAAAACATATTTTTATCTTGGAATTCAGAAAAGGCCTAAAGTTGTTTGTGTTGAAGGTGTTAACGTGGATTTTAACCCGCAATGGATTTCAGGTACATGGAGGGGGAATTATATATGTGGATGGAGTTGTATAGGTACACAAAAGTGAAGGCAGTCCACGAACAGAGAATAGTTCACAGATAGGAGTGGTTTTATAGGGGAGGATCAATGATTTGGAATGCGGTAGCTGTACAAGATCGCAAAGTTTGTGACATTCCACCGATGAAGGGTGGTTCGCAGCAATGGTAGTAGTACATAGAGGAGGTGATCTTGTACCAAGCATGTTACATAGTACAAGGGAGAGGAAGGTGGTTAGAGATATACATAAGGATGCTTGAAAAATTAGCAATTCAATTTGTGAAAGCATTTTTTGTTACTTAATAGTACTCGAGAAGGTGGAATTCATTGGCGAGTGAAAAAGAATCTTCAACAGAGCATCTACCATAGTTGATGATGAAAAAATTCATGAAACTTAAAGGTACTAAATTTACATAAAATATTTTTGACCTATAAGCACATAAACATTGAATGGATTCCATTCCAAGAGCTGTGAGTGAAGGTAGAGGAAGATGATGACCCTTCCCACCAGTAATGATCCAGAGAAAGAGGCATAGGGAGTGGCTTTTAGGAATGTAGTGAGCAGACCCTAAACCTTGTAAAGTTAGTGAGCATGGGCATAGAAGATCTAGACCAAAAATTGTACTCATTATTGGTAGTGATCCATAGTTAATTTGGTACATCAGCACATTGTCTTTGTATGCTCCGTGAATGTATCCGAGTGGGGTTAACCAAGTAAAAATCAATGTCCCATGTGCATGATTTTATATCTGTCTGTATATTGCTACGGGAGGAAGAGATAACTGAGTTTCTATACAATGAAACAAGCTCCAAAAGGGGAAAATTTTCACTCTACCATACCCTAATTCACCCCCCCCCCTCTCAGGGTATTCGACCTAGTGAACCAAACACCCTTTGAGTATAATCTCATATCCCAAACTATCAGTATGTTAGAGATAAAATAGACTAATGGAAATCTAATTATTTATATATTCAAGATATATAGGAATTTTTCTTAAGGTCCTAGCTCTATATCAAACACTACATCAGGCCCACCCCCGTGAATAAGTCCCATATCCATATGCAGTTATTCGGGTTTGTCGACATCCCTTATTTCTCATATGGACAGTGACTCATGTCTGATTAGAAATTTGTAATTATCATATCAATATAATCATAAAATTCCCCAATTAATAAAACCTTAGTTTTTAATAATTGTTAAATGAAATGATGAAAATGCCTCCATACAACGAGCTTTCACCTTGGGGTAAGTCCTAAAAGAATTTGCAAACTAGTTGACTCTGGGGTAATAAAATCTATGAGTTCTAATTATCAACCCCTACCCATCAGCATGCTTAGTAAAAACTAAACTATAAATACTGTGATTCCTATTATAAGTAGGATACTTAGTATTTCTTCATAAGGATCATGATCCATACCTAATTTCTATGTTTCATTATATATTTCCTTAATGAATGATGTTAATCTAAAAGGTCTAGACATAAAAGAAGTACATGGTTAATTATTCCTATTATAAGAAGGATATGTAGGATTACTCATGAAGTTTCATTCCCATCCTCAAAATACCAATAACCTCCTTGGATGGAATAAAGATCAATATTTTTTGATTATATGGATTCAAAATACAATCAACTACCCATTTTTAAGAAATAATCGAAAATGGATGGAGAACCTTGGACACATAAAGATTGTCTCTTTAGTAGACCCCCATCTATATGTAAAAGGATTCAAATTTTGGTAATTTTACAAGGGTTACTAGTCTTGTACCAAGGTCTGGAAGTTATTTACAAACATATCCTAAATCAATAAGAGAGTCTTACAGAAGCCAATAATCCCCCCAAGGGTGTGGTCTTCCTGATATCTCATCCTCTCGACCAGTGTTAGTTCTTTAGTTTTGTAGGGTATTATATCCCAAATAACTACCATCCTTTAAAATAAGGTATGCATATTTTAATGATTGTGGGATAAATTGGGAGTCTCCCTAAAAGATTAAAATGGTAAACATGAAGTGAATGATAGGGGAACCATATTTGAACCACCCCAAATTCAATCTCCAACCATCAATATTAAAATAGGAAATTAAAAATGGAGAACCAAATGTGAAAGCATGTAATGAAATAATAACTAAACCCATATAGTTATAAGAAAACTTGTTTTCAAAGCATTGGGAACCATATCATTCTGATGGAATAAATAGTGAACCTAACATGAAAAATCTCATATAATAAAGAAAATTGGTCAACCATTCATCAATCCATTTTTTTGTACATCTCCCATACAAAAAGAAATTGTATGCCTGGTGATAAATCCTTTAATAATATATCATGGTTCCCATTAAGTAGGGTATTCTCATCATGCATACTTCACAAGAGATGAATCATGGAATCAATACCAAGACTAAAAAATTATGTTACATGTTCATAGAAAATACAACATGTTTAACTCTTGTGACGATGCACAAATGAGGGACCTTATTTCTTGTTGTATTTGTCACTATAGAAAAAGATCTGAAAAACATATTGACCCAATATTATGTATTCATCAAGAGAATGTTCTCGATACTCAAATATGAATGTAAACACAACAGGTTGCAAGACAACCTCACTCACACGACTCCTTATGTTATGGGTAGAAAACATGATGGTCCAAGAATACCACCTATATCATAGGATTATGAACCATCATGCAACACATAAAGGTCTTTAAATTATTAATGAAATATTTCTGACTCATTTAGGAATAGATTCAATGAAACTAGTTGATATTATCACAATCACCAACCACTTTAGAATCATATCCTAGGATCACAGAAATCATCACAATGGCCACATTAAGAAGAGGTTTAAAGGTGTTTAATATGTCTATATCTTACTTATGGTGTTACCTAGGAGGGTTCTTATCAACTATTATATCCATATTCATCCCTCCACTAGCCCTCAATGACCTGGGGAGGGAATAACCTTAAAAATTTCCACCCTGGAAACTCATGAATGGGTACCAAGGAGGTCTCTCTGAGAGAAGAAAGCTGTGGATAAATTAAAGTTGGCTTGTATCCCTTATTCTACTAAAACATCATGTTTTTATATTCCATATGAGGGTAGAGAGTGGGATCATAAACCTTCTCGAATAGATCAGGTTTTCGTACATATTCCTATAGAAATCATTGGGGAGGAACATATACATTCCCCCATGCATGAAGCCGACAGGAATAATTCTATGGAACAAAAAGGAGTGCATATGGGTTATATCCCTTTTTCAATTGACTACAACTGTCACTATATGTTGTATATCATGTACATAAAGGCCTACATTCTAATACACACTTTTCTAAAGTGACTCTACATTTTAAAAACTTTTAAAGAGATCCACTGGCATATTCTATCACTATTATAAATACATGGAAAAGAACTTATCCCTATCTCCAAATCTATATTTTCATATCACCATGTCCTGTATGAATAGGTTTATAGTCTATAGAAATCATCCAATCTTACTCACATCTAGAATGATTATCATCATATTCTATTAAAGAAGAAGTCACATGATAGGGATCATATCCCAATTCTGATTGTTGATCACTAACCCAGTTTGGTTCACAATTCCTGATATGCCTACATTCCAATAAAAAAATTGTGGAACACTGTAATGTAATAATATTGGGATCATATCCTCATTTAAACAAGGTCTCTATAACTCATTTTGGAACATGACTTCATACATTCACAAATTATTATTGAAAAAGATTAGTGTAATACTCTAAATGCATAGGATTGTGCTCCATTTCCTTCTCTAACTGAGGTTTTTTAGTATAATATTCAAATAAAATAATAGAAGGGACATATCCCTTCTAATGAATCTACTCTATATAATCCTTTATGATATAGAATCCATGATCATATCCCTACTTCCATTAATGAACAACTACACCAACATCATCCAGTGGCTATACAAGAGGACGATCATATCCCTTCTACCATTATGGAAGTCATTTTGTATAATTTGAAATGATATGAATATTTAAACTAGGACCATGCACTCACTTAATCCATGATTGATCATCATATTAAAAAACCACCCCTATGAATTCTCTTATTCCTACAAATAATACAGATAATAACTAGCATACTCCATCATCTTGTCAGAATCTAAATCATATCCCGGAAGAACCAGATGGTTATAAAAATATTCTAAAAACCATCATTCAATTGGATCATATCCCTAATCAATACCAATAGTATGGTCATCATATTCTATTCAGGATGCAGAATAAGGATCATATTCATGATATTCTCAATGATAGTGTCCTTCAAGTTGTATAATGCATATTTGAAACACCTAAAGTGTCTATGAAATATTTAACTATAGAAGAATTAAATCATTACAATGATAGTTCTCTTCAAATTAGTGCAGATAAGGGTCAGAGGGACTTTATTCCTGATATCCACTATAGAACCCCCCACCCCCATAGTCATATCTACCTCAGAAAATGAAATCGTCCCCTTTTCTAGTCATCATCATATAGGGAGGTTCTCAAAAATCATGCACCTTTTTATAGAGAGGTTCTTGTAACCCCAAAGTAAATCTAATATGGTTCCCCATCATCTATCAGAAACCCTTCACAATGGTTAATAGGTGATCCATAAAAGAAACTTCTCTGGTCTATTTAGGTGGAGTTATATAACGCTGATGAAGAGGTGTTTGAAATTGAAAAATATAAAATACTGTCTAAAAATATCCTAACCATATTTTTTTTCCAATCACCACGTCCAACTATGATATCATATATGATCTAGACAACGATTTCATGCCTTACATACATAAGAACATGCGGGTGGCTCATCAGTGGGTGAAGGCAAGAAATCCCCCTCATCAATGATATGAGGGTGATATCCTGATAAAAAATGCTCTATATTATCATCTAGACATGGACTCATTCAATATATCTTGGAGTCTAGGATTATAATATCTTGATGAAATCCTATGAAGTGTTCATCTCTACATCATAACAAATCTCTATTGAAAAATTTCCAGATCCCTGCCAAATGTATCTATTTGAGGATGGGTAATTTGTAAGGGGTTGAACATAACTATATTATCATAATATAATCGGTCCTTAGATATATAATCCTTTAATGTTATATCTATAGAAGAAATTATTTTATCGAGTAACACATGAGACAATTGGCTAATACAACGAGGATTATCCTATTTGAAGATGCAAATATGTTGTGAATGGATAAAGAGAGCCTCCAATAAACTTATAAATTGGGCCTATAAAAAATGGTAAAACATATCAAACATGAAATGTAATGTTTTATACTACAATAAAAATTCCAATAAGATGTGACACCCTCCGTAAATTTCATTTCACTAAGATTTTCTGGTAAGACAGTTGCATCAAAATAAATGGATTATAATAGAATCTGTTATAGCAGTCATCCACAAGAGAAATCAATCCACGAAGAATAGTGATTTCATATGTAACACCCCAATCTTCCACGGTACGCTTCTCGTTGAATAATACAGTAGCGTGTGTTGTACGCAACTTCATGTTCTAACACACACCACAACTAATAACACTAGCTTTTAAGAATAGTAATACCCACTTTTTGAAATTTTTAACAATTTATCTTTCAAAATGGACTTCATTTTTGGATTCTGAATTTCGAAATTATCCTAGAGTGAAATTTTGGTACTTTTCGGATACCTTTCATATTTTGATGAATAGTGAAAATTAATAAATTTTAATTAAAAACAACTTCTTTAATCGAAATAATTAATAGTTATAAATTATGAATTTGAGTGGTTTTAAAGTATATTTAGAATATATTTTTACAATTTAATATAAATTTTTTCATTGGACATAATTTCACATTTAAACCAGACATAAGCAAGTGTCAATCTTTTGATAGTTATTATCTCTTAAAAACACTCTTTTTGTTTTGACAACGGGAATTATTTTTAAATTAATTTCTGTCACTTTTGTGTTTTGAATTTGGAAAAAATGGTTTCTATATTTGGAATCAGTATTTCCAAATTGTGTAAATAGGTAACTTTTATTTTTAGACATTTTGAATAATTATTTCGATAAATATTTTATTTACCATGGTTAAAGGGTAAATCCGGTAAATAAGGGTAAAAAAATAATATTATAATAATAACAAATTACCCTAAAACGTTTATTAACCCTATTGGTTGATACATTTCTGACCATGGGAATCTTTGGGTCGATCTTGGGACCCCATGAATCCACTTTTAAGTGATAATGACACTTTAAATTAATTAAGTTAAAGTAAATACAAAAATAAGATAAGCCTATATCTTTTAGAAATCCATTTTTTACATAGGGATATATATGTTATATTTTCAACTATAAATATTCATTAGAAAGATAAAAAAATTACTACATAATGGTATTTTATTTTCCTATTTTTAGACATTAAATAATTTAATTTATTTATGACACAATGATGATGCAGTAATTTCCTTATTAGTGAAATATTAAAATAATGGATATTATAAATACCCTTATAAATATAATTTTAGACTTTTAATGAATAAGAATAATTTTTTAGGTTAATATGACACGTTATAATTTATTTAATTATCTTTTTTTGAATTAATCATAATGTTATTATTTTCATAAAATTCAAATACCAAATAGTGTCAAAATTGACATAAAAGAGTTTTTAAAACAAAATTATATTATTAATTGATATTAAATTTATAAAATTCTAATTTTAGGCCAAAGGACTTTTATAATGATAGTAGTATCATTAATGGACCATGTGGGGGTCTCTTGTAGGTATATACTAAATTTATTAACTATATAATATAAAAATACAAAGTGACATGGTAAGTGTCAAACTAATTAACCAAAAGTTTAAACTAAAAGATAAGGTTAATATAATGACCCAAACCTCTATAAAATCTATTAGTTGAAAGGATTTTGACATATCCCCACCCCAGACTCTGAATAATCCACATTGGATCCATTAGAAACCGAATATGAATTTATTATAAAATTATAATTTACGTTTTTTCCAAAGTGCCCCTCCTCCCCCTTATAAAAGGACATCACTTCTAACCAATTCTTCACACTGTCGAAGCCTTTTGGCTTCGCAGACCTCTTCCAAAATATCCTCCAAACTTCCCTCACTTCAACCTGGAGGCATTAGTTTGATCATAAAGACATCCTAAAGAGACGTTTTGATCAAATAAAAAGTAAGAACCCAAAGAAGAGGTAATGTTTTCACCACACTCTTTCAAGTTCCATTTTTCATCCATTTCTTCTTTCTTTGTTATTTCCATTATAAAATAATAACTCCAGAATATTCTATATAATGTGATTTTATTATAAATATTATACAACCATATTCAGTATTCTATCCATCCTTTGAATTACATGTCACCATACGTGCGTACGTACGGTCTACCGTCTCCACGTCGTGGTATAATTGTTATTGAATATATTATTACTTGGATGGGTATAATAATGATGTTTAATTCCTTTAAATAATAAATATAACATGACAATGATTCTTTATATATGATATACCATCCCATTATATATTATTTTAATATCAAAATAATGATATTGTAGCTCGTGCGTACGTACGGATTACCATCTCCAAGAATGCGATGAGATTCATTCCCCATCATATCCATTCAAGACTAAATTCCATTTGATGAATAAAAAAAAATTATAGACATGATATAATTATGTATATGAATAGGATACACCCCATCCATAAATAATATGGCTCTCATAAAAATAATATAAAGGAAAACGAATTCGTTAACACCCGAAACGACGATAATACTAAAATATTATTAACAAATCAATGTTAAAAGATCATATATAATATCATATTAATGTAAATGATTTTTGTATAATTAAATAACAATTATTTCACCATTATAAAGGAGGTTTATCTACCATCGACCAAGGCAAGAGTACCAAGTAAGGGGTTTCTTATCTCACTTTTAATTCTGTGAGATTTCCATTGTTCACCACTTATTTATTGCATGTGGTGTGTGTACTCCCATAGTTTGTTTTAATTGTGTAATATACGTTAATTCATGGAAATTTACATCATCATTGTTTGATTCTTCTTCCATGGATGTATGTTTCGTAAGTTACCAAATAAATAAGGGAATTTGAAATTTTAATTTCCACTCATTTGGCTTTACGCATACTTCATTGATTATTTTACTCCAAGATTTTGTGTGGAATAACTATTCATTTGATTATGTCATAATTTCCACTCCCATTTCAGTAGATATACTTTTGATACACATAATCACTCTTTAGATAAATTCTCAATTCATCGTTATGAACTTGATAAGATTAATTTTTACTCAATCTCCATTTGTTGAGTTAAACATCCAATTCATAAGTGTTTTTTTTACAAGAATATGTGTGAATGAACATATATTTTTTTACCCTAAATATACAATAATATTGATTGTATTATATTTCTCACACATAATTATGTCATTGATTTATCCTTAACCTAAGGATATGACCTCTATGAGAGATTTCATCTCAATTTACATTCTAATGAGACTCCTTTGTTGTTATACACCAAATCATTTTTATATAGTGTATATAATGTACTTTGAAATAATATTTCATGAATCCATTTATTGTCATGATATTAAAATGTATTTATTACCTATGTTATTTGTATTCAAGTGTCTCTCTTTTGGTTAGGAACTCTAACTAAAATATCATTTTAAAATGATTTAATGATTTATTATTCTAAATCTTTCTCATTAATGTCCATGTTTTAAAAATGGTTTTAAGGATATATTTAGATGGACATTATAGTTTTCAAATCAAAAACCATTTTAAAAGTATCAAATAGGTATGGGACACTTTGATTCAAAAATTAATTTTAAATGGATTCTTGACAAATAGTGTGACTTTTAAATGATTTCTAGTAAAAGTGAGATATTTCTCTCAAATAGTTTTGATGATTATTTTCATCTATGTAAATATCCTCCATTAGTCTCGATTGAGGTTAATATATTACAATACAATCTTCCATATTGTATTGAATGAGTTATGTTTGACTGTGGATGTACTATTTTTATACCATTCATGGTTTGAGGGTAAAGTATTGAAATTTCGTATTCTAGTTTTAATACGATTGTTTATGTTATGTCTCAACTTTTCATATGAGGAATGCATTGGACTTATTAAGTGATGCGTGGAGCCCGCTATAGCTCCTCAATGCATCAGTAGGTATCATGAGACAAACTAGTGTCTTGGCATGAGGCCTTGAAAAAATCTTATTTGTAGTCTCGGCACGAGGCCTTGGCTACGTGGTTATGATAGTCTGGAATTATGCAATCCATTATAATGAAAGTGGTTATTGATATTTCATGTGGTTATTTGACTAGTATAATATTCATGTGAATAAGTAAATGGAATTATTTCATTTTATCTTTTCTATATTATACGGATGTTCAAGTTTAAAAGGCTTTTTTAGTTATACATTGCCATAAGTGTTTATGTTTATCTATGAAAGATTATGCTATATAGTTATCCTTACTAAGCATCTGAGCTCACCCATTTCAATGTTTTATTTTTTCATAGGTGTGAAGAAGTAATTTATGAATGGCATGCTGGGATAGTATGAGGGGTTATGAACACAAGATTTTGTTGTATTTTTTTACCTTATGATGTAATGTAAGACTTATGAATATATCTAGTGTTTCCAAGACTACTAAACTAGGCGGTCTTTCGAGACCTGGTCCTTTGTGATCATGCCAATGTTATGTAATAATGAACCGACTCTGGGTAACTGGGTCGGGGAGTTACAGTTGGTATTAGAGGAATTTTTGTACAATCCTTGGGATCTAGATTTAGATAAACTCAGATTAGAGCACATAGCCCTAAGATAGACATTGAGCATTAGTATAGAAGAACTTTCTAGAATTTTGGTATTGTAATGATTTTTTGAGTTTTTGGAGCAATACATCCATGTCTAGATACGAGCAGGTAGAGGTGGCTCTGGCACATATGTATCTAGGGGTAAAACCCGAAATCACCTCTTTAAGCTAAACTAGAATGGGAACTGGTGCACGACAATGGGCCTTGCTGCAATCTTGGTTAAGACACTCCTGGGGGATATGCTTAGGATAATTTACATTTTCTTTACAAACTGATTTGAAGTATTATATATAAGATGAGAGTAAATGACCTTGTTTAAAACTAATGTGTTTCAAATTGAGAATATGATGACATGATATTCTCTAAATGATTTTATTACTACTATTACTCACACAATTCTTTCTATTTTTAGTCAATGGATGGATTCCAGAGAAGTCATAGTGACATTGGGAATGATGTACAAGGTGGGAACGGTGGTGGCAATGAGAAAAAAAATGGAATGTTGACAGGAATAAAAGATATCGTCTTCATGCCAAATCAATTTTCCAAAAATATGATCAAAAATATATGTATTAACCAATTCCCATACTCAACAAAGAATTGATAGCTGATGATAGATAAGAGCTCCAGTAGTAGAAACCATGGTGAAAGGAATCCTCAATTTCCATCATGCAGGAAATGTGGAAGGAGACACCCAGGAAAGTGTCTCAATGGGATAAAGAAATTATTTACGTGTGGGAAGTAAGGAGACAAAGTGAAGAATTTCTGAAGAAATATGATGAGTACTATGGAAGAAGATAAAAATGGTCCCAAGAATCCATTCACAGTCATTTTCCATAAATGTATGGGACATGGCCATTACCTGAGTGAATGCCCTATTCTATAGGATATTTTCATGGTCAAAGAAGAAGCTATGTGGAAATAAATGGTTAGGGAAATGTTTAACAAGTATTAGTGTTCCTTATTGATGGGTTTAGTTTGAAATAATTTTCTCTTGTATTTGTAACCCTGCAGTTTTCCATGTGAGAATGATATTTGAGGAAGAATTAAATTTTCTCTTGTGGATATAGTTATAAATAACCATTTGGTTTTATATGATCATTGTGTTTGAGGCAATTACAATTTATTATAATTTGGGATGAAAATGCAAGGTATGAGAAAACATTTGTGGTTAAATTTTGTTATGGTTATTTTGAAGAATTTATCTCATTTTGGTAATGTTATAAAATATAGTTTTCGAAAAAGGACAATACAAATACCGTGTGACAACCCGTCGCGTCGGACAAAGCAGTGGGAATAGAACCCACAACCAAAGTGTGATTGGGATTTATCGCCTAACACTCGACTACGTGAAGTCCCTGGTTAGTGTTACTATTATTTTGTTAAATTATTTTATTGATCAAAAATAATTTGATTTGGGATCTTATGTCTTATCAAATAAATACCCTTAGTATAGGAAAATGATTTGGTGATTAAGTGATAAATGTTATTTTGGAACATGTTACCTTTTTTGGGAACACTATATGCCAAGGAAAATAGAATAGTATAAGATTTCATTTGAGGATTAATTATTGATTTTTATCTATGTTTTTATTGTGGATTCATAGTGATTTGGGTTATTTATGGAAATGATTAACCTATAATATAGAATATATGATTAGGTTAAATAATTTTAAGTATGTGACTTTAAGAGTAATTGATGTCATTTGGAGATACCATTTAACTTGGAAGACTAAATAACCAAATTCTTCTAAGTTTTTAGTTTCAATATTATTTTGGATTTTATTAAAGGATTTTAAGGAAAATTCTTTATTGAATGATATTTATTTAACTTTGGGGTATTGTTGGTTTAATTTAAGAAATTAAGAATAGTGTTTCTTTCTCTAATGAAATAACCTTTTGGGGGATCATCAGATCTTATACTAACCATTTTGGTTTTGATTAATATATAAAGACAAGCTAAATATATAGTTTATTTTTCCTGGATCATGTGATTCTATAAGAATTTTATTGTAGCTCTTCTAGTGTGACCAAGTCTTCTGGAATACTCATCGTTTAAAAATGAGTTAGTAGAATAAATGTATTAAAGAATGATACTTTACATAAAAATTAATTATATCTCCTTATGTTCTTAGTCAATCTCAGAAATGAATTACTCATCTTTATGTAATGTAACTTAAAAAATAACAACAATAAAAATGTTGTTTGTTGACTTTTCCTACTGGAAAACTAATGACCATTTGTCCCATCACAAGTTTGTGGTTTTATTGTTGTTAACTTTCTAATGATCATGTTTTCTATCCCTCTGCATCAGAACTTGACCCTTATTTTATCATCCATATCAATGTTTTTCTACATGGAATCCTAGTATAGGTTATCTCGGGTGACCTTTGTACTTCTCTTTCTTTTATTAAAGTGATAGTTTTATTAACTCATTTTCCGATGTGGGACATTCCATTACATTCCCAAGACCAATTTTAAAAATTGATAGGATGCAATTTATTGAATTAGGGGAGAATTTAACACCCCAAGCTTCCACGATATGCTTCTCGCTGAATAATACAGCAGCGTGTGTTGTACGCAATTTCACATTCTAACGCACACCACAACTAATAAAACTAGCTGTTATGCGTAGTAATACCAACTTTTTGAAAATTTTAACATTTTATAATTCAAAATGGACTTCATTTTTCGACTCGGAATATCAAAATTATCCTAGGGTGAAATTTTGGTACTTTTCAGATAACATTCAAATTTTGATGAATAATGAAAATAACATTCAATTAAAAACAACTTTTTTTGTCAAAATAATTATTAGTGACAAATTATGAATTTGAGTGGTTTTAAAATATATTAAGAATATATTTTTATCATTTAATACAATTTTGGTCATTGGACATAATTTCACATTTAAACCAGACATAAACAAGCGTCATTCTTTTGATAGTTATTATCTCTTAAAATCACGCTTTTTTGTTTTGACCGCGAGAATTAATTTTAAATTAATTTATTCCACTTCTATGTTTTGAATTTTGAAAAATGAACTCCATATTTGTAATCAGTATGTACAAATTGTGTAAATAGGTAACTTTTATTTATAGAAATTTTGAATAATTACTTTGGTAAATATTTTATTTACTATGATTAAAGGGTAAATCCAGTAAATAAGGGTAAACAAATAATATTATTATAACAATAAATTACCTTAAAACGTGTCTCAACCCTATTGGTTGATACATTTCTAACAATGGCCATCTTTATGTTGATTTTTGGACCCCATGGATCCACTTGTATGTGATAATGACACTTTATATTAATTAAGTTAAAGTAAATACAAGAATGACATAAGCCAATATCTATTAGCAAAACAATTTTTACATAGGGTTATATATGTTATATTTTCGACTATAAATATTAATTAGAAATATAAAATTATTTTCTACATAATGGTATTTTATATATAATTTTAAGACATTAAATAATTTAATTTATTTATGACACAATGATGATGCAGTAATTTTCTTATTTGTGAAATATTAAAATAATAGATATTATAAATATCTAAATAAATATAATATGAGATTTTTATTGAATTTAAAGAATTTTATAGGTTAATATGACATGTTAGGATTGATTTAATTAACGTTTTTTGAAGTAATCATGCTGTTATGATTTTTAAAAAAATCAAATACCAAATACTGTCAAAATTGACATAAAAGAGTTTGTAAAACAAATATTATATTATTAATTGATATTATATTAATAAAAATCTAATGTTCTACCAAAGTACTTTTATCATGATATTTGTATCATTAATGGACCATTTGGGGGTCTCTTGGAGGTATATAGTATGTTTATTAACTATATAATATAAAAATACAATATTACATGGTAAGTGTCAAACTAATTAACCAAAAGTTAAAACAAAACAATAAGGTTAATATAATGACCCAACCCTATCTAAAATCTATTGGTTGAAAGTATTTATACCCATCCCAACCATATTATTTTACTAATTCACTTTGTATCCCTTAGAGACCGAAAATTAATATATTATAAAATAATAATTTCTGTTTTTTTTTAAGATCCCCTCCTCTCCCTTATAAAAGGACAGCACTTCTAACCATTTCATCAAACCTGCAAAGCATTTTGGCTCGGCCATCCTCTTCCCAAATATCCTCCAAACATCCCTCACTTCAACCTAGAGGCCTTAGTTTGATCATAAATCCAACCTAAAGAGCCGTTTTGATCAAATCAAAAGGAAGAACCCGAAGAAGAGTTAATGTTCTCACCACCCTATTTCAAGTTCCTTTTTTCTTCCACTTCTTCTTTATTTGTTATTTCCATTCTAAAATAATAACTCCAGTATATTCTATATACTGTGATGTTATTATAAATATGGTAAAACCATATTCCGTATTCTATCCATCCTTTGATTGACATGTCACCATACGTGCGTACGTACGTCCTAACGTCTCCACATCGTGGTGTAATTGTTATTCAATATATTATTATTTCGATGGGTATAATAATGAAGTTTAATTAATGTAAATAATAAATATAACATGATAATGATTCTGTATATATGATATAACATCCAATTATATTTTATTTTAATATCAAAATAATGATATTGTCGCTCGTGTGTACATATGGATTACCGTCTCCACGAACACGATGAGATTCATTAACCATCATATCCATTCAAGAATAAATTTCATTTGATGAATAAAAATCATTTTTAGAGACATGATATCATTCTGGATATCAATAAGATACATCCCATCCATAACAAATACGGCTCGCATAACAAATAATATAAAGGAAAACGAATCTGTTAACACCTGAAACCATGATAATACTAAGATATTATTAAAAAATCAATGTTAAAAGATCATATATGATATCATATTAATGTAAAAGATTTTATTATAAATCAATAACAATTATTTCACCATATACATGAGGTTAACCTACCATCGACCAACGAAAAAGTACAAAGTAAGGGGTTTCTTATCTCACTTTTAATTCTATGAGATTTCCATTGTTCACCACTTATCTATTGCATGTGGTGTGTGTACTCCCCAAGTTTGTATTCATTTTGTAATATACATTAATTCATGAATATTTACATCATCATTTTATGCTCCTTCTTTCAGGGTTGTATGTTTCATAAGTTACCAAATCAATAAGGGAATTTGAAATTTTAATTTCCACTCATTCGGCTTTACGCATACTTCATTGATTATTTTATTCCATGATTATGTGTGGAATCACTATTCATTTTATTATTTAATAATTTCCACTCCCCTTTCTGTGGATATACTTTTTATAAACATAATTACTCCATTGATAAATTATCATGTCATCGTTATGAACTTGATAAGAGTAATTTTTACTCAATCTCTGTTTGTTGAGTTAAACATCAAATTCATTGGTGTTGTTTTTACAAGAATATATGTGAATGTACTTTTATTGTTTTACAATAAATATCCAATCATATTGAGTGTATTTATATTTGCCACAGATAATTATGTCGTTGATTTATCCATAACCTATGGATACGACCTTTATGAGAGATTTCATATCAATTTACATTCCATTGAGACTCCTTTGTTTTTATACACCAAATCATTTTTATATGCTGTATATAATGTAATTTGAAATAATATATCATGAATACCTTTATTCTCATGATATTACAATGTTTTTATTACCTCAATTATTTGTATTCAAGTGTCTCTCTTTTGGTTAGTAACTCTAACTAAAATATCATTTTAAAATGTTTCAATGATTTATTATTCTAAATCATTCTCATTAATGTCCATGTTTTAAAATGGTTTTAAGGATTTATTTATATAGAAATTAATGTTTTAAAATCAAAATCCATTTTAAAAGTTTCAAAGTGGTGTGGAACATTTGATTCAAAAATCTATTTTAGATGGATTCTTGAAAAATAGTGTGACTTTTAAAAGATTTCAAGAAAATGGGTGATATTTCTCTCAAATAGTTTTGATGATTATTTTCATATATGTCAATATCCTTCATTATTCTCAATTGAGGTTAATATATTACAATATAATCTTCCATATTGTATTGAATGAGTTATGTTTGACTGTGGATGTACTGTTTTTTACCATTCATGTTTTGTGTGTAAAGTATTGAAATTTCATCTGCTAGTTTTAATACGAATGTTTATGTATTGTTTGAAATTTTCGTATGAGGAATGCATTGGACTTATTACGTGATGGGTGGAGCCCGATATAGATTCTCTATGCATGGGTAGGTCTCGTGAGAAATACTAGTTTCTTGGCCCGAGGCCCTGAAAAAATATTATTTGTAGTTTCGGCACGAGGCCTTGGATACTTGGTTATGATAGTCTGTCATTATGCATTCCATCATTATGAAAGTCGTTATCAATATTTCATGTGGTTATTCGACTAGTAGAATATCCATGTGAATAAATAATGGAATTATTTCATTTTATCTTTTCCATATTATGCTGAATTTCATGTTTAGAATGCTTTTGTTTTAGTTATACATTTCCTTAAGTGTTTATCCTTATCTATGAAAGCTTATGCTGTATTGTTATCCAAACTGAGCATCTGACCTCACCCCATTAAAAGTTTTATTTTTCCCAGGGTGTGAATAACTAATTTATGAATGACTTGTAGGGATAGTATGAGGGGATATTAATACAAGATGTTGATTTAGTTTTTTTAACTTATTATGTAATGTAAGACTTATGAATATATCTTGTGCTTCCAAGACTACTAAACTAATCGCCCTTTCAAGATGTGATCCTTTGTGATCATGCCAATGTTATGTAATAATGCACCGAATCTGGGTAACTGGGGTTAGGGCGTTACATCATACCCCCTCATCATCTTATAAGATCTTAAAACTCTGAGAAGAACACATAAATATATTTGGTAGATATAAAAAACCCTCATCCCATAGGGTTGGGGGAATTTTTATCTCAATCAGTACTATCATATTCATCACACCCAATAGTGTCCTAGAAAAATCAGTTGTATTTCTTGATCAACCCTATCCCATAGAGTTAGTGGAATTTATATATAAATTTGAAATGTAAGGGAAGTTAAATCCTATAATAGAGTCCTAATATCCTTGGAAGTAGGATCATAATGTGCCAATATCATCAGTAAATTTTACTTATTATGTGGGTTGGGATAATTATTATAGTTATTATCACCCCAAATGAATTCATTGTTCTTCATATTGGGACGTAAATATTGATGGTCATCATCCTTGTTGTTCCTCCTACTACAAGACATACCTCAACCATTTGTGCCCTATTCACCAAACTTAACTAGAAACTACATTAATGAAATGATTCATAAACCAAGATAAAAGGAGTAAATGTAAAAGAAAATCATGAATCATAAGTTTCACAATCCAAAATGGTAATATATCTCTATGGTTCAATGAAATGTCCCTAATAAAATCCTTGTAGTATGAGTCATCATTATATAATCCCAGTATTATGTGGAAAGTGATGGGATAAGCATAATTACATGATAAAACTTAGTGAACATTTTCACTTTTAATCTAGAAAATGATGAAAACCCAAAATTAAACACAAAAGGAATCAATTCATAAAACATTCCTTGATAGGTGGATGATCTAGATGCACAAATTGGGGATTCATATATTAATAATTTAATACGGATACAAACTCTATAACATCTGAATGATGAAATGCCACCTCCTCTGTGTAACTATTCCATGGATAAAGGGAAAGGTGTAGCTACATCCCACTCACCTTCTAGAGGTGTCCAAATTATTTCTACAAAGGAATGAGTATCATAGTGTGAGAATGAGATGAAAAATCTCATATTGTTCAATGAGTAATTACTTTGGTAAAATATTCTAAGTGGGTATCATATTCAAATAGAAACAAATTTTCATCTTCTCATCCATTAGAATAAGTATAATCCACCTATAAGGGCCGCATATGACATTAGGCTAGCTCTAAATATAGTAATTACATATATATAATTGATGATGTTAAAAATGATCATGACATTCATCAATTATTTGGATAACATCTCCCCATAAATGTGATCATTTGGACTTTGTACAGATCAAGAATTGGCCAAATATGTCATCCTGAATATACCACTCTCTATAGATGGGAGTTAGTCCAGATATATATACCTCTAGAACTCCTCAACACCAATTAATCCTTGTAGGATCAAATGGAATCCATTGAAGGGAGTAGTTACCTCATGGTTCTTGAAAATAAGTCATTTATTAAAGGGGTGGATGATACATTCCCCTAATAATTTTATAAATCATATCTTCTTAACCACTGATAGTGTGGGAGATCCGGAATAGTATCTCATGCACTTTGGGCACTGATGTGGTATGAATATGGTCCCTCAATATTAGTAGTAGGTTACCAAAATAAGATATTATGTGTAGTATCGGGTATGGTTATCCATCATTTGGTTTAAAAATCTTCCATTTAGATCTATTATGGGTTGGAAAGACCATCATTCTCAATTCCTTTATTAGTATAAAACCATTTTAATGAAAATAACAATTATATTCATAAACAATTTCACAAAATGTGAAAATTAAATGATTTATACCTTCATTACTAGAGTAAATTGTTTAACTGATTCACTCATTAGCCCTCACTCACAAGATAAATTACTAGAAATTTTTTTGAGAATATTTGGAAGGAACATAAAACATCATTTTCCTTGAAAAAGTATCCATCTAAATTCTATTAGTTTACAGAGATGGAAAAATTCCTTAAAGTTGACATTATGTAGACCGTGTATAAGTTTCATCCTAGTAACTTGGAACAAGGGTAAAGTTCTAGTAAGGATTAGAATATTTTTGATACCCTCAGGCCAATAGTAGTGATCATTCAAGCACATCGGAAAGCCCCAAATAATTCAGTGCCTCCCATTGTTTGGAAGTAGCAACAAAACTTCTCTCGAACAAAATAATAAAAAAGAGATTAGGGGTTCCCATGATTTTTGTAATGGAGGAATACAAGGTATTCCATCAAAACAAACCGGGTTCCAATTTATTTCAGTGAATCTATTTAAAATAACCTACTCCGGATTTGTGAACCCATGAAAGAAAATTAGTTAAAACTCACTAATCATCTTGACTACTTATCTTTCCATTGGATACTTAGCCACACAATCCAAAACTGAATTTTCTTTAATGACATCCTTAAGATTAGGGATGATTTTAGACATGTGATACTAAATAATCCCCTGGTAATGGTGACCAATGTAACTATCCCATTTCAAAAATAAGAGGTAAATTGACATGATGTGTCATCCAGGCCTAGAAAAATATTTTATAATTTTATTACTCAAAGTATAGTTGATCATGAACATGTGGTCTTGATAATAAATCATCAGAATCCTGTAAAAATACCAACACCTAGTTAGAAATCATTAAATACGCCACACAAATACAGAAATAATATTTGGAAATAGGAAAATACACAAGAAAAAGAGTTATATCCAACTATTACAGAACATATTATTCTTTCATATATCACTCCATCAACATCCAGAGAAAAAAAATGCCCCACCTAAGGTAACCCTCATCAGATGAAGTTATAATTTTTTGTTTTGTTCACATAGGTATCTTAATATTTTCGTTCTCTAAAAATTAATATTCATATGAGTATGAGTTATCCATACATGACTTGGGAGATGGATTATGAGGACGTAGAAGATGAGGATGTAGGGGATGGAATGGGTGTTTCAAAACCCATTATTCTTTTCACATCCCCATGGAATCCATATATATATAATCCCCATGGATATTAACTTCAGAAATACCAATAAAAGCATAGAGATTCCTTAGATCCCCCCCTGATGGTCATGCAAGCACAATCACTATACACAATTGACTAGAGAGTGTGTGATTGTTTGATCTTCCTAGAAAATTGGGACTGAAGGTGTGACATAAGACACTTTTAGAAGATTCTACCTCATGTACTTCTCAAACATTGGACCCATTAAACTAATATACCTAAACTCATGATCTATAGAATATATAGAACCCCACATTTGGAAGCACATACCTGTAGAACAAAAATACAATATTCTAGAATTGATTTAATTTTTCCCAGCCAAACTATCAGTCTTAATTTCTCACTATATTTCAAAATAACACATATAGTTTCTTGTAGAGGTCCCTCATGATCTCATGGGTGTTTTACACAAAATTCAATGTAGTCAAGGATTACTGACTAGAAACTATGTCATCAAAATTTCATACCACTATATGGTTGACAAAATAGGACTAGGGGAACGTTATCCATGAACATATAATACCCATGTATGTTTCAAGAAAAATTGATAATAACAAAATTCAAATGGAAATATTTGGCAATGATTTAGTGATCATCGTTATCCAAATTCGAACACTCTAATTTCATGGATATATCTAGGGGTACATATCATTCACGGAGCTAACCATTAATGGGTATGATAAGAGAGATCAGAGGAATCTTAGGAAGATCAATATCATGGTTTCATTTTTGGATCTCATGCATAATGTTAATTTAATGGTTATACAACAAGAAACTACATATAATTTCCTATATGTAATACATTTTCATCATGTCAATTTATTGATACATTAATCTTTTCATTAATGCATAAAATACACCATCAGTGGGAAGGTTGGAATATTACATGGTGGCCACAACCCCTTCATGTCTTGTGAATCCATATACAGTGAGGCAATTTTCTAAAAAATTGAAAGAAAATAATTGTTGTTGGATGAAGATATGTAGGTTTTATCACCAAATGCCTTTTGGAAATCCCCTAAAAATCCTTAGTGTAAGCTCAATAGTGATTATGTGTCACTCATAAACCCGATTGTGGAGGTAGATTCAATCCTATAAAGCTATCATGAAAGACTAACTTCACTAGATCAGATCCAAGTGATTGAAATCACGTCAGCTAAAATGGATTCATCAAATTGTAGTAATACAAATTCCCGTATTTGGATCAGCAAATTATCTAGTGAAATTAGTAGATATCAAATATTCTCCCAGTATATTCACTGAAACTAATGATTTATATATATATTTATTTCCCCTTATGGTAGTGTAAAGGAAGACCACCATCCCCAAAATCTATTTGTGATTACTATGGTAGTCTAGGATGCTATTGTATCCTCTCATGGATTATCTTCTCTCCATAGTGATAGAGATTCCCCCAGATTACCCAAAAATTGTAAAAATGACTCCACAAACATTGATATGAAATAAGAACTGTATGTCCTCAGGAACACCACTCCCATATTATTGGATGGAATATTCACTAACTTTAATGAGCTCAGGTTGGTGACTCTTGGAAAATAATATGACCTGAATCCTACATTGACTTGTGTCATCATGCCTCTCCCAATGATCATCAATGTTTCAAGAAGAAATCTAGGAGAATTCACTCCTCTCATATTATAATTATTGAATTAGAACTTGAATCTTGATATAAGCCAACATTTTTCAGAAAGTAATGTACCCAAAATAGTATTCAAACATTGTCCTAATTAAGAATTGTAATGGGTAGGATTGGGTGTGAATTGATTTTAGAAATGATAATTGACACTAACTGATATATGATTTCCCATTTCCAATCACTAGTATTTTGATTGATGAAATTGTTGACTTCCAACCACTTTTCATCATGGATATGTATTCAAGGAATAATCAGATAAATATGGCCCCTAAAGACAAGGAACCCACCACCTTTATATTACATGATGGGATTTATTCTATTAGGCTATGACCTTAGGATTAAGTAATACTTGAGAAACTTACAGATGTTCCATGTATCATATATTTAAAACCCTTATTGAGATAAATATTGGATTGTTTTGTCGATTACCTTGTCGTTAAATCTAGAAAGTTATGCAATCACCTAATATACCATTAAACAATCTTCAAAAAGCTACTTCAACATAGTTTGAATATGAATCCTATAACTGTTTTTTAGGGTAATATTTTGAAAATATCATGGCGTTGAGGTATGCCACCATAACATTGATGTCGATCCAGAAAAAAATATTTAAATAATGGAAATTCCACCAACATGAAATATTAAATAACTAGATATTTTCTAGGATTCCACACTTATATTTTACAATTCATATACAACCCGTTAGGTAAATCCAACCCATTGATGTTTTCAATGAATAATTGAGTATCTTACTGATGGTATGAGAATAGATAAAAAGATTTTGAGAATCCCAAGTTGTACCAACTGCAACCATGGGTCTTGATTCCTTGAACAGATAAAAATCATATTATCTTATATGTGGATCCCATAAATATATCATTTGGTGTTATCCTGACATTGAAAAATGATGGAAAAAAATTAAGAGCTATATTATCTTATTAAAATTATTCTATGTACTGAGACTTCGTATTTTGATACTGATAAGAACTAACTCACACTCATCATTGTTGTGAAAAAAATAGACGCATTACTTGCCACATCATGAAGTCCACTTGATCTCTCGTATTGACCCACCCAAGTAAATCAGTAGTTGTCCTATCTTGACTAGGAATTTTAAATTATTAGTGGTTATTCTGAAATAGTATGACATCATGTTCACATCACAAAAGGTATGTAAAGAGATGGCCATTTTGGATTTTATTACAAAGAATCCCAGACCAAAACAACCCCAGTAGACACTGAACTTCAATGTCCAATGTTTTCTATTATGACAGAACTCTCTGAATATGGGAGATGTTTTTTTATGGTACCTCTATAATTCTTATTGGAAAGAGGATGGAAAACCTTCATCTCAACCGGGTTAGTATAGTGACTATTAATGTTTCCATATACAAATAAAATTTTACCTACACTTCTTCACTATTTTTAGGATTAACCAATGATGACCAAAAATATGAAGCACTCACTTTCAGGTTGGGAATATCCTTATAGATATAGATATCCAACCTAAAAATAATTTTTAGCTAGTGATAAAAAAAATTAATTGTCTGTATTCCATCCAGAGGGAAGAATTATCCAACCATATCAGCTATGTGAGAGTATTTATTAAATAATACCCCTTTTGAATTTTTTTTTCCACATCCATCAATCACAAAATAATCGTTCTGTAATGCAATATATTGCAACCAAAGTCCTGGATGATCCTGTTAAGGATGAAGTGGTTCCCCATATCAAACACAGAATTGTGGTTTTTCAGTTATTTTATGTGGCATGGGGGAAATAAATAAGGTAAACACTTCTAATAGCAGGATGAGACAATATCCACCACTAGATGGATGGACCCCATAATATATTACCTTCATAATGGGACCCTACCATCACATCAATCCAAAAGGGAACAAAGTCTACATAAAATAGAAAAAATCACACTTAATTATGGTCAAATGTGTATGAATTCCATATAAAGATGTGGCTTTGATGGATTCCTCCATATATGAATTATAGACAGATAGATTTCTTTGTCCATGGAAGAAGTCCATGAAGTATCCAAATGCAATCATCTGTCTGGGACAAAACTCACCTAGTAAATTAGTAGAATTTGATACTATGGGAATACAATAATACATGAATTTATGGAATTCACCATGAAATTTCATTCATGATATATTCATATAGACTTAATCAACAACCACCAAAGTTACTAAATATAGCTAAATATTAAAATATTTTTTTATAAGGAATGCTTGTTATGGGGCCATATCCCCGAGCTACAGCTAAAAAGTTTAAGTGAATCCTTACTTCCAAAAACATCGTTTACAAATATATCTTGTAAATTCCCCAAGAAGATAATGGGACAATAAATATACCCAAATTCAGGAATTCTAATATTACCAAAAAATTCATTTTTCCTCACATGATATCGATGTAAAATGAAACCAACTTTTGTTCTACTGAATTGATGATATTTTACCATGAGTAAGATGTGGAATGAAACGATAAATCAACTATCTTATATTGAAAAGGGAACGTGTAGAAAGCAATAATATGTCTCTCTCAAATATACTATAGAAAATGGTAGAAAAGAAATATATGTCCCGAACAGAAATGCTCTATCATGCTTTATGGGTCTACAATACCGGTACATGAATCTCCCCATAAGTGACTCCATGTTTGTTATTATACATACCCATTGTGATGTTTACAATTGAATTACACTTTATCTCACCCTTAATAGTTATATATGGGCAACACTTAGATGAATATTAATCATTTTATTGGAAGGATGAATTATAATTACACGATGATAAATTGTTCACACACTTCATGACCATAATGTTCATCAAAATTGGATTGTGTGAGCCATCAATAAGATGGTACACCTCTACACATTCCTTCGAGAGGAACATGTAAAGACCCGTAAATTTCAAGGAAATTTTTTTCTTAATTTTCTTTGGAATTTTACAAGAACGCAGTTTCTGACGGCGCCAGATTCCGAGGCCCGGTGTGCCCGGAATCATTTTCTGAAGTTTGGCTCGGGTACGTTCAGTGAACGGACGAGCGGGTTTTTCCAACTTTTGAACCGGTGCCCGGAATCGAATTCTGAGGGCACCGATGAAATCGCAGCGCCGGTATTCGCTTAGAAATGCCTCTTCCGGAGTTGCGTTTTCTCGGGTGTGGTTTTTAATTTTCGGGCTTAAAGTTAAGAAATAAAATAATTTTGCGACAACTTTATTTTATTTCACTTAAGCCACTTGGAAGCCATTTGAAGCCACTTAAAGGAGGCTTGAACTGAGTTGAACTGGATAGGATGCTATCCAGAAATATCCTACCCCCTTGGTAGGATATTTGTGAGGTGGGGCCCGCACGAGCCCTGCCGTTTCTTTCCGCTAAGAAACGCACCTGTGAAAACCCGTCTTAATGAAAGTCAACCGACGCGTTTTCTAAATTCTTAACAGACCATTTAATTGGGCGGTTTATTTCGTGAATTAAATGGGCTGTTTCTTTCGTGAATTAAATGTGTCGTTTCTTTCGTTGAATTAATTCAACGAATTGATGGATCGTTTCTTAACCAATTTTTCAAATTCGTTGGCGTAATAATAAAATAAGACCAACGCTTAACCTCTGGTTATTTGCGCTTGAGAAGATTTGGGAGAACCCTCGCAACTTCTTCTCCCTCGCGAAGAACGCGAAGAACGCGAAGAACGTGAAGAACGCCAAACCCGGAAATCGACGACGCCTTCGCCCGAGACGTTCTTCCGATATCCGATCTCCGATCACCGACCATTCGAGGTGATTTCTTTCGGATTTCCTCTCAAGTTCATTTCTTTGGTTTTAAATGAAACACAGATTTAAATATTAATAATTTAAATCTGTTGTTCTTGATTCGTTGAGCTCGCCGACTAAACGCCGGAATCCGCGACGACGCGACGCCTCCCCACGACGACGCGACGATCGATCACTTCCGCGACGGTCTCTTCCGCGAAGAACGCCCGCGCACGACGATCATCAAGGTAGGGATTCATTTGGAAATTTTTTTCCCCTTTTTAATTTTCTCGTGAACATTCTTGAAAATTAAAAAGCCGGTTTTCAATGAAAAATTTTATTTTAATTAAAATTTTTGGATCATGTGTTGATCGTTTTTCTCCCGGTTGTTTATCTCTAACGCGGAGGGTGCGGGCCGAACGAACATGGCCCGACGACCCTCTGTCATTCTTCGTTTTGTGCGGATTTGACGGTTGACGACGGAACGTGCCGCAGCGGACGTTTGACGATCCCGCAGTAAAGAACGGATCCCGGGAGGAGAAACAGCGCAGACGGGAAAGAAAACGGGCCACCGGAGCGACGCCGGCGGCCCGCGGAAGTCGCTGGCGGCGCGGGCGGCCGGAGGCGGCAGCGCCCCGGCGCGCCGCCGGACGAAATCCGACGCGGCTGAAGCCGCGGCGGCGGCGGCCAAACGGACCCGCGGCGCGCGGGTCCGGTTCATCCGGGCGGACGCGGCTCAGCGCGTCCGCGGCTCGCCAGTGCAGCCCGCACGCGGGCTGCAGTCCTTCCTCAAGCCGCGGGTCAGCGCCCGCGGCTTCCACCCGCGCGGCTCGGCCAAGACGAGCCGGTCGAGCCGGCCGAGCCAGACCGGCCCTAGCCGGGCGGGGCCGGGCCAGCCGGGTCGGACCCGGGTCGGGTCGACCCGGTTCGGGCCGACCCAGGGGGGTCGGGCCGGGTCGGCCCGGGCCCGTACCCCCCCATCTTCGGACGTTTTCGTTCAGATGCCCGTATCTTGAGCTTCGTGCCTCCAAACGACTCGCCGTCAGCGGCAACGCGATCCTTGAATCGAGACGGTCGTTTCAGTATATCGCACTCAAGGTTTCGGAATACTTTGAGTTCGGCCGGGTTGGTTCGTACACGAGACCAACCGGGCCCTCATAGCAGAAACGCTCATATCTTGAGCTACGGACGTCCGATTGACGTGTCGTCAGCTTTGTTGAATTCCTCTAAGTGAGACGGATCTTTTGGCATAATCTGCCCAAGGTTTGGACGCAGGTGGAGTGCGGTCGGGTTGGTTTTTCCTTAAAAACCAACCGGGCCCCTGGGACGAAAATGTCAATATCTCTCAGATCGGGCGTCCGATTGACGCGCCGTCTGCAACGTTGAGTTCCTGTTGACGATACGGAACTTTTGGATACATCAACTTCGGACTTCGTGTCAGTTGATGTATCAGCCTCTCGGCTCATGGAGCGGACCTTCCCGAACGAGCTTGTTGTGTGCGGGAACCCTAGTGCTGGCTGCGACTGCTACTTCGACAGCGACGACCGTGCAGAGATCCTCAGTGGACTGGGGCGACGACTGTGCAGAGATCCTCCATGGACTCCGACGACGACCGTGCAGAGATCCTCAGTGGACTGCGGCGACGACTGTACAGAGATCCTCAGCGGACTGCGACGACTACTGCACTCAGCGATCCTACGTGGATCAGTGCTACAGGTCCTGTGTGGGCCCGGTCCTGTGTGGGCCGGATCCTGTGTGGGTCCGATCCTGCGTGGGTCAGCGCACAGCGGTTCTGTGTGAGCCAGCGCCTACAGGTCCTGCGTGGGCCCGGTCCTGTGTGGGCCCGATCCTGTGTGGGTCATCTCTCAGCGGTTCTGTGTGAACCAACTTCTACAGGTCCTGCGTGGGCCCGATCCTGTGTGGGTCACTGCAAGGTTAGTACCTATCGATCCTTCGTGGGTCTGACGACTTAGATGGTTCAATGATCATCTTTATCGTCATCCGAAGAAGTATACCTGTGTGAGCTGAATCTTGTTTTACTCTCCTTTGTGGATTGTGTTGAGCTATCCTGTGTGGATTTACTGTTTACTCTCCTTTGTGGATTGTGTTGTTCTAACCTGCGTGGGTATGCGTTTTTCTTTCCTGTGTGGACTGGGTTGTGCTAGGGCTCGGACGTTGGAGCCGATCGGGGAATTGAGGACTTAGGTATATGTATGGGCATATACCTAAGCCATGTCAGATGTTACTTCATGATTGTACCTCTTTTCGTGATTTATCCTTTGTGGATTTCGGGAGACCTTCGGGGGTCTCGGGGACCCTACTGAGTAGCTTATACTCACCCCTGCACGGGCTATGCCCGCACTTCGTGGTGTTGGTTGCAGACGACGGACAGCTCTGATCGTGGAGGAGGCGTGTGGAGCAGGACAGTACCTGGAGGTGGACCACTGGGCGGGACGTACTCGGAGCGGTCAGGTGGAACCGAGGAGCAGTGGAGGCTATCTGTACCCACCCTTCAGGTGGGACTTCCGGAGGACGGCTCGACGCTGCAGTTTTCCCTTTTTCAGTTGCTGTTTTTCCATTCAGTTGTACTTTACAGTTGGGCTTGTATTTCCGGCCCCTTTTTAGTTTTAGCACAGCTTCTACAGTTTTACTTAGTGTTTACTTTTCCGCTTGCTTACTCTGTGGTGCTTGTTTACTTTTCAAAGGCAATGCCTTCCCTTTTTGTTGGGATTTACACCTTGGTGCTAGTCGCCAGCCCCTGGCCTATGGAAGGCGGGCTTGGGGTAGTCACGACATGGGCCCCGAGGACGGGTCGTGACAAATTGGTATCAGAGGCGGTCGGTTATACCGCAGACTCTGATCTTTCTTCTATGTGAAGCAATAGTGTTTAGCGTATTGAGTGTGGTTATCAGTCCAGGGAGTCCAGTGTTGGTGCGGCGGCCGACGTATCCATACACCAGGACCCTGACTTCTGATTTCCGACTTAATGCACGAAAACATTGATTGCATGTGTGTTTCAAGTTTTCTTTGTGATTACTTGTGTCAGCTCACCAGGTATACTGTTCTGACCGTGGCATACTTGTTTCCTTTTCAGGATGGCACGACGACAGCAGCCATCTAGGGTTCCCAGAGTAGGGTGCGACGACAGCCCGCCGAGCGACGAGGCCTCGGTACAGGGCCCGTTGACAACAGAGGCACCGGCGGTACCTTTACCCGCCGAGCCCCCGATGCTTCCAGCACTGGCAGCTGACGACGCACGATGCCTTGGAGCTCTTCACGAGTTCCAGCGCCAGCGACCGCCCAGGTTCCGTGGGGAGTCGGACCCCCAGGCAGCCGAGGACTGGCTGGAGGCGGTCATCCGAGTTTTCAGGCTAGTGAGGACGCCAGCAGACCTCATGGTGATCCTCGCGGCGAGCCTACTGCACGCAGCAGCCGGGCGCTGGTGGAGCCTGATGGTGCAGATACATGATGAGGCCACCCTCATCTGGACGGACTTCGAGAGCCTCTTCCGCTCAGAGTTCGTCCCGGCCACCCTCCGAGCGGTGCGCATCCAGGAGCTACTTCAGCTGCGGCAGGGCAGCTTGACGGTCGCTCAGTACGCGGCGAGGTTCACCGACCTTTCTCGGTACTTGACAGACATGGTACGGGACCCCTTATTCCGGGCTCCGACCTTCGAGCAGGGTTTGAGACATGAGATCAGGGCATCGCTGATCTCCCTCAGCATCCCGACCCAGGCAGGAGTACTAGAGCGAGCCCTCCCGATCGAGAGCTTCCTGGCTGAGTCCACAGCGAGACCTACCACAGGGCGGCAGATAGCGGAGTCTTCGGCAGCTGGTAGCCGGCGGATGACTCAGGGTTCCAGGCGGACCAGACCTTCCAGCAGGCGACCTCGGGTCACTGGCTCAGCAGTGCAGGGCACCCGGCCCGGAGCCAGCCTTCTGAGAGGCAGACAGTGCTACGAGTGCGGCGGGCAGGGCCACATGGCTCGTGACTGCCCGACCCGTCATATCGAGGGGCAGCAGACGGTGGAGGGGCCACCTAGGCAGAGGCAGAGGGTCGACCGTGGCGGTCCGCAGGGAGGAGGCGGACGAGGCAGAGGAGCTGGCCGAGCAGCAGGTGGTGGGCGACGCTTTGAGGCTCTGCCACCACCACCACCAGGAGGCCCGCCCCGACCACAGGGAGCTGGCGGGCAGAGACAGGCTCAGCTCCAGGCAGCGGAGGCCTACGACCACGGCGCGCCAGAGATGATTCGAGGTACGATCTGTGTCTATTCCACCCTTGCTTCAGTTCTGATAGACACAGGAGCGAGTCACTCTTTCATAGCCACTGCCCTTGTTCGGAGGTCGGAGATTCCGACAGAGCCGTTGGCTCGATCCTTACGGCTAGAGACTCCTACGGGAGCAGACTCGACGATTACGCACTGGTGCCGGCAGTGTGAGCTTACTCTAGGAGGCGAGAGCTTCGGGTGGGATCTTCTTGTAGCAGCGTCGAGGCCTTACGACGTCATTTTGGGAATGGATGGTTATCTACGGTCCATGCTCAGATTGACTGCTTTAGGCGCAAGGTGCGATGTGTGCGCACCGACGGGAGCAGGTTCACCTTCACTGGCGAGAAGGGAGCCTTAGCAGCACAGGATGGACTCACGCAGAGGAGAGGTCAGCCCATCACTCATCAGTTGGCTAGCCTCATCCTGGGAGCAGTTGATGTGCGGAGTCCCAGTTTCCCTGCAGTGGTGGATCAGTACGCGGACGTCTTTCCCGACGACGTTCCAGGACTACCTCCTCGCAGAGAGGTAGAATTTTATATTGACCTGTACCCCGGGGCAGCCCCGATATCCACTCCAGCATATCGGATGGCCCCCGCTGAGCTTTGAGAGCTGCGAGTACAGTTGGAGGTCTTGTAGGGCAAGGGGTTCATCCGACCCAGTGTTTCGCCCTGGGCTTCCCCGATTTTGTTCGCCAAGAAGGCGGACGGGAGCTTGCGACTGTGTGTCGATTATCGTCGCCTGAATCAGGTGACAGTGAGGAACAAGTATCCGCTACCCAGGATTGATGATCTCTTCGACCAGCTCAAGGGAGCATGGTGGTTCTCGAAGATAGATCTCAGGTCAGGCTATCATCAGCTTAGAGTTCGAGACGAGGATGTGCAGAAGACGGCCTTCAGGTGTCGGTATGGCCACTTCGAGTTCTTGGTTATGCCTTTCGGTGTGACCAACGCTCTAGCAGTGTTCATGAGCCTCATGAAGAGGATCTTCCAGCCATACCTCGATCGTTTTGTCGTGGTCTTCATCGACGACATTTTGGTGTACTCGACGACGGAGGAGGAGCACGCCTACCACCTGCGTGTTGTACTAGACACACTCCGAGAGCACCAACTTTATGGCAAGCTCTCGAAGTGTCAGTTCTGGTTACGTGAGGTCCACTTCTTGGGGCACGTCATTTCTGAGGCGGGAGTTGCAGTGGATCCCGCGAAGATCGAGGCAGTGCTAGCTTGGGAGCCACCCAAGAGCGTGACAAAGGTGCGGAGTTTCATGGGCCTAGCCGGATACTATCAGAGATTTGTGCCGGACTTCTCCAGAGTTGCGGCCCCACTCTCAGCGTTGAAGAAGAAGGGGAAACCCTTCGTGTGGTCAGACAGATGTCAGCATAGCTTCCAGGAGCCGAGGCAGAGGTTGACCAGCACACCTATCTTGAGGTTGCCTGAGGAGGGAGTTGGTTACGTAGTCTACTGCGATGCATCAGGGACCGGACTCAGGTGTGTCCTGATGCAGGAGCGGGCCATGGTTGCCTACAGATTATGCCAGTTGAGTCTTCATGAGCAGAACTACGCTACCCATGACTTGGAGTTGGCAGCAGTGGTCTTCTCCCTGAAGACATGGAGACATTATCTGATGGGTGAGCGCTTCACAGTCTTTTCTGACCACCAGAGTCTCAGGTACATCTTCTCTCAGAAGGACCTGAACCTGAGACAGCGGCGATGGCTCGAGTTCCTCCAGGACTATGACTTTGAGATAGTCTATACTCCTGGGAAGGGGAACGTGGTGGATGATGCCCTCAGCAGGAGGACTGGCATCCAGCTACTTGAGGAGACGACAGAGCAGCTAGCCGCTTTGGAGATATCCTTCGTGGATAGAGACGGAGCAGCCTTCCTTCAGTCTCTCACAGTCTCGCCTCCACTTCTTCAGCGGGTCAGAGAGGCACAGCATGGGGATGTTGACTGTGAGACGCGACGTGTACAGATATCCTCGGGACAGGCACCTGATGGTTTCTCCCTTGGAGCAGAGCACGATGTCCTTTTCAGAGGACGTACCTTGGTACCAGTCGCCTTACGAGAGGAGGTGCTGAGAGAGTTTCACACTTCTCCCTTGGCGGTACATCCTGGAGTGGCGAAGATGTACCAGGATCTCAGGCGACAGCACTGGTGGCCGGGCATGAAGAAGGTTGTGGCAGAGTTCGTTTCACGGTGCCTCACCTGCCAGCAGGTGAAGGCAGAGCATCAGGTACCAGCAGGCTTGGTACAGCCCTTGGAGGTCCCGGAGTGGAAGTGGGACGGGATATCTATGGACTTTGTGACTGGACTTCCACGCACTTCAAGAGGTCACGATTCCATTTGGGTGATTGTTGACCGACTCACCAAGTCGGCACACTTCTTACCCATCCGAGAGCAGGGCACAATGGAGAGCTTGGGGCGTCTCTACGTTCAGGAGATTGTACGACTTCACGGTGTGCCATCGAGCATCGTCTCCGATCGGGATGCTCGTTTTACTTCCCGGCTTTGGAAGGGGTTGCAGGAGGCGTTCGGGACGCGACTACGTCTGAGCACCGCCTTTCACCCTCAGACGGATGGTCAGACGGAGAGGACCATTCAGACTCTCGAGGACATGCTCTGTGCATGTGTCCTCGACTTTGGTCGCAGCTTGGAGGACCACCTACCCTTGGTGGAGTTCGCGTACAACAACAGCTACCACTCCACCATCGGGATGGCTCCCTACGAGGCGTTGTACGGCAGGCCTTGCAGATCTCCTTTGTGCTGGACAGACCCTGGAGAGTCAGCACTTGTGGGACCAGAGATGGTCCGGGCCACGACAGAGAAGGTCCAGCTCATCCAGGAGCGGATGAGGACAGTATAGAGCCGGCAGAAGTCATATGCTGACAGGAAGCGGAGGCCACTAGAGTTCGAGGATGGTGACTACGTCTTCTTGCGGGTCTCACCTCGACGTGGTTTGAGTAGATTTGGCCGAGGCGGCAAGTTGTCTCCACGCTTCATCGGGCCTTTCCAGGTCCTCAGCAGGGTTGGCGAGGTGGCTTATCTCCTGGCTTTGCCACCTCAGTTGCACCGGGTGCACGATGTCTTCCACGTATCCCAGCTGAGGAGATATGTGCACGACCCGACGCACATCATTGACTATGGGGAGCTAGACGTGGATGATGGAGCGACTTTTACGGAGGTCCAAGTGGAGATAGAGGATCGACAGGAGCGGGTCCTACGTGGGCGATCGATTCCTCTTGTGCGCATCAGATGGCAGCACGGGAACCTCCAGGAGAGCGCTTGGGAGCGGGAGGCTCAGATGCGTGCTCAGTACCCACATTTGTTTCCCTAGTTTTTGATGTATCTTTACGGGGACGTAAAGTCCTGAGGTGGGAGTAATGTAAAGACCCATAAATTTCAAGGAAATTTTTTTCTTAATTTTCTTTGGAATTTTACAAGAACGCAGTTTCTGACGGCGCCTGATTCCGAGGCCCGGTGTGCCCGGAATCATTTTCTGAAGTTTGGCTCGGGTACGTTCAGTGAACGGACGAGCGGGTTTTTCTAACTTTTGAACCGGTGCCCGGAATCGAATTCTGAGGGCACCGATGAAATCGCAGCGCCGGTATTCGCTTAGAAACACCTCTTCTGGAGTTGCGTTTGCTCGGGTGTGGTTTTTAATTTTCGGGCTTAAAGTTAAGAAATAAAAAAAAATTGCGACAACTTTATTTTATTTCACATAAGCCACATGGAAGCCATTTGAAGCCACTTAAAGGAGGCTTGAACTGAGTTGAACTGGATAGGATGCTATCCAGAAATATCCTACCCCCTTGGTAGGATATTTGTGAGGTGGGGCTCGCATGAGCCCCGCCGTTTCTTTCCGCTAAGAAACGCACCCGTGAAAACCCGTCTTAATGAAAGTCAACCGACGCGTTTTCTAAATTCTTAACAGACCATTTAATTGGGCGGTTTATTTCGTGAATTAAATGGGCTGTTTCTTTCGTGAATTAAATGGGTCGTTTCTTTCGTTGAATTAATTCAACGAATTGATGGATCGTTTCTTAACCAGTTTTTCAAATTCGTTGGCGTAATAATAAAATAAGACCAACGCTTAACCTCTGGTTATTTGCGCTTGAGAAGATTTGGGAGAACCCTCGCAACTTCTTCTCCCTCGCGAAGAACGCGAAGAACGCGAAGAACGCCAAACCCGGAAATCGACGACGCCTTCACCCGAGACGTTCTTCCGATCTCCGATCTCCGATCACCGACCATTCGAGGTGAGTGCTTTCGGATTTCCTCTCAAGTTATTTTCTTTGGTTTTAAACGAAACACAGATTTAAATATTAATAATTTAAATCTGTTGTTCTTGATTCGTTGAGCTCTCCGACTCAACGTCGGAATCCACGACGACGCGACGCCTCCCCGCGACGACGCGACGATCGATCTCTTCCGCGACGGTCTCTTCCGTGAAGAACGCCCGCGCACGACGATCATCAAGGTAGGGATTCATTTGGAAAATTTTTTCCCCTTTTTAATTTTCTCGTGAACGTTCTTGAAAATTAAAAAGCCGGTTTTCAATGAACAATTTTATTTTAATTAAAATTGTTGGATCATGTGTTGATCGTTTTTCTCCCGGTTGTTTATCTCTAACGCGGAGGGTGCGGGCCGAACGAACACGGCCCGACGACCCTCCGCCGTTCTTCGTTTTATGTGTATTTGACGGTCGACGACGGAACGTGCCGCAGCGGACGTTTGACGATCCCGCAGTAAAGAACGGATCCCGGGAGGAGCAACGGCGCAGACGGGAAAGAAAACGGGCCACCGGAGCGACGCCGGCGGCCCGCGAAAGGCGCCGGCGGCCGCAGGCGGCGGCGCCCCAGGGCGCCGCCGGATGAAATCCGCCGCGGCTTCAGCCGCGGCGGCGGCGGCCAAACGGACCCACGGCGCGCGGGTCCGGTTCATCCGGGCGGACGCGGCTCAGCGCGTCCGCGGCTCGCCAGCGCGGCCCGCACGCGGGCCGCGGTCCTTCCTCAAGCCGCGGGTCAGCGCCCGCGGCTTCCACCCGCGCGGCTCGGCCAAGCCGAGCCGGTCGAGCCAGCTGAGCCGGACCGGCCCTGGCCGGGCCGGGCCGGGTCGGCCCGAGCCCGTACCCCCCCATCTTCGGTCGTTTTCGTTCAAACGCCCGTATCTTGAGCTTCGTGCCTCCAAACGACTCGCCGTCAGCGGTAACGCGATCCTTGAATCGAGACGGTCGTTTTGTTATATCGCACTCAAGGTTTCGGAATACTTTGAGTTCGGCCGGGTTGGTTCGTACACGAGACCAACCGGGCCCTCGGAGCGGAAACGCTCATATCTTGAGCTACGGACGTCCGATTGACGTGCCGTCAGCTTTGTTGAATTCCTCTAAGTGAGACGGATATTTTGGCATACTCCACCCGAGGTTTGGACGTAGGTGGAGTGCGGTCGGGTTGGTTTTTACTTAAAAACCAACCGGGCCCCTGGGACGAAAATGCCCATATCTCTCAGACCGGGCATCCGATTGACGCGCCGTCTGCAACGTTGAGTTCCTGTTGACGATACAGAACTTTTGGATACATCAACTTCGGACTTCGTGTCAGTTGATGTATCAGCCTCTCGGCTCGTGGAGCGGACCTTCCCGAACGAGCTTGCTGTGTGCGGGAACCCTAGTGCTGGCTGCGACTGCTACTTCGACAGCGACGACCGTGCAGAGATCCTCAGTGGACTGCGGCGACGACTGTGCAGAGATCCTCCGTGGACTCCGACGACGACCGTGCATAGATCCTCAGTGGACTGCGGCGACGACTGTGCAGAGATCCTCAGCGGACTGCGACGACTACTGCACTCAGCGATCCTATGTGGATCAGTGCTACAGGTCCTGTGTGGGCCCGGTCCTGTGTGGGCCCGATCTTGTGTGGGTCCGATCCTGCGTGGGTCAGCGCTCAGTGGTTCTGTGTGAGCCAGCGCCTACAGGTCCTGCGTGGGCCCGGTCCTGTGTGGGCCCGATCCTGTGTGGGTCATCTCTCAGCGGTTCTGTGTGAGCCAACTTCTACAGGTCCTGCGTGGGCCCGATCCTGTGTGGGTCACTGCAAGGTTAGTACCTATCGATCCGTCGTGGGTCCGACGACTTAGATGGTTCAATGATCATCTTTATCGTCATCCGAAGAAGTATACCTGTGTGAGCTGAATCTTGTGTTACTCTCCTTTGTGGATTGTGTTGAGCTATCCTGTTTGGATTTAATGTTTACTCTCCTTTGTGGATTGTGTTGTTCTATCCTGCGTGGGTATGCGTTTTGCTTTCCTGTGTGGACTGGGTTGTGCTAGGGCTCGGACGTTGGAGCCGATCGGGGAATTGAGGACTTAGGTATATGTATGGGCATATACCTAAGCCATGTCAGATGTTACTTCGTGATTGTACCTCTTTTCGTGATTTATCCTTTGTGGATTTCGGGAGACCTTCGGGGGTCTCGGGGTCCCTACTGAGTAGCTTATACTCACCCCTGCACGGTCTATGCCCGCACTTCGTGGTGTTGGTTGCAGACGACGGACAGCGCTGTTCGTGGAGGAGGCGTTTGGAGCAGGACAGTACCTGGAGGTGGACCACTGGGCGGGACGTACTCGGAGCGGTCAGGTGGAACCGAGGAGCAGTGGAGGCTATCTGTACCCACCCTTCAGGTGGGACTTCCGGAGGATGGCTCGACGCTGCAGTTTTCCCTTTTTCAGTTGCTGTTTTTCCTTTCAGTTGTACTTTACAGTTGGGCTTGTATTTCCGACCCCTTTTTACTTTCAGCACAGCTTCTACAGTTTTACTTAGTGTTTACTTTTCTGCTTGCTTACTCTATGGTGCTTGTTTACTTTTCAAAGGCAATGCCTTCCCTTTTTGTTGGGATTTACGCCTTGGTGCTAGTCGCCAGCCCCTGGCCTATGGAAGGCGGGCTTGGGGTAGTCACGACACGGGCCCCGAGGACGGGTCGTGACAGAACATGAATTAGTTCTCAACCACTAAATGATAATAGGAAACGAATATCCATAGATGGAACCCAATATGGGAGGACCATATATCAATAATAATTTATATTCTAATAGAACTTGATCACTTTCCATGACAGATAGAGTATGTGTAACACCCCTCCCCCACCAGTGAAAGGTTTAATAATAAGTACATTACATAGCTACCATCAGGAATTCCCTGTACTGGTGAAAATAATATAAACTATATTTCATCTTTTATCCTCACCACATGATGTTATTCTGTACAGAGGACCTCCTTACTATATGATGGTATACTTCACAGAGGATGATACTTCACAACCAATTCCTTACACATGAGCTAGATCTGTGTGAAACATATATATTTACTCTCATCTCTATGTGTGATTCATATATGTGTAGGTAATTTTCCATTTCATGAACTATATGTGGTTCGATTCTTATTTACACATGATAGTTAGTGATTCCATGATCCGAAATCCTTGTTCCATCAAAAATATAAATCAAAATAATGCCCCCTCTGTGAGTATTTGAAAAACCTGTACAAAGAATTTTCCATTTCTAGAACTATAAGTGTCTTGACTCCTATTTACATAGGATATATAGTTTTTCCCAGATCCAAAAATCCTAGGTCTATCCCAAATATACATGGAAAAAATGATTTCCCCTATGTATGGGATTGACTTGTGTCGGGAATTTCAATTTAGGATCTACATGTGGCATAATTTTATTATGTCATAGGAAACATAGTGACACTCATATCTCTATTACTAGGTCCATCTATAATATAATAATTAAATCCCTCCTTTTTCATAGGTCATAACATCATAGGGGATTTTATACAAGAACTATGAATGGATTGTTTCATGTTTACTCATGATACATATTCACACACCAATCCTAAATCGTGGTTCCATCCACAATATAAATGGAAAAAATGTTTCCCTATACATATGCGTAAGATATACATATAAAATTTTTATTTAAGAACTACATGTGTTGTGATTCATATTCCCATTGGATATATAGTAATTTCTAGATCATGTATGTAGGGTCTATATATAAAAATAATTCCCCTCCTGATGTATGTGTGAGACATTCGTAGGGATGTTTAAATATAAAAATTGTGTGCGGATTGATTCTTGATTATCTCAATATCCGTAGTGATCCCTAGATCTAAATTGTGGGAGCATAAAGAAGATAAAATAATGAACCCCCCCCCTTAAAATATGGGTCATCCCTATGTAGGGAACTTTATCACAACTATGTTTAGGTTGAGTCCTATTACAACAGCATACGTAGTGGTGCACAAATCATGATTCGGGGGCTTGGCCACAATATAATGAAAATCCATCCCCCCCCCCAATCAAGAAGTTTCAGAAATTTCTTTTTCATAACATTGTATGGCTTGATTCTCATCCTATGGAATACATGTTGATGTATGGATCCTTTATTTTAGGCCCAGAGATTGGTTCTCACCACCCCTAGTTGTGCCCCTCTATTGTATACCAATCTCTGTGTGGATTCCTTATCATAATGAGATTTGAAAACCATGTATTCTCCCTATCATGAACTCTTGTATGACTCAATAGAATGTCTGATTGTATCTTATTTTTTCACTTTGAGCATTACTCATGTATACTTAATGAACCTAGAAGGTCACTCTTACTAGAATGGTCAAGGTGTGTTCAATATAATGATAGTAAACCACATCCTAGTTTCATAATGCTAAACTTCATAACAAAGTCCTAGATTTATGGCCTAAAATTCCATGCAAACATCCTTGTCTTGTGTCATTGAACTACACGAAAAGAGGGCTTCACATAATACAATTTATCCCCATTGATGATTTTTTACTCAAGAGTCACATGATTTATCCCATTTCCTCAAAATTTGTTCAATAAACACAATCATATCCATTAGTGTGTTGAAACACTTATTAGATCGTACATTAAATATGTACCAAATTCATAACATTGATACTTGATTTGATACCAAAAAATTCACCAAGATGTTATTCTTCTATTGGAACTATATGGACAATCTTCTCCCCTTATCTTGGTTCTCACTAATAGAAAACTGGTAACAGGGATTGGTTAATACAAAGTGACATCACTAAGATTCAATCATGAATAATTTAATGCGTTAGATCTTGTGCATACTAAACATTTTAGTCCCATAGGAAGGGCCCCCCTTATAGCCAGGAGTTATTATCTTGACTTTGTGTGAAATGAGCTTCTTCCATTATCAACGATTTCCCAGTACCACTTAATTTCTACCACCAGTTAATATAAATATTATTGGATCACGATTTATACCAACCATAACCATAATATTAAATCTTATTTGGATACCATCGACATTACAAATATATACATTGTACCCACTGTTAATGATAGATATTAATATAATATTCGTCTACCCCTTTATCATGGTGCATCCATCTTATATTAAGACCTTAATACCCTGAGTTAGTTTCTCCTCATGGTGAAACATCCAAGTCCAATTAGGCTAAACTATACAACAATGTCCATACCACATGAAAAAAACTAAAAGTAATATATCCTTATTGTATAATGGTATAGAAACACGGGGAATTCCCTCATAACATGGTGTTAAAATTCATGATAGATGCATCCCCACTACATGAAAATAATCATTTTAGACCATCATCCATCATCACTCTTATCAAAGGACCAAAAGAGCCTAAACCTGTTCAAAAAAAATTTGGGGTGCTTCCATCATAATTTTGAGAACCTCAATCTATGAACCACATGTTTTTTCTTGAGTCTCTTGAATGACATCAAACCTTTCATGGACCATGGGAAAGAGCACCCAGATTTAAGGGACCCATTGTTTGAAAATGAATGTTTTCCATGGCTCATGAATATAATCTCCTAGAAATAACCCAAATGTGTATTTTCAATGAAAAAAGGGATAATAATCCTTATAATCCTTGACATCATCATAGTGGATCTCATCACTATAGAGTAGTTCAAAATCATCCTTGACAGTATTGTCTCATACTGTTACTCTAGATTTGAGAATATTGGTCTATAATTTACAACATTCACATATAGCACTTGGAAATGTGTTGGGTACTTCTAACCATAGGAATCAATATTAGGATATTATGTAACACTCCCCTCTTATCAGGTCAAAATTTATAATGAATTTAAACTATATGCACTTTTTTCAAGTCTGTATAACCACAAAATATTACTCTTTCATGTTCCAAATAACAAGACCCTAACCATCTAGTGAAATGGAAATAACACTTATTATGCTAGAACCCTATAAAGGGTAGTTTGAGAAAAATCCCATTATATTCTTGTGAAAATATTAATCTCTAGAGATTAATAAAAGGAAATAACACAACTAAAAACAAAAAAATCTCATGGGTCCCCTATTTTGGAATTATTAAAATTCATGAAATAGTCGATGGAACACCGAGTTCGGGAAAAAATTTGAGTATTGATTTGTCATAACTCCTTGTTGGGATAACATGTTCAATAGGTGGATACACAACATATAGTGTACCCAAACCCATATTGAATATTACATTTTACAAAAATCATCATCATATCTCTAAAACATGAGTTAATACCAAAGAATTACTTGATTTTATATTATTCTCATACAACCCCATAGACCATGGGCTTCCCTACTCATAGTTATACTCTATAAAAACTAGAACTAAAATATATGGTTTATCTAAAAGGTCATAACATGTAAAGACCCGTAAATTTCAAGGAATTTTTTTTCTAAATTTTCTTTGGAATTTTACAAGAACACAGTTTCTGACGGCACCTGATTCCGAGGCCCGGTGTGCCCAGAATCATTTTCCGAAGTTTGGCTCGGGTACGTTCAGTGAACGAACGGGTGAGTTTTTCTATCTTTTGAACCGGTGCTCAGAATCGAATTCTGAGGGCACCGATGGAATCGTCGGTACGATATTTTCTTAGAAACGCCTCTTCCGGAGTTGCGTTTGCTCGGCTGTGGTTTTTAATTTTTGGGCTTAAGTTAAGAAATAAAATAACGTGGTACGACAAACTTTATTTTATTTCACTTAAAGCCGCTTAAAGACACTTAAAGCTGCTTAAGCTGAGTTGAAGCGGATAGGGTGGAATTAAAAATATCCTACCCTCTTGGTAGGATATTTGTGAGGTGGGGCCCGCATGAGCCCCACCATTTATTTTCCGCTAAGTAACGCACCCGCGAAAACCCTTTTTAATTAAATTCAACTGGGGCATTTTCTTAAACAATTAGATGCTCCTATTAATTGGGTGGTTTATTCGTTGAAATTAATTCTATGAATTAATGGGTCGTTACTTAGTTTGTTTTTCATTTGTTGGCATGTAATAAAATAAGACCAACACTATTCTTCTGGAGTGTAGTTCGTTGAGAGTATTTGACAGAAACCTTAAGTCCTCCATCCTACTTTGTGAAGAACGTGAAGAACGCGAAGAACGCCGGACTTCAACGAAGGGTGACGAAGAACTTCGAGCCCTCGGAGATCAATGACGCGACGCCGTATACCGCGACACCGATGATTCTTCTCCCACGATGTTCTTCTGCGACGTCCCGTCTTCCGCGACAAATCATTGATCATCTGTTTAGGTAAGAGATTGCGGACCTTTTAATTCTTTGTGGTTTATAACAACAACATGGATTTAATTGTTATAATTAAATCTATATGTTCTTGATCCTTTGAGTTTGTCGATGCAACGCCGTATACTGCGACGACGCGATGCCCTTTCGCGATGCGACGATCCTCTTCTTCCGCGACGATCCTTTCCGCGTAGAACGCTCATTCGACAACTTCGATGAGGTAGGGGTTGATTCTTACAAATATTTGTGATTTATACCCGCGATGTTTGTTAAATTTTTGTCCTCTAATATTTTAAAACTGCTAACGCAGTGGGTGGGGACTAACTATAAAGTCCGAACCCACCGCACTTTTTCGTTCTTGGTGCGCGAAACGGCAGACGATGACAAATGGGGCCGCAATGGCGATTTGAGGGCCTGGCAGTGAATAATGGGACCCGAGAGGAGCTACGGCACAGATGGAAGTGGAATCAGACCACCGGAACAACTCCGGTGGCCCATGAAATCTACCGGTGGCGTGGGTCGCCGGCGCGGTGGCGCCAGCGGCCGGAGGCGGCGGCTGACCAGACCCGCGACTGTGTGGGTCCGGCGACAAACGGGACACGGCAAAGCTGCGTCCACTGACCAAGCGCGGCCCCACGCGGGGCCGCGACACCTCATCACGCGGGGCGCCCACGCGGTTCCTCCACTCGGCCGCTCGGCCGAGCCGAGCCGGGTCGCGCCCAGGCCGGGCCGGGTCGCGCCCAACTGGGTCGGACCCAGACCCGGGTCGGGTCGGGTCGGTCCGGGCCCAAACCCCCCGTTTCCGGAACTTTTTGGTCCTTTGCTCATAACTTGAGGTACGGGCCTCCGAACGATGCGCCCTCGGTGGAGATTCGGTCCTTGGATCGAGACGGTTGTTTCAGTATATCACACTCAAGGTTTCAGAATACTTTGGGTTCGTCCGGGTTGGTTTGTACATGAAACCAACTGGGCCCTCGGAGCGGAAATGCTCATATCTTGAGCTTCGGACGTCCGATTGACATGCCGTCAACTTTGTTGGATACCTCTAAGTGAGACGAATCTTTTGGCTTACTCCGGCCGAGGTTTGAACGAAGGCAGATTATGGTCGGATTGGTTTTTCATTAAAAAAACCAACCGGGCCCCTGGGACCAAAAAGCCAATAACTCTTACACCGGGAGTCCGATTGACGCGCTATCTGCGACGTTGAGTTCCTGTTGATGATACGGAACTTTTGGATACATCAACTCTGGACTATGTGTCAGTTGATGTATCAGCCTCTCAGCTCGTGGAGTGGACCCTCCCGAATGAGCTTGCTGTGTGCGGGAACCTTAGAGTTGGCTGCAACTGCTATTGTGACGACGACGACTGTACAGAGATCCTCAGTGGATTCGACTGCGACAATGATGAAAACAGTACGGGAATCCTCCGTGATTTCGACAGTGACTGCTACGGTACATCTTAGGATACATAAACTCCGGACTACATGTCAGTTGGTGCATCGACCTCTTAGCTCATGGAGTGGACCCTCCCAGAACGAGCATGCCATGGGAGGAAACCCTAGAGCCGGTTGAGACTTGACGACTGCTGATCGAACAACTCGGTGTGTTACGGATATCCCAGCAGGGAGCGCTTGGTTGTAGCGGTAGACCCACGGCGGAGGAGCGCTTGGTTATAGCGATAGACCCGCGGTACTCAACAGAAGGAGTACCTCTGGAGGCTATGAGGGGGAGCGCTTGGTTGTAGCGGTAGACCCACGACGGAGGAGCGCTTGGTTTTAGCAGCACGTGGGAGCGCTTGGTTGTAGCGGCAGACCCACGATGGAGGAGCGCTTGGTTGTAGCGGCTGACCTGTGGTACTCAACAGAAGGGGTACCTCTAGAGGCTATGAGGGGGAGCGCTTGGTTGTAGCGGCAGACCCATGGTGGGAAGCGCTTGGTTGTAGCAGCAGGCCCACAGTACTCGATAGGTGGAGTACTACAGCAGTCCAAGATGATAGGGAAGCACTTGGTTGTAGCGGCATAACCACTGTACTTGATGGAGAAGGTGTTTCCCAATAGATTTGGGTTCAACTTCATGATCGATCCTGTGTGGGTCATTGCGGGGGTTAGTACCTACAGATCCTTTGTGGATCTGACGGCTTAGATGAATCTGTGGCTACATCTGATCATCTATAACGTCATATGAAAATGTACATGTGTGAGCTTATTCCTGTTTACTCTCCTTTGTGGATTTTGTTGTGATATCCTATGTGGATTACGATTTGCTTTCCTTTCTAGATTGTGTTGTGCTATCCTTTGTGGATTTGCGTTTTTCTTTCCTGTGTGGACTGGGTTGTACTTGAGATCGGATGTTGGAGTCGAGCGAGAATTGATGACTTAGGTATATGTATGGGAATATACCTAAGCGGTGTCGGATGTTATTTCGTGATTGTATCTTTCCTTTGTGTATTATCCTTTGTGGATTCTGGGAGACCATCGGGGGTCTTGGGGTCCCTACTGAGTAGCTTATACTCACCCTTGCACGGGTTATTCCTGCACTACGTTGTGTTGGTTGCAGACGACGGACATCACTGATCATGGTGGAGGCTTGCAGAGTAGGACGGTACCTGGAGGTGGACCACTGGGCGGGACATACTCGGAGCGGTCGGCTGGACCCGAGGAGCAGTGGAGGCTATCTATAACCACCCTTCAGGTGGTACTTCCAGTGGACGGCTCAACGTTGCGGCATTACTTTTCAGTTGTTGTTTTCCCTTTTCGAGTTGTACTTTACTTTCAGTTTAGGTATGTATTCTGGCCCACTTACTTTCAGCACAGTTTGTTTAAGTTTTTACTTAGTGTTTTAATTCCTCTTGTACTCTGTGGTGTATGTTTACTTTTATAAAGGCAATTCCTTCCCTGTTACCGGGATTTACGCCTTTGGCACTAGTCACCAACCCCTGGCCCATGGAAGGCGGGCTTGGGGTAGTCACGACACGGGCCCCGAGGACGGGTCGTAACAAATTGGTATCAGAGGAGTTCGGTTCTACAACGGACTCTGATATTTTTTCTATGTGAAGCAATAGTGTTTAGCGTATTGGGTGTGGTTATCAGTCCAGGGAGTCCAGTGTTGGTGCGGCGGCCGACGTATCCGTACACCAGGACCCTGACTTCTGATTTCCGACTTAATGCACGAAAACATTGATTTCATGTGTGTTACAAGTTTTCTTTGTGATTAATTTGTATCATCTCACCAGGTATACTATTCTGACCGTGGAGCACCTGTTTCCTTTTCAGGATGGCCCCACGAAGGCAGCTAGCTAGGGTTCCGAGAGTTGAGCGTGACGACAGCCCACCGAGCGACGAGGCCTCGGTGCAAGGCCCTTTGACAGCAGAGGCATCGGAGGTACCTCTACCCGCCAAGCCACCGATGCTTCCAGCCCCAGCCTCTAAGCATACATGATGCCTTAGTGCACTGCATGAGTTCCAGCGCCAGCAACAGGCCAGCTTCCACGGGGAAACGGACCCCCAGGCAGCTGAGGACTGGCTGGAGGCGGTTATACGAGTTTTATGCTTAGTGTGGACACCAGAAGACCTTATGGTGGTCCTTGCAGCGAGCCTCCTGCATGAGGTAGCAGGCAGATGGTGGAGCTTGATGCTCCAGGTGCACGACGAGGCATCACTCCTTTGGATGGACTTTGAGAGCCTTTTTCGCTCAGAGTTCTTCCCAGCCACCCTCCGAGCGGTGCGCATCCAGGAGCTACTACAGCTGCGGCATGTCAGCATGACAATAGCCCAGTACGCGGCGAGGTTTATCGATCTCTTGCACTATTCCATAGACATGGTACGGGACCCATTCTTCAGGGCCCGAACCTTCGAGCAGGGGCTCAGGCGAGATATCAGAGCTTCAGTTATTTCTCACAGCATTCCGACATAGGAAGGGGTGTTGGCGAGATCCCTCTTAGTGGAGAGTTTCCTTGCTGAGCAGTCTCCAGTAGCAGGACCCACCACTAACAGGCATGCGGCAGAGTCTTCTGTTGTGGTTAGTAGACAGATGACGTAGGGGTCTAAGAGGACTAGACCTACAGGTGGTCGATAGCATGACTTAGGATCATTTGTGCGAGGCACTCGGGGTGGACAACGACTTACCATGAGCGGGCAGTGTTACTCCTACGGCGGGATTGGTCACATGGCTCGTGACTATCCGACCCTCCAAACGGATGACCAGAAGGTGAAGGAAGGACCCCCAGGCCGAGGCAGAGGTTCGATCAGGGTGGGCCGCAAGTAGCAGGAGGCCATGGCAGGGGAGCTGGCTGTGCAGCTGGAGGTGGACGATGCTTCGGGGTGTTTCCACCACCACCACCAGGAGGTCCACCCCGACCGCAGGGGACAGGAGGGCATGGGAGAGCTCAGCTTCAGGTAGCTGAGGTCTATGATCATAGAGCTCCGGGAGCAGATGGACAGGAGCGGGACTAGCTCCAGACCTGGAGAATTTTGTTCATGTTGCTTCTAGTTTTGTTGATGTATTTTTGTAGATGCTTTGTGTCTTTATACTTGAGCTGCAGTAATAAAAGACACCTTTTCTTGTGGCATTTACTTTCCTGTCCTCTCTTGTGTTGTTACTAAGAGGTTCTGGTTTAGACTGTTGACTTGACCCTCACTTGAGAGATACCTACTGGAGGAGACCCAGTTACCACACACTGATGCCGACAGTGTGACTCAACCCTTAGAGGTGAGAGTAATGGTTGGATGTCTTGGTAGTAGCGTCGAGGCCTTACGACGTCATCCTTGGTATGAGTTAGTAATATCCATGTCGGGATAGACTGTATTAGGCAAAGAAAGTGGTTCATCCTTGGGATGAGACCAGATTTCTCTTATCAGCAAAGAAGAAATCTTAGTAGCTCTTGTGGGACCAGAGATGGTCCAGGCCACGACAGAGAAGGTCCAGGTCATCCAGGAGCGGATGAGGACAGCTCGGAGCTGGCAGAAGTCTTATGCTGACAGGAGGTGGAGGCCACTGGAGTTCGTGGATGGCGACCACATCTTCTTACAGGTCTCACCTCGATGTGAGTAACAGAGATTTGGCCGAGGCGGCAAGTTGTCTCCACACTTCATCGGACCCATCCAGGTCCTCAGCAGGGTTGGCAAGGTGGCTTATCGTTTGGCTCTACCACCTCAGTTGCACCGGGTGCACGACGTCTTCCACGTATCTCAGATGAGGAGATTTGTGCGCGATCATTCACACAACATCGACCATGGGGAGCTAGATGTTGATGATGGGGTGACTTTCACGGAGGTTCTAGTGTGGATCGAGGATCGATAGGAACAGATCCTAGGAGGATGGTTGATTCCTCTTGTGCACATTCTTTGGCAGCACGGGAATCTCCAGGTGAGCACATGAGAGTGGAAGGCTCAGATGCGTGCTCAGTACTGCTTTTGTAAACCTTGTTTGTGTTAAAGCTTTAAGAGGACGTAAAGCCCTGAGGTGGGAGGGATGTAAAGACCCGTAAATTTCATAGAAATTTTTTTTTCTAATTTTTTTTGTAATTTTACAAGAACGCAGTTTCTGACGGCACCTGATTCCGAGGCCCGTTGTGCCCAGAATCATTTTCCGAAGTTCTGCTCAGGTATGTTCAGTAAATGAACTAGCGGGTTTTTCTAACTTTTGAACCAGTGCTCGGAATTGAATTCTGAGGGCACTGATGGAATCGCAGCGCCAGTATTTGATTAGAAACGCCTTTTCCGGAGTTGCGTTTTCTCGTGTGTGGTTGTTAATTTTTGGGCTGAAGTTATGAAATAAAATCACGTGGTACGACAAACTTTATTTTATTTCACTTAAAGCCGCTTAAAGCCACTTAAAGATTCTTAAGATGAGTTGAAGTGGATAGGGTGGAATTCAAAATATCCTACCCTCTTGGTAGGATATTTGTGAGGTGGGGCCTGTACGAGCCCCACCGTTTCTTTTCCGCTAAGTAACGCACCCGCGAAAACCATTTTTAATTAAAGTCAGCTGGGGCATTTTCTTAAACAATTAAACGCTCCTATTAATTGGGCGGTTTATTCGTTGAAATTAATTCTATGAATTAATGTGTCATTACTTAGTTTGTTTTTCATTTGTTGGCATGTAATAAAATAATACCAACACTATTCTTCTGGATTTTTGTTCGTTGAGAGGATTTGACAGAAACATTAAGTCCTTCACCCTCCTTTGAGAAGAATGTGAAGAATGCGATAAACGTGAAGAACGTGAAAAACTCCGGACTTCGATGAAGGGAGACTAAGAATGTCGAGCCCTCGGAGATTGATGACGCGACGCTATATACCGCGATGCCGACGATTCTTCTCCCGTGACATTCTTCTGCGACGTCCATTCTTCCGCGAGAAATCTTCGATCATCCGTTGAGGTAAGAGATTGCGGACCTTTTAACTCTTTGTGGTTTATAACAACAACATGGATTTAATTGTTATAATTAAATCTGTATGTTCTTGATCCTCGGAGTTCGTCGACGCAACGCCGTATACCGTGACAATGCGACGATCCTCTTCTTCCATGACGATCATTTCCGTGTAGAATTCCCGTTCGACGACTTTGACGAGGTAGGGGTTGATTCTTAAAAATCTTTGTGATTTATACCCGCGACGTTTGTTAAATTTTTGTCGTGTAATATTTTAAAACCACTAACGCGGTGGGTGCGGACTAACAAACAAGTCCGAACCCACCGCTCTTTTTCGTTCTTGGTGCACAAAACAGCAGACGATGACAAACAGGGCTACAATGGCGATTTGAGGGCCTGGAAGTGAAGAATGGGACCCATTAGGAGCTATGGCGTAGACGGATGTCGAATCGGACCACCGGAGAAACTCCGGTGACCGGCAGAATCCACCGGTGGCCGGAGGCGGCGGCGCCCCGGCGCGCCGCCGGATGGAGCCGCCGCGGCTGAAGCCGCGCTGGCGGCGGCCGACCAGACCCGCGACTGCGTGGGTCCGGCGACACACGGGACGCGGCAAAGCCGTGTCCGCTGACCAAGTGCGGCCCCACGCGGGGCCGCGACACCTCATCCCGCGGGGCGCCCCCGTGGTTCCTCCGCTCAGCCGCCCTGGCCGAGCTGGGTCGCCCCCAACCGGGTCGGGCCTCCCTAGCCGAGCTGGGTCGCCCCCAACCGGGTCGGGCCGGTCGGTCCGGGACCAGACCCCCCGTTTCCGGACCTTTTTGGTCTTTTTCTCATAACATGAGCTAAGGGCCTCCGAACGATGCGCCGTTAGTGGTGATGCAATCCTTGGATCGAGAAGGTAATTTCAGTATATCACACTCAAGGTTTCAGAATACTTTGGGTTCGGCCGGGTTGGTTCGTACACAAAACCAACCGGGCCCTAGGAGCGGAAACACTCATATCTTGAGCTCCGGACATCCGATTGACTTGTCGTCGACTTTTTTGGATACCTCTATGTGAGAAGAATCTTTTGGCTTACTCCGCCCGAGGTTTGGATGAAGGCGGAGTATGGTCGGATTGGTTTTTCCTTAAAAAAACTAACCGGGCCGTTGGGACGAAAAAGCCAATAACTCTCAGACCGGGCGTCCGATTGACGCGCCGTCTGCGACGTTGAGTTCCTGTGGATGATACAGAACTTTTGGATACATCAACTCTGGACTATCTGTCAGTTGATGTAGCAGCCTCTCGGCTCGTATAGCGGACCCTCCCGAGCGAGCTTGCTGTGTGCGGGAACCTTAGATCTAGCTGCAACTGCTGTTGTGATGACGATTACTGTACAGAGATCCTTAGTGGATTCGACTGCGACGATGATGAAAATAGTATGGGAATCCTCCGTGATTTCGACAGTGACTACTACGGTACATCTTGGGATACGTCAACTCCGGACTACATGTCAGTTGGTGCATTGACCTCTTAGCTCATGGATTGGACCCTCCCGGAACGAGCATGCCATGGGCGGAAACCCTAGAGCCAGTTGAGAGTTGACGACTGCTGATTGAACAACTCGGTGTGTTACGGATAGCCCAGTGGGGAGCGCTTGGTTGTAGCGGCAGACCCACGGCGGAGGAGCGCTTGGTTGTAGCAGCAGACCCGCGGTACTCAATAGAAGTAGTACCTCTAGAGGCTATGAGGGGGAGCGCTTAGTTTTAGCGGCAGACCCACGACAGAGGAGCGCTTGGTTGTAGCAGCACGAGGGAGCGCTTGGTTATAGCGGCATACCCACAACGGAGGAGCGCTTGGTTGTAGTGGCTGACCTGTGGAACTCAACAGAAGGGGTACCTCAAGAGGCTATGAGGGGGAGCACTTGGTTATAGCGGCATACCCATGGTGGGAAGTGCTTGGGTGTAGCAGCAGGCCCACAGTACTCGATAGGTGGAGTACTACAGCAGTCCAAGGTGAGAGGGAAGTGCTTGGTTGTAGCGGCATAACCACTGTACTTGATGGAGAAGGAGTTTCCCAATAGATTTGGGTTCAACTTCATGATCGATCCTGTGTGGGTCATTTTGGGGGTCAGTACCTACAGATCCTTTGTGGGTCCGACGGATTAGATGAATCAGTGGCTACATCTGATCATCTCTAACGTCATACGAAAATGTACCTGTGTGAGTTGATTCCTATTTACTCTACTTTGTGGATTTTGTTGTGATATCTTATGTGGATTACATTTTTCTTTCCTTTGTGGATTGTGTTGTGCTATCCTGTGTGGATTTACGTTTTTCTTTCATGTGTGGACTGGGTTGTACTTGAGCTCAGATGTTGGAGCCGAGCGAGAATTGATGACTTAAGTATATGTATGGGAATATACCTAAGCAGTGTCGGATGTTAATTCGTGATTGTATCATTCCTTTGTGGATTATCCTTTGTGGATTCTGGGAGACCTTCGGGGGTCTCGGGGTCCCTACTGAGTAGCTTATACTCACCCCTGCATGGGCTATGCCCGCACTATGTTGTGTTGGTTGCAGACGACAGACATCGCTGATCGTGGTGGAGGCTTGCGGAGTGGGACGGTACCTGGAGGTGGACCACTGGGCAGGATGTACTCGGAGCGGTCGGCTGGACCCGAGGAGCAGTGGAGGCTATCTATACCCACCCTTCAGTTGGGACTTCCAGTGGATGGCTCGACATTGCGGCTTAAATTTTCAGTTGTTGTTTTCCCTTTTCGAGTGTTACTTTACTTTCAGTTTGGGTTTGTATTCTGGCCCACTTACTTTCAGTACAGTTTGTTTCAATTTTTACTTAGTGTTTTAATTCCGCTTATACTTTGTGGTGTATGTTTACTTTTATAAAGGCAATTCCTTCTCTATTACCAGGATTTACGCCTTTGGCGCTAGTCGCCAACCCCTGGACCATGGAAGGCGGGCTTGGGGTAGTCACGACACGGGCCCCGAGGACGGGTCGTGACAAATTGGTATCAAAGGAGTTCGGTTCTACTGTAGACTCTGATCTTTCTTCTATGTGAAGGAATAGTGTTTAGCATATTGGGTGTGGTTATCAGTCCAGGGAGTCTAGTGTTGTTGCGGTGGCCGACGTATCCGTACATCAGGACCCTGCCTTCTGATTTCCGACTTAATGCACGAAAACATTGATTGCATGTGTGTTACAAGTTTTCTTTGTGATTACTTTGTATAATCTCACCAGGTATACTGTTCTGACCGTGGTGCACCTATTTCCTTTTCAGGATGGCCCCACAAAGGCATCCAGCTAGGGTTTCGAGAGTTGAGCGTGACGACAGCCCACCGAGCGACGAGGCCTCAGTGCATGGCCTTTTGACAGCAGAGGCACCGGCGGTACCTCTACCCGCCAAGCCACCGATTCTTCCAGCCCCAGCCGCTGACGATGCACGTTGCCATAGTGCACTGCATGAGTTCCAGCGCCAGCGACCGCCGAGGTTCCACGGGGAGACGGACCCCCAGGCAGCCGAGGAATTGCTGGAGGCGGTTGTATGAGTTTTCCGGTTAGTGAGGACAACAGCTGACCTTATGGTGGTCCTTGCAGCGAGCCTCCTGCATGCAGCAGCAGGAAGATAGTGGAGCTTGATGCTCCAGGTGCACGACAAGGCATCGATCCTTTGGATGGACTTTGAGATCCTTTTTCGATCAGAGTTCGTCCCATCCAACCTCCGAGCAGTGCGCATCTAGGAGCTACTACAGCTGCGGCAGGGCAGCATGACAGTAGCCCAGTACGCGGCGAGGTTTATCGATCTCTTGCGCTATTCCACAGACATGGTACGGGACCCATTTTTTAGGGCCCGAACCTTCTAGCAGGGGCTCGGGCGAGATATCAGAGCTTCAGTAGTTTCTCACAGCATTCCAACACAGGCAGGGGTGTTGGAGCGAGCCCTCTTAGTGGCGAGTTTCCTTACTGAGCAGTCTCCAGCAGCAGGACCCACCACTAACCGGCATGCGGTAGATTCGTCTGTTGCGGGCAGTAGACAGATGACTCCGGGGTCCAAGAGGACTAGACCTACAGGTTTTCGACAACATGACTCATGATCGTTTGTGCGAGGCACTCGGGGTGGACAACAACTTACCATGAGCGAGCAGTGTTACTCCTACGGCGGGATTGGTCACATGGCTCGTGACTGTCTGACCCGCCATACGGATGACCAGCAGGTGAACGAAGGACCCCCAGGCCGAGGCAGAGGTTCGATCAGGGCGGGCCGCAAGGAGCAGACGGCCATGGCAGGGGAGCTGGCCATGCAGTTGGTGGTGGACGACGCTTCGGGGTGTTGCCACCACCACCACCAGGAGGTCCACCCTGACCGCAGGGGACAAGAGGACATGGGAGAGATCAGCTTCAGGCAGCTGAGGCCTACAATCATGGAGCTCCGGGAGCAGATGGACAGGAGCGGGACTAGCTCCAGACCTAGAGACTTTTGTTCTTGTTGCTTCTAGTTTTGTTGATGTATTTTTGTATATGCTTTGTGTCTTTATACTTGAGCTGCAGTAATAAAAGACACCTTTTCTTGTGGCATTTACTTTTCTGTCCTCTCTTGTGTTGTTACTAAGAGGTTCCGGTTTAGACTACTGACTTGACCCTCACTTGAGAGATACCTACTGGAGGAGACCCAGTTACCACACACTGATGCTGACAGTGTGACTCAACCCTTGGAGGCGATAGTAATGGTTGGATGTCTTGGTAGTAGCGTCGATGCCTTACGACGTCATCTTTGGTATGGGTTAGTAACATCCATGTCGGGATTGACTATATTAGGAAAAGAAAGTGGTTAATCCTTGGGATGATACAAGATTTCTATTATCGGCAAATAAGAAATCTTAATAGCCCTTGTGGGACCAGAGATGGTCCAGGACACGACAGAGAAGGTCCAGGTCATCCAAGAACGGATGACGACAGCTCAGAGCCGGCAGAAGTCTTATGCTAACAGGAGGTGGAGGCCACTGGAGTTCGTGGATGGCGACCATGTATTCTTACAGGTCTCACCTTGATGTGAGTAATGGAGATTTGGCCAAGGAATCAAGTTGTCTCCACGCTTCATCGGACCCTTCCAGGTCCTCAGCAGGGTTGGCAAGGTGGCTTATCGTTTGGCTTTACCACCTCAGTTGCACCGGGTGCACGACGTCTTCCATGTATCTCAGTTGAGGAGATACGTGCGCGATCATTCACACAACATCGACCATGGGGAGCTTGACGTTGATGATGGGGCGACTTTCACAGAGGTTCTAGTGGGGATCGAGGATCGACAGGAACAGATCCTAGGAGGATGGTCGATTCCTCTTGTGCACTTTTTTTGGCAGCATGGGAACCTCCAGGTGAGCAAATGGGAGTGGAAGGCTCAGATGCGTGCTCAGTACTGCTTTTGTAACCCTATTTTGTGTTAAAGCTTTACGAGGACGTAAATCCCTAAGGTGGGAGTGATGTAAAGACCCACAGATTTCAATGAATTTTTTTTTCTAAATTTTCTTTGGAATTTTACAAGAACATAGTTTTTAACGGCACCTGATTCCGAGGCCCGGTGTGCCCGGAATCATTTTCCGAAGTTTGGCTCGAGTACGTTCCGTGAACAAACGAGTGGTTTTTTCTAACATTTGAACCGGTGCTCGGAATCGAATTACGAGGGCACCGATGGAATCGCAGCGCTGGTATTTGATTAGAAACTTCTCTTCCGGAGTTGTGTTTGCTCGGGTGTGGTTTTTAATTTTTGGTCTTAAGATGAGAAATAAAATAACGTGGTACGAAAAACTTTATTTTATTTCACTTAAAGCCGCTTAAAGCCAATTAAAGCTTCTTAAGCTGAGTTGAAGTGGATAGGGTGGAATTCAAAATATCCTACCCTCTTGGTAGGATATTTGTGATGTGGGGCCTGCATGAGCCCCACCATTTCTTTTCCGCTAAGTAACGCACCCGCGAAAACCCTTTTTAATTAAAGTCAACTGGGGCATTTTCTTAAACAATTAAACGGTCCTATTAATTGGATGATTTATTTGTTGAAATTAATTATATGAATTAATGGGTCGTTACTTAGTTTGATTTTCGTTTGTTGGCATGTAATAAAATAAGACCAACACTATTCTTCTGGAGTGTTGTTAGTTGATAGGATTTGACAGAAACCTTAAGTCCTTCATCCTCCTTCGCGAACAACGAGAAGAACGTGAAGAACGCAATGAATTCCGGACTTTGATGAAGGGTGACGAAGAACGCCGAGCCCTCGGAGATTGACGACGTGACGCCGTATATCGCGACGCCGACGATTCTTCTCCCGCGACGTTCTTCTGCGACGTCCATTATTCAGCGACAAATCTTCGATCATCCGTTGAGGTAAGAGATTGCGGACCTTTTAATTCTTTGTGGTTTATAACAACAACATGGATTTAATTGTTATAATTAAATCTGTATGTTCTCGATCCTCGGAGTTCGTTGACGCAATGCCGTATACAGCGACGACGCGACACCCTTCCGCGACGAGATGATTCTCTTCTTCCGCGACGATCATTTCTGCGTAGAACGCTCATTTGATGACTTCGACGAGGTAGGGGTTGATTCATAAAAATAATTTTGATTTATACCCACGACGTTTGTTAAATTTTTGTCATGTAATATTTTAAAACTGCTAATGCGGTGGGTGCGGACTAACGAACAAGTCCGAACCCACTTCACTTTTTCGTTATTGGTGCGCGATACAGAAAACGATGAAAAACCGGGGCCGCAATGGCGATTTGAGGGCCTGACAGTGAAGAATGGGACCCGGGAGGAGCTACGGCGCAGACGGAAGTGGAATCGGACCACCGGAGCAACTCCGGTGGCCCGCGGAATCCATCGACGGCCGGAGGCGGCCGTGCCCCGGCGCGCCGCCGGATGGAGCCGCCGCGGCTGAAGCCTCGGTGGCGGCGGCTGATGAGACCCACAACCACGCGGGTTCGGTGACACATGGGATGCGGCAATGCTATGTCCGCTGACCAAGCGTGGCCCCATGCGGGGCTGCAACACCTCATCTCGTGGGGCGTCCCCGCGGTTCCTCCGCTCGGCCACTCGGCCGAGCCGAGCCGGGCCGGGACTCGACCAGGCCAGGCCGGGAAGCCCTGGCTGGGCCGAGTCTCCCCCAACCGGGTAGGACCCGGACCTGGGTCAGGTCGCCCGGTTCGGGCCGACCCAGGGGGGTCGGGCCGGGTCGGTCTGTGCCCAGACCTCCCGTATCCGGACCTTTTTGGTGTTTTGCTCATACCATGAGCTACGGGCCTCCGAACGACGTTCCGTCAGCGGCCATGCGATCCTTGGATCGAGATGGTAATTTCATTATACCAGACTCAAGGTTTCAGAATACTTTGGGTTTGGCCGGGTTGGTTCGTACACGAAACCAACCGGGCCCTCGGAGCGGAAACACTCATATCTTGAGCTTCGGACGTCTGATTGACATGTCATTGACTTTGTTGTATACCTCTAAGTGAGACGAATCTTTTGGCTTACTCCGCCCGAGGTTTGGATGTAGTCGGAGTATGATCGGATTGGTTTTTCCTTAAAAAAAACTAACCGGGCCCCTGGGACAAAAAAGCCAATAACTCTCAGACCGGGCGTCCGATTGACGCGCCGTCTGCGACGTTGAGTTCCTGTTGACGATTCGGAACTTTTGGATACATCAAATCTGGACTATGTTTCAGTTGATGTATCAGCCTCTCGGCTCGTAGAGCGGACACTCCCGAACGAGCTTGCTGTGTGCGGGAACCTTAGAGCTGGTTGCAACTGCTGCTGTGACGACGATGACTGTACACTGATCCTCAGTGGATTCGACTGCGATGATGATGAAAACAGTATGGGAATCCTCTGTGATTTAGGCAGTGACTACTACGGCACATCTTGGTATACGTCAACTCCGGACTACATGTCAGTTGATGCATCGACCACTTAGCTCATGGATTGGACCCTCTCGGGACGAGCATGCCATGGGCGGAAACCCTAGAGCCAGTTGAGACTTGACGACTGCTGATTGAATAACTCGGTGCGATACGGATAACCCAGTGGGGAGCGCTTGGTTGTAGTGGCAAACCCACGGCGGAGGAGCGCTTGGTTGTAGTGGAAGACCCGCGGTACTCAACAGAAGTAGTACCTCTGGAGGCTATGAGGGGGAGCGCTTGGTTGTAGTGGAAAACCCACGACGGAGGAGCGCTTGGTTGTAGCAGCACTGTGGAGAGCTTGGTTGTAGCGGCAGACCCACAACGGAGGAGCACTTGGTTGTAGCGGGTGACCCGTGGAACTCAGCAGAAGGGGTACCTCTAGAGGCTATGAGGGGGAGTGCTTGGTTGTAGCGGCAGACCCATGGTGGGAAGCGCTTGGTTGTAGCATCAGGCCCACAATACTCGATAGGTGGAGTACTACAGTAGTCCAAGGTGAGAGGGAAGCGCTTGGTTGTAGCGGCATAACCACTGTACTTGATGGAGAAGGAGTTTCCAAATAGCTTTGGGTTCAGCTTCATGATCGATCCTATGTGGGTCATTGCGGGGGTTAGTACCTACAGATCCTTTTTGGGTCCTATGGCTTAGATGAATCCGTGGATACATCTGATCATCTCTAACGTTATACGAAAATGTACCTGTGTGAGTTGATTCCTGTTTACTCTCCTTTGTGGATTTTGTTGTGCTATCCTATGTGGATTACTTTTTTCTTTCCTTTGTGTATTGTGTTGTGATATCCTGTGTGGATTTACATTTTTCTTTCCTGTGTGGACTGGGTTGTACATGAGCTCGGATGTTGGAGCCGAGCGAGAATTGATGACTTAGGTATATGTATGGGCATATACCTAAGCAGTGTCGGATGTTACTCCGTGATTGTATCTTTCCTTTGTGGATTATCATTTGTGGATTCTGGGAGACCTTCGGGGGTCTCGGGGTCCCTCCTTAGTAGCTTATACTCACCCCTGCATGGGCTATACCCGCACTACGTTGTGTTGGTTGCAGACGACGGACAACACTGATCGTGGTGGAGGCTTGCGGAGCAGGACGGTACCTAGAGGTGGACCACTAGGCGGGACGTACTCAGAGCGGTCGGCTGGACCCGAGGAGAAGTGGAGTCTATCTGTACCCACCCTTCAGGTGGGACTTCCAGTGGACGGCTCGACGTTGCGTCTTTACTTTTCAGTTGTTGTTTTCCATTTTCGAGTTGTACTTTACTTTCAGTTTGGGTTTTTATTCTGGACCACTTACTTTCAGCACAGTTTGTTTTAGTTTTTACTTAGTGTTTTACTTCTGCTTTTACTATGTGGTGTATGTTTACTTTTATAAAGGAAATGCCTTCCCTATTACCAGGATTTACGACTTTGGCGCTTGTTTCCAACCCCTGGCCTATGGAAGGCGGGCATGGGGTAGTCATGACACGGGCCCCAAGGACGGGTTGTGACATAACTCGTATTCTAAAATGAGTAATGAAATTCTTCATAGCATAAACCTAGTTAATTATTTGGTCATAGAGGAAAGGCCCCCCTTATAACTAGGAGTTATTTTATTAATTTCACAGAATATGGTCTTCGTCAATCAAAAATTGTTGAACTATACCTACTAGTTTCCACATCCAGTTAACTAAAATATCCACGGTTCATGATTTACACTTCTTGAGACCCAACTATCCTACAAAATTTGAACTCCACAACATTAAATTATCGTCTAATGTAACCATTCTCAATGAAGGATTTATATAATTCATTCTTGAACCTTTTGATGTCCAACACAGTGTGACCCAAAACCACCCAGTGTAGGTCTTAAGCTTACCTACCATAATGTAAACTTCTCTACAGTTCCAGGATCCTTCTTTGATATCTCTTTTCTTCATATCCCACTTTATATTCTAATCATTTGAATCTTTACAAATATTTCCCATATCTTTAAAGGGATTAAGGACCCCTATACATGACCAATCATATATGACATATGGTCCCATGAATATGGGAGTTAGATCAACTAACTATAGCCATTTCCTCATTACATGGAAGGACCACTAATCCTTATTAACGCCTGAAACATCATATAGGAACCCCATATCTCAGAGTGTTCTGTAATCATCCCTTGAATATCTATCACATATCATCACCTTCGGTTCAATTATCTTGGTTATGAATTATGAAAATATCATTCCAAGAATCCATGAATACATGGTTTCCATAATTCTACACCTCTATAAATCAATCCAGATTTTAGTAACGATGCAGTGCATCACAACCCATCATTGATACCCATCCTTCTTAATTTATGGAAGAATGAAAGGTGTCGAAACCATTAGTATGAGCATTAATTCCTTAGAATATCAATTAATAATGAAGGGTATTAGAAAAATCCATGGATAATCATTCTCTATAACACTAGAATGGGTATGGGGTTCTCTAATCCATCCTGAATACTCACCCTTCACAATGAGCAATGGTTAGTCTGAGCTAGAAGACCCTAATCTATGACAACAGACAGTTTGAGCCAAAATACCCTAATCTACTGTAATAGAGGGTATGTGATTAGGTAACCTATAATATAGAAATTGATGTTTTGTTATAAATTTCCCTAATATAACTTAAAATATTTTCTATTCAAAAATACTATAAACTATAGTAATATATGGTTTTATATAAAATACCGTAAACTATGGTGAAAGATTATCTGCACTAAAAGACCCTAAAATACATCAATGGACAGTCTAACCTATAAGACCCTATATTAAACACATGAAATATTCTGATCTAAACTATCCTCAGATATTGAAGTAGATACTCTGAGTAAAAATACCATAAACTAACGTAAATGATGATATGTGCCATAAAACCCTAAACTACAGTAGTATACCATATGAGCTATAACGGCCTAAACTACAACATAAAATGGTCTCAATTAAAAGACCCTATAATACAAAAAATAGACTAGTTTAAAAGTCCATAATCATCCAATAGAAAGAGACACAATAATTACTATGCTAAAATACATAATGGGAAACCTAGTCAAAATTCAGTTCTCTCCTCACGCGACACACTTTTTTGTTATATAGGAATCATTGATCATTAACGATATGTAAAGGGAACAAAACATATTAGGTTGAAAACCCATAAATAGGAAGCTTGATAATAATTCATGTCTAAAACCACTAATATTTACCCATATAAAACATATTAAATTATTTGGGAAATATAAAAGGAATATATAAAGCTTGTAGGGTTCATTATTAGTCCATAAAAAATCATGATATGATCACTAGGCCTACTAACCCAATAAAAACCTAGAGCACCCCTCTATTCCTCCGTACCTATCTAATGATACGTAGTCTATTATTACTTAAAACAACAGAAGGATTGGTCTATCCATTGGAGCCTTAAACTACATAGAGTGGCCTACTATGTGTGTCTTAATATTTTTCATGAGAGACATATATATGAAACATATCCACCAAATTATGGGTCTATTTCAATGATTTCATCACAAATTAATAAAATCCTTTTTCCAATGTGTAAACTCATTCTACATATTATAATTAATTATAGTGTTATTTATCCATGATGTTATTTCCCAAATTCATTATCTTGGTATTCCTTAGAACATTTCTTAAAACTATGTATAGCTTCATTCCCATTATTTTTGGATATGTAGTGACATCCTTGTTCTTTATTTTTGATCCAACCATATGTTTGTTTCCACATAATCCCATTTCCATCGTGGATCTTATACACAATTTCATTATTTCAATACCCCAATCCAAGGTTTATATTATCATGGATTTATCTAAGCTCTCATGGTCAAGAGTTTCCTCGTGATAGAACCTAAATGTGATCAATCAAGAAACTCTTATGAAATCCTCTCATAGGGATGAATATTAAAGATCATTAAATTTTATAATACATGGAAAAATTTTCTATGTTTATCATGGAATTAAATTCTAATCATTTTTAATGGGAGAAATTTCAAGGGGGGAATTTATGGGCACCAATATTTGTAAACCATAATCATTTTAATTCATGATTTGTGAATGATGAAGACTGTGAAAATATAATTTACTTTTTCATTTAAGGAATATGGGGATGTTTGAGGTATGTAAGTTGAATTAGTATTCATTATAAGGAAAAATATTTTAGTCTTTATTCGTAACATTATACTTGGATATTATTCTTTGTATTCTCTTATATAAAAAATTAATCTATTCATGGAGAGACCATTATCCAGCTCAACCAAGGCTCATGTGTACGTTATCTCAACCATGCTCTAGATCCATCACAAATAGAAATCACAAGTTGGAATAGGTATGTGTGCAAACATGAACACACACAAGATAAGAAGCGATGACACAAGTCAGTAGAAATTTGGAAGCGAGATATAGAATGAGATGGTATCATTTATAATCAAGATTGGATCATAGTACTCACTTCTAGAAAATCGAGGAAGAATTTTATTTTCCATTTCGAGGACAACCTAGACCTGCCAAATGTCCAATGTGGGAGGAGTGCAACCCAAACGTTATGCATCCAATTTAAATCATACAACAATAATTTATTTCATCTAATAAAATCAATCTGACCCACTGAATTAATCCCACATCATTTTATTCCACATTCACCAATCACGAGATCCCCATGTGATTAAGAGAAATCCAATTCTTAGCACTCTACCAGTCTAGTGTATGAAGCGCTTTGGTACAACAATCTTAAAATATCCTTCCAAGACATTGAATCACCCCATTACCATGCATGAAACATCATCATCAATGAATCTAGAAATTTGAAGAATAGGTGCATCATGTTAATTCTTCAGCATTACGTGATGTTATAACTATTTCAGTTCCATATGAGTGTTATTATTTTAAATAAAATCCTTCGTCTCATGAACTTATTTGAGATACCCAATCATATGGTGTCACATAAAGACTTCTAAATAAAATCATAATCCATTCAAAAGTCTATTTTGGGAAGAATAATGAACTTTATGTGTGTGAAAATTTCACCAAGCCACTGTATGAAGATACGATCATGTATTTTTTCATCACAATATAATTTCTTTGCATGATATACTATGTATCACGTGATTAAAATAAGAAGTCATGGAAATTATGTAGAAGGTTCACATGAAATGCATGATGTGGAACTCCCTCCATTGACTCCAGCCCATATATGTGATTTATGGATCGTATGAAGAAGCATATATCTAGGGTATAGTGGTTTATAAATTCATCATCATTAACATGAAAAAAATACACCTGGTATTGAATAAGGATTTGTAGACTTCTCAGAGTGGAAATACAAGAAATTGTAAAAGTATTTTACCAAGTAAACCCAATGATCAAATTAGGTTATTATAAATTATTTCAATTCTCTTTAAATGATAAATTTATTGATATCTTGACGATCTTCCGGATTGTTGGTCAGGTCATGTAAATTAGTCTTCATTTTCCAAATTGGTTGTAGAAGGCATCAATAGGACATAGCCTAGATAATATTGAATAATTTATCTAATAATGGTTGAAAAATATTTAAGACATGCATGAAGACAGATAGGCTAATTTTATTGAGTATCAGATTATGGGCCTCATGTGAACCATTAATTAGTTGCATAAAAAAACCCATATATTATAACCTAGTAAAATGAAACCTTCCTGACATGTCATCCAAGACATGAAATGACTTAATACATTCCATCCATATCACTTGACAATCCTTCAAACATGTCATCCAATTCACACAACACTATCCAAACACTTCAAGAAGGTTATGCGAAATCCTATAAAAGAAACCATCCAATTCATGAAATGTTCTCCAGAACTGTTATCCTTGATCACACAAGATTCCAATAATAATATATTCTTTGATGATGTGAAGCACTTTCCAAATGTTTTCTTCAATAATGTGAAGAACGTTGAACATGTATTCTTTGATCATCCGAAGAACATTGGACATGTCTTCTTGAATTATGAAAATCATGTGGGAGATGTTTTCATTGATTAAGGGAAAGACATTTTATGTGTCTACATTGATCATGTGAATAACCTCAGATATGATAAGATGAAATTTAAGGCATGCCATCTAGAAACTCATGCCATAATATGTAGACACACCGGATGTGTCATTAATCTTAATATATGTCAGGAAAACAACAATGACATGTTCATATATACTTAAAAAGATCCAGAAGTTCACTAATACATGTCTAGACATCCTCATGCATGTTAGGAAGTCAACCAAGACATGTCAAAACATCCTCATAGATGCTGAGAACATGACTATGACCTATCCGGTAAACATTATATGAAATGTTAGTTATGTCATGTGGCCTCCCTCTAACATGTCTACCATTTCGGGAATGGACCCTTTGACATGTAAAAATTGTTAATAAGAAACACCTAAAATACCTTACTTTTTCATTATACATTCTTGGACACATACCATGTGATCCCTGGTAAACAAACCTTTAGATGAGTACCCCCTGTATAAGGGAAGTTCCCTTAATGGGTTGGGGTTAAGTACTGATGTTGCCCTATTTATTTCATGCATGTAGATGGTCCTCTGTGTCGTACCAAACATATTCAATAAACCTTTTCATGGCCATCATCTATCCTCATCCATTAGAGAGTAAAGAATAAATATGTTACATGGGATTTTATCCTGTTATAATTTCCTAAATTTCGCAAACCTTAGCGGTAATAATAATCCTTTATGGGGTAATCACATATCCCAACACAATACTGGGTTAGGGAAAAACTGAATAATGAAAACTCTAATTATTTATAAAATCAACATATACAGGAGACCTTCATTAGGCTTGATCTCTTTATCAAAAACTCTATACGGGTCTCACAAATGCATAAGTCCTATATCTATAAGTTGTGAGTAATATTTCGTTTTATCTCTTATTTCACACACCAATCATGACCCATGTGGGCTTAGATGATTGTAATGATCATAGAACTATCATCATAAAATAAATAATCTGGTAAACTATAGTGCTTAATCCTCATTATTTGAAATGATGAAAATGTCTCCATACAATGGGAACCAACCTTGGAGTAAGTCATGTATGAATATATATATATATACATTATTAAACACTAGGGAAATAAACCCATGAAATATAATCATTAGACTCTTCCTATTAATAGGTTAATGGTTAACCAAACTACAATTATTTTGATTCCTGTTATAAGAAGGATTCATAAGACATCTTCCTATGGATCGATCTCTCTATATGACTCCTACGATCCCTCATATATGTCCCTTCCAGAAGAAGTAAAATTTAATAGAATTGAATTAAAGGATTTATGTGGGTATTGATTCTTATTATAAATTTTATTTATAGGACACCACATGATGTTTCATTCCCATCATTCAAATTCTATTCACCTCCCGAGATAGTAGCAAACTCCAGAGTGCCTGGTGATATTGAATCAAACTGGAAAATGCTACCCATTTATATGAAATTATGGGAAATGGATGTAGTGCCTTAGATATATAATGATGGTTTCATCAATATAACCCCAAAACATGTCAAAGGATTAAAGACCTAATCATTTTATTATTGTAACATGTCCAGTTTTGGGATATATAAGAGACTCAAAAACGTATCTTCAATCTATAAGAGAGCACCAGAGAAAGAAATAATCCCCTCAGGGTGTGATGATCTCGAACTACAATCCTCTCAACCAATGTGATTTCGAATTATTTTTTTGGGTATGAACCACCAAGGAATACCTTACATTGGAAATAAATTTTTTTACCTTTTTATGGATGTGGAATCTATTGTAATCCATGAGGGAAAAAATGTCAAACCCAATGATAATGATTTTTCAAACCATACTTGAAGCATCTACAATAAATATTTTTCACATAATATTCAAACATGAAACAAAAAATGGTTAACCTAATGTGAAATCATATATTGATAGAATATATGAATCGTTATTGGTTTTCGGGACCCTATTTTCTAAACCTATGGAGCATACCATTTTGATAGAAATAGAATTTAATTGAATAAATATTTTTGTTTATATTTCTTATTATATTTATATAATAAAAAAAGTTTAAATATTAGACATCATTAAATAATTGAAATGTAATAATTTCCAAAAATATAATTTTTAGTTAAAATTTAAGGCACAAAATTAGGAATTTATATTATTTTTTAATTAAAATAATGTGATTTTTACATTGGAGTGGATTAATTAATATTAGAATAGAATAATTGAGGGTCATGCGTGGTTACAAAAAATCATAGATACATGTATTAATAGCTTGAAATCAAAACCCTTATCTTGGATTTTCCCAAATAGATATCCTTCTATGTAAGAGTAACCCCATGGGAAGGCAACTACCTATGAGTAACTCATCACTTTACATCAACAAAAGAGTAAACCTCATCTCCCCGAAGTTATGTGTTAGTAAAAATGGAACAATCCACATGTCACTAGCCCACATCCCAGGCTAAATTAGGTAATAAGGAAAATCACATATGAATAAATTTGGATTTTAAATGTCTATGTAATACAAAAACCACCTCATGTTAGAAGAATTCTCCCTCATGTGAGAATAACTCCAATGCATATTTATAAATTCCCATTCACATCATGAGGAATAATGTTATCTTAGGATCTACCAATATACTATTATGATATAATTAATCCTTAGACTCTGCCAATATATCCTCAAGCCCGGTTCTGCACCAAAAATTGAATAATTTTGAACCCAAAAAACTACAGAAGAAAACTAATTTCTATGGGGATGTCAATATGAAATTAGAACCATGGATTTCATTTCAATTACATGTGGGATTCATGAAATCAAGGAGGAATAAATTGTATGATTGGATTTCACCAAAATATAAAATTTATAATAGAGATTACAATATTAAGATCATTACAATGATGTGAAGTAGTACATGACTCATATTCTTCTATATTATGTTAAAATATCATATAATAGTTTATAATGACCAGGAAACGTCACCATGTGAAAACATCCATTTTTTCTGATCAATTCTGTGGATTCAATTATCATTTATGGGTAAGGTCAAGGGAGGAGATAACATATTTCATTCACCACATTCCAGATGTGTTTGATCTCATTTAATTCTTCCCCACCTTCTCAATCTTCATCCATTATCAACCACCATGTCAGAACTGTTACTAATACACTGCATCCATTGGTAGAGAGTAGAAGTAGTTGTTGAGAGAAGAATTTTCCAAGCTATATTTATAAGGTTTAATATTCATCTTCTTTTTTTTAAATATTTATGGTAATATTTAATTGTATTTTAAGAGTTGTTGACGTGACGTATATTTTTCTTATGTTTGGTATCATTTGAAACATGGATTATGATTTTTCACAATTCTGTACATTATGTTATAGTTTATTTATCATCAATTAATGATGTTTCAGAGAAGGATATAAAGAAACAATGGAAACCATATAGTAGGTATATGTTTACTTTGATTTAATTGAGAAGAATATAAGGAATTTCATGGAAAAATAATCATATAAATAGTACCTAAATCATTATTGTTGAGATACAGGATCAAACATAGTGAGACTTTTGATCTTGGTATTAAGTCATGGTGGTGATCCTAGAAGACATTTTTTAGAATTCATGATGTATCAAATTATAATATATTAAAAATTAAATTTATATGTAGTGAATAATTGATCTATACCCTAAATCAACCCATTAATCTTATCTATAATTAAATTTCTTTGGACATTTATTTCTTTTTTATAATACTTATAGAATTTACACACATATATATAAATATTAAAAACACTGAAAATTTCTCCATTTTATCATGGTTACATAAAAAAACTCTTATAATTAATTTAATTTTCAATTATTTAAAAATATGTATATTACTCATTTAGTGAGTTAATAAACTTATAATTTTGTTTACCCTAGTTTCTATTCTATACAATTTTATTTCTTCCCAAAAATATTCCAATGAAACATTATATGATATATTCAATGAAAAGAAATTTTCATTTAACTACATTCATATATTCATAAGAAAATGGTTTATTCTGAATAAAGATAAATTCCACCATAAGTTCAAATCTAGTAGTGATGAAGAAAGTTTTCATGGATAATCGTTAAATAAAAAATAGTGAAAATGATTCACAAATGGATTGTAAAAATTATGGAAAGAAAAGATCTCAATTATCATATAGAATGAGATAATTTAAAAGAAATGAAGAACTTATAGAATGAAGAATTATTGAGATAATAACATCATGGGATCAGAAGAGGATTATGTTGATTATTTAGAAGAAATTGACGATGATGGTGATTCTAAAACAAGTATATCCAATGTAACCAAGTCATGAAATATAGATGAAATTAATAAAAAAACATTATTGGTCATATGATGGATCCAATGAAAATAAGAAGAATGAATACTCTATATCTTAAATCTCTCTTTTCTCAAGTATATCCTAATGGTTTTGATAAATATATTAAATATTATATTTGGATCATGTCTATAAATGAAGATCTTAACCAAATTAAGATTATAAAAAATTGAGAGTTTTTTTAGTCCGGGGGACAAAAAAACATTTAAACCACGTTGGTATTATGAAACATGGAAAACGGATAAGGTAAAGTGATTCAAAACAACTATAAAATTGTATGAAATGGATACTATGAAACTATAGAAATTGATGTCAATAAGTAATTTTATCCTATTGATAGATATGAAAAAATATATTTATTCTTAACCATAGAAATGTAATAGAAGATCAATGCTCTCAAAATGGATGTCCATTAATCATTTCATAAGGGATTCCATTATGTATAAGTGTACCAGGAATAACGTGATGGATTCACATTCTTTATGATAATGAATAAGTGTATCAATAAGAAGGAACTTTATATGATTAAACAAGAACAAAGTGAATGGTATTCATAACATGATCAATAATTGAGATATCATGGATTCTAATATGATAGAGTTCAAAAAAATCTCAATATCAAGAATGAGAATGAGAATGATCAATGTCTGATGGTTACAATATTTGTATATGGAAAAATATTAAGAGGATTGAATGAACATAAATTCCACCATTTTTTACAATTCATTATATGCATGATTGAAATTATTATAATAGGATAATAGATGATTTTATTTTGTTTTCAATGATATATATATAGGTTATATAAAATTTATTCCTCAAAAAAAATATTCTAAAAACGGTTGTAATGGTTGATAGAAAGATTTTGATAAAACCGATTACTACTTAAATAATGTTTTCTGGAGATGAAAATGAAAAAATGATCAATATTATAAAGTATAGTAAAATCATTTGATTCATGTCGTACATAAGAGAATTGAGATTGAAAATTTTAATTGAATCATATCATGAAATGTTATATCAATTATTTTCAAATGAAAGCATCATGATTATAGAAATGTAAATACATTATCAAATCCAACACATGGTAGATGTTAAATTTTTCATATAAAGATACATCATAACAAGTGTTATTATGATATAGTGATAGAAATTGGTTGGTTTAGAAGATGATAAGAAGTCTAGATAAGGTAGTTAAAAAGGGAATTAGTTATTAAGAATTTGGTCATGGGTAATTAATAAAAACATGAATCTAGTATTGATACGAAAAACATTGAATTTTTGAGACATGATATAAAGAAAAAAAATTCATCAATATAAATTTTAAAAGTGATAAAAAGTTATATCTAATACAGAATCTTTTGTTCAACTAATAGTATGATCATTTTCAAGAAACTATAACATTCTGTTATGTTATTTAAGGGGTCCACCTGCATCAAATTAAATCAACATCATTCTCTTCATTTATTTTCTGGTTTCAATGTTGTATTTTTTTATTTTTTTTAATATTGTATTTCTTAGTTTAGGGTTTTTTTCATTATAATACATGTATATTATTTGTTTTCTCTCCTAAACAAAATGTATTTATATTTGGTTCTGACTCATGTTATAATGTAATGTCCTTTATTTTATCTTGATTCGTAGAGAGGGGTGTATTGGTTTTCTATATGACTCCAAGTGATAAAAATATAGTTATTATTTTAGTTTTTCACATACTTTCAAATTTGATACTATTTTTTATGTATCATTCCTCTTTGAGAGAAGTGGGTATTAAATAGTAGATATAGATTTTTTGGGATGTTAACTACTATAAAAATTTGGTGTTTATAATTTTAATATTTTCATTTCATATCTACATTTATTATTATGATGTATGTTTTAAAATGATATATTTAAAATTAAATATTATTATATTATAATATTGAAAAATATTTCATTAAACTAATTCAATTTTAAGTAATTTCTAGGTTATCTATATAGGCATTGAGAAATGACTCAAGAGTTGGGGGGTTAATTGAGTTCTTAAAATGTAATCCACTAAAAACCAGCATCTCTAAAAGTATTAATGATTTTAATATTATATCATTGCAAATAAGTATATAAATAGAAATTAGTTAGATAAAAGATATAAAAGAGTTTATTTATATTTTATTGGGAAATAAATATCAACTATTCCACTCCACTAACACTTTACTCCTCGATTTTGGTGATTTTTACTAGGTCAACCCTTTTTTGGGGGCTTCCCATCTATGAGTAAGATATTTCACTTGGTAAAAATTTATAAAATATTTTAACTCTTCTTACACGTTACAAGACCTATACATAGTCATTTACACTTGGAATAATGAGTGAAATTTTTTCAGAGAACAAAATTAATGTTGTTTTAGTATATAGTTGTATGAAGTGACAACCAGATGTAGTAGAAATGATGATACAGATAAGAATGGTTAAAATAGTAAATCTGAAGCCTCTTCAATTTTAAAATATATAATTATAATCACATTAATATTAGATTATCTAATATTTGTCATAAAAATCATTGATCAGGTTTATAAGAGAAATGAAATATACATGCATTCATTAGTTTTCTTATTTTTTAGCTCTTCATTTTGAATTTTAACACATCTCATTTATTGAATGCAGTGATGTAGTGACTAAAATATATAGAATATGAGACAAAGAAATATCTTGATTTTAATTTTTCCTTGATCTCCAAATATTTAATAAACAATGGTATTATGTTGTACTATATTTAATCTTTGATGAAACATGTTATTCTTAGAAATATGTGATTTATTTAAATCATAATTTTTTTTAGATGGCTTTCTTTCTAATACACATAGAATAATATTCTAACATTCCTAAAGATGTCATAATAGTTAAATGTTTCTCTAAATATTTGGATAAAAATCAATCCTTTATAAGAATATTTAATCCAAATATGATAATATCTTGATGTATTGTTCTCATAAGATAATTTTATCATCATAGGATAAATCAGATTCTGTAAGATACATGATTTATCAGATCCTTGAATTTCCCAACACGTAGGATATTTTATTTATGAAGTTTCTTTTTTTTCATGGTAAATTGATATCTATGTTGCAAAAATTACTTTTCTAAAGAAATCATTATATTCATCATCATTAATACTTTTCATAAGATAATTCATTTAGGTCATAAGATAATTTTCATACATTGGTGTTTTATAAAACAAATTCCTTTAACAGAAAATAATTTTTAGTTGAAATTATTAGAATATCTAAAAGATAATTTTTTATCATGTAAGATAAATATAATCATGTAAGAAAAAATCATTAAGGAATTTTTAAATGATAAATAAAAGCTTTCAACCGAGTTAATCATATTTGAATAAATATGAGATATAATTCTCAAATAGTTAAGATAAATATATTTGTAAAGCAAATAATTTTTTTTAAAAAATCAATATATATATATATATATTTATGAGATATGGTGAAATAAAATAAGTCTATATAACAATATCCCAAGTATTAATTATCTTAAACCCCATGAAAATGAAAAAAATATAAATATCTTACAATGTGAATAGATGGAGATAATTGAAAGAAATTCTTTTATTTTTTATAAATATATCTATAAATACTCCCCATTTTGAGATAAAAAATGTAGGTAAAATAATATATAAAACAAATTTAATATTTCACATTAATGAGTATTAATGGTTTTATACTGATCACTAAATTTAATAAGGGTTGATATGGACAAAAATGGTATATTTTTTAATAAAAAACTAATAAAAATAATTGAAGAAATGAAAAATAAACTCATAAGAAAATATCATGAAAATATATAAAACTACCCACTCATGATAATTGTATCACTCAGAGGGGGAGTGGTGAATCAGTGATAGATTTTAATTTATGTTTCTTTTCGTTTGAAACAATCGTCGCCTCATGTTAAATACTTTTTCTCTGATGAAATCAATTCAAACATGCATCCATATGAACATAAGTACTTACAGGGTTCATTATTCAATAATAATAGCTATGTATTTGGTATGGTTTGGAAAAGATCCAATACCACTTGATCCACTAGAAACGAATTCGTGTTATACAATGAGTATTATATGTTCTTTCCCTCATGTACCACTATGTGATCATTCCAATAGTGTGTGTTCTCCCTCAATGCAAAAATAGTGTAAAACAACTTTTTTGTATCAAAAAAATTACTTTCAATTCTATTAAATCATAACAAATTTATTCCTTTGAAAAAAAATCATCAATTTCTTACCCATAAGCTGGTAAGAACTTCAAGGAATCTGAAATTGAATTCAAATCTGATTTTCTAGTCTGATCTGCTCTCTCCGATTATCTAGATTTTATTTCCCAATCCGATCTACCCACATCAATTTTCAAGATGAAATTCACAATATGATATATGTAGATATTTCATAATAGAATTGATGCAATTCAGAATTCCTTTTTCCTAATCTGAAAATCCCAATATAGAAATCCAGATCTGATTATCCAATCTAATATGATAACCATCCAAATATGATGAAAAGAAGAATCTGATAGATAGTTGATTAAGATGATCATTATATATGATGATTAGTTGAATACAATGTTTTGATATTGTCTCTCCTCTGTTCACTTCCCTCTATCTAAACTTCTTCAATAAAACACAGTACAAATAAACTTCTTTCTCTCCCTAGAAAGTTGGTGCTTCCTCTCATGAGCAGTACATCCATGTCATTCATCTATAAAGTACAATGTGCTTTTCACATTTTATAGTTAACCCAAGAGAGGTTTTGGGAGGAATCCATAAAATATTCTAAATCGACCAAATTCACCTATATTATGATTTCCCTTGAATTGTGGGTGAATTTATGACTTTTTCAACACTTCTCAATTCTTCTCAAATATTATTTAAACATCATCACTGCATCATAATTTCCATTTCAAATATCCTTATAAATCTAATTTCTCAATCCTATTTCAATTACTGATTCTGATTGGGTTAATCAGATTTCTTCAATATGATGTTTTGTACCAATTGTTCAAAAACATACCATGAATTTTAGATCCCCCTCAACTAAATATCCATTTATTTTCTTTATCTAAACACAACTTCTTATTCTTTGATTATCATGACCCACTTGTTTGATATAAAATGAAATGAAACCCCTTTTAAATGGTTGACTAAATTGTTTATCACATCCTTATCATTTCTTTGAATTCATCGGTATTAAGGAATTCTTCCACTGGTTATGATGAAATGATGTCAGCAAATTCATCTTCATCAACTTTCATCATTCACAAATGTGTTCTTGTATCATGACTTAATTCCTAAAATTGAATACATTTTGTAGAACAATATTTGCATCTTCATAAATTAATTTGAAATTATTGTAACTTTATATCCCTTCCATCTTTTTTCCTTCTCATCCCATATACAATTGTCAAGTATACAATTAGCCTAAATATAATTAGGTGGAATATGATCTTCATTAACCCTTTTCTCTTTTCATGAAAGTACAATAAATCTAAATATGATTTGTATAATATATTTCACTACATATTTATTCCATTAAGCTTGAATCATAAGTTTCACAAATTACTTATTAGTTATAATAATTCCAAGATCATCAAACATCATCACAACTGTTTTATCACAGTTGTACAGAATCTGATTCTCCACCATTATGATTAAATATTTCATACAGGATCATGAATGAATCCAATGACCATTTACTTCAAGCAATATTCTACCTTAATATGATTCTCCTTTTGACCCCTAATTTTGTGTGTATATATTGAATCTTTTCTTTCATCCATCTTCTACAGAATACGATGGACCTTTTCAATCATTGTGATTACGATTCTTCTGTATAAGATAGTTAAACCAATTTTCACAAAAATAGAAATTGAGTTGATTTTCCTTTCATCTAAAATTTATTTAATAATAAAATAAAATACCTTGACTACAATAATCTTGGTCCTAACATACTCAGCCTTTAGATTTTTTTCAAACATGATATATAACGAAGTGAAATTTTATTATTATGAAATGGATCACTTATCATCAATTCTGATCCTATATCGGTTATCTCATTATAGGAAATAAGAATCATTGACCGAAAAACCATGTTGTCCAAGAAAAAGTGATTTTGAAAACATCTTCATCTTCTCACCTTTATTTTATTCATTCCAAGAATAAAAAAACAATTCATTTTCTATAACCACTCTAAAAAATGTTTGAATAGTTCACACACATACAATGATGAAGTCACTACTTACCCACATCTCCCCCTTTTGACATGGATGTTAAAGCATTGAATTATGAAATAATTAAATTCTCACACTTAAAAAAACTATATAAAGGTAAGATGAGAGAAGGGACAGAGACACATACCTCAACCATTTTGAGAAAGAGGTTGGAATCCCATGGTAATACTCAATTTATAAAATGGATCATTCTGTAAATGTTTTGTAAAAGTTTTAGAAATTTGTTCTGATGTAGGAACATACTCTAACATTAACTCATTATTCTCAACATTCTCTTAAATTAAATGATACTTAATATATATATGTCTTTAATGAGAATGTTGAACATGATTCCTGGTGATATTGATTGTAATTTTATTATCACATCCCAAGAGCATTGGTAACATCACTTCAACAAGTAATTAATATATTTGATTTTTCATCCACATAAGTTGAGTAGTGGCATGAATGGAAGCAACATTCTCAGCTTCATATGTACTGAGAGTTACTAATTTTTATTTCATTGAATTCAAAATAACCCAATTCATTCATATAATGAATAATTAACCACATGTGGATAATCTATCATCAAAATTTCAAGCCCAATATAAATCTTATTTCCCAAAAAATAAATACTTTATGAGCTCTTATATTGAATTTTCAATTCCATTGTTTCTTATATATATTGTAAAATTATGTGAATTCCAAATAAATGTTATTCTTTTTAAGAAGTTTTTAATCTAGAACATGAAGTGACAACATAATCAATATCACGTCTTGAGGCAGTCAAATACACCAAACTACCAATCAGCTTTCAAAATTGTTTTTGATCAATATATTTTATTTACCCATATTTAGAAAACATTTTTTCAATTGGAATCAGTGTGAAACATGTTTTGAGTCTTCCAAGATGAACCTCTTAAGAAGTTCCTTAGAATACATTTCCAGAGATAGAAAAATGTATTTCTTCCCTTGTAGTATTTGTTACGCATGAAATTATTTAATTTACCCTAGCATGAATATTTCCAATACCTTTTTCATTTATTTAGAAAATCATTCACAATTTAATTCCTCATTTCAAGAAAATATTATTTTATAAACACACTCAACTATAATAAGGGAATACTCTTGCATTTCTCTAATTTAATGATGGTTATTAGTTCTTCCTTTAATTTAATTCAGTTTCCTTAAGTTAGTATCCAATTTGTAATACCATGCCCTAGAAGATTGTTTCATACTATACAATTACTTCTTAAATTATTACACATAAATTTCATCCTTCCCAACAACAAATCCACAAGGTTGTTCAATATAAACTTCCTCATCAAGATCGCCATTCATGAAGGTGTATTTAACATACATTTAAAAGATATTGCAACCATACTACGTAGCAATAGCAAGAAAGGATCTAATTATTTCTAAACTTTCCACTAGATAAATGGTTTCATGAAAATAAATACCTTCAATTTTTTAATACCCTTTTCAAACCAATCATTATTTGTTTCTTATTACTTCTCTTTTTCATTCATCTTGTTCAAAAAAACCAAGTTTATACAAATAATGTTTTTGAATTCTTTCTTGGGTATGAGTTACCATCTATCATACATTTCAATCTAATCCACCTCCTTATTCATGGCTTGAACCGATTCAAGATACTAGAAATATTATTTCTCATCATTCAGATCAAAATTTGAATATAAAAAAGTTTTTGTAATATCAATGGTTATTCTTATTTTTTGAACCTTATGATGTTGATTACAAATAATATTATAAGTTTCCAATTGTTTCCTCATCATAGGATTATATTTTTAGTATATTCCTCATTACATGAAATAGATATGACTAATTCTTCTTCTTTAGTAGGATTACAATTTTCTATATCCACATCAAAATTGTTTTCCTTATCTTTCTCAGCATCCTTGTCCTCCTAAGGCTTTTTTTCTTCCTTAAATAATTAAATTACATTCACATAAATGAAATCATAAATTATTCCTATTTATTTGTTTAAAAATATATATCATCTTTCTTTCATATAATATCAAGAAATATTCAATCTTCACCTTTCCTCTCAGACTTTTTGTAGATTCCTACATTTTTCTTTATAATATACAGACTCACAAAAACTCTTAAGTGTTACGTACATGGTGTTTTTTTATAAAATAGCTTTTGTGGAATCATATCAAAAATTCGATTATAGAAAAAACAATGTCAAACATAAATAAATGTAATCGTGGATTTCTTATAATAGTAATGAGAAAGACCATGTTCATGTAACCTAGAACATCCCATTTCCATAAAACTTATCTTCATTTATTTCAGCAACCCCATTTTTTTACGAGTTTATGGGGAACTATAATATTGATGAATTCCATGATTCTGAAGATTACATTCAAATAATTCAGTTTTGTATTCACCACCATTTTCTATTCTCAACTTCATCACTAAATATTTACATGTTTTCGTAGCCATCCTTCTGGAACATTTAAACATTTTCAAAGCATCTAACTTTTGATTCATATCCATAACCCATGTAATAAAAGAAAAATCTTCAATGAAAGTGATGATGTACTAATCTCTATATTCTTATTTCATTCTTATTTTCCAAGATATATCAGAATGAGTTAGTTCTACAGTTTCTTTTGAATAAATATCAAATTTCTTATGCAATGAGTTTTAAATCATTTATTTTTGAAAAATAATGAATCAAAAATATAGTCTTACAGGAAAATAATGAATGTATTGAAAACTGTATCTCTTTTATAACATTCTCATGTTTATTTGAAAAATATTTCCCAAACGTTTATCCCACAATTTATTCTCTTCCACCATACTGATATAGCAAGAGTTTTGAATTTCACCAACCTGAAACAAGTTACCTTTTATACATTTGCATCTTTTAACAATTTTTCCATATTTTTCAATTTACAAAAAAACCCATATTTCCCAAAGATAAATTTTTTACCGCCATCATGTAATTTTTATAAACAAAAATTTTTTTTATCCCATAAACATACAATGTTTTCATGGATTTCATCTTTATTTCCATTGATGGTTGATCTGACACATTTTATTTTCAAGGATTCTTTATTGCCAAATGTCATTGTTCCTTCCATAAATAATTTAATGTTCTTTATGAATTTCAAATCTCCAATAATATGAGAATTACATCCATTATTTTGAATCCAAGTTCATTATCATTTTTGTGATTTTAAATTAGTTTCAACAACAATAGTTTTTTCTTCCTCCTTATCATTCATCACTTTCAACATATGAGAATTGTTATGATACTTCTATTGTTCTAGTAAAAAAACAATACATTTCATTCATGGTTATGAGGTTGTTCACATCTTTAAAAAATATTTTCTATGGGTTGGAACCTATGTTCAATATTTTCTGATACCTTTTCGGGTTTCACCAAAACAATCTTCTCAGAATTCATTGTTTGAGGAGATTAAATCCCCCTCAACTGTTTCCTTCTTTAACATGTGGGATAATAGAAATGTTTTTGGTTGAATAAACACGTATTTTTTTATGTTATAGTCCCCCCAATACCCATAATATCCATAGAAATAATATATTCCGTTGAAGCTTCTTTAAAATCTGAATTTTTTCATACATTTCTCAACCACCTTCTGGTTATTCTTTTCTTAAGCACCAATATTTCTATTATCAACCAGAGTGTTCCTTTTCATTTTATATTTAAAAAAACCAGAAGTATATCAAACTTTTCTACATACATAGTGTTTAAAATCATTTTCAAATTTGTACCTACTTATAACTTCTCATTTTCCAACTTTGTTGGTCATAGATATATAAATTAATTTCCCATCTTTCTTCTTTTTAGAAACAAATCTATCTTTATTCTAAACATTTGAATGTATATTTTGTTGATCCTCCTTAGGTTTCCTCTTTTTAGTACATTCACCAACATTAAAAATATAATTATTTGTAATTTTATTTCCCTCTTCATCTTTTGAAATTTTTGTTGTATATGTTCCAACTATTCTTCATTTTCTTTAAACCTCACCTTCATACGCTCATTACAATTATTTTTTCTCTCAAGAGATTTTTTCAAATCATAAATACCTTTCACCATATTTTCCTTATCATCATAAATATATTCCTAACATTTTATCAAATAATGTTCATCCTCAAACTTTTCTTTTCTTTTCAACTATTCTTATCTTCCTCAAAACTTCTTTTAATTCTTCTTTAAAATGATATTCATGTTTTGATTCTTCTTATTTAAAAATAATTCTTCTATATTATTAATCATTAACTGCTGAAAATGATTATTTTCGACACTATATTCAATTTATTTTTTTGATTCATAATCACTTCCTTCTTCTTCGTTATCATTAAATAAAAAACTTGTTCTTTTGGATTTAAATAATTTTATATCTTTCCATGTGGAATATAATTTTCATTTATCTCATTATTTCATCAATGATATTCTTGGATTTCTTTAATCTTCATCACTATAATAATTTTTTTCTTTAAGTAATATAAGACATAAAGTGACCAACAGATTCAAATTCAAAACATTTTAAGGGATGTTTACATTTTTATTTCCTTGTACGTATTCTTATATTTTTTGAAAACAAGAATAAAACTCAATCAATGTTTTTACCAAAATTATTTTTAGGATTGGATTCAACATATTTATAATCAATAATATCTTTATTAAATTTTATTTCATTGAATAAATGAATGAAATTTCTCAATCAACACTTGTTTTGATCTTCATAGCTTTCTCCCTTCTCATTTCATAAGTAATGAGGGAGCTCTATAAGTCATAAAGATATAATGTTTTTGGAACTCTGTCTTCAAATGAATATATTTTTTCATCAAACATATAATGAAGGATTATCAAAATATTTTCAACAACTATAGAATTATCTAACTATACACCCATACATTTGATATTATAAACAATTTAATTTACATTTCTAAATACGTCCCCAATAGATTCGTACTCACTCATTCCATGTCTTCATACATCAGTCTCCATATTTGATGTTATTTCTTCTTTACTTTTGAATTTACTTCATATAAGTTTTTCAATTTATCCAATATACCATTGGTTGTGGTAACACATTTCACCCTTAGTAATTCACTTTTATAAATTTATGGGGACATACCATTCATTCCTCTTCCATCATTCATCGAATTCATCATATAAATAGATATTAGAGGATATTTATAATAAATATGATGAAATACATCTATTTTGGCCTCAATAAATACATATCCAAATTAAAAAATACAAGTAAACGTTCTAACTTTCCAGATATGATATTTATTTCCATCGAAAACTAGAATACCTTTACTGTTCACAAAATTCAAATTCCACGTCAAAAAAGAATAAGTGACGGAAACCTTGGCTTTGATACCACTTGAAAGACCCATTTAGGATAATTTTATCACAAATATGTGAGGGTGAATCAATGATACTTATTATTTTATGTTTCATTGAAAATTGAAACAACCTCCACCTTAAATTAAATATTTCTTTTATTGGTGAAAAAAATTCAAACACACATCCATAAGAACAAAAATATTTACAAGGTTCATTATTCAATAAGAATAACTACATCATTGGTATGTTTTAGAAATGAAAAAATTCAATATAATAAACTAGATAACTATCCTTGTAATTCAATGAGTAGGTTATTCCCTTTTACTCAGTTGACACTATGTGGACATTGCAATTGTTTTTGTTATCTTTGTTAGAAAAAATAGGTTAAAACAATGTCTGTGTAACAAAACAAGTTACATGTACTTCGTTTCAATTGCCATAAATGTATTCCTTTGAAAAAAAACATCAATTTCATTCATAGAAACTGGTATGAAATTCAAGTACTTTGATATAGAACTCAAAGATAATTTCCTAGTCTGATCTACTCACTCTGATTATCCAGATATGATTTCCTAATCTGATATTCCCACTTAGATATTATAGATCTAATTTATTAATATGATAGATGTAGGTCTTCTAGAATATGATTTAGATAATTCAGAATTTCTTCTTCCATGGTTTGGAAATCCCGATACCAAAATCCATATTTGATTATCTAGTATGATACAATGAAAAGACAAATACTTTGACAAGAAGAATCTAATAGATAACTGAATATGATGATCACTGATTACAATGGGGAGATGAATAAAACATTGTGATATTACCTCTTCTCCTTTAACTTATCTCATAGAAACCTCCTCAGCAAAACTTTATATAGAAATCATCTTTCTCTCCCTAGAAAGTCTCATATTCTCCCTCATAAATAGTATATTTTTGTCAGTCCTTTCAAAAGTACAATGTATTTTTCTCTTTATATAGGTGACCTAGGAGAGTTTTTCATTTGAATCCTCATAACATTCCCCCTAAACCGAATTCACCCTAATATCAATTTTCCTTGAATTTGTAGGTTTATTTATAACTTCATAAATTATTCTCAATTACTCTCAAATATTAGGAAATATTCTTCAAAAATAATATCTTCCTCAGAAATTCCTTGTCAAATGTCAGTCTGAATATGATTTCTCAATCATATTTCAATTATCGTTTCTGACTGGATCAATCAAATTTCTTAATTATTATTCATTGTACTAATTGATAAAAAATATTCATTTAACGCCAACCTCTACCTCGACAACACATCCTCTTAGTTTCGTTAGCTCTAAAAAAGGTTATCTTTATTTGATTATCTTGACCAACTTGATTGATAAACAAGGAAATTCAACCCCTTTTAAATATTTTACTATAATTTTGATCACATTATTTAACTTCCATTATAGTCATCATTTTAAATAAATTATTCCTCAGATTATAATGAACCAGTGTCAGCAAATTAAGCATCATCAAGATTCCTTATTCACGAACTTCTTGAATCATGACTTCCTTCATGAGGTTGAATATATTTTCAGAACATATTCTGCATCGTCAAACATGAATTAAAAAGTATTGTAACTTTCATTATATATATATTTTTTCTTCCATGGCCCAAATACAATTTTCTAGAATACATGTGGCCTGATTAAAATTTGGTTGAATAAGATCTCCAACACCCATTTTATCTTTCCATCCATATCTGATCAATTTGATAATCATTGGAATCATCTTCCTCACATATTCTCTCTTCCATCAATCTATAATCATAAGTTTCAGAACCTACTTATGAATTAAGAGAATTCCATGATCAACAAATAATTTTCACGTTTATTTTATGATATTCATAATGACTCTAACTCTACACCATTACTATTTCATCTTCCATACTAGATTCAGGGTGAATCTGAAGACCATTTACTACCTGAATGATTCTTTCCCAATATGATCGTTTCATTCACCATGCATTTAGTGTGAATCTGATGAATCTTTTAATTTCAGCCAACATCTCTTGAATATGATGGACCTATTTAATAATTTGGAGTCTGATTCTCCCAAACATTATGGTAAAACAAAGTTTTCCAAAATAAAAAGTGATGTGAGTTTCCATTCTTCTTAAAAATCCTTGACACCAAAATTAAATACCATGAATATGATTATCTTGTTCGTAAAAGAATCATAAAAAAATAGAATACAAGGAAATATTAGTCATTTAGCTGGGTTTGAAATGTCATTTTTTTATAGTTTTCATGAAATATTGAGGTTATCCAGGAGTTATGGGAGATGTAGGAAGAGTATCATCATCACTTTATATATATATAATAGAAACATACACAATAGAACAAAAATTCCTCTAATGTCATATTTATCATACATGAATTTCTTTGCAGTACTTGCATAAATTCTTGGAAATATTTCATGATAATTCTCCATTTTTTACTTATCCACAAGATTGAGATGTGTATTTGATGTGTTAATACGAGTAGCATCAGGTGTTCATGGTTTAGGAAGGGACATATTATTTTCACATTCAATGAAATTAGCTAGATCAAAAATTGCATTCACTCACTATGAAGTGGTAGGAAAAAGATCCAAAATGGAAGGTTTAGGAGAAAATCTTCTAAATAATTGATAAAGTGTTCCTATACCCTTATCAATTTACCTCATTGCATCACTATTATTGAAGTATAAAAGGGTAGAAAATCCTTTACATGATTTATATCTAAATATGTTTACGAAAATCTAAAAATTAGAATTCTTGGTGAAACTTTTGAACATTCCCTTAAACACGTCAATACACACATTTGAGAGACTAGAAAAACTTTTGGTGGGGGCAGATACAACTGAAAAAAAAACATTAGTATTAGTATCTATAACAACCACCTTACTCTTCGAGGTAACACACCACTCTACTGATTTTGGAAATTCATATTATTCATATGATGAAGAGTCATAAGATTATAATTGGCTATCCACCTAGTCAATTTATGTGATCTTATCCTCTAAATAAGAAGCATTGATGGGTAGGGAACTAGGAATATTTCCCTAGTCGGTCATAATAAATTTTTTGTTCATCAAGGTCTTGGGTGATGTCTCCTTGACTAACATAACATTCCCCTGAAAAACTACCCAACTACATCATGGTATTATAAAATAATTAGAGAAAACATCATATAATATAGGGTACATTTTTTATATTAGTAGAAAAATATCTGTAAATAATTTTTAGATTTTCGTGTTCAAATGAAATTACACAGTATAGATGTAATCCTTCCTTTCACAGAATAAAGATAAATTGATATTACCTCTATATTATCATTCATAGAAACTTAATAATTATATCATTTATTACGTGGTCTAAATTCTTTGGATTCATTTAATGGAATAAAAATTCCATTGGATAATTATTTTCATACATTAAAAATCTATCTTATATATCATATTTGGTTGAGTAATTAGTAGCCTTTTGATATACTCAAACTGTGATGCCATCATATTCTTCAACAAATCTAGATAATCATTTGAGAATTATTTCTACCAAAGAACTTGTATTTCATAACTACATTTAGTCAATGAATTTTTCCAATAACTAACTTTTATTCTCAACTCATTAAACATTAAAAAAATCATTTCATCATATTTGAAAACATCAGTACTGCACACATCAGAGCTATTATGTTCACATCGTCAGATATAGGTGGTGTAACTTCTCTAATTTCATTTTCATGAGCAGGTATAACTGAAACTATTTTCTTATTGGAGAATAGAAGAACATATTCATTAACTATTTATTAAAATTTATATCCAATGAAATATATATAAACAAATTTAATTGGCTCATTCTTAATTATGTATTCATTTTGAAAATTTTGGGAACCTCGAAGTGATGAAGTGAATCACTAAATATAGTGATAGTTCTCTATTCTCCTTTTCCAATAGAAAAAAAATAGTTATTTTCACCTCCATCCCTTTATGATTAAAAAAAATTGGAACAAAATTCTTCGTATGAAACTATTCAGGGTTCTCAACATCATGGATCTGATATATGATGACACCATCCTCTACTGTATGAACCATATCTAGGTTTACATTTCATTTATATTTAGGATCTGATTTATGAGTCTGATCATCAGATTCGAGTATAATATCATTATAGATAAAAAATCTAGCACTTCCTCTACCATCAAGGTATAAATATTAAAGATGATCAACTACGTATATATTATAAGAAAATTTTTCAATTCATTTAGAAATAAAAATTTCCATGGAATCCACTTATTTAGATGGATTAGGTTCTACTTCAAGATCATTATCAACTATGACACGAACTAGTTTTTTTATATAAAGTCTCCATAGGTAACCATTGCTCTCGAGTACTCACCATCCAATATTTATGAAACCATTAAATTAAGAGGCCATTTTATCACTTAATTGAACACTGACATTCACAAATATGAGTGGAAATATTCACCCAAATGGATTGGATCCCCCATGATTATTCTATACATGACATATTTTCCATAGAATATATCTCTAAATAATGACTCACATCTCCATCAGGAACAAATATATAAAATATACTTACTTGAAAACAAATATACTCAAACTCACCATCTATTTGAGAAATTTTATATTAAATAAACATTGTGACAACTTTCTATTACTGATCACGGCCCTTTAAGGATTTATTCTAACAATTTGTTACTATAAAAATAGATTTCAAGATTTCATGAAGGATAACCTCATCATTAACAGTGAGAGAGGAATTGAATTCTTATCTTCCCTCTTGTGGACAAAGGATTAATCCAATCATTTCCAGATATGATATTGAAACCATTTTATAATTGACCATTGAGTTATATTTCTCATTATTTTTTCCCAAGTGTAAAGTTACAAGCTAATAAAAATCATGAAATCTTTTCAAATAAAAGAATTATGTCCATTAATCATAAAAGAAAAACAACCATCGTTGGTTGTTTGAATATTTTTTAAAAAGAATATTTGGTCTGTACAGCCAATAGAAATTGATATATTTGCTACTGAGCACCATCAACCACACTTTTGGACACTTCTTACTACTAATAATTGCATTTAATGATCAATTACTATTTTCCATTTTCTATAAATAGAGAAAAATGAAGGTTCAAAGGATTAATGCAAATAAGGTTTCCATATCTAAGGAAGAATCTATACGGTTCTCAAAGGTTCTTTGTTTTCATATGACGGATTAATTTATTCTATCCTTATTTCAATATATAATAAATATCACCTCCATATTGAACGAATTAATATTATTAAAAAATATAAATGTGTCACTTTATTGAATTTCTATAAAAAAAATAAACTACACTAATAAAAAAATTAGAGAAAAATAAAAAAACTTAACTCGAAATAGATTTACATATAGAAAATCAAAAAACATTTAATTAAGATATCAAATATCCTCATATAGAATGAAATAATTTAAAATATAACAAATATAAATTTATTAAAATATAATATAATAGATCTACATGTGATGGATTATAAATAATGTGTGGTAATTGATTTTATGTGCTAATAAATTCGAGCATGATATCCCTTTTTTGTATGATCTTATTGGAAGTGAATCCTTAAATCTAAGTGATATTTCATGAATGGATTATAGTGTTTTTTTAAATGTTTATAGAACTAAAATTAGTTTATTTGATTGGTATTTTATCAAAAATAAATATAAAGCCTCCCAGTGTGTGTTTCATCAACAACACTTGTGCATAACATCTACCAGTTTCACTGTATTTAAATTTTATTGTCTATAATGAAATAGGGTGTTAGTTATTAACATGAAACTAAATATATTCCCAAAAAGTGGATGCTTGATTACCTACTATTTATATCTAACTTAGACCCTCCAAGAATTTAATCTGAATATAAATATAAATCAAATATAAATGTTTTTGAAACAAATTAATATAAAGAGATTATTCATTTCAAATTCTAGACCATTATTTTAGTTGAAATAAAATTAGATTCCTTTTATTGTCATGAAATATTGTACAAAAACAAACTTAAGGCATAATATCTATCCTACTAATATTGAGATAAAGAAAGATCCATATTATTCACATATGGTGATTGTTTTCAACTAATTTTATAGCTTCATTCATGTGGTTGTTAGTGCTAAAAATCCAATGATCTCAATATGACTTATTGATTTCAATTCCAAACCATTTTAATAAATCATTATTTTTTTAAATTTTATTCAAAACATTATGAATTTCTTTCGGTAAATTTGAAATCCATGTAAATAGCTTAACTCTTCCATCATACTCATTTCAAATTTTTTTGAAATAGTTTTGAACCCAAATTACATTTTTTTGGTTTGTTCGACTAAGAAAAACATCATCAACAAAATTTTTTATATTTATAATTGTATTTTGGAAATCTTTTGTTGAAAAGAGCTGGCACTACCAAACCTACATTAAAACCATTTGACTAAATAAAATAACTCAATGTTTCTTATAAAGTTGTAGGTTATTTTTTAAGACCATATAATTATTTGGTAAGTTTGATAATATAATTTTAAAAATGATGTTATTCAAAGACTGGAGGTTTTTCAACATAAATTTCATCTATTAAAACCCCATTTAAAAATATATATTTAACATTCATCTAATATAATTTAATATTCATATGGTTTGTATATTCAAAAAGAAATCAAATGGGTTTTAATGAAGATATAGGGGAAATTGTTTATTAATAATTGATTCATTTTAACATGTTATAGACCAAGGAAATGAATCTATAATTATATATAGTAATTTAACGTTGAATATATTGATTGATTATAAATACCATTTGTGTTATAATAATAGGATAATCAGAAGGGTTTTCAAATAATTACAATACATTGTTCATTTTTAACTAGTTTAATACTTCTTGTATAGAAACCACACTACTCCAATTATCTAAGCCTCGTTCTATGTTTTTATGTTGTAGATGGGAATTAAAGGTATAAAACTCAAAAATTTTCCTACACTTCATCTATACATAACACATACTTCTAAGATTCCTACAAATTTCTTAAAGGATGATTTCTAAGGTTTATAAGTTTTCTATGAATAACACAGTTTGGTAACATAGAATAATTAACATCCGGAATAGATTTTTCTTGATCATATTCAAAATAATCATCAATTTGGGAATAAATGATAGTTTCAAGTCCTACTTTATTCATAAAATCACTTATGTTATTAAAATGGTACTTTTTTTATCAAATGGATACATTTTATCAAATTTAACATGAGTGTATTCTTAAAAAAAATGGGCTTCTTATTAAAAATTCTATAATATTTTAATGTAACAAGGTAATCTAGGAATATACCTTCATTGGATATTAAATTTAATTTCAATGATTATCCTGGGTGTTCAACATGCACACATTACATCCAATGATTTTAAAGTATCCAACATTCAGTTTCCAATTATTCTAAAACTAATTGGTTAATTTCTTTAAGACATGACTTACTAGAACATTATTAATCACATCACATGTTGTTTAAAAGAATCTCCCTAGAAGAATATGGGAATACACTATCCACATAACATAGTTCAAAAAATAACTTGAAAAACCCTATTCCACCTTTCTGTAACTACATTCTACTTTGGTTTTCTAGGGCATGATAAAGTATGTTTATTTCCACTTTTGCAACAAAATGAATTGAATTCATGATTCTTAAACTCTCCCCCATGGGTTCTTCTCAACATCAAAGTTTTTTATTTTATTTATATTTTAAAAACACTCAAAAACTAGTAAAAAATAAAGGTCATAAATTTTAGGTCTTAAATATATAAACCCATGTAAATCAAAAATAGTCAACAACTAAAATATATAAAAAATATTTATCATGAAATAAGGTTTTTTATCATATTTTAAAATATCCATATTGATTAGTTCTAATAGTTATATGTTAGAAATCTGTCTAATTGATTTAAAATATTATTTTTGTTTATTTCACATTTGGCAAGCATCACATCTTTTATTTTTTCCTAATTTAAGGTGAGAGAAATTAGAAATAAAAATTAACTCGGATAACTTTATAAAAGTGTTAAAAAAGATAATATGTATGTCTTCTAGGAAAAATAAATATTTCATTGATTTCATCATTAAAACTATTTCTGTTTTTCTCCTACATGGGATAAATATCTTGATTGTAAACATTTTCAGTTATTATTTGTCTAATATTAAGAAAATTACCTTTAAAAATATAACAATAATTATCATAAAAAAACATATTAACCCACATCTTAAAGTTGAGAGGTACTTATCATATTACTATTCAAATCATAAACTAAATAACTTTGTTGATATGCAATGAATTTGGATATAAAACTATACCAAAACCAATGATATTTATTTTAAATTTTTCAAAACAGTGATATAGTCTCTTTCAAAATTATAGAGAGTAAAATGTGGAGGATTTTCCACACATATAACTCAAAAAACAACTATCCATATACAATTTATTATCACATTTTTTATGGAATTTATCCTATAAAGGAAATAAAATAAAAGATATTTTTTGGTCCCAAATGATCATTGGTCCCCAATTATTAACAAATAATGATTATGGGAACCATATTTACTTACATCTGGAAGAAACCTCATATATATCATCTGCCATTTTTCACGTTATATGATCATTTTTTATTCCACTTGTTTGAGGATTGATAAAAATAAAAATATTATAATAATTTAAAAAAACTAAACCAATGAAATGCGATAATACTAGACATGAATTTTATATTTTTTTCAAGAATGATATTATTTTTAAATTGTTTGGGATTCGCTCCATTAGTTCTAGTACCATGTTTTTAAAAATTATTTTTTCTTTCCAAGGATTTTATTTAGATACTCATCCCACTTAGTAAAAATATTATCAAACTTTTTACTATTGTCTCTATCTAATAATAATCCCTCAATGTTTTTATAAAGATAATATGTAGAAATATATTTTTTCAAATTGAATTTTAATTCCAAAAAAGTTATAGGTAAATCTTTTCTATCATGATTTCTAGAATCAATAAAAATTTTAATATCATTGTCTTTCTTTTTCAATGATTCCTTGTTATCTTTTAACATTGATAAATATTCATTTGGTTATTTAATAGACAAAAATTTGTATTTATATTCAATGGAAGAATGAAAAATAGTTTTCACCTAATATTTTTTATCCTTAAAATTTATATTATCATTGAGATTATATTTTTCAACATCAAAAATGGTATATAATAACTAAATGAGTCTTCTAAAGCACTGCCAGAGGCTTTTATAATTTTATTTTCTATCTTATTATACCTAAAATTATTAAATAACTTCTTTTTCAATATTCTTATAATAATTTAGTTGAGTAAATATAGACTTGATATTCCCTAGATTTTTGACATTCATAACATGTGGTCTTTTTTAAATTTCCATGTAACTTATTTTTACTTATTTAAGGGTTAATTTAAACATCATATTTTTTGTTGAAATTATTGAAATTTGGTAAAAACTAACATATTTATTCATCATATTTTGAATATCATAACTCTTTTTTATTATATTAGTCAACCAATAGTTTTTATTTAGATTGATTCTAATCATTGGAAGTAGAAACTTTTAAAGAGGTATTCTCCTTTGATTTCATCTCTTTATCACCATATCTCTCTTTTGTTTTTCCTCATGCATAGTAAGGGTCACTATAATATATTTTATCTTAATATACTTAATAAGATTTAACAGATGTACAACATCTGAGAGTTTAGTCAATTTTAAAGGTAGGATTCCTCGATATTTTAGAGCATGATCGGGTATTGAAAAGTTTGTTCCTAAACCCACTACATCATTTAGAGACTCAATTGATCTTCAATTAAACTATGTGGTGATTTATCCTTCCACATTTATAAATATATAAAACAATATTTTTTTATGTTATATTAAATTAGTAAAAAAAATTATTTTCTTCAGATGCTACAGAAATTATAATATATATTTCATGAATTGTGTTACACAGTGAGATTCAATTGAACTCATGAGGACATACATCAAAAATTATATCATTCATTGATATTCAATCGATATTATAAACATTCTATTGAAAAACATTACAAGACTTGGGTTTCATATTAGGAATTTTAGAGGTCATAACATTTTTTAGATAGACTTTTAGACCAATGTTCATTAAATAATGAATTATATGAATCTTTTAGCTTGAATAATATTCTCCAATGAAATATAGTGCTCTAACTATAGACCATATGTAACATCACGGTTCTGGAATCCACCCAGAGGAGCCCCATACCCGGTTGGTCACATGGACTCAAGGGCATTTCCCCAAACGCCAGAGGCTGCCAACTAGCAGTGAGGGCCTTGGGTGTGATAGTAGGGAAACTATGCCCTCATTGGAAGAGTACACAGCAGAAAAAAAAACAAATTGGTAGTAGCAGTAACCGTAACCATCCATACAAGAGTAAATGATAAATAGTGGAAGACTAACAGTAAACTACTGGAGCACACACGCATGTATATAAAATTGTGCATGTTACAAATGTCTAAGAAAGCAGCCAAACAAGTCACAATGTTGAATATAATACTAAACCAAAGTGCAAAAGAAAATAGGTAAACTCCTCTGCATCACCAGCCACAACTTGGCCCCGTGATCTCCATCTCCACAGCAAGTCACATACCTGAAGTAGAAGGGTGCTTTCCCTTATCTATACATGTAACAACATAATCAGTTTTGGCCCAAAATCATGACCCAAATAGGTTGTAAGACAAATTCCCAATAAGCAACCACCCAAAGATCTGTGCCTAACAGTCAGTAAATATAATGCAGGTAATGTTTAGTAAGCAATAAACAGTATGCAGGAAGTAGGATAAAATACACCAGTAACAATCCACAGTTTCTAGCATATAATATATAAACATGAACATCCACTCAATAAAGTAGAACAAAATGGTGACCTCTAGGTAGTTCTTATATCCTAACCCCTAATGTTTAACCTACAAGAACTAGCAACCCTCTAGGCGGAACACGCAGTCTCACCCCTCTGGTTCGGCTAAAGAATAGACTCTCTGAGGAAGCACTCACTATGAATTCCCCCTATAGTCTCGTAATGTACTAAAGGCTCTTTGGGGAAGCACTCAACTTTTATTCCCCCTATGGCCTGTGTCGAGGAACTACAGACTCTCTAAGGAAGAACTCAACGTCAATTCCCCCAGTGGTCTCACATTTTAAATTAAAAACACACTGGAGAAGCCCTTACGTCCATTCTCCCTATGGTCCACAACACTAGGTTCTCACAGCCCTGTGTATAACAACATGCATAGCGCGTGTATCGGCACAAGTAAACCTCAAGAAATACTTGGCTATCATAATAAGGCACAACATCATAATAGTTCAACTAATCCATTATCCTACAACTAGGTATGGCAACTGGAAAAATTCCGAACTAGCAAAAAAGCATGGGAAAACATCCAGAGTATAGTAAAATAATACCCTACACACATGAAATTACCTCTACTCATGAAATCAAGAAAAGCAGGAAACAAAAAGGGCGAAACAGGAAACATACAATACCCCATTCAATGGTATTGGTGGAATTTGCATGAATATTCACAGAATTCCTACAGAAAGGCACAAACCACATACCTCTATGCTAGGAGAACGATATACATGAACCACGATGATTGATTCTCCATAGAACGTCGAAGATCTGAGAAAATTCCAAAAACACTAATACATCGTTAACTTGAGAAAGAGGAGGATTTGGATAACAAGGCTCAATGAGAAGAGAGAGCATTCCGTTACGGCCCCAACGAAATCGACGGCGGCTGAAACGGGGATCGGATGGAGGCACAGGGATATGGAGAAGAAACGCGGTTGTACATGTCGCTCTCAGATGAAGAACCTAGAGAAGGAGTGTGTTCTGTCTGTCAGGCGTGACCCCAGTCCGTTTAATGGAAAAAATAAAATACATGGCGTGTACTTCTGGGGTACACAGAGTGTACTCTATTTTTTCCATACTCTACTTTAAGTGGCCTCCACTTCACCCCTACACACCGTGTGTGTGGCCCGGACATGGCCAGCACACGACCCGACAAGGTAAAGGAGTACACCGCGTGTACTCAGAATGTACACGGCGTGTACTTCAAAAATTTCCAGAAACCTCTCTTTTCTCAAAAAATCTACGAAAAGAAAGACATACCTGAAAACAAAGATCCAAGTTCTTACAAAATTATCCCCTTAAAGAAATCCATCCCCAAATTTCCCTAACGAGGTGGAGAGGAAGAAACCCTGAATAGCTCCGGCCACTGTGATCATACATCAGCCTCACTTTCCCATGTCTCATCATGTACTCTCCTGTGCTACCATAGAACCCATACTAGAGGAACAGACCACCCACGGAGAACATTTGTACTACGATCGAAAATCCGGATAGGATGCTCATCAAACGATGCATCCACTTTGAGCTCAACCTCCTCAGGCTGAAAGACATGAGATGGGTCTAAAAGGTAACTTTAGAGCTGAGAGACGTGGAAGACGTCATGCATGGCTCGATACCTCTGATGTAACTGCAACCGATAAGCAACCGGCCCAACTCCCTCCAACACCTCAAACAGACCAACATACCATGGTGAAATCTTACCCTGTCTCTGAATCCTTTTTTGTCCCAACCTCGGTGCGACACGTAAGAAAACCTGATTCCCGACCTCGAACTCCAGAGGTCGTCTCCACTGATCATCATAAGACTTCTGTCATGACTGTGTTGTAGCCATCCTCTTCTAAATCAACTCTATCTTCTATAAGGTCTCCTAAATAAGATGAGGTCCCAAGAAAGCTGAATCTCTTGTCTCCAGCCAGCATAAGGGTGACCGCCATGGCTTACCAAACAAAGCCTCGTAAGGTTTCATCTGAATAGTCACCTGAAAAATGTTGTTGTAGGTGAACTACACATGAGGGATATGCTTCTCGCAAGAATCGCCAAAGTATATAATGCAAGCTCGGAGCATATCCTCTAGAATCTGGATCATACACTCGGACTGGCCATCTGTTTGGGGATGGTATGTTGTACTCAAAAGTAATTATGTACCCAAAGCCTTCTTAAGTCCCTGCCAGAACCGAGAAGTAAAGCACGCATCCCTGTCTGAGATGATGGAGTGTGTAACTCCTTGCAGATGTACAATCTCTCTGATGTACAGCCATCCCAGATCATCAACACTGAAGGTCTCCTTGATTGGTACAATGTGAGAAACCTTCATAAGTCTGTCGAAGAAAACCCAAAAAACATCGTTACCTCGGGGAAACCTCGGTAATCCAGTCACGAAGTCTATTGCGACATCGTTCCACATCCACTCCGGAATGGGTAACTGATGCAAAAGGTCTGCTGGTCGCTGATGCCCCGCCTTCACTTGCTGACATGTAGAACACCTCAAGACGAAACCAGCAACATCCATCTTCATACCTGGACAGCAGTACTGGCGATGAAGATCACGATACAGCTTTGTGACTCCAGGATGAACTTCCCAAGCTGAAGAATTAAAATTCCACATTCGCTCCCCGCGTATGTCTTCTGGTACGCATACGCGTCCCTGGAAACACAAGATATCATCCTCACCGAATATCCATCAATGAAGAGGGTATTCTACTGACACACTCTCCCGTAGGACTAAGCTTTCTGATTTTGATAGTTGCCTCATCTGTACCCGATCATGAAGCTTAGAGGTAACCACTATAGAAGATAGGTAAGTCTTCCCTTGTCTGTCGTGAACCTCCAGATGCATCTCAGAGAACAGAGCCATCAGCTGCCACTCACTGCTGGCCTCCTCAACTGCCTGAATCTGAGTTATCCTGCTCAATGTATCTATCACTGCTTTTCCCTTTCACGGCGTATAGGCAAGCTCGAAATCAAAAGACTGAAGTTACTCAACCAACCTACATTGTCTCAGATTCAGATCACGCTGAGTGAAGATGTACTTGAGACTCTTGTGGTTGGTGAATTCCACAAAGTTCTCTCCTAGAAGGTACTGTCTCCAACAATGTAAGGCATGAACAACAACTTCCAACTCTAGATCGTCCGTCGTGTAATTCATTTCATGTGGCCTCAACTGCCAAGACTCGTACGCAACAACTCCATCTCCCTGCATAATCACAACGCCCAGTCTAATACCTAATGAATCACAATAAATAGTATATCTCTTTCCTGGCTCTGTCAAGACTAGTATCGGTGCCAATGTCAACCTCCCTTTCACATCCTTAAAGGCTGACTGAAAAGAATCTGACCAAAAGAACATCTCCCCCTTCTTGGTCAGACCTGTCAATGGTGCTGTGAGGCGTGAAAAGTCGTGAATGAAGCATCTGCAGTATCCATCCAGCACTAAGAAACTTCGTACCTCAAAAACATTCTTCGTCTGCTCTCAGGAAACTACAGCTCTCACTCTCTCTGGGTCCACAGATAATCCTGACTCCGAGATGACATGACCCAAGAAGTAAATCTAGTCCATCCATAAGTGGCACTTCGAGAGTTTATCATAGAGTCGATTCTCTCTCAGTGTACTTAGAATGATCTCAAGATGGGTAGCATAATCGTATCGAGTGTGAGAGTACACCAAGATATCATCCACGAAGACCACGACGAGGAAATCTAAGTAAGGATGGGACACTCGGTTCATCAGTGCCATGAAAATTGTTGGGGCATTCGTGAGACCGAACGGCATAACCGTATACTCGTAGAGACCATACCTGCTTCTAAAGGCTTTCAGAAGTATATATGATGTTCTAACGCGCAACTGATGATAACCAAACCTCAAATCGAACTTCGAGAACACCTACGCTCCTCGAAGCTAATCGAAAAGGTCATCAATGCTCAGAAAGGGATATCGTTTCTTGACCTTCAACTGGTTCAGCATCCGATAATCCACACAGATCTTAAGGGTACCGTCTAACTTCTTCACATACAGGATAGGCTAACCCCAAGGAGAAGTGCTAGGTCAGATGAAACCCTTTGCCTGTAACTCCCCCAACATATTTTTGGGCTCCTGTAACTTTGGTGTAGCCATCCTATATGGAGGAATGGACACTGGTACCGCTCCTGGAACGAGCTAAATCTATAAGTCTACCTCACGCTCCGGATGCAAACCTGAAAATTCCTCTGGAAATACATCCATGAAAAGATCCACCATTGGCGGAAAGTATAACTGTGGAGTCCCCTGGTCATTCAGATAAAGACTAGCAATCTGGGTTGTAACTCCTCCTATCCCATGATGATCATGTCCTGATCGACTCGCCTGAACATCCCACTCGCCATTATAAAGGAAAGATTCACCCTCCTATGATAAGAAACTCACTCTATGGTGATAACATTCGATGACGGCCTGGATGGGAACCAGCTAGTCCATACCGAGAATGACGTCATAGCCCGTCATCTCTTGGACATAGAGAACCCATAGGAAACGATACCTTGCAACCTCGAGAGGGCACTCTCTTCACTAACATAAGCTAGATTTCCTTGTCCCCAATGGTGTGTATAGTGTCAATGAGTCAGCAGAAGAAATGATATAGAGGCCAAGGCTCTCCACAACTGCAATAGAGATAAAGTTATGCGTAGCACCGATATCGAAATGAGATGAAGATAAAACTGAGGATACTAAGATCGTACCTAGAACTGTAGAAGGTCCAGGATCCTTCTCCTAATATGTATATTCCACGGTGAAGGACTGGCCTACACCACGGCCCTGTGACCCTAACTGACCGCTAGGAACTGATCCACCCTGTTGACGCAGAAAGAATGATGGCTTACCACCACAACCTCGACCTCTAACTCGGCCTAAATGGACGAAAGAACTCCAGTTCCACGAATAGTGAAAAACTGATGGTGTTGCTCTTAAATGAGGAGTCATAGAAGATCTCTCGTCACCAACTACTGGTGAGAAAACCTGGCAGAAACGTTGAAGGTGACCCATCTTGCCGCAAGATCGGCACTCCACGGGGTCTCTCTAGCACTGCGGCCTCGTGTGCCCTGACCGGCCACTCTGGTAGCATATCACATGGCTACCTGATGATGCACCTCTCTTCCTCAGATCACAGCTCCTAGACTCCCTACAGTGCTTCTTGCGGCCATATGGAATAATACTAGCTCTAGAAGCAGAATCTCCCTAGCTCGCTGCTCTAGAGTCTCTCAGATCGCGCACCGCAATAAGCGCCTGGTTGACGATGTATGTGATGGAAGTAAACTGGAATATATTCACCTACGAGCGGATCTCCCTCCTAAGAACATCCTTGATATTCCTTGATAAGAACGCCTCTCTTCCATCCCTGAGGGGTGTGAAACGTTGTAGCTCAATAAAATGAGAGGAATACTCCATAACAGAAAGAGTACCCTGCTCTAGGCTCATGACCTCCCGGGCTGGATCGGCCCTCAGGGTCTCTGTGTAGAAGTAGTCATAAAACACGCACTAAAACACTTCCTAAGACATAGCCTATTGATGGCCCGCCTGTGATATCACGTCCCACCACTTCTTGGAGGAGTCCCGCAGCATATAGGTAGTGAGCTTGACTCGCCTCTCAGGAGGTGTTTTCAGATGCTCAATGATAGTTAGCATGGCTTCCACCCAGGACTCTGCAGCCTGTTGTCCTCCTTCCCGAATGTAGGAGGATGATGCTGCTGGAAAACCCATGTCATGTCTTCCATAGTTGTGGTAGGAGGCGGTGCTCCCAGAATGGTCTGCATCATCTTCATAAAACCGTACCTGAACTGTGCATTAGTTCCTGCAACTGCTATGACAGCCGGTGCCAAGGCAGGCCTGACTGGAGGATCTGTAGGAAGTCCCTGATCAACCAATTCTAGTATATGATCACTACCTGACAACTGACATACAACCGGAGGACGTCTCGTAGGCATAGCTCTGAATGATCAAAATCACACCTTATATTAGGAAAACAAAGACACAAAACCAGGGAGTACAAAACGAAAATAGGAGAATGAAACACTCATGTTTTATAAAACAAGACTACACGGATTGTATAAACTCTACATGGTGTGTACTTACCTCTCTTCCCCAGTCTGTGTCTCCTTGCATGACAAACCCACACAGTTTTCTTAAACAGAGACTACACGGTGTGTTCCCAATGGACACAGCGTGTAGTAGACAAGGTTTCATGACCCGTGTTGTTAGTTACACGGTCGTCTACACGGATGCGACTACACAGCATGTACATGAAGATATTTCCCAACCCGTGTTGTTGGAGACATGGCCAAGTACATGGCTGACCATTACATGGTGTGTTCTGAACAAACACGACGTGCATAGGAGGAGATAACACCGACCTGTGTTGTTCGTGACATGGTCGGGTACCTGAAAAAAGACCACACGGCGTGTGCTTTAACAACACGGCGTGTCCTACTCGAACCTCCCTAGCCCATGTTATTAGTGACACAGTTGGGCACATAACTTACTACCACACGGTGTGTACCAACCATACACACTGTGTTCCTGAAGATTTTTCACAACCCATGTATTTTACCACACAGTCAGTGACACGGTTTAAAACTACATGGTGTGTATAAATTACACGCCGTGTATTCTGGGTTTTTCTGGGTAGTAGCTCTGAAACTGCACCGAAGCCCAAAAAACCTTGAAAATGAGCATAAAGGTGCCAAATTCCAATTCATGAGGGCCCATAACACCTCAAGAACAATAATTTGGCATTAATTTAAGCAAAGTACTATAAAAACAGTCCTATATCAACAGAAGTGATTCTAACAAAGAATCTATCACAAAATAATTCATAATCTACAAAAAGTATATCACAACAACATGCAATCGCTAATGCACCCTAGATGGCCTGCAAAGAATGCATGGAATGTGATTTCTAACAAGTGCCTATATGATGCATGAGATGGAATTCCCTCATCTCATCGGGTTGTGACAGAAATAGAACCATAATAGCAACAAAAATAACATCACAAAGCCTGTGGATCACTCTAGGTGAAATCATATCAACCATAAAATATCAAAACCAGAAAACTGCAATAAACGAGGTAGTATGGCTTTTCCCTATACACGGGTTAGATACTCCCAAGCACAGCTTAATACCAAGTACCAAATCCATCATATCCCTGTCTAAAGGCTCCAAATAGTAAATCAAGAGAAAAGAAAACTCCTTTGATACAACTTTGTAACATCACGGTTCCGAAATCCACACAGAGGCGCCCTGTACCCGGTTGGTCACATGGCCTCAAGAAAATTTCCCCAAATTCCAGAGGCTACCGACTAGCAGTGAGGGCCTTGGGAGTGATAGTGGGGAAACTATTCCCTCATTGGCAGAGTACACACCGGAAAAGAAAAAAAGGTAGTAGCAGAAAACATAACCATCCATACAAGAGTAACTGATAAAAGCGGAAGACTATTAGGGGATGAGAATTGAAAAATTAAATGTTCTTTATGAACCATTATTAAGGGAACCAAAAATACCCATTATATTAAATGATATGAAATAGATACTTGATAACATAAATTTAATCCTACAAATTCATAATCCAAATAAATGTAATTTATAATTTTTCCCTGTAATATCATTGGATTGATATTTAGATGTTTAATTGTTTAAATATTCCCTTATATAATTTTCCCTTCAATTCTATCCAATTGTGAGAAATATGAGGAATCAGGTAACCAATCAATACGACGTGAAATGTGATGACTGCACCAACGTGAATCCCAACTGGCTCAGAATAGGAATCCCAAACATTGTGATGATTCTCTCATTTTTGAATTATATTCTAAATAGAAACCTAGATTAGTAGGAGTGACCAAATTCCCCAAATATTGTACAAGCTACAATTGAGAGATGTATGTGTCAAATTTTACTAACCTTCAGTGGATTATCAGATCCCTTAATCATATAACCATGGATCAACCCCATTGGGAAGATATTATCTATAATTAAATGTTTTGTGTAATATAATTTTCTACAAGGTATTTATCATATGGCAGGAGAATCATATTAGGGGTGCATATTAATCCTGAATAGGAAGCTTTTATAAGAGATCTAATCATTTGGTTTCAAGGAATTCCATAAGATTGTTTGCGATAAAACATTTCCACACACTTCCAAACATAAAATGGGGTGTATTTTATTTCTCCTAAGAAAAATAATGTCAAATATATCAGTTTATAATTGTAAAACATCAAAATAGTTTCATTATATGATTTTGGATTTGTCATTATCCCCAAATGAATATTTGGCCACTTATTTTGTGGGATAAAACCTAGTATACGAAAATATTTGGCAATCCGACACATTGATAGTTATGTAAAAATTGTATGATGTTCTTTCAAAGTCAAAATGGAGATCATATAATCTAAAGGGTATCACAATGATAATAAGTGAAAAGTGGAATTTAATTCAGGTGGTCTAAAATAGAAATATAAAAGTGCTATGAAATTTCAGCATCCCACTTATCAAAGTTGTAGAAAGAAGAACCCCAAAAATTGCCTAAGGGGTGAGAAAATTCTTTTGGTGTTTTATGTAATGACACCTAGATAGTATTTTCTGATCGAAGAAAACCACTACATTGATGGAATAATGAATCATTATACAATACATGGACATTGTGAAGGAATATACTGATGTGTTTCTTAAAAAAAATATCCTAGTCTTCCTCCTAGTTGATTTTTTGAATTATCAATAAATCATATATCTAATATGTTACCATTATCCAATGCTCCATATAGAATGATTGTTGTGGAACCTGAGGAGCTAAAAAAGAAACTATAGGAGAATCTATATAAAGGTTTCATACACACAAGTGATTCACCATGGGGTGAACAATTCCTCTAACTGATCTACATGGATGGGTCAATGTGCCATTTCATTGATTATTGTGAGCTCAAAAAGATAATGATGAAGAAAAAGTATCCCACACCACTGATTGATGAATTTTTCGATCAGTTGCATGGATTGAAAAAAAATCCATGGTGGGTCTACAATCAAGATATTACCAAATTAGGGTAAAGAATGAGGATATCCCCAAGACGTCTTTTCGTAAAAGGTACATGCACTATGAGTTCTTAGTAATTCAATTTTGACTCATTAATACTCCATCAAAATTCATGGACTTGATTAATATAGAATTTATAGATTACCTTGAATATTTTATGGTGGTATCTATATATGATATTCTCATATTCTCTAAAACCCTGGTAGATCATGAAGATGTTCTGTTCATTTTTTCAAAGACCATCCAAATGGGGAAGCTTTATTCCAAGTAGAGAAAATATGATTGCTTGTTGAAGGAAGTCTCATCGATAAGGTATATCATCAAAAGCATTGGTATATCTATGGACCCGTCAAATATAGAATCATTTAAAGTATGGATGAGTCCAACATCTATGAATGATGTCTATAGTTTCCATGGATTAGCTGGGTATTATTTTCTATTTGTGAATAAAATCTCATGATTTTCAAACCCTCTAACCAATATAATTCATTAAGGAATAATGTTTTTATTAGAATTATGAATGTGTAGAGAGCATAACATAGTGTAAAATGATTCTCATCATTGGACCTATACTCACACTACCAACATATGGATAAATTTTTGTAGTATTTAGTGATACTTTGAAGAAGGAATTGGGTCATGTGTTAATAAAGAATGAAAAAGTCTTAGTATATGCTTCAAGGTAGTTGAAATTTCATGAATTGAACTACCCAAATCATGATCTAGAGTTTGATGTAATGATATTTTATATATCAATATATTCAAATTATATATTTGGGGATAACATTAAAATATATACATATCACAAAATCCACGCTTATATATTTAGATAGGAAGAGATGAATATGTTCCAATAAAGTAGTTTACTTCTAATCAAGAACTATAAATGATCAATTATCTATAATCTTGGTAAATAAAATAGTGTATAAGATGCTCTAATTCTAAAGGATCTAGAAATTCTATCGTCGATGATAATTGGGAGTGATCTTCTCTTCATATTTTGGAAAAGTATGAATATAGGAATCATAATGGTGGGAACACAATCAATAATTTCTCAAATGATTTCTCCACTATCCCTTCTAAAGATGTTAAATAGTTATCAAAGAGATAATGTGGTAATTTAAAAGAAATTTGAAACTATAAGAAAGGGGAAATAATTGGACTTCAATGTTAATGAAGATGGTGTTGTGAGATTTGGGTAAATAATTTTTATTCCATCAAATTATGAGTTAAGGAAAGAGATTATGGATGATGAACATAGCTCTACCTTCTCCATACATTTATTGAGCACAAAGATGTATTAATATCTTCAAGATCACTATTGGTGGGAGAATATGGATAAAGAGAATGTGTAATATATTGAAAGATGTATTCTTTGTCAAAATGTGAAGGTGGAAAGGAAATAATCCGAGGGGACAATACAACCATTACCCATACCAACACGGAAATGGGAAAAGGTCGCCATGGACAATGTCACTTGTCTTCTAAATACATCCTGATGAAATAATGAAATATGAGTTCTGGTGGATCATCTTGCGATGAATTATTACTTCATTATGATCCTAGAAGACTTCTCACTCAATCTAATTGGAAGGATATACATTAAAGCAGTGTTGAGGTTGAATGGAACCACACTATTGATTGTATCTAATCAATATCCAAGATTTTCCTATATGTTCTAGAAGAGTCTCCACCACACTGTGAATATTGTGTTGAAATTCATCACGTCTTATCACCCTAAAAATAATTTCCAATCTAAGCGGGCTTTCTATATAGTTATGTACATGTCGATATCATTGTCATTTGACTTCAAAGTGAGGTGGAATCAATATATTCCTCTGGTCATGTTCTCATACAATAAAATTTTCCTCTCAAGCATCCAAATATCCCTCTATGATGACCTTTATGGGAAGAGGTGTATAAAAACTACATGTTTGAATGACGTTGGGGAAAAAACTAATTTATCTTGAAATGGTTGAGTAAATGGTCGAAAAGGTTAAGGCCATTTAGTATCACATCAAGGATGCTCAGAGTCAACAGAAGAGCTATGATGAAAATCATCGATGAGACCTAGAGTTTGATGTTGGAGACATGGTATTCCAATGAATGTATCCATGGAATGAGGTCATTATATTTGGGATTAAATGATTGATTAGTCCATGATATGTCAATATGATTGAGATCCATGATTTCATTATAGTAGTGTCATATCTGCTAGCTCTCCCACCGAAACTATCTCAAGTACGTGATGTATTCCATGTATCCCTCTTGAATAAGTACATACTAGATACCAGACATGTACTCAATCTGTAGGTGTTACCATTGGACAATGATCTTTCCAATTAGGAGAATCTGGTGAAGATCATATATTACAGTTAAAAAGTTTCTATGAAATATGACAATTCACCTAGAAAAGTTGATATGTAGAAACCAAATGTTTGAAGAGGCAACATTATAACTCGAGGAGGTGATGAAATAGAGTTACCCTCATATATTTTATTCTGGGGAAAGAAAATTTCATCAGTATAATTTATGAAGGGGAATATTGTAATGACTCGAACTGTTATAAATAAAATTCACCTTGTGTTTTTATTTAATGTCTTATTATGTTATATGTCTATAAAAACAAATCCACTTATTTTGTTTCACTATATACTATATAATTTAAATGACCAATAAGAATCATTACCATTGGTAATATAATTGTTGAATATTGATCTGATTATTATTATAAATATAGGGTCTTAATAAATCAAATTTATATAGATAAAGGTAGTGATGTCCTCAACTAGTGGGATCATACACTATGAATCCCATTTGTCAACGCCTCCACGAGAGATAGAATCTTTCATATTTTCCCTTGACGAAGCTCAATCCGAGATGCTACAACATAAGAATTATAAAAATAGTTTATGGGATAAGTTAAATCTCATCGAGATCATGACATAAGTCATGTTTTCTTAGCCACCCCCATGAAGTTCTCACCATCACACACAATACTCTTAGGGAATTTATTGGTGCATTAAAATAATATATATCACGATCAATGAAATGTGATTATATTCATTGTTTCGATTAAAATAATGAATATATTTTCGTACTATTATTTTAAATTTATAAGTTATTGTTATTTTGATACAATAAAACCTAAATATTTGTTTAGGTATTTTTAAAATTCAATTAAGGAATTTATTTAATTGAATTGATAGATTTTTTTATATAAAAAATATTTTAATAAAATATTATTGTTATAAATATTTATTAAATAAAAATGATCATATTATTTTTATAATTACAAATGTAGTTTTTAAGGGTTCAAAAGCTATTATTGTTAAAAAAACCCATCATTTCTCATATATTTATAAAATTATTTATATAAAATGCGTACTATATTTGTAATCATAATACCAAAATTATCCAACAGTGATTTTGTCAAAAACAATTTGACACAATCAAATTTTTTAGTGAGAATTAAATACCTTATAAATATACAGTGTTAATTATGACATCATAGTGGCCCAATAGTGATGTAATAAATACTAAAAATATTATCACAGATAAAATATATATATATATATATATTAATTTTAAAATAATGTAATTTTTTAATTTTATAAATCCATTAGGAATCCTCCAAAACAGATAATATATTTTATGGTTTTAAAATCATTACATTAATATTATGACTCACTTCCATATAATAAATGATATTATTTTATTAATTTCATACTATGGGATTATAAAATAATAAAATCCAATCCCCATTTATAGAAACCACTGAAAAAACTATTGTATATTTTGTTTTTTTGGTAATTTTACTATATATAGTCCAAAACCTATGTTTGAGAAATGATAAAGAATTCCCCACTCATTCCCTATAAAAACCCGTCCAATATCCAATTTATATTACCTAGAAATACTTTTTTCACATATTCACTCTACACTACCACCACTAGAGTCCTCCGTAGTCACCTCCAAGATCTTAAGAGTCTTTTCCCAAGAATTTAGAGTCATGCACTCAAGTAATGGATCCTTTCATTCCCCACTATATTAAAGTCTATTTATTATATAACACCTTATATTTTCAATTCGTAATGTTTTAATATTTCATTGCATGCCCCTATTACATCCCATTTTATTGAAACATTATGATATACCCTTTCTCTCTCATCAATCCAGTTTATGAATTTTTAAGTGATGTTGTTAAGATGCTAAAATTTTACAGTGATTTTCCATGCCAAAACAATTGTGTATTGAATACAATACACATTTCCTATAATGGGATTCCACATTAATTAACTTATACGTATTTGAATTTATATTTTCAATTATTTATTCCACACTTATTTATCTTAGAATAAAATATGATTATGAATTGATCTTTGTAGTATGATTTATGTGGAACACTTAAGCATGATAATGAAATGAATGTGATGGGTGTGCCACAATTATATATCACTCAAATGCATTAGATAATGTTCAGTATCATGAAATTTCATGTTGTGATATGGAGTAAACCATATTAATTTATGATAATTTTTCCATCATGATGTCTTGGATGTTAGCTTTGACCTGTGTTTATGATGTAATGTTTTAATCCATTTCAACATGTCACTAGTTTCTATTATGTTATCATGCTATATGATGTCTTATTGTAAAATTTATGAATTTCAAAAAAAATCCATTTATATTAATATTAACTTAAATATATTACATAAATTATTTTATGTCATTTTTATTCCCTTATTGGGCATTATAGCTCACTCGTTTCTTATGTCTGTCCCTAGATTGTCCAATGGTGTCTTAAGTGTGAGCATGTTAAGGAAGTTTTCAATATAGATGTTTTTTGTTATTTTATGTTGTTATGTAATATACCACATTCCCAAAGAAACTAGACTTATCTTTATCCCATGTTTTATTATGTGTAATTTTATTTAATAAATCATGAATCAACGTGAAATAATGATCAGATTTGTTAAAGTTGGTATCAATGGAAGATTTTATTAATTTTTGCGATTAGGATTTAAAAACTCTAGATAAATACTTTTGGATAATACTAAGTATAATAAAAAATCACTAAATTTTTTTTAGTATAGATTAAGTGGTTTATTAATAAAAATATACATGTCTTGATATTGAAGGGGTTTTTCTAGTATACATGTACCCTGGTGTAAACCTAGAAAACATCGCATTAAGATAGACTCAACCTAGAACTGGTGCATGAAAATGGGTCGTACTGCACACCTTGTTCGACACTCCCTATAGATATTATTTGGTAAATTCATGATCTCATTTTGTACCCTTATTAAGTGAATAAAAATACCCCGAAGAGTATATGTTATGAAATAAGTATTTGATAATATAGATTGAAGACTAGAAATTCATAATTTAGTTAAAAATATATAATTTATATGTTACCCCTATAATATCATTAGATTACCATTTATATGTTTAATTGATTAAGAATATTCATCTATAATATTCTATTTTTCTCCAGACAGTGGCAAAAAATAAGAGAAATATATTAATCAATCATTGTGACGGGCAATGTGATGACTGCCCCAGTGAGTTGTCCAACCCAATGGGAGTGGGCATCAAAAACATTAGGATAATACTATATCACCTGACTCGGGTACTGAATAGAATCATGGATTAGGAGGATCACTAAAATCCCCCAAATAAATAACAAGTAGCCATTGAGATATTTATGTCACAAAGGCCCCCCAATGTTCAAAGGATAATCTGATCCCCTAATCTTTGAAAAGTATATCGAATACATATAGATATCTTATCCATCCTTCAATGTGCTGAGTAATAGAAGGATAAAATATATATTTATCACACGTAGGGAGAAAAAATTTAGTAGTTGACATTGATCAAGAATACAAATCTTGATGAAAATATCAAAGTGATGGGGTTGAAGGAATTCAGAAAATTGTTTTTCAATATATATTTTCTTCAAACTCTCTGACATAAAATGGAAAGGTATTTAATATCCCTCAATAAAAAAAGTCAAAAAAATCTATTTTTGAGTATGAGGAAAACATCATAATGATTTTACAAGAAACCTATGACTTTTTCATTACCCCTAATTGTATGGTTGACCACTTATTTTGTGGGCTAAAACCAAGTATACAAAAATCATTGGTGATCTGATACATTTATAACTATAAAAAAAATTATATTATGTGCCCAAAAATTCATAATAGAGATTTTGAGAATATAAAGCGTATCTTGGGGTTAATAAAAAGAAAGTGCATTTTAATTTTTGAGGTCCAACGGATAAATCAAATAGTGATACAAAATTTCCACATCCCACTTCTCAAAGGTGCGGAAAGAAGTACCCCATAAATTTATTATGATGGGAGAGGAAATTATTTAGGTGAGATAAGAAAGGACTCAAAGATATTTATTAACTATATGAGAACACTACAAATCTGATAGAGGAATATAATTCTCAATTCAACCCTTAGTGCATTGTTTATTGTTTCAACTACAAGGAACCAGGACACTTTCAAAAAAATTTACTAAACCAAGGGTCTTTAGAGACAACCAATAACCTCCCAAGGAAACATGGGTGATTTTTTTCAATCATAACCACTAAGGTGTACCTCGATGATGAAGTTGTGATAGGTTTACTAGTTATTCAAAAATGAACAGTGAATTGGATTTTTTATTCATGTTCTACACATTTTTTCATATCATGAATATTTAGTATAATTATTGAAATACCACCACAAATCATGGAAGTAGAGTTGTAGGTGAAAATGGAAAATGGTGAAATTATTGTGTCCCATGTATATAAATCCTCCCCTATAAAAATTTTCATGTAGAAATTATTATAAGACCTTGTTATACTCTATTTAGTGGGATTTTATATAATTCTGGGAATATATTGGCTTTCCCTATATAGAGCCAGCATAAACAGTTGTTATAGGTAAATCTCTCTTTGTATCAGGAATCAAGCCTTGATTATATTGAAAATCAATGAGGTGAATGGATATTATTTTGTACCAAAATATAAATCATGGATATTATTACCATACGAGAAATCATCTCTAGAAAAAATGATTGATTTCAAGGAAAACCTAATCCTTGAAGACATGCCCATTATCATAAAATAAGCTGATGTGTTTCCTAAGGAATTATCTATTCATCCTCCTATTAGAGAGGTTGAATTTTTAATCGATATTATAACTGAGGTGTTACCATTATCTAAGACTTTATATAGAATTTATTTTGTCGAACATTATGAGATGAGAAAACATCAATAGGATAATATAGATAATGGGTCTGTACACCCATGTGATTCACAACAGGGTCCACCAGTCCTCTTCATCAAGAAAAAGGATGGGTCAATACACCATTGCATTGATTATCATAATCTCAATAAGAAAAAGATAAATAATAATTTTCTTATTCCATCGATTGATTACTTCTTCGATCGCCTACAAGGATAAAAATACTTCTCCATATTGGATTTGTGGTCGGGATATGACCATGTTTTTTGAAGATGGAGGATATCCCCAAGTTGACTACTTGTAAAATGTACGGGCACTGTGAATTCATAGAAATTCCATTTAGACTCACTAATATTCTATAAATATTAATTCAATTGATGAATAGTGTCTCTTGAGCATACCTCAAAAAAATTAGTATTTGTAGATTATATTCTAAAATTATCCAAAACCAAGGAGTAGTATGTAGAATGTTTGAACATCGTTATAAAGACCATATGAATAGAGAATCTTTGTGACATGTAAATAATTTTTTTTATTATTGAAGGAAGTACCATTGTTGGTGAATATCATCACAAGAAATAGGATATCGGTGGACCCTTAAAAGATAGAATCAATTGATGGATGTCAGATGCCAACATATGTGACAAATAGCCATAGTTTCCTTAGATTATATGGGTATTATCATCTATTTGTGAGAAATTTCTAATGATTTTCAAACCCACTAACTAAGATAAATAATAAGGAAGTAAAGTTTCATTGGAATGATAAATGTGAAGAGTAATTCAAGGAGTTGAATTGGAGGTTTATCATTGCACCGATACATACACTACCCAAAAGTGGATAACTTTTTTTTGTATTCAGAAATTGTTTAAAAAGGGATTGGGATGTGTGTTAATGAATAATTAAAAACACAAATCCTATGATTCAAGGAAGTTTAATGTTCATGAACATAAGTAAACAACAAATTATATGGAGTTTCTGTAGTGATATTCTCATTGAAAATATGGTGAAATAATCTCTATGGGGTTAATTTTGAAATATATATGCATCGAAAAAGTCCCAATTATATATTCACATTGGAAGAGATGAATATGCACAAACAGACATGGTGAGAGAAAATCAGGAACTATGACTTCTCAATTCACTACTATCCTATGATGGAGAATAGAGTTTTAGAAATACTAAATAGAATGGATCTGTCAATTCTATCATTTATGAGAATTAAGAGGGATCTAATCTTCCTATATTTTAATTATATGGAAATGGGAATCATAAATTAAGGAACATCATCAATAATTTCACAAAATATTGCTCAATCATCCCTTCTATAGAGGTTAATTAATGTTCAAAGAGATAATGTGGTAATTAAATGAAATTAGAAACTATAAGAAAGGTAAAATCCGTAGAGTTAAATGTTAATGAATAATGATTTGTGAGATTTAGGTAATGTTTTTTGTACCATAAAATCCAAACTTGAATAATGTTTTTTTGGATGATGCACATAGATCAACCTTCTCCTTACATCTAAGGAGAACAAAGATGTATCGAGATATCCAAGAGAAATATTGGTGTTACAATATAAGGAATAAGATCATGGTATATACATCAAGATGTCTTGTATATTAGTATGTGAAGGAAGAAAGTAAAAAAATCCAAGGGGATGATGAAACATTTACCCATAACTATATTGAAATGGGAAAACATCACCATGGATTTTTTTCATTGGTCATCCTAATAAATCAAAATAAAATAATGCTATATGGGTTATGGAGGATAAACATATAAACACAGCTCACATCATTATGGTTTTATAGGACTTCTCACCTGATAAATATGAATGGATATTCATTATAGAAGTGGTGAGTTTGCACGAAACACCCCTGTCGATTGTATCCGATCGAGATACAATAATTAACTCTAAGATTTGAAACAGTTTCCAACAATATCTAAATACATAGTTAAGCTTCATCATCTTTTATCACCCTCAAAATAATGGATAATCCATGCAGAATAACCATACACGTGAGAACATGTTAAGATAATTCTCAATTTACTTCAAAAAAGGATGGGATAAGCTTATTCCTATTGTCGAGTTCTCATACAATATAATTTTCCACTCAAGAACCCAAATGGATCACCATGAGTCCCTTTATGGGAGGAGGTGTAGAAAAAATTCATGATGGGATAAAGTTGACGTATGAAAACTGCATGCCCTAAAATGGTCGAGGAAACGGTATAAAAGGTTAGGATAATTCAGAAGCACATCAAGACGTCTCATATTTGATATAAGAGCAATACTGATAGTCATAGGTGATAATTAGAGTTTGATGTTGGATGTAACGACCCAATCTTTTTGAGTAGTATATTAACTTACTCTTATTGATTTAATATGATGTTAATGGTTAATGCAGAAAGAGGAGTCGATGGCTTCATCCAGTAGACATGATCCTTATGAAGCCCACTTATCAGTGCTTGGGAAGGAGGTAGCATCTGTGGGCTTCGCTTTGGACCAAGCCCAAGCCGAACTCCAGCGTGTCAAGCTTGAACGGAAACGCCTACGGGAGAAGTTCATGTTAATAGATATTACTACTAGGGCAATGTTATCTGAGCCTCCCTCAGATTCTCTCACCATAGCACACCTTACACTTAGGTCTTATGCCGGTGTTATAAGGGGCTATGTGACGATACCCAAGCTTCCTTGTGTAATCCTTTCGGGTGAATAAATTGAGATTTCTTCATTTAGTGATGTTTGTTAAATTTCAAATGTCCCGATAATTTCAGAATGTATTTTATTGATGATTTTTTTTAGAAAAAAAGGATATTTTAAAATATTTATGAAAACCCTAAATAACTAATGATGTGTAATGATTTTCGAAAAATGGTCTGCTACAAAAGTGTTCAGTAAGGAATTTGGAGTCTAATAAGATCAACATAATTTTTGATGAATAGTAAATTATGAATAGTGATTTTATGCTTAGGATTAGTAATGTGACCAAATGGATTAGTAATTTCACTCAAAGAATGTTTTAATATAATTTGGACACCTAGATTAAGTAATGTGATCCAATAAAATGGGTAAATAACGGTTTCATAAATTATTAGTCAGGTATTAGTTTTTTCGGGTGAATAGTGTTTTTTAATTAAAAATTTAATTAAAAATAATTAGAATTTTTTTTATAAAAAGGACTTTATTTTTGAACTCAGAGCATCGATATTATGTTAAGGTAATTTTTGGGGATTTTTCTGAAAAAAATGAATTTTCAATGAACAGTGTTTTTATTTAAAAATTAAATTAAAAATATTTAGAAAATTATTTTTTTAAATGGATTTCATTTTTGAAATCAGAGCATTGATATTTGGTTAAGGTGAAATTTTGGGATTATTATGAGAAAGTTGAATTTTTGATGAATAGTGAAAATATAGTTTTTAAGTTATGGGTGTTTAATGACATCATTAAATGATGTATTAAGTATATATTCAATATGGTCGAAATATGAATAGTAAGATAAGGTATGAGGTGTCACAAGTGGCCAATACCATGGGCAAATACCATGGGCAAGCCCATTGTTTTGCCAAAACCACTAGTGAGGTGTCCCTTGGCCATTATTGCCTTGTCCCCTCACTTTCCCTATAAATACCCACCCTTTCCTCCTTTATTTTTCACTCCCAACTCTCCCCCAACGAATTTATGGTCTTCTTACCTTCCAAGGAGTCCTCCCAAGGTGCCCCCAAGCCCTCAAGGTCCAAAACATTGAGTATCAAGAGTCGCGTTTTAAGGTAAGGGATCTGACCTCTCTCTTTCTATTCATGTAATACTTTTTATGTCATTCCTTTTATGCTCCATGTTCATATGTGATAGGATGTTCTTTTATATTCCTCTTACTGCCCTTTTCATGTTTATATGATGAGAGATCCCCTATTACTCTCATCATTTCGTTTTATGAATGTTTAAGTGACGCCGTTAGGCTGCCGAATTTTTTAGGGATTCTTTCACCCTTCCAATTTTTCAAGTTTGATTTTCATGTCAAGTCTTTCATGTTCCTTTTTTTTATGATGGGGTATGATCTCTATATCTATCATACTGATCTCTTATGATCATATGATTAGGGACCCTATTTGATCTTGTCAAATCATTTTCTTTGAAGTTAAGTGACGCCGTTAGGCTGCCGAATTTTCATAAGAGAAATCTTGTTTTGTCTCACTTCCATGTTTTTCATTTCATATGGTATATCTTTAAAATTTCATTACCGTGTTATTAAATCCCTTATATTCTGTCCCCCTACTGTTTTACGGATCATTTATGAGTGGGTGATCCATGTCCCCTCTCTTTTCAATGTTTTCTAAAACCCCGAAACATAGCCGTTATGCTGCAGAATTTTTGTCCCAAAATGCCTCTCTCTTTTCTCAAAATTATTTTATGTTATAAAGTGAATACTCAAAGCTCTTATTTCTACAATGGTATTCACATATATATCAAAATTTTCTATTTTAATTTCTGGGATTTACATACATGAGACCCGCTTTCCCTTTCCGTGGGTTTAAAGTGACATAAGGATCATGTCTTTAAAGCAGTTTTTTAAATGTTATGATTATGAAATGAAACCCATTTATTTTATTCTATATGGGTTATTTATGAAATGTTTGATGATGATATATGTGTCTCACATTATAATAAAGGCAAATTTAAGGGTGCGCCCTGATAGCACTCCAATGCATTGGGTAATGATGTAACCACTAGAGATTACAATTTTCACGATACCTTGGTGAATAACCTTGGTAATTTTTAAATGACACCTTGGGGATGGACCTTGGTGATATGTTCATGATTTTCTATGTTAAATGGTGTAGCCACATCTTCAAGTTAAGAAAAATGTTATTTTTATTATGAAATACCTCATGATTTCTTTCTCATGCCTTAAAGTTCTTTTCATGTCCTTATTGAAGTATATCAAGTTCACATGTAAAATGTTCCTCTTGTTTCCCTTATTGGGCCTTCTGCTCACCCTTTCTTTTGATGTATGTCCCCAGGTTATGAGATGCAGTAATGAACCTAGGATGAACTTAAGTAGAATCCTTTCAAGGGTTTAAGAAGAATGCTTTATGTTGTTTTCATGTATTATGTTCCTGGTTTCCAAGACACTAAACCTTAAAGATCCTCAGTTTTGTGTAATGTAATGAAAGTTTATGTTATAAGAAGACGGGATGTTATAGTTGGTATCAAAGGATGGTTTAGTTATTTGTGGAAATTAGGATATAAAAACTTTAGGAAGAACCCTATAGAAAAGTTTAAATATAGGAAAACTTCCTGGTATTTTGGTAAGTATTGAGTAAGTGGTTTATCAAACAAATACATCCTTGTCTGGATACGAGCAGGTAGAGGCGGCTCTGGCACAGATGTACATAGGGGTAAAACCCAAAAACACCACTTTGAGCTAGACTCGAACGGGAACTGGTGCATGATAACGGGCCTTGCTGCACTCTTGGTTACGACACTCCCGGGGGATATGTTTGGTTAATCACAAGCTTTTTATGAATCATTATGAAGGAATTATAAAGAAGTATAATTGTCTAAGCATGAAGTCTTAGTTAAAAGATTCATAGATGAAATAAGTTTCTCACTAAGGTTTTATTCTTTTAGAAAATGGCGGGCAGCAGGAGAAACCGTGCCGATGGTGACCGCAATACACCATGTGCTGACGACCCTCCGATGGAAGCCGGAATGGAAACGTTCATGCGAATGATGAACCAACTGACTCAAGTTATGAGTAATAACTTGAATCAAGCTGAGAGGCCGAGCTCACCACAAAGGGAGAAACTTTCTGTTGAGTCCTCTATGCGTCAACGACCACCAACATTCAGTGGATCTACTGACCCTTTGGTTGCGGAACAATGGATAAGCTCCATTGAAAAGATCTTTTTTGTACTTCATTGTTCGGAACAAGAAAAAGTCACCCTTGCTGTTTACCGCCTAGAGGGAGAAGCTGATCAGTGGTGGTCACTGATCAAAAACACGAAGCCACGAGGAGAGATGGAAGCTATGGAGTGGGAAGAATTCCGTGGAATATTCTTTAATAAGTATTTCGCTCGTTCGATGAGAACGAGAATGGAGAAAGAGTTTCTAGAGCTGAAGCAGAAGGAGAACGAATCTGTCAGAAGCTATGAGATGAACTTCACAAGGCTTTCCCGTTATACCTCAAGCTTCATCATGGACCCTAATGGGAAGGTTGATAGATTCTTTGGTGGACTACAACCTCATCTGCGGAAGAATCTAGCCAACAGGGACTACGATAGCTATGAAGAAATAGTTCGAAGTGCTATGAAAGTTGAACTAGAGTTTGGGGAGACACAATGGTCTCACAAATCTAATGAAAAGAAGAAAACTCTTGAACCAAGCCTCGAAAGAAGTTTTGATCAGGAAAGAGGAGGAAAGCATAAGCAACATGCCACATGCAATAAGTGTGGGAAGAAGCATCCGGGGAACTGCTTGATCGGGAGTGGTAAGTGCTATAGGTGTGGAAGAGAAGGCCATATTTCTCGGAATTGTCGTAGTGATGTGAAGCCTCAACTTCCCAACACTAACGACAGAGGAAAGATGGTTTCGGCCCTACCCGAAGTCACATGCTTCAAGTGTGGATAGCTTGGGCACTTTCCTAATCAATGTCCAAATCCGAGGGCGGTGGAGGGGAATCACCATCAACCTCAACAGAGGCCAAGGGAGCAAGGTCGTGCTTTCGCTATCACAACAACTGAAGTTGAAGTTCCAAACGATGTGGTAGCAGGTACTCTTGTCGTCCTTTCAAAACTAGCAAGTACTTTATTTGATTCTGGTTCTACGCATTCCTATATTTCCTCCAAGTTTGCAAGGAATATAAAATCAACCCCCGAACTGCTAGAGGTAGATTTGTCGGTCAAGACTCCAAGTGGGATTATCCATGCATCAACAGTGTTTAGAGACTCTAGTGTTTACTTTAGTGAGCACAATCTTATCGCAAATCTAGTAGTCATTCCCATGTTGGAATTCGACGTTATACTAGGGATGGACTGGCTCTCAAAGTATAATGCTAAGATCAAATGAAGAAGTAAGGAAATCTCAGTAGTCTTGAATGAACGACCTACAATTATCTTCCAAGGAGAGATATCCCGAACTGATCCATATCTAGAAGCACCTCCTATAGCTTTCTTTATGGATTTAATCGGTGATGAGGAAGAAGGTAAAGGGAGCATACAAATTGAAGATGTTCCGATTGTTCAAGAATACATGGATGTATTTCCTGAGGAGTTACCTGGAACTCCCCCATAAAGAGAGGTAGAGTTCTCCATTGAACTCGTACCTGGGTCCCAACCGATCTCAAAGACTCCATATAGAATGGAAAATGTGGAGCTAGAAGAGTTAAAGAAACAACTCCAAGACTTGTCGGAGAAGGGGTTTATCCGACCGAGTGTGTCTCCTTGGGGAGCACAAGTTATCTTTGTGAAGAAGAAGGATGGATCAATGCGGCTATGCATTGATTATAGAGAACTGAACGGGATCACAGTGAAGAAAATATATCCTCTTCCAAGAATTGATGATTTATTTGACCAACTTCACGGGGCTCAATTCTTCTCTAAGATTGACCTTCGATCTGGTTATCATCAACTGAGGGTGAAGAAGGAAGATATTCCAAAGACTACCTTCCGATCAAGATATGGGCATTATGAGTTTACTGTTATGCCCTTCGGCTTGACTAATGCTCCTGCTATTTTCATGGATTTGATGAATAGAGTCTTTAAGGACTACCTTGATAACATTGTGGTAGTTTTTATTGAAGATATTTTGATATATTCAAAAAGTCGTGAGGAGCATGAAGATCATCTAAGGGTTATATTGAAAACTCTGCGGAAGGAGAGGCTCTTTGGGAAGTTCAGCAAGTGTGAGTTTTGGTTACAACAAGTGGCTTTCTTGGGGCACATCGTAACCAATGAAGGAATCTCGGTTTACCCTGCAAAGACAATGGTTGTGGAGGAGTGGCCTCAACCCACAACAGTAACTGAGATTCGTAGTTTCATTGGTTTAGCGGGATATTATAGGAGGTTTGTGAAAAACTTTTCACGGCTTTCTAATCCACTAACCATGTTGACTCGAAAAGGGGTTAAGTTCATCTGGGCAAAGGAATGTGAGGAAAGTTTCCAAAAGCTGAAGAAGAGATTGGTTACTGCACCTGTGTTAACACTACCCTCTATTGGAGAAGGATTCGTTATTTTTAGCGATGCATCTCTGAAAGGGATTCGGTGTGTCCTCATGCAAAATGACAAGGTAATTGCTTATGCATCTCGACAGTTGAAGTTTCATGAGAAGAATTATCCTACGCATGATCTAGAGCAGGCGACAGTTGTTTTTGCTCTAAAGATATAGAGGCACTATCTTTATGGGGAGAAATGTGATATATACACTGACCACCAAAGTCTAAAGTATATTTTCACACAGAAAGAATTGAACATGAGACAATGGAGATGGTTTGAGCTTATTAAAGACTATTATTGTTCAATACATTATCACCCTGGAAGAGAAAACAAAGTCGCGGATGCGTTAAGCAGGAAAGATCATGTTGTTCTGGAAACAATGAGGATCTTAGGAGATCCCTTGATTATAGATCTAGTAAAACTGGACATGGGAATTATAAGGAAAGGGACATCATCAACCCTATACCAAATGATTTCTCAACCTTCATTACTAGAGAAGATCAAGAAGGCTAAAAAAAGATCCTTTACTGCAGGAGAAGTTCGAGGCTGTAAAGGATGGGAAGTTCCCGGATTTCAATATTGATCAAGAAGGTGTATTGAAATTTCGTACAAGACTATGTGTTCCATCTATTCCGGAGATAAAGAAAGAACTGATGGATGAAGCTCATAGCTCTACTTTCTCTATACATCCGGGAAGAACTAAGATGTATAGAGACCTTCGTGATCATTATTGGTGGGATAACATGAAGAGGGAGATTGCTGATTACACTACAAGGTGCCTGGTGTGTCAGCATGTAAAGGCAGAAAGACAACTTCCTAAGGGGGTATTACTACCGCTACCCATACCAGTATGGAAGTGGGATAATATAACCATGGACTTTGTAACTGGTCTCCCAAAAACATCCCAAGGAAACAATGTGATATGGGTTATTGTGGACCGTCTCACCAAGACAGCCCATTTTATCTCTATTCGGGAAGATTTCTCTCTAGATCAGCTTGCCATGATATACGTGAAAGAAGTGGTAAGGCTGCATGGGGTACCACTATCCATCGTATCTGATCGTGACCCAAGATTCACATCAAAATTCTGGAGAAGTCTGCAACATGCTCTGAATACTGAATTGAATTTTAGTACGGCCTATCATCCTCAAACTGATGGACAATCTGAAAGGACTATTCAGACACTCAAATACATGTTGAGATTATGCTCAATGGAATTTAAAGGTCTATGGGATCAACACCTCCCATTAGTGGAGTTCTCCTATAACAACAGCTTCCATGCGAGTATTCAGATGGCACCCTATGAAGCTCTGTATGGAAAGCGGTGTAGAACTCCTACTTGTTGGGATGAAAGTGGTGAGAGGAAGATTCTTGGGCCTGATCTCGTGCAAGAGATGACGGAACAGGTTCATGTCATCCAACAACACATAAAGGCAGCTCAGAGTCGGCAGAAGAGCTATGCTGACAATCGTCGAAGGGACTTGGAGTTTGGTGTTGGTGACAAAGTCTTCCTTAGAATCTCTCCATGGAAGAGAGTCATGCGGTTTGGGAAGAAAGGGAAGCTCAGCCCTAGGTACATTGGCCCCTATGAAATCCTTGATCGCATAAGAGCAATGGCCTATCGTCTAGCACTTCCACCGAACCTAGCTCAAGTTCATGATGTCTTCCATGTATCTCTCTTGAGGAAGTACATACCCGACCCTTCGCATGTACTGAACCCAGAGGTGGTACAACTAGAACATGACCTCTCTTATGAGGAGCAGCCAGTGGAGATCTTGGACCATAGAGACAAGGTTCTACGAAACAAGACTACCCACCTTGTGAAAGGGCTGTGGAGGAATCATAAGTATGAAGAAGCGACTTGGGAGCCTGAGGAAATGATGAAGCAAAAGTACCCTCACCTTTTCGACTAGGCCTCAAGTATAAATTTCGGGGACGAAATTTCTTAAGGGGGGAAGAATGTAACGACCCAATCTTTTTGAGTAGTATATTAACTTACTCTTATTGATTTAATAAGATGTTAATGGTTAATGCAGAAAGAGGAGTCGATGGCTTCATCCAGTAGACTTGAACCTTATGAATCCCACTTATCAGAGCTTGGGAAGGAGGTAGCATCTGTGGGCTTCGCTTTGGACCAAGCCCAAGCCGAACTCCAGCGTGTCAAGCTTGAACGGAAATGCCTACGGGAGAAGTTCAAGTTAGTAGAGATTACTACTAGGGCAATGTTATCTGAGCCTCCCCCAGATTCTCTCACCATAGCACACCTTACACTTAGGTCTTATGCCGGTGTTATAAGGGGCTATGTGACGAGACCCTAGCTTCCTTGTGTACTCCTTTTGGGTGAATAAATTGAGATTTCTTCCTTTAGTGATGTTTGTGAAATTTCCAATGTCCAGATAATTTCAGAATGTATTTTATTGATTATTTTTTTAGAAAAAAAGGATATTTTAAAATATTTCTGAAAACCCCAATTAACTAATGATGTGTAATGATTTTCAAAAAATGGTCTTCTACAAAAGTGTTCAGTAAGGAATTTGGAGTCTAATAAGATCAACTTAATTTTTGATGAATAGTAAATTATGAATAGTGATTTTACGCTTAGGATTAGTAATGTGACCAAATGGATTAGTAATTTCACTCAAAGAAAGTTTTAATATAACTTGGACACCTAGATTAAGTAATGTGATCCAATAAAATGGGTAAATAACGGTTTCATAAATTATTAGTCAGGTATTAGTTTTTTCAGGTGAATAGTGTTTTTTAATTAAAAATTTAATTACAAATAATTAGAAAATTATTTTTATAAAAAGGACTTTATTTTTGAACTCAGAGCATCGATATTATGTTAAGGTAAATTTTGGGGATTTTTCTGAAAAAAATGAATTTTCGATGAATAGTGTTTTTATTTAAAAATTAAATTAAAAATATTTACAAAATTATTTTTATAAAATTGATTTCATTTTTGAAATAATAGAATTGATATTTGGTTAAGGTGAAATTTTGGGACTATTCTGAGAAAGTTGGATTTTTGATGAATAGTGAAAATATAGTTTTTAAGTTATGGGTGTTTAATGACATCATTAAATGATGTATTAAGTATATATTCAATATGGTCGAAATATTAATAGTAAGATAAGGTATTAGGTGTCCTATGTGACCAATACCATGGGAAAATACCAAGGGCAAGCCCTTGGTTTTGCCAAAACCACTAGTGAGGTGTCCCTTGGCCATTATTGCCTTGTCCCCTCACTTTCCCTATAAATACCCACCCTTTACTCCTTTAGTTTTCACTCCCAACTCTCCCCCAACGAAGTTCCGGTCTTCTTACCTTCCAATGAGTCCTCCCAAGGTGCCCCCAAGCCCTCAAGGTCCAAAACATTGTGTTTCAAGAGTCACGTTTTAAGGTAAGGGGTCTGACCTCTCTCATTCTTTTCATGTAATCCTTTTTATGTCATTCCTTTTATGCTCCATGTTCATATGTGAGAGGATGTTCTTTTATATTTGTCTTACTGCCCTTTTCATGTTTATATGATGAGAGATCCCCTCTTACTCTCATAATTTCGTTTTATGAATGTTTAAGTGACGCCGTTAGGCTGCCGAATTGTTTAGGGATTCTTTCACCCTTCTCATTTTTCAAGTTTGATTTTCATGTCAAGTCTTTCAAGTTCATTTTTTTATGATGAGGTATGATATCTATATATATCATACTGATCTCTTATGATCATATGATTAGGGACTCTATTTGATCTTGTCAAATCATTTTCATTGAAGTTAAGTGACGCTGTTAGGCTGTCGAATTTTCATAAGAGAAATCTTGTTTTGTCTCACTTCCATGTTTTTCATTTCATATGGTATATCTTTCAAATTTCATTACCATGTTCTTAAATCTCTTGTATTCTGTCCCCCTACTGTTTTATGGATCATTTATGAGTGTGTGACCCATGTCCCCTCTCTTTTCAATGTTTTCTAAAACCCCGAAACATAGCCGTTATGCTGCAGAATTTTTGTCTCAAAATGCCTCTCTCTTTTCTCAAAATTATTTTATGTTATAAAGTGAATACTCAAAGCTCTTATTTCTACAAGGGTATTCACATATATATCAAAATGTTCTATTTTAAATTCTGTTATTTACATACATGAGACCCTCTTTCCGTTTCTGTGGGTTTAAAGTGACGTAAGGATCATGTCTTTAAAGCAGTTTTTTAAACGTTATGATTATGAAATGAAACCCATTTATTTTATTCTATATGGGTTATTTATGAAATGTTTGATGATGATATATGTGACTGACATGATAATAAAGGCAAATTTAAGGGTGCGCCCTGATAGCGCTCCAATTCATTGGGTAATGATGTAACCACTAGAGATTACAATTTTCACGATACCTTGGTGAATAACCTTGGTAATTTTCAAATGACACCTTGGGGATGGACCATGGTGATATGTTCATGATTGTCTATGTTAAATGATGTAGCCACATCTTCGAGTTATGAAAAATGTTATTTTTATTATGAAATGCCTCATGATTTCTTTCTCCTGCCTTAAAGTTCTTTTCATGTCCTTATTGAAGTATATCATGTTCACATGTAAAATGTTCCTCTTGTTTACCTTACTGGGCCTTCTGCTCACCCTTTCTTTTGATGTATGTCCCTAGGTTATGAGATGAAGTAATGAACCTAGGATTAACTTAAGGAGAAGCCTTTCAAGGGTTTAAGAAGAATGCTTTATGTTGTTTTCATGTATTATGTTCCTGGTTTCCAAGACACTAAACCTTAAAGATCCTCAGTTTTGTGTAATGTAATGAAAGTTTATGTTATAAGAAGAAGGGATGTTATATTGGAGATATGGTATTCCTCTACATATCTCTATGGAATAAAGGCATGATATTTGGTAAGAAAGGAAAACTTAATCAAAGTTACATCGATCCCTTTTTGGGATCCATGATCGCATTGATGTAGTGACATATCAATAATCACTCCCACCTAACCCATCTCAAGTACGTGAATTATTGCATGTAACCCTCATGAGGAAGTACATAACAAACCCCCACCTACACTCAATCAATATGTGGTACATTTGGAAAATGATCTTTCCTTTGAGGATTTGTTGGGGAGGATCATAGATCATCGAGACAATGTTCTCCAAAATCATAAAATGCACCTGGTCAAAGTGTTGTCGAGAAACAACATGTTTGAAGAAGAATCATTGGAACAAGAGGAGATTATAAAATAGAGTTACCCTCATCTTATGTCCTCAACCTGTTGGATTGTTCCCCATGATTCCCATTTATTGAATCTTCTGATGGAGATTACATCTTTGGGATTTCCCCTTGAGAAATATCAAGATAATATCTAACTACGTAGGAATGATTGAAACTATTTACATGAGATGTTTACACTCATTGAGATCATGGACAAACTATGTATGTTGAACCACCCGTGGAAAGTCACATCATCACACACCTTACTCTTAGGGATTTTGTTGGTGTATTAATGGGATATGTGTCGAGACATTAAAAATATGAGTATTTACATTAATTTTTATATAATAATGAATATATTTTCATCCTATTATCGTAACATTATAAATGTTATTTATTTTGAAACAATCATCCACAAAATAATATTTTTTGGAAATATTGAAATTCAATTTTGGAATTTATTATAACAAATTAATGGAATTTTTTGAATTAATAAATATTTTAATCTAATATTTTTATTAGATATATTTTTAAATTATAAATTATCATATAATTTTTACAAAGACAAATGTAATTTTTAGAACGGTTTGAAAAAAGTTATTGTAAAAAACCCATAATTTCGTTATAAATGTATGTTTTTAATTTATAAATGTAAATATATTTTCTTAGAAATTATTTAGATAAAATCAGTATTATTTTTGGAATAATAACATTAAAATTATCTAAAGTGCAATTTATTATAATTTTTTTGAGATAGTCGAATTTTTGGGTAGAAATTAAATACCGTATAAAGATATGTCATGTATTATGACATAATAATGACCCAAAATTGATGTAATAAATACTATAAACTGTATCCATGACCAAATATATGTTTTCCCATTAAAATAATTTTATTTTATGTCTATTTGACTTACTTTATAATTCCAGTATGAATCCTTCATAACCTATAATATATTTTTTGTTTTTAAAATAATTTATTTAAGGGTATGATTCACTTACACATAGGAAAATGAATTACATTAATAATATCGGACCTTGGCCTTATAAAATATTGAATACCACTCCCTCTTTTCAGAAACCACAGGGAAAAAAAGAGTTTTTTCTATTTTGGTTACTATATTATATAGATTCCAAATCCTAAAATTGAGAAATTATAAATAATTCCCCACTCATTTCCTATATAAACCCTCTAAATATCTCTTTATATTCACTAAAAATACCAATATAACATATTTTCTCTTACCTCCCATCTAAAGAGTCCTCCCAAGGCACCCCGAAGCTCTCAAGATGCTCCTCCCAAATATTTGGAGTCACGCACTCATGTAAGGGATCCACTCATTCTAATCTTTATTAAAGTTTACTTATTATCTTATGCCTTTTATTTCCAATTACTATGATAGGATATGTGATTCCATGTCCCTATTACTACGTTTTTTTGTGTCAAAATTTTGATTGACTCTTTTTTCTCTCATTATCCAATTTTATAGATTTTTAACAGACATCATTATACTGTTGAAATTTCATGGCTATTTGTTATGCCAATACAATTGTGTAGTGAATAACATAGACATTTTCTGTCAATGGATTTCACCTTTATAAAATTATACTTATTTGAATTTTTCATTACATATATATTTTCTAAACTCCTTGATCAGGGTAAAAAATATTTTTATGAATAAACCCATTTTGTATGATCTATGCGGAACACATAACCATGATAATGAAATAAATTTTATGGGTGCACCCATAATTATATAGCACTCTAATTCATTATACATTGTTTAGTCTCATGGGACATCATGTTGGGATATGGAGTAAACATGATTATATTATTGATCTTTTTCCATAATTTTTTTATTTTGAGTTATCCTTGACTTTTGTTTGTGATTTATTGTTTTAAGTTGTTGTGACATTTACAATGTTTCCATCTGGTTATCATGTTATATCATGTAGTTTTGTTCAATTTAATTATTTTGAAACCAATTGTCTCTATTGATATTACAATTTTATATCATTAATTACTTTCTTCATTACATTTCATGTTCATTCCCTTTTTTATCTTTATAGATCATAAATTTCTTAGGTATGTCCCCAGGCTATCCCATAAAAGTTTAAGTACGTTTACGTTAAAGAAGTTTTCCATAAAGATGGTGTTTTTACTATTCAATATTGTTATGTAAAGTACCTAATTCCCAAATAAAATATAATTCTTGATGTTCCTAATTGTGTTATGTGTACTTTTATGTAATAATGTATCAATTAATGTGAAATAATGAACAGGTATGTTATATGGTGGGCCTAAGGCTGTGTGGGCCAGACGGTGCAACCTAGCCCATATCCATGTGTGAGTGTGTGTGTGTTTTCAGGAGCCCACCCACATGCAAGCATCTCAGTTGAGTACTACATGACTTGTATTATTTACCATCACAATCCCATAAATCATTTTCTATGTGGGATAGGTTTTTATGGATACTATTAAATTATTTTCAAAAAACCAACGTCCTACCTTTCTCACTCACCCCCATGCTGAGTCACATCATAGTCGTTATCACTGCCACTGCTCCACCATCCTTCTAATCACTAACCACCACCTACAGTATTTTAATGCTATGTAATCACTATAAGAGTTTCGATTCAATCTTTATTACCACTTCCACCACCATATATAATTCTCATAACCTCATTTGTCTGCTATAAAGGCTTGATCTAGCCAAATCAAAGGGAAGATATGAAGTTTCTAACTGCACCCACAATCATGCTACCACATATTGCACCATTTTCATTACAACATATCAACATTAATTGCTTCCATGCACTATGGATTCTATCCCCACATCAATCCCATGACGATTTCAATTCCCATTCATGTGATTAGATCATGCCACTATTTTAATCATCGTTGAAGAAAATATGAACGCCAAAAAAATTTGTGTGTTTCCAAATTAATACCCTGAGATTCATTGAATTGAGATATAAATTTAAATGAAGATATTTGAGTGGATTTGGCTTAAACCAGTGCCCAAACAAATTATGTTTCCCCTATATAAATTAAAGGGGGGTCACCACTGCCATGTGGTGCACCGACTGGAGGAATCTTACACTAGCGGAGTATTTTGTTGCATAATTATTTTATTTTCATTATTTTAATTATATAATTATGTATTTTTATTTTTATTATAGTTTTAATTTACTTTTATAAAAAACTAATTCATGAATTTTTTTCAATTGTGTCTTACCACCCTCTTTATTATTATTATTCTTCTTCTTCATAGTCTTATTCTAATTATCTTATTCTATAAATTTTAATGTTAATATAATTCTAATTTTATCTTCATTATTTATCATTCCCTTCTTATTTTATTTTTATTATTTTTGTTTTTTGTCTTATTCTTCTTTTTTTAATTATTATTTTTATTTTATTTCTCTTATCTTTTTATTTCTCTGCCATTGTGAACACTTGATTCTGATAATGGGAGACTAACCCAAGTCATGTCATGGGAGATATTAGGTATTGTTAAATTATTTCATAGTATATATTTTTTATTTGTGATTAATTTGATTATCATGCCCGAGTTTAGTGATTTCACACCATGATATAAAACTAAAATATATTTCTATAATTTTCTTAGATCTTTTACATCCATTATACTTGATAAAATCTCTTCATACGAAGGAGTTGATCCATTAAATAGATGAAATGGGATATGATGGAGTTAGTTCCATCAATATTTCAGACTACCATTTGAGGTGTTCCATCAACCATGACTACAGGAGGAGGTGGAATTTAGATTTTTAATGGAACTCAGGATTTTACAATAGTAATAAAAGTATAATTATTCCATTATTGATATTTTATAATTGTCTTATCATACATAATTTTAAAAAATTAAAGATAATGATGATATAATAAAAAAAATAAACTCAGTACCATGTTATTTATTTCTAATCTAATTATATTTAGTATTTCATGTTAATTTAGTTAAAAAATCATTATTCATGCCTTTTTATTATTTTAAAATATAAAAAAACCTAATTTATCTGTTTTTTATAAGTATTAATAATAAAAACAAATAGTTCTAAGGTGAATTATATAAAGTAATTAAATAAACTGAGAAGCTCCTCAAATTAGATGACCTTGTTCAGCCACTCTATGTCACTAAGAAAGCACATAATTTTTTATAACCCTCCATTAATGTTGTTCTATAAAAATGGTGTTTTGATGGAGCAAATTTGTGTGTTTTTTTCATATTTTTTATTTTTTATTTCATATAAAAAACCCATAAAAATTATTTAATAATGTTTTCAAATGATCATTTTATTACAAATAGAACATTTACTCAGTGGTGAAGGATCAAAATAATGTTCTACAAAATTCTGAGAATGCTTTCTTATAAATACTAGATGAACACAATAAAATAGATGAGAATATGATGAGTAGGTATAACCATGTACTTTTATTTCAACAAATGGAATAATTGATAGAGGAAATGAATGTTTATTATCAATTATTGATGTCCAACAAGTAAGTGCAACTAAAGCAACACAATTATATAGGTGACAACCTAGAATTTGAGAACCAACTCAACGACAATCAATAGCCAAACCATTTGAGGATCCAAATCCAAGATGAATGTAATGAGATATAGTGTATTCAGGATGAGGAATACATTCTTATTCTGATATATATGAGAGATCAATAAGAACTAGAAAATTTATAGAACAAGTATGAGGTACAAAATTATCACCCCATTCAATAAAAAGTAGAGTAGGCAACACCACTCAACTTTTATTTGGAAATGGTAGAGTAGGAACACATATAAGTGATGGGATCTGAAGAAAATGTGGAGGAACCTGACTACCTACCTCTATCCACTAAGATTAAAATTCACGATGAGATGACAATTGAAGATGATATTGATGCTAAACCAACTAAGGGAGTTTATATTATCTTATACACCCTTTAATTTTATTTTATTCAATAATAAAATATTAATAATTTCCATTGATATAAATTTATTCATTTGGTGTAGCACCCCAGTTAAATAAAGAATTTTTCATTTTCACATTTATACATATTTTTGAATAAAATATTAATATTATTTTAAAGGGGATTCTATGCTCGATGGCGTACCCAATACGCAACAACGAGTTTCTTCAGAATCTTACGTTGCGCTCTAATAATAAACTAATATTATTTTAAATTGTAGTTAACGTCTAGACGTTGTAATGGTGGGAATGAACATAAATAACTACAAAATTATTATATATGTTTGTCAAATATTTTTACTTTTTACAATAAATGTTAGAGGATTATAAATGCGAATGAATCCAATTTTAAGCGTAAACATTCTAATATTCTTTAAAAGGTCGATTAACTGCCTTTTAATGATGAACCTATTTTAAATCCACTTTTTGACAATTTTATGTGTTATATTTGACAAAATAAAATTCTTCTTTAGAATCGGGACATCAAAATTTACTTTGTGTAAATTTTTGGTATTTTTCCGATAAAGTTCATTTTTTAATGAATAGTGAAAAATGTTGTATTTTAATTCAAAACCTCTTTTTAATATAATTTATTTATATGATTAGATTATCTTTTGAATTGGTTTTAAAGTGAAATTATAATATATGTTTACCATTTAGTCCAATAGTGGTCGTTAGAATTAATTTCATCTTGAAATTGGACTTAAACTAGTGTCAATCTTTTGATACTTATTGTTTCATAAAAACACGCTATTTGCTCTGACAACGGGAATTAATTATTACATTAATTAATGTAACTTATATGTTTTGAATTTTGAAAAATAGAAAACATTTTTGAATTCGGAATATCAAATATAGCTTAGGGGTAATTTTTGGTATTTTTCTGGAAAACATAAATTTTTTATGAATAGTGAAACCACTAAGTGGTACTTGAACAACTGATTTTTTGTTTAAATGAAATTTTACCACCTCTGTGTTTTGAATTTCAAAAATCAGACATACATGGTTGTCATTAAAAAGTAAAATGTGGTTCAATGGGATTAAAATAATTTTTTTGGTGAATAGTAACTTTTAAGTTTTAATCGCGATTAGAGGTAATTAGTGTAGTTTATGGTAAAAATAATGTTTTAATAATATGAAATGACCTAGACACATGTAGTACCCTAATTGGATGAGTCATGGACGACCAAGAAGATCCATGGGTCAACATGGGGACCCCATGGAGCCACTTTTCTTGGAAAATGACATTAATACCTTTTTATTTAAAGTTAAAATTAAAATGTCACAAACATGTGTTGTTTTACTAAAACATTTTTTATATGGGGTTATACAAGTCATATTTTTTACTATAAATATTCATTATAAATATAAAAATATTTACTACATCATTATATTTTTGTTTAATTTTTAGACACTAAATAAATTAAATTATTTATGACACCACGATGATTGAGAGATTACCTCATTATTTAACGATTTAAATAAAATGAAAAGATAATGTAATATCTAAGACCTACACTTGTAACAAACCTATTGTATGAGTATATGTAGAACCCTTTCCACCTTATCATCGAAATACATCAATTTTGGACCTTTAAAATCCGAAACTTATTTGAAAATAAAGTAACAATTTGAAACGTACCAAGAGTGCCCCTTCTCTCCTCTTATAAAAGGACCCCATCTCTACCACCTTACCCACACCTCTCAAGCCTTTGTCTCGGAAAAACACTGCCCATTTCATCTCTCCACATCCCTTTCTTCATCATTGAAGCCTCACTTTGGGCAGAGTCCTTTCCAAGGAATCCTTTGAGCTTAAATCCAAGAGAGATACCCGATTTAAAGGTAATGTCTTCCCTTGTGTTCTTTTGTTTTATTTTTCTTCTCCAAACCCCTAAAATCTTTTTATTACTTTTTTTTGTAACAAAAAAAGTATATTAAAAATACTAGGATGTTTTTATAAGAAGGATTCTATCTACACTTTCACACACCTTCTTCTAATTGTTAAAGAACATACTGTTTCTGTGGTTCGCGATTTTCTGCCTCACGAAACAATGATTGTTCAATATTCTTTTAACACCTTTAAAGGTGGCCATTATGATGTCACTGTATTTTATATATGATATATATGGTATTTATGTTTAATATATGCTTCTTTATTTTATTTTTAAAACATACCTTTATTCTTTTCATGTCCTGCAAATGCGATAATTTCATATGAGGTAGTGTGGACTACCGCCCCCTCAAGTGATGTGACTCGTTCATGAAATACATGGAATGTATAAAGAATGAAATTAATGAACATATGTGACCTATATAACATATATATTATACTTTAATTATAATATATATATATATATATCTAATTTATTTTTAATTCCATTACTATGACAAGAAAATTAAAGTAGTGTTAATGCGTACGTACGGCCTACCGTCTCCATGAACGGTGCTTTTCATTTTTTTATCTCCAAATGTTATGTAATAGTATAAAATGAATATGATATGGATATATATGATATTTTAATCATTAATACTTTTCTGTAAATTATTTACTTATAACTACATGGGCAATCATTTTCAAACAAGTTCATTTTTTTACTCATGTACCAAACATCGGCAAAAACGTCTCATATGAACTAACATTATTAAACAATTATTATAACATTATAATATGTGATACGAACTGAATAATAATATTTAAATGAGGTCCTTAATCAATTATAAATTAACCAAAGTTTATTATTCAGGAATATAAACAAACGAACAAGACAAGTCGGACTTGAGGTAAGGGATCCTACCCCTCTCTTTCTTTTTAAGTGCACACTTTTATGTCATTCCTTATAAGCTCATTTTTATTATGATTGGGATGTTATTTTATTGTACTCATACTGTAATTTTTATGTTCATGTGATGAGAGACCCTATTTTCTCTCATCAATCCATTTTGGAAGATTTGATTGGCGCCGTTAGGCTGCCGAATTTTCATAAGAGATCTATCCTCTCTCTTTCTTTTTAAGTGCTCTCCTTTATGTCACTTCTATTAAGCTCCTATTTGTTATGATGGGGGATGTTCTTTTGTATTCCGCTTGCTGTAAATTTTATTTTAATATGATGAGAGACACTATTTGATCTCATCAATCCATTTTTCGAAGTTTTAAGTGGTGTTGTTAGGCTGTCGAGTTTTCGTAAGGGATTTTTCATCTCACTTTTAGTCTCGTGAGATTTATGCTACATTTGCCACCATTTTATTTGAGTGGTGTATGTACATCCCATTATTATACTCTTTGGGTAATATAATTTCATTTATGGGTATTTAAATATTCATTGTATGACCCTTCTTCAATGGGGTGTACGTTTCAAAAGTAACCCAAGTTGGTAAGGGAACCTTTCACCCTCCTCTTTTTAAAAGACTTCTTTTTTATGTCTTTTAATTCACATACTATTATGTTGGGATATGATCTTATATATCCTTATTGATGTAAATTTTATTTCCAAGTGAAGTGAAACCCTTTTTATCTCTCATCAACTCTTTTTCCAAATTTTGAAGTGACGTTGTTAGGCTGTCGAATTTATTCAAGGAAACTTCTTAACCCAATTCTGATTCTTTGGGATAAACTTGTACTCCTTGAATATATCATTCTATGAATATGTGTTAATGTCCATTGATTTTTTACACTTAATATCCACTTATATTTCGTGTATTCATTTGTTACACATAATTATGAAATTGATTTGTCCTTAATCCAAGGATATCGTTTTTTAAGGGACATCGTCTCAATCTCCTTTCATTGAGGCATATTATGATTTATACACAACATTATTTTATACGGTGTATAAAACCCATTGATTTTTAAGTTTATCCAAATAGAATCATTTTATACGAAGTGTTTTACTAAACCACAAAAGGAAATTTTTGTGCCGTACGTATGCGGCGACAACGACTTCTCCGCCACAGTGACCATTATTTGAGTTTCATCTTCCTCTACAAGCCATAACTTTTTTTGAATGAAAAATAAATACCATGTTTTACTCTTATTTTATTTTGGTATTGAAATTGGTTTTCATAATGTTTTTATATCAATGTGTTTTATTTATATCTTGTGATTGAAAAGTGGAAATGTTATGTTTCCTTTATACATGTTTTATGTGATATGAGTATGTTATGGTTCTTGGGCATTATTATGAAGACGGGTAGTTCTGTGATAAAATAAGGGCAGGTGAGCCCGATATATCTCTCCAATGAATTGGGTAACGTGAAGGGCTTAAACTTTAAGGTTTATCTGAAGAGATTTAGGGAATATACTATGATGGGTATTCAAAACGTAACCAAGAGGGTTACTCCCTACGTAAGAATGTTATCAATCCCTCAAGTTACCTTTATGCCTTATTATTTCTATGATTTATTCATGATTTGATGAGGTATGTTAAAATGATTATGTTTTATGAGTAAAGTATGATTTCATACATGACACTAATGTTTTCTTTTCGTACTTTTATATCCCTTACTGAGATTTTTATGATCATCCCAAGTTTTTGAAATGTTTTTCACAGGTCAAGGGAAAGGTGTATGTTATGATGATAGGGTCAAGGAAGTGTCAATAAAGAATCCATGTTTTATTTTAAATATCTTTCTATTGATGGGGAAAATGAATACTATCTTTTATGTAACCACTTTGTTTAATTGTGGAATGTAATTCATGATTTATGTTCTAATTCTCTAAAACACTAAACCTGAAAATATTTTCATTGGGAATTATTCATTTAATTCAATATTAAGTAAGGTTTAAGGGTGGGGCCTTATATTTGGACAATATTTTTTATGACTTAGAGAAATATAAAAGAACAACACGTAGACTTGATGTGGAACACACAATGATCCTTGATTTTGATGAACATATATTTGAGGAATCCCATAAAAAATTCAAAATGGCTGTTCTTGAGGAAACCAAGAGGTGGGATTCCCATTATTACCTACATAATATATCAAATTATTAAAATTTAAATTTTATTCATGTAAAAATACATGATACATTCACTTTGATCATTAAATTCACCCATCCCATATTTATCAAGCAATAGACAAGAAATATGAGGTTTCACAAGTAGTAAACATGAATAAGGATATTCCATACTTCATCCTACTCATGAAATGAAGGATTTACTTAATTTTGAAGTGGGTGGATCTTGAATAATCTATCTATAGATCATTCCACACCAAAAATACAAAAGGGAATGTTGGAAAAATCAACATGCAGTGGTTCAAGTATAAGAAGCTCCACCCACCAAATGACTATGGAATATATCTAGTAGTGCCCGATGGAGGTATTAAAATTCCAGGGAGAAATTTTAGGGTCATACAAAGACGTACCATTACCTGCTTTACAGTTTTTTTAATTTTAGTATTTGGAATAATCTCTGTATGCATATCACTCCTTATATCATTTTGATATTTAATATCACGATCCTTCTTCCGAATTAATTGATTTATTTTTTTAGTATAATGATAACAAAATTAATCCCCAAATATTGAAGGAAGATGACTAAATAATTATTAAAAATGGTAGTTCACTTTAAATTTATATTTCCTAAAGTTTGATACTTTTTTTAAAAAACCTATTTGGTTATTTAACCTAAAAGTTGTGTTCACTTTCTTGAATTTATGTTTTACTTGAATTATCTAGGAGACTTCAGTATCATGGTAATCCTATCACTAAATGTTTTATATATCAATGATAATGAGATTTAATGAGTAAATAGATAATTTAATGACTAATGTAAATCATGGATATTAAAATGGGGACTCCTGATTTGTGGGAATTATTTGGTTCTTGTAAATTAAACTTCACTACCATTTTACAGTTTCTTAATTTTTGAAAATCATCTCAATTAAATATTTATTATTATTCATTCCAAGAGTGATTGGCCAAAATCATATGTCTCATTAACAAGTGAATTTATAGAATATCTACTTCATATTTATTCTTTAGAAATTTTCTTGAGGGATCTTGGGAAATTACACCTACAAGAACATTCATCTAAACATTTCAAAGATATCACTGTGAAAAAAATCCACTTAAAATTATTTATTAATCTATTAAAAAATTCTTATCATTGAGACCGCCTATTACATTATTCATTTTTTATCCCATTGAGGCGATTAATTAACTTTTTGTGAATGATCCATTTTTCAAGCCATTTTTCCCATTTCTACCCTGCTATATATTTTTTAGGATATTTTAATGTTTAATTTTGGGGGTAAAGGGATTCATGTTGGAAAGGATGAAATTGATGATAACCCAAAAGTTGTGGTGTTAATTGTGGGAATTATGAAATATTACTGAATCATTGATAATATTTTATTATTTTACCATATTGAAAAATTGAAAAAAAAATTGGGTTGTCAATTAAGAGTATAAAACATAACCATCACCAGACTGGTTAGTTTTACCATCTTTGGTTTGGTGGTGGATATGAAATTCATTCAAATAATAACATTAAAAAATTAAAAATAAATTTGAAAATTAAAAATGGAAGAAAAGTAGAAAAATGTTATGATGTTTTGCATCATTCATTATTCTTTTATTTATTATAAAATTTGCATGGAGGATGGGATGTGGGAGTTGTTATATTATTGGGGATAATTTCATTGATATTTTAATTTTGATATCATTCTTAATACTTCAGAAATTAACTTAATCCTTTGGCCTTAGTTTTTAAAACATGAACTCCTACCAACCTTAAGCCTCAGAGCCATTAGGACATTAATTAAAAATCCATTATTATTTTATGAAAATTTTTTCTTTTAAAACATGATAAAAGTGTTCCTTTAGAAGGAAATGGATAAAGATAATGTCATCATGATATGAGAATAACTAAATTGAAATTTTATCATGAGTGATGAGGGAAAATATTCAAAGGAGTGGTAAATCCTGAATAGTCATTTTTAATAATAATGATTTAATTATCTTGAATGAATGATAGTGTAATTTCCATAATTTTTAAAATAGAGAAATTAAACTTATTTAATTGAATGATTATTTGAAAACAATGAAATTAAATTGATATTTTATATAGAGTTTTTAATTTTTTTAAACAATGATAATTGTTTTACTTTATAACATTGAATGTTGAATAAATGTATCATTGGTGACCTCTGTAATTCCATGTTTTTATTTTATTATTGAGGATAAGTGTGGGGTTATTTGACTCAGTAATATTATAATGAATTTTTTTAAATTTTGTTAAAGAAATTAATTAATTTATGATCCAAATACACATTTAATTCAATGTTGTATTAAAAATTCAGAAATTTTAAATTTGGAATTGAAAAGGTTTAAAATTAGTGAAGAATGTTAAATTTTGGTTATTAATTATAATTGTGAAATCTTAGTTGGTATTTTTTTTGTGTTTTCAAATATAATGGTTATAATATTTTTTTAGGCAAAAAAATGGGTTAGGTAATGGTTTTCTCTCAACTAAGAAACTTATAGTAGTACTGCCAGCTTCAATAGACAGACCATTCAAGAAGGCCAATGGGAGATACATCCAAATGTTTCAGGGGTGCATTAGGGACCTCTAGATGATCCTATGAGTAGGGGTGGGCCTCATCCTAAATGGTCAAGGTAGTTTGGTCTACCCATATCGTTATGTCCATGTGTTTCTATAATCCCAACCTTGTGTTGGATTTTGAGCAGAGTACCACACACCTAGTATTATATAAAAGCATGTTACCTGAATTAATTTTAAATGTGGGATAGATAATTATGGTTACTGTTCCTTTTTATCCTAACATCCCCTTCTAATATCGCTTTCTTGGGCCCACGCTTAGACACATCCAAGCCTCCATCTCTTCTACTTCTTTTCTATCCTTGTGATCACTGGTCACCGGCTGCATAACTAAAAATTTCATAGAAGCACCAGAAGAGCTTGGATTCAATATTCAAGACCACTAACACCAAATTTTATCATTATTGTTCCCTAATTAGACTGCCATGAAGGTTTTATCCATCCACATTTAAGTCCAGATAAAGAAGGATCTCACTGCCTCTACAACTATGTCACCACATATGGAACCATTACCTTCACTACTGAGCATCACTCACCATTTCCATGCACCAATGCTTCCATTTAAACATCAATCCCATGAAGAATCCCATTACCAAACACGCGATAAGCCTAAAAAATTATTTAAATCTTCATTGAATAAAATATAAACAAATGACTTATTCATGTGTTTCCAAATTGACACCATGAGTCACAAGGACCCAACATTAAAATTTAAAATAATATATCATAGAGGATTTAGTTTGAAAAAGAAAAAAAATGAAGGAGTTCTCCCCTATATAAATAGAAGGGGTATTTCCACAACCAATGGGGGCATCGGGCGTATGAATATCACACTGGAGGAATAAGGTGTATAGAATTATTATATTTTCATTATTTTAGTTTTATGATTCAATATTTTTTATTTTAGTTTCATTTTACTTTTTTTTATAAAATTTTAATTCATGAATTTATTTGACTGTGTCTCACTACCCTCCTCTTTGTTCTTCGTCTTATTCAGCTACTTCTTCATGTTTTCTTATTCTATCCATTGTAATTTTATTTCCTCTTCAATTTTATATTGATTATTTCTCTTCCCATTACTATAATAATTTATTATTTTATGTGTTATTTTTCTTCTACTTATTTATTTTATTTCACTTCACATATTCTGTCACCACCATTGTGAAATCCTAATCCCAATAATAAGATTTTGACCCTAGGCATGGCTAAGGGAGGGTTAAGTGGTCTTAAAATCATTCATAAAGTTTATTTTATGTTTTTTATATATTTTAGTACCATGCATGAGTTTGGAAACATCCCACCATGAAATGAAAGTCAAATATATTTCTATTCTTTTATTATATATTTTACCTCCCTTATACATGAAACAATATCTCCACATAATGTAGTCAATCCTCTTAATAGATGAGATTGAATATTAGGGAGTTATTTCTTGGATGTATTTACATTCTCAATTTAGGTGTTTTGTCAACCTTAATTATAAGAGGAGGTAGTATTTATATTTCAAAAGAAATTAATGATTTTAAAACACTATCTAATAGGATAGTAATTCATGCATGATATTTTAGAATTCGATTATCAGACATTATTTAAAAAAATAATGGATAATAATAATAAAAAAAATTCATTACCAAGTTATTTACTTCTAATAACATTATTTTTAGATTTTCATGTTAGTTAAATTTTAATTTTCATTATTCAGTACTTTTCATTAGTTTAGAAAATAAAAAAACACTCATTTTGCAGTGTTTTAATAAATACAAAAACAAGTTTCCCATCAATGATTTAGATTATGTAACTGAATTAACTAAGAAGGTACTCAAGTAAAATTACACTTTTTAGCCACTGTGACTCACTTGGAAATATATAGAAATTTGATTTCCCCATAGCCTATGATAGTAGTGTTATCAAGTCACTATCAAAACAATTTCTTACAAAAAAGGTCATAGTCACTGAGAGAAATAAATTTAGGGATTGTATGTTAGATGAACATAGTAGATCACTATATCAATATTAATTTATGTTAAATTACATTATGGATGAGGAAACTTCTTTGAGGAAAGGTATTTCATTTAAATATAATCTAATTTTTTCCAATAACTCTTCCAAATAAAAAAAATGGAAGTGAGAAGGATGAGTTACCTCATTTTCAAAAATAATTTATAAATGAATGATAATTGAAATAGGATATAAGAATTGGTTTAGAAACAAATATTTAAAGAGAAGTAATAATGGTAATGATAATATTAATAATGATGTTCCAGATCAAACTTTTCATGAGTGAGGAAAGAAGGGACATTTTAAGACTATTAGTCTGAAATTAAATATTTTAAGATAAGAAAATATATATAATAAAAATGTGAACATTGATATTTAAGGTGGATGGAGAAAAAAATAAGATTTTGATTTAATTAATGATTAAAAATTGAGAAGTATACTATTAACCATGCTTTAATGGATATATGTTACTAGGTAATTTAATCTACATTTACACAATAATTAAAACCCAATGATGTAATTTTTTTGAAAAAATTTGAAATTAAACTAATATTAATTGTAATTAATGTTTTGTATATGATTATGATTAAGAAAAATCAAATTATAGGGAATTGTATGACAAAATAAAAAATTATTGCATGATGTTTTATTAATTTCAAAGTTTTACTGAAAACTAAAAGAAAAAAAATAAATTATTAAACAAAATAAGTAACAAATTTTAGATAATGAAAATCTTAATGTCAAATAATAAATTTATAATTATAAATTTTATGACGATTCTAATATAAAACACATAATAATCTAATAACATGAAACGTGACTCTAGAAGATAAAATTGATATAATGATAGATTTTATTTTAAATAATAATAAAGGGGGAGAAATTAAATTTAATAATATGTCGTATAATATTTATTATATGAGGAAATATAGTAAAAAATAAAGAATAAAATAACATATTATGAAATATATATTCTTACTCTAAGGAAAAATTTTATACTGATTTAGAGATTTCATCAAAAGATAATTTGAAATTAAAAATACCATTTATTTATCTTAAGGAAAACATATCTCCATTTATTAAACGTAATCATAAATGTGATAAATTATTTCAATTATGAATCCAAATGAAAATAGGAGCTATTTTGTTATGACAATAAATTAACTTTAATGAATAATACATTATTTTTAAAAATACTAATTTTAATTTATCAATGTTTATTTGTTTTATAAGTTTTATGAAAAAACATTATATAAACAGGTTCACTTTGAGATTTACTCAATAATTGTTTCATAATAAATATATTATTTTTATGAATTCAACATCATGGTTATAGAAAAATATAATTTTAAATCAATTTGGGTACCTAATAATTCTATTAATGATCCAATTTGATCCATGATATAATAGGTACTGAAATGTTATACTTGATTGATTTTAAGATATCGTATTTGAGAGACACGAGGATTCATCGTACATAAATAGTGGTAAATCCAAACATAATACTAATTATCCTTATAAATATTTATCTTCTAATCAATGTGATAGAATATCTTTCACTTTTGAATAAATATATAATGGAAACAATAATGTTTATGGTTACTTCTGTTTGCAAGAACATCTATATTTTCAATTGTTTTATTTTTTTAAAGGTTTGAGACAAAATTTTAATTGTATTTAATAACATTTTTCTGATAAAATTAATATAAAATTTGAAAATGATAGGTGTTTATATTTTACAAATAAAACATTTTTATTCTATATAAAAAGGAAAGACGATATTTACTCTTTTGATATTTCTAATCAAACTAATCATAATGCTAACTATCTTACTGTTTTCGAAATAAATAATATTTTATGCTATATGTAGCTTAGAAAAAAATTATTTTTTCATAAATTGGAAAATTATTGATATATTTGACATCTACCTGAATAGAACAAGTAAATACATTGTCTATGTTTTATCTATAAAAGGTTTGAATCATAAGGAATGGTTTAAATTAGGTAATGGTATTAAAAATGTATGAACTTCTAAATTATTACAAAATTATTTATTTGGACCTATGAAACCTTATAGTTATGGTAGAATGATGTATATTTTTTAATTGTTTCTGATTATAGTACATTCACTCGGACATATTTCTAACTCTTAAAAGTTATCTTTATAAAAGTTCCTATTCTTTTTATATAAGTTTAAAATATATTAAAAAATTAATCATATATTTTAAAATTTCTAGTGGAGGTCAGTTTGATGATCAATATTTTGAATTTTTTTAATATAATTAGTATTTGGAATGTTTTTCTATGCCCAGAACACCATAAAATAATAGTTTGTTATAAATGAAAAATAAAAAAATTTCAGAAACGGATAGAACTATTCTTAATGAATATAATTTGTGCAATGTTTTTTTGGGTTGCATATTTGAATGTAGTTTATAAATTTTGATATTTAATTATAATTCGACCAATTATAACTAATACCTTTTAATATTTTATAGAGGATTGGAACATAATTTTGGTTATTTTAGTGTATTTGGTTGTAAGGTTCTTGTTTTAAACAGAAATTATAATTTTGATAAATTTTATTTCAAAAGTTTTGAAGGAATTGTTCAAGTTTATTTTAATGTTAGAAAGGATTTTAGAGTTGATAATAAAATAAATTTTATTGTTTAGGAGTCGGTTCAAGTTATGGTTGTTGAAAATAATAATGAAAACTCGAATTCAGATTTTGATTATCCATCAGACTAACATAAAGAGTTTAATATTTGTGATGATGGTCCTCTAAATAGAAATTCATCAATTGGGGGGAACATATCTCTTTTCAATATGATCCTAAAAATTATAAGACTCTTAAATATCATCCTCTTGACCAAGTAATTATAAATGTTGAAAAAAATCAATGAAGATTTTTTTTTATTATTCTAAAAATTCAGATTTTGTTTCAAATTTTATAACTAATTATGTTGAAAAATTATTAAAATATTATTCTTGGTTTATTTATATGGGTGATGAACATAATAAATTTTCATGAAATAATGCTATTAACATTTTTAGACAGATAATTGATAAAAAATAAATATCAAAACTAAGTATAATTTCATGACTAAATTGGATGAATCTGGTAATTTAGTGAAAACGAAATATAGATTGGTTACTCAAATTCTTTTTTTAAGATGAAAGAATTTTTAATAGCCTTAAACCTGCACTTCTAGATACAATAAAAAAACCATAAATTTATATTTTCGTCCTTAATGATGAATAATGTGACCTATTTATTTCCAAAATAATATAAAATTTCATAAAGAAATATTTCATCACATACATACCCAAGGACCTTTTAGGTTTAAAATTTTATAGAATTAGGATAATCTCTTAAAAACTTGGGTTCCTGAAAAACTAGTTCATAATGGTCAAAATCATCTCCAACTAAAACCTTTACAAATAGTAATCATTCTCATTATAACATACTTAAAACCTTTCTTCATGGCCTAGAGAAAAGAAATATAAGAAAAGGGTGAGATTAAATTATCAATAAGGGTAAAAAAGTGAGATATTCATGATCATATAAGCATAACTTGATAAGTAATATATGAGAACTTGAGCATTACATTTTGAAACCATATCGTATATCACATAGAATATAATTTTGAGTAATTTCCTAAACCTTTTTATTTCATAAGACATGAATCATAATGTAATTAAAGAACATGATCCATGAGAACAAAATTGTAATATGACATTGAATTGTGTTATATATATAAAATTATAACATTGTGAACATGTATATATAGAAACGTGTTTATTCATCAAGTTTAGGAAATGAAATTACACACTTGCATAAACTTATGGAAATAAAAATATGTATATGCATGATCTTTTGGACCTGAAATCAAGGTCTAATAATAAACATATTCCTATGAAACTAGGTCCATGCATGATCTTATGGACATGAAAACTATACCACACATAAAATTGTGAACATGAAATCAGGTTCAAGAATAATATATTTACCTCACAAATTATCCTTCATTACCCACTGATTTAGATGGATATATAGTTCCCATATGTAATATAAAGAAAACCATACATATGTATTCCATTAGATGATAAAACATTCATCATCACAGAACTCATTAAAAGAAATTTATTTCATAAACATTTCATTGAAGTATAAACATTGGAGAAAGATAATAAGTTTTATCAACATCATTTCATTTTAAACATAAACCATACAAATAAAGAATTTGGATGGTATCCATAGATAATATCCCCATAAATCATAAGTGACATCAATGTATGTTATCATAGATGGAAAATGTTTTTTAAAGAGTTCTTCAAATAATTCTTGAGGAAAATAACTTTTCCATTTTAAAAACACTTATCTTTAAAAACAATTCGCTTTTAAATGAAAAAATTATCTGTCAAAATAATATTATTAATTTTAATGTAGGATTAAAATTATATAGATGTCAATATGGTGGTACAATCTCATATATCCTTATAAGTTAAAAACATTCATTTAATTTTTTCAAAAAATATTCATAAATAAATACATTTGGAAAATGAAAAAAATATCCATTTCAAACGATTTTTTAAAAAATAATAAAATGGGTTAAAATGATTTAAAAAAATGTATGAGAATATTAAAAACATTTTTAATTATTTTTTAGAAAAATGGACATGGAATATAAATTTCCATTAGCCATGACTTAAGAATAATCAATCCCAAATAATGATGAGATTATGAAATAAACCCTTAACACATTCGTTACCTTTGAATTATAGGACCCATGAAAAAATAACTTTTTATAGATATATTTTCCTATAATTTTCATTATAATAATCTTAAATTCCCTTCATGTATATAATATTCACCACACAAAAGAAACATTGAGTTTATACTATATGTGTCCCATAGAATTAAAAGTTAGATAAAAATCTTCTACACATAGTATTACTAGTAATGTACATTATGTATATTATCGAATAAATTAGATTATTTATTTAAATAATTAATAACCTTTTTCAAAATTATTATCTCTCTAATCTCACTTCTTATGTTCTAACAATTACAAAAAAAAATTATGTTAATGTTGGATGTTTTAGTGATATTCAGTTCATATGTCAAAAATGTATTCGGTAGGATGACTAAATTAAAAGAAGACATTATTCCATAATCTATAGAATAATAATAATTATTTGATTCTAATTTTTTATATAAATTATGATTTTTATATCCAACTATGAAATATTATTATGAAAAAGTAACTATGTTCCAATCAATGAGATGGTAGGCCATACATAAACATATGTAACATTACCATTTGTTAATAATCATTATGGAATGAAGATAAGTATCAATTTACTTTTTCCTAGAGATAATAAAATATTAAATATCATTTTAATTTTTTTAATATTTTTATATATATCATTACTGTGATGTGGTGATGAAAAATTAATCACATCACTTGATTGAGGTGGTAGTCCATGCGTACTCACAAATGACGTTATCATTTTTCCATACATATAATGGAATGGAAATAAATAATATATTATTATTTAATAATGATATATATGTAATTAAAATCATATATAAACATTATTTTCTTAATTATAAAAAATTTTGAGATAGAATTATTTAAAAATAATTACAGTAGTTCCTGAGTTGGTCGTTTGTCATACACATGAATGATGGTTCAGTTTCCAATTTGATGGATGAGGAGATGGATATATGTTATGATATTAATATAATGAATTATAAAAATATTTATCATAATATTTTTATTATTTTTTAAGTATCTAAGAATATTTTTAGGAAGTGTAAGAAGAAAGAAAACAAAAACATGTTGTTGTATAGTATACCTCTTCCTTGGAAAACCTCATTTTCTTAACACATTAAACCAAAAATATTTAAATAATAACTAAAATAAAAACTATAGAATGATTAAAATTACTATAGTAATGTATTTGGAAAGGTATTTTCTAAACCAAATGGGTTTTGAATTGTCTTGGATTTAGAAGAAGGTGATCTCTTTTATAAAAGGGGGAGGGGAGCTCTTCAAATGTAATAAAATATAAAATTAATCTAAATTTATTTTCAATCCCAAATGGATCAAAAGTGAGTCATTTTGAATAAAATATGAGCATGGGTATAAATTACAGAATAAAATAAATATTGTACATTTTTACTATATTTATACCATTACCTTTTTCTTATAACCACTATTTAACTCATTTAGCTCTTATCATTTCAACAGTATTTTTTACTCTTTGAGGATCAATTTAGTTACTATAAAATAAAAAAGTGTCCATAAATGGACCAAGATTGATATTTAAAACAGTACCCTAATAAATAGTCTTAATTTGGAAATTTTTTAATTTTATATCATTTAATGATGTATTTTTTACTATAAAATACCCCAATTAACAATTGTTGAACTATTTATTTCTTTGACATTATTGAAATCATGAAAACATATTAAATTAAAAACATATATTTCATTGCATATATAATCTATCATTCTAATCTAGAAACTTTTTTATCAGATTATTTATCTCAAATTTTATTTATTTTAATATTTTTAATATCATTCATTTTTCCAATTATTTTATAATTACTACCTCAACATTGTTCTAGAATTAAAGGTATTTATATCTACCCTAAATATTAAAAATAAATTACTATAATTAAAATAAATAATGTTTCTTTAAAAAAAACTTATTATTATCTATAGTATCATCTAAATAATTCCATGTTAAAAATATCGTTGTAATTTAAGATAAGTGGGTGACATGTTTGACGGTTCATTAAATAAAATATTCTACGGGTAAAAATATCATCCATATGGCCCCAAAAGGTAATATATTCGACCCTGTAATTTTTAGAATTGATATATAGTTGTCCATCAATATTTAGTCATGTTGTTTGCTTCAATTAATGGATCTTATCATTTCATTTGTTACCAAAAGTACATGATTCACTATTTACTCTGGTATTAAAAATTATGAAGGATACTATTTATTTTTTCCAAAATTAAAAGGGCTATACCTGCTGAATTTAGAAATCCTGATTTGAAATATAGAGTCTATTTCTCAAAATTCAATTTCGACAATTGGCATATTTTAATTTAAAATTAACTGAAAAAATTCAATGAAAAAAAAATTTTTCAAAAAAATTAATTTTAAATATATAATGTCTTTATAATATATTCAAATATAAAATCAATTTTAAAACCAATTATTTAGAAAAAATAAATTATGAATTTTTAAATTAATCCAAAAAGTAATTTTATTTGAAAATATATTAAAATAAAATACATTTTTTAGTTAAAATCATTACTTTTAACTATTCATTGAAAAATCAATCTTTTCAGAAAATTCTCTGACATTTATCCTAAGATAATTTTGAAATTATGATTTATAAAATTAAGTTCATTTTACAAAATAAATTTTAAAAAATTTACATAACTAAATTATATTATTTTTTCCACAGAGATAAATAAAATACATTTTCAATGAAAATATGTTTTTTACTTTATGAAACATTGAGTTCTTATTTATAAATTAACAATTAATATAGTATAAATGAGTAAAAATATTTTATATTTCATAAATTTTAAATTCATATTCATACTCAAAAATTTTATAGTTAGTATATAATGGTGACATAATAATATTTCATTGTTCTTTTATGCTCGGTGTTTCATATCTTGTATGCTATAGATTTTATTTTTAAAATAATGGGATATTAAATTCCCCACATAAATAAATAGATTTCTCTCAATTTTGAATTAGTCATGGTAACTAGGGTTTGACTTTTGAAAATAATTTTTTCGAAATAAATCATCGTAAATAGGATTAATAAATATTCCACTTGAATAGAGAGAAAGGAATGTTTGAAGGTCACTTAAGAAAACACGTACTTGGTTTTTGAATAGGAGAACATTAGTCTAAAGTAAAAACAGGGATATGAAAAAAAACATAACTCTATATTATTGTTTGAGGGTGATAGATAACATTGTTATACCAAAGATAACCATTAGGAAAAGGAAATTTATGTTATGTGTTTAAATGACACTACTTTCACTGTAACCAATGTAAATAGATAACATTTCTATTCGAATACAATATTCTGAGATTTGGTGATTTAATTTTATACCTAGTATAAGAACATGGATAAATATACCTACATGACAAGTATAATTTTATCTTTTAATCCATTTATATTACAATTTTATTTCTTCTCCAAATAGTGATTATTCAAGAAGAAATTTTTTATTCATGAAGAATTTTAATATCTTCTAATAGATCTCATAATGAATAAAAGAATAAAAATATATTCCTCTTATCTTTTGGTATTAACAAATACCAAAAAGGTTAGAATATTATAAGTTGATTCCAAAAAAAAATCAATTAAGGAAATCTTCTTTATTATACAAAATTCAATAATAATACCAATTGTTCAACTTAGATTATTTGATAAATAAATATCATTAAAATTCCTAAAAAATATTCCATCTTTATATAGAAATCCAAAAATCAAAATGATTTGATCATAGCATCTTCCAAGATAAATTTAACATTTTTATCCAAATCATATCGATGAATTTACATAATCACCTAATTTATAATATATTATAATCATTTCTATACATCACCAAAAATCCAAAATAAATTTATAATTTCATCGAAAAAAAATTGAAGCATCACTCTTCAAATTAAATATAATAATATTTTGATTCCATTTTTTTATATTTCTTACTAAAATAGTCTACTTGTTTCGAAATAATATTAATCACTTAATCACCAAATCATTTTCCAAAAAAATATACATTAAATCCTATGTTTCAAAAATAATCCTATTCTATATCAATCGAATTTTTTAACTAAAAATATATTTCCCACTAACCAGGACATCACATACGCTAGTGGTAGGTGATACATCCTTATCACCATTCACTTTGGGTTCAAGCATCACTTCCTTTTCAGATGTGAGTTATTGTATCCCAAATTTTTCATTGTCATTTGAATGAAACTATAACCCATATAAAATTAATAAAAATGTGAGAAACATCATAAAAATAAACATAATATGTTCAACATTAATGAAATGTTTTAATCTTATTTGTTATCTTATAAATCTCATTTTTCATCCCAAAAATGTAATGACTTATTATTACATTGAAATCAAATACCATATAAATCATAAATTTTATAAATTAATTTAATAATTATTCCCAAAATATTAAAATTCATTCTTACTCATATAATTCTTCCTGTGAAACCTAAGTGTTACATATATATATATCCCAAAATATCATTACCCACATTAAAAACCCATCACTTAAAACCTCATATGGGTGTATAAGACTATTAACATACGATCAAACTAAAATTTACATAAAAATTATGGTATACATAACTCTTAATATAACTTCCCGTGAAAATAGCCTATGCTGCAAATTTTTCTAAACCCTACTATGATACCAACTATAAAATATCAAAACCCATACTTTCATATTTGGTGATAAAAACATAAAAATTTCATTTCTAGCCTCGATAAGGATAAATATGACCTAAATTTTTAAGTAGAAAAATATACAATGTCCAAAGGAAATATTAAATCACTTACATAATGAAGTAACATTTAGGTTTGGTGATTTAGTGAATTAGAAAAAACACTTAACAACAAAGGGTCTATATACAACTTGTTCATAAAGGTCATCATCATATTCTACTAAAATATTCACAAAAATTTAACCTACTAGGTATCACATACTTAAAAAATTTATTCATGGACTTGAAAAAATAAACATATTAAATACGTGAGCTCAAATAATCAGTAATGGTAAACATGGGAGATATAAATGATCATATAAGAATAACATGATAATGATTGTATGAGAATATGATATTAACCTTTGAAAACAATTAGTTACATATCATGGATCATATTATTGAGTAATGGAATAAATATTGGTAGTTCATAATAAATAAATTATAAATAAATCAAATAACATGATCCATGAGAAAAATAATAATAATTCATTTAATTATGTCATACACATAATCTTATAACATTATGAAAATGTATAAATATAAATAATTTCACTCAACTAGTTAAGGATATGATGTCACGACCTTCCATAAACATATGGACATGAAACCAAGTCCATTTATGATCTTATATTCATTAAATATAGGTATCTACATAAACTTATGGATATGAAAGGAGGTCCAAACATGATCTCATGGACATGAAAACTATGTCAACACATAAAATTATGAACATGAATTATAGTTCATTCATAAAATATTTTCCACATTAGTTATAAATCATTAAAAAATAAATTGGATTGAGATATAGGTCCAACAAATTAGATAAAAAAAATCATAAATATTTATACCATAATAGCAAAAAACATTCTCCATCATAGTACTCATGAAAAGAAACAACTTTTATAAACATTACGACAAATTTTAACTCATGGAAGAATGGAAAACTTTTCATCGATATCTTGTCATTATAAACATAAACTGTCTAGAAAAATAATAAGTATGGTATCATTGGATTGTGTCCCCACTGAATCTTATGTAACATCAAGTGATTTCATCTTATATTTAAAATTATTTTGAAACATCACATTGAATAATTATTAAGGAAAATATCATTTCCATTTTAAAATCACATCACATAAAAAAAACAACACACATTTATATGAAAATTATTAATTTAAAATAATATTATCAAATTTAAATGGAATATTCAAATAATTGAGGCATAATTATATTAGTAAAATCAGATCATGCTAAAAAATTAAAAAACATTCCTTCCATATTATTTAAATAAAATTCACAAAGATAATCTTTTGGAAAATGATAGAAAGTATCCTTACTAACCATTTTTAAAAAGTATAAAATAGGTATAAATTATGTAAAAATTAATAGGATAATAGTAAAAACCTTTTTTTAATAAATTTTTTATAAACAATGAATGTGGAAGGGAAATATTCCTCATTTGAGGCATAGAAATAAATAATCCCAAATAATGATGAATTTTTATAATAAACTCCCACCACATTGGCAAATTTCATCCATATTTACAATTAAAAAGAAACATTATATGGATATGTGTTTCCCAGAATTTTTTTTACAATAATCATAAAATAAATTAATTTTTTTATACACACCACAAAAAAGAAATAAATAGTTTATAAGTCGTGTTGCCCACAAAAATAAAAGTGAGATCATAATACCTTAACATGAGACTTAATCATTGTGTATGTTCTTTATAATCCTTAATAATAAACATATGTTAATTATTTACTTGAATAAGAACCTGTATCATGTTAATTAGTGATTTTATTTCACTTATTACCATGTTATAATATTAACTTAATCATTTATGTTCACGTCGGATGTTTTAGAATAAAAATCATATGTCTAAAATGAATTTCATTTTTTGAATATGGTAAAAGATTTTAATATTATAATATATAATAATAATAATGATGACATAATTATAATTTTTTATATGAGTTATACTATTAAATACATTTACCAAATTTGATTATGAAAAATGAACTATGTTATAATCAAGGAGATAGTAGATTGTATATAAATATTTGTAACATTTCCATTTTCCAATGATCATATAGAAAAGAAGGTAAATATCATTATATCATTCAATAATTATTATAATATATTATATATAATATTAATTATTTCAAAATAATTATATATTTCATTCATTTTTTGTGTTGATGCAAATCAATTCACATCGCTTCATTGACGAGGTAGTCCACGCGAAATCATGAATGTCATTATAATTTGTATATGCATAGAGTAATAATAAATTAAATGATATATTATTTTTAACAATGATTAATATTTCAATAATATAATATATAAACATTAATTAAATCATTATAAACAGTCTTGGTAGATAGTGATAGATAACGAATCACATCGGTTTGTATGGCTGTAGTCCTTCGTACACATGAATACTAGTTCCATTCCCCATTTGATGGAAGATTTAAAGGATATAGGTGATGATATTAATATAATAAATAAATAAATATATATATCTTATAATATTTAATTATTTTATAATGATTTAATAATATTTTTAGGCTGGGGAAGAATAAACAAAACTAAAACACGTTGTTGAATTATATACCTCTTCTTTAGAAAACCACTTATTGTTAACGCCTCAGGACCTGTAATATTGTTATGAATCATAAAATAAGACATATAGAATAAGAGGATGGATTATAGGAATATATTTGTGTAGTTATTTTCTAAACTAAATGGGTTTTTATTTATAAAGGATTGAGAATAACAGGATCCCTTTTATAAGAGAGGGTAGGGGACACTTGGAATTTATCAAAATATTAAATTAATATAAATTTAATTTCTTTTTTAAAATATCTCAAAAGTGATTTATTTATAATATAATATGGTAATGGTTCTAAATTTCCTCATAAAATAAAAAACAATCAATTTTTGACTAAATTTAAACCCTTATCATTAGGTTATAGCCTTCATTAGACCCCTTTAACTCCTACTATGACAATATGAATTTTCACACCTTGTGAGTAAATATAGATACTATAAAATGAAAAAAAAACCTAAATATACCATGTTTGATATTTTAAACCTTAATCTAATAATTTTTTATAATATATGACTTTTTGTAATTTTATAACATTTAATAAATTATTATTTACTATAAAATATCTATAATGTCAATTTTTATAGATATTTATTACTTTGAATTTAATAATCACAACAACAAAATATAAAATTAAAAATAATTATTATATACCTAAAATATAATGGTAATATACAAACGATTTTTATTTTATTATTTAAATAAAATTATATTTATTATAATAATTTTTATATCATTTATTTGATTTTTTTCATTAATAAAATAATTTTTCTATCATCATTTTTCAAGAATATATAATAATTATTTATTCACTAAAATTTAAAAATAATTTACCATGATGAAGATAAATTATTTATATTTCAAAATAATATTCAAATTTTTGAATATCTTCTTGATAACCCCTATTAAAAATATTATAATTATTAAAAACAATAATTTGACATGTTTTACTTTTCTTTTGATAAAATATTATAGATTTTATCATCTCACCCATGTGACCCCAAATGTTTAAAAATTATAACTATAGGTTTTTATTGTATATTTTTAATTATAAATTTTTTTTTCATTTGTTTTTGGGTCATTTAATGGTTCTTTTCATTTTATTTGTATCCTAAATTACCAGATTTTCTTTTTACCATGGTAATAAAAAAATGGTTACTATTCATATTCTCCAAATTTCAATGAGGGATATTTAATAAATTTAGAAATAATGATTTGAAATTATTAATACATTTTTAAAAATTCGAATCACTTAAGATTCATAATTTAATTAAATTTATATCAAAAAAACTCAACAAAAATAGGTTTTTAGAAAAATGAGAATTTTTACTATAAAATATATTTTAATAATGTTAATATTCAAAAAACATTTAAAAAGGCATATTTTATATAAAAAGGAAATAATTAAATTTTAAAACTAATCAAAAACAAAACATTTCATTTTAAATACTTTAGAATAAAATATAATTTTCAATAAAATGATTATTTTCCATAATTCGTTGAGAAACCAATGTTTTCATAAAATTCTCAAAATTCAAACCAAAGATAATTTTAACATGATGATTTAAAAAGTATAATCTTATGTTATAAATTATGTTTTATAGATGTTACATAAATTATTTATGTTATTTTCTCAAAAAAATATGAAAAAATATTTTTGAAAATATTTTATTTTTGACTTTACTGAAATAGAGGGATTATTTACAAAAGAATTAATTCAAATATTTACAATTAGTAGGACCACTTTATATTTTATAAATTAGTTATTACTATTCATATCCACCAATTTAATGGTTAGGATATAATGTTCACATAATAATACTTCATTATTCCTTTATGAATGTTGTTACGTATCCTGTATGCTATATACATTCTTTTTAAAATATACGGATATTAGAGAATTGAGATTTATTATTAATTTTAATTAGTTTCAATGATCAAGTATATTAATATTTTATACTATATTACTTTTTTCTAAGTATTTCAATTATTTCAAATTGTTAATCAACATGAATTTTTAAATGGACTAATTTCTAAAGAATTTGATGTTAATTTTATCATTAAGATATTTTTTAAAGGAAACACTATGTTTCATAGCATAAAATATAATCCACATCGAGCATAAATGAACAACTAAATATTATTTAAATGTGATTGGTATAACTCAGCTATCAAATTGGAAAGTTTGAATATGAAAAAAATGTTTTATGAACTAAATATAATGTTTCAACTCCATATAATGTTTTGTTATGTTATAAAAATATAATCACTTATTTTTATAAAAGATATTTTATTCTAAAAAATATATATATTTTCTTCAAAAATGGATTTTCATGCTTTAAATGGGTGAATATTATAATCAATTTTAGGAACTTGTTATATTTGAAATCATCACATTAATGATATATATAAATATAATCCCCATGATAGAAATAAATTTATATGGATATAGATTTCCTAAAATTATCATGAGAATTATTATAAAATACATTCTTGGGAAGCATATTCACCACAAAAAATAAACTAGTAGTGTATAATACATCTTTCCCATGTAAATAAAAGTTTGATGAAAATACCTTACAAAGATTCTGACTCATCGCGTACATTAACTATCTTCTTGGATAACATAGGTTAATTATTAACATACATAAAAACCATATTTAATTTTATTATTCCATTTATCTCACTTATTATGCTATAAAAATTATATAATCATTATGTTTATTTTGGATGTTTTAGAAACATATGACTCACAAATCCAAAATGAATTCGGAAGGTAGACTACGGTCAAAGAAGAAATTATTCCATCATCTCTAGAATAATAATAATGAAATAATTATAAATTTTTAACATCATTTATATTTTTAAATACGACTACTAATTATTATTATGAAAAACGAACTATGTTATAATAATTGAGACGGTAGGCCATGCATATGCCTATGTAACATTTCCATTTTTGAATTTTTTAAAGAGATAATTAATTCCCTTGTATTATAATAAATAAAGGTTACAAGAGTTGAAAATAAGTAATTTTACATTTTTCCTAGAGAAAAATAGAAACCATGTCGTCTGGAAAAGTGGTTAAGGGTAGGCAGCCTTTCATATTGACCACATTGTTTTCCAACATTTCGGGAATATGGTATGCCTCCTAAAAAGTATAAGTGATGAAGTAGTTAAAAGAGTATATCATGTTAATCAAATTCACCAATTTAGAAGATAACCTCCATTAACGATGCCTATTAACCACTCTTACAACTTTCATAAGAGTGGTGGAGTCACATTCAAACCGGACACAATTCCATTCTCTTTGGATAATAAGTTCCACCCCCATTGTGAGATCCATCGTCTTTGATTCTAATGTTGTGATACTACCACAAGGTCCATACATGCATTGAAAAACATCCCCATTCCCATCCCTGAAGATATCACTATAACCCAAGGGGCATGAATTTCTCCTAAAATCTATATCAGTGTTTTACATAATCCATCCGGCAAATGGGGGTGTCTAAAAAACATATAAACTATATAAAGGAGAAGGAAAATTACCTATGAAATTTAGTCAACTAAGGGTTAACAAGTCATCAAATGAGTTACTGTATTTTTCTGAATGGAGGTCATTAGCATCCTGAATAGCAACAAGGATAGATCCCAGTGCATGTCCAAATTTGAAGCATTTCCTACTATTCACTACAACATTCATGCTACTCCATATGTAGTGTATAATCTCATCACAATACAATGGATAGATGACCATCACCTTCTTGGAAAGAGTAATGATAAATATGGTACTGAGAAAGGTTTGGATTGGATCTTAATTGAGGAATTGAATTCCAAAAATATATTTTACTACCATAAACAGAGAAGGCACATCCTTACATCTCATAAAAAGATGGTCATCATTCCTTAAATTTTATAGGCAATGGTCACATCGAGAGAATAAATAAAACACAAACTCTTTGTAGGTTGGAATCCATAGGTATCTTATTGAGAGCCAGCCTCTATAAATGAGTGAACTATGAGGGTGACATCAATTTTTTTCCAACATCCAATCCACTGCTGATCACCATTAATCATATTCGTAGAAATTATTTTTTAATCAATAAAACCATTTTCCTACCCTTCCTAGATAAGAGAATCATGCTAATTAAAAAATTCAGAGGTCTCCACAATAGTGATAATATTATCAGGAATCATTTCTATATTTTCCATCTTCTCTCTAAACATGATGTTGTGATTAATTTCATTATCCTCAATCTTAACTCGATTAATTATGGGCTCATCGTCTAGTTATTATCCCAAAACCACAGGGAATAATTCATGTTCACCATCTATTTGGTGTGATTTATAATTTTTTGAAAGTTTGACATTATCCCAGGCCAAATAGAATACTAAAGATACCTGACTTTTCTAGTATTAATCCTTTCCATAAATCTGGTTCTTAAGAAATCCGGGGCAGAAGATTTTTTTGGTGAGTTTTCATAAAAATATTTCTTATAGAGATTGATTAAGGGCCTCCAAGTTCTTGATGTCAAGGCCTCCAAGATTATAATGTTAGAAGAACTTTTTACATGATGCAGTGATTACCATTAATTCCATTATATTTTCACTCCAGAAAGTTTTTTCAATCATATTATTATTCATTATAATGATAGATATAGGCCAAAGGTACACCATAAAATAGTAGACCATCTTCACAATCACAACATTATTAACCATGAAATGTGCCCTACTATTGAGAGGGGCTTCCCATTTCATGAGGGGTTTTTTTTCTGAATTGATACATTTCATTGGAGAAGTGTGACTATTGTGGATTTCCCCAAAAAATTGGGACACCTAGGTAGACAAAAGGAAATGCACCATCCTTTATCCACAAGTCAATGGTGCGGTGGGTCATCCTAGATAATGAAATATTATTACCAAAGTCACAAAAGGATTTTATGACTTGTCTAGAAACATTCTCATAATGTTGGTGATCCTTTTAAATATTATTTATGTTCCTTCTATCCCCCTGTGTAAAAATGTTTATTTTTTAAGGAAATAATAAGTCGAAGGGAGGAGAAATACCTTGGGCTACTCTAATGGGGGAAAAATCAGCCATTTTCACCATGTAAATGATATGTCTATTAAGACAATATTATGCTATAGAAACATCAATTTCTAAGTGGGGATTCTCCTATCTCACACCCCTAGATAAAGAAATGTAACCCTTTGTGAATCCATTAATGAGGATGGAGATGCGAGATGACTCAGAAATTACCTAGACCTAGTGAATGTATTTTATAGTAAATATAAATCTATGTGACACATTTAAAATAAATCCCCAATACATTTTATCAAAATATTTGCTTCCATTTAGTTTGAGAGATATTTTCCACCTATGGTTGCTTTCATAAGTAGATCGACACAATATAAGGTAGTGAGAAAACAATCATGATTGTTCCGACCATTGAAAAATACAAATTGATTCCAAGATATTATTTTCTCAAAGAAATTACTGAGATTTCATGGAATAATTTTAGTCATCACCTTGTATATAGTGTTGAAAAGAGGAATTGGCCAGAATTGGATAATCTAACTAGTATTATCATCCTTTGGGATAAGGGTGATAAATTGGGAATTTAATCATTGAGGAAAAGTCCCATATTTAATGATATTATTTACAAGATATCAAACATAAATAGGAATGATTTTCTAATATATATTAAATAATTTATTAGTGAACTCATCTGGTCCTGAAGATATATCTTTATTGAGAAAAATACTATAAGACCCTAATTTTCCATGTAAATTTGTTTTTAATTATATGGAATTATTATGATTTTGAAAAAATTAATGGTGTGTGATTATAAGGCCCGGTGTGCTCGAAATGAATTTCTGAAATAAAAAAATGTAAGGTACGTTCAGTAAATGTGTGAGCGACATTTTTTTTACTTTTGAACTGGTTCTCAGATTAAAAATCCAAGAGCACCGTTGAATCTGCAATGTCGGGATTCTTTAAAGGTATGATTGACTTCAAATTTAGTAGGTCGTGAGAAAAAGATAGAATTTTGGAATTTTAAAAGAACAATAAAATAACAATGTTATTCTATTTCGTTCTTTTCTTTTCCTCCAATGGATGAGTGGCAGTGTCGGGACCAATGACATGTCAAGCCATTAATTGGATTGAATCCTCAATATTTATAACACTACCATTGTAATTAGGATATTCCAATATTAAATGAACTTCATAAATTCCCAACGGAATTACTCACCCTCCCCTCACCTATTTATATGGGGATCTGGTTAGAGTATTGGCACGACTTCACTACGAGACACAGATCTCCAAAATTTCCATGACGCCAACAACTTGGAGGATGGAACCAGTTTTAGTGAGTGTTGATGAGTGCCACTGAATCACAAACCAATGAACACCGACTCTTCCTCAAATGTGGACGTCCTCCAATGATCTTGATGTAGGTTTTATTTTTCTCTTCTAATTTCAATAGATGTTGTATCTTTATACTACCCTCTTTCTATCAAGCAATTGCAGAGGGCGAAGACCAAAGAACAAGGTTCATACCCTCTGCCTTTTGATGAAATTTTATGTGTTCTTCGTGAGTGATTTATGAGGGTTGGAAGAAACCTGGAACGATAGGTTTAGTAATGAAGATGGTGTATTGGGGTGTCTGTTGGCACCTTCGTATAGAGAAACGGTCACCAGAGCTCACCTGGAGACTTGCAGAAGACCATCGGCAATTGGCACTAGTAGAGGAGGTGATGATAAATTAAAAATTAAAATTGACTCTTTATGTGGAGTAAGTGTTACCTTTTTAAAAGTGAGGAGAAAAAAACTTTTGGAAGAACCATTAGCATTTTTAATAATGTGATGTTTCATTTTATATAGATCAAAAGATGGAATAAATATGATCATAAGTACATTGGTGAAAAAAATCACCACAACCACTCATTTAGTAGACAAATTAGAGTGTTTCAAAAGCTATTATATTATATTTTTAACATTTACCCATATTTACCTTTACCTTGTTAATTAATGTTTCATCGTATTAATTAGTATTAATGAAAAAATTAACTATTATCTTTTTACCAAATTTGATCCTTATTATTTTATAGTTTGGGAATCATTTTTTAAAAAATAATTTCAATATTTTGGGTAGTTAATTTTACAATTAGCACAAAAAATGTAAACATATGTTTTTGATGAAAAAATGTTTTCTTAAATCATATGATTTATTTATAATCCATACTTATTAAAATTATATATTACAGTGACATATTTGGTTTATTATAAATCAAATAAATGTTATGATGACTTCATGTATATTCAACACTAAATCTCACCTTGAAAATACATTATTCAAGGAAATACTAGAAAATAATTATTAAACTATCATTTAATTTTTTTAAAAAAAATTTCTGGACATATTATTTATAAATTATAATAAAATGAATAATTATATCACTTAAATTAATATTTTTTTACTAAAAAGGTAAAGTAAACATCTATGATATACTTAAGTAATGTTAAATCATAAAAATTATAACTTTCATAGGAACTGTATTTTTGGACTAAAAGTATATCTTATTAGAAAAACCCAAAATTTCATATTAACATATTATTTTTAATCTATATTCTAAAATTATTTTCATCATGTAAATTTAGAAATATAAAATTATTAAATTCAATAATAAAATAAAATCATAAAAAATAAAAGAAAAATCTTTTTTGCAAAATGATTTTTTCAAATATTAAATATAATTATTCTTATTACATATCATCAATAACTAAATTGAATTGAAAATATTGTTAATATGAAACGTAATTCATTATCATTAATCATATTTTTTGAAATAGAAATGTATTTTGACAAAACTCTTAATTACACATTAATTCATGATTTATAACATAAGTGTACATATAATATAGCCTGAAAAATTTATATGTCTAGTGTATTTGGGTAATTAGGTAAAATACATAACAACTTAAATTGGTGATAAATCACAATTATTGAAAACATCTTGAACTTGACCATAATATTCCATCACACATTAAATTTCATGGGATAAACTAGGGAAATACATAAGATATTGGTGATCTATACAACCTAGTAAGGGAATAAAAAACCCTAACATGAAGAATTTATAACATATTAGAAAATATGTATATAAATGGTACATTAAGGTGGTTAATATCATAAACATAAATAATGAGGAAAGATATATAATGATAACATAACCAAAAATGGGAATGCGGTAATTAATTTAATCATGAAATCGTCAGAATAATTCATGGTTAACCCCTATTAAAACATAACACAATGTTCATGGGATAACATCCCACACCCCATACATGAAATACCATGATACTAAAACATTATATAAGTCATTGGAGAACTATTTGGGAACACCCATCATAATCATATATTGTACAAGCATCAGTGTGTCATATTGATCATATTCATAAGAAACTATTTAATCCCGTTTAATCCATTAATAATAAGGTGTGGATTATATAAATTCTAGTCCCCAATAAAAGATGTATAAGTTAATAAATGTGAAAAACTTTGATAGGAAATGGGTATGGGAATTCACTACATAATTGTTTGGCATGGAAAATCTAAGTGATATTTTACAAGCATAACAAGGCACATAAATATTTATTGGAGGGATAAATGCGAGTGAAATTTTAATATCATCATTTAGAAATTATAATGGTACTAAGGGAAATATATATGAATATACCCCAACATTAGGAATTAGAGATAAAATTAATAAGAAAATAAATAGTCTTGAATAAATAGGAGAATAAGAGTATCTATTACCAATAGATAGTTATTCAAAAATATTGGTGTGAGATCCATGAGAGATTTCGGGCACACTGGGAGTTCTCTAGAGAGGAAAGGGTAGCATATGGACGTGCTCCAAGGTTTTTTAGTGGATAGTAATGGTAGAATGGGTGTGTTTATATACAAAAAGAGGTGGAGTTCCTTATTATTTTTCAAAATTATGTTTTGGGCAATATATTATATTAATCAAAATAACAAAACATCCATTGGTTTTTGTAACACCCTGATATTTCAAAAGAACATTATGTTTGATAGCTTATATTCCACAGAATACTGTGACTAAAAAATATCCAAAATACTACTATTTTTACATGACAGTTATAAACTAGCTGTTAAATTAGAATGTGTGAATTATATTTTCTACATTATAGAATAAATTTTAATTAAATATTTAGTAGAAAGTTAATTATCATTAAGAAATGAACACATAATTTTAAGTAATTTCATTTCATTCTTCAAATAATATTTTTCTTAAAAAATCATTTAATATTACTTTCTATTAGAAAATAAATATCATCAATTTTTATTATTTCATAAAATATATATTACAATAAATAAAAAAATTTGGACTCATCACATAAAAATCATATTAGGTTAATGTTTAGGTAATTTTCTAAAAAAGTATATTTTTGGGTTCAAATATTAAAATACTATTTTTAAGAAATATTGAAACTCATATGAAATAATTATTATAAGATAATTATGAAGACTATTTCTTGATAAAAAATTATTTAATTAATCACATAATATATAAGGTGTTACATATAGAAACAAAATCTTAGAAATTTTGGAAACCATGATTTTAACCTTAAAAATAAACGACTTTAATGAGTTATACACATACCATATTAAGAATTCCTTTTTATCAAATACAAATTTAGTCATGTAAAATGGATTAAATATATATAATTATGAGGTCCAAATTATTTAATATATTAATTTTAATTTTAATTCATAAAAAGTTTCTATTGTAAAATTATTTCCATAGTATATGTAAAATAAAGTAGGAGGTTAATGTTAAAATGTAAATGATTAAAATGCCTAAAAAATATGAAATTAAATGGGTTGTTGATGTGTTTATAGAACTTTAAAATAATTTAAAACATTAATCATCTCCCAAATTAATTTTTATTAATTCCACCAAAAAAAATTTGGCTTTAAATATAAAATAACCATTATTTAATCACATAAAACCACCCCTCCTCATGTATAAACACTACACCTCACCACCCAATTTCTTGTCACATGACATGAATAATTTCAAATATCAGAAAAAATCTATTCTATCCATTCCACCCATGTCCATTTTATTCTTTTCTCACCCAAATACCTAATCCACATTCCTCCAAGGGTCCTTCAAAGAGGTTATATTGAAGAGGTTAATTTCTCAAACCACTACCCTTAATTTTCTTTATTTTTGTACCTTATCCTAACCTCATTAATACGTTAAATATTAAAAATTTATGTATCATCTATATAATATAATTTTATACTTATAATGTGATATCATATATCAATCCATTTTCTAATCTCCTCCCATTGAAAGAATTGAAACCACTGTCCAAATTATGGGGGTTAACTGTCCCTATGAGTAATGATATTGTTCGTTTTCAATTAAAGTATTCAAGTATGGTCATAAAATTATTATTCTAGATAAAATGATTTTAATAACAATATTATAACCTATTTCATGTTCTGTAACTAATATATACACATAATATTAAATAAAAAAAATAGTATTAGATGGTCTAAAAACCTGGCAAAAAAAACTAAACATTTATCATTAATGTTTTATCAAATGAATCATCCTAATGACAAAATGTAAAATTATGTATGGGGTCATTTAATATTATTTAATTTAATAAATAATATTTTATTTCACTTCTATAATATTATTTCTATCTAAAAAGAACATCCACTGTTATACACAAGTGAACCGACAATGAAAATATAAAATTAATGCACATTAAAATAATTAAAAATTAGGATATGTTATTAGCGAAAAGCTCAGAAGATGTCATAAAATGATCATATAAGGTACTATAAATATTAATATAGTTCTTGAATAAATTAATATAATTCTTTAAACCGTTATACATGAGGTTTAAGTATGAAAAAATAAAGGGAAGCATGCAATAACGGTTTTCGGTCTCAGTTTTTCTTCTATCAGATATATGTATTATTCACCACTTATATTTTTGTGGTGTATATAATTCCATTTTATATATCATATAAATAATCTTATTTTATTCATGATATTAAATTTTTTATTTTATAATTATTACTTTTATTGGTAATTTGATTTGAATTATTACAAGTCATAAGTGATTTCTTAATTCAATTCCCATTAACTAGGTTAAACTTCTACTTCATTGATTATGTCATGATAAGACTATATTTGGGGTGAATTATGATTATATTATTTTTAATTTATACTTTTTTATATGTATTTACAGTGGATACACCTGAAAAATTAATTTTATTACTTCTCACGTCAATGATTTTTTTTAAGGTCATCATCTCTTTTTCCATTTGTTGAGGCATATTTTAATGTTATGCACCTACATTATTTTATACCATGTATATAATTCCCCCTTAAAATTTTATATCTGGAATTTATTTATTCTCATGGTATTTAATTTTTTTTGAAATTTTTATTCTTTCATGAGTAATATGATTCAACTAATTACAAAGTGGTAAGGTTTTCTGATCTCGCTTTTACTTCTATGAGATATATTCCTTATTCACCACTTATTTCTTGTTAGTGGTGTATATAATATCATTTGATATATCATATCATGAATATAATTAACCTAATTCTATTAAGTGTTTCATTTTATAATTATTACTCTTATGGGTAATATGATTTGACTGGTGATAAATTGCTAGGGAATTCATAATTTTATTTTCACTCTTTGGGTTAAACTTCTACTTCCTTGATTATGTCGTACTACAATCATTTTTAAAATTAATTTTGAATATATTATGATATATTTCAACTTTTCTAAGTGGATTTATATAAAATATAAATCATACATTCATTTTATTAACACTCACTTCAATGATGTGATATTTATAGGGGACTTTCTTTAACAAATTATCTTTTAAAGTATCTCTTAAAACTCTGTTTCTCTACCGTGTCCATGTTTTTATAAAATATTTAAAACAATGTAATTTACTATTCTACTGTGATTATTTAACATCATTTTTTATCATGTTTTAATTTTACAAAATGGTTTGGAATTTATATTTTTTTCATTTTCTAAACAAGTTTATTTGAGATCTCCCAGAAAAAATATAGATAGAATGTTTTCTAAAATATATGATAAGATAATAATTTATTGTAATCATGAAGAATTAATTATTTAAAAATTAATTTAAAATTTATATTGATTATTTTCGAAAATAATTCTTCTTTTTATAATTTCACAAAATTTTATAAATATGTGACTTTCAAAGTAAAAAAAGCGCATTTTCCTCAATAATTTTTCCATGATCTAATTTAAATTATTTTCATAGATGTAAACATTATTTGGAAAATATTATATTAATTATGTAATCTAGTGATACCCTATATAATATTTATTTTTATGGTTTTTGATATATTTTATTGGGGAATTATTTATGTTCTATAAGACTGGTTATTCTAATATAGAAAGTTATTTATTTTTTAAGGAATATTGATTCAGTTGTATTATTTGTTCATATGAGGAATTCATTGGACTTATTAAGTGAGGTGTGGGGCATTTTATAGCACCTTAATGCATTAATAGGTCTCATGAGACAAAATAGATTTGGTTTTGGCCATTTTGTACACATTTATTTTCAGATATCTTAGTTAAGGCCTTGATGGTATGTTGTAGATTTTTGGAATTATTATTTTCATTATTATGAGTTTATTTATTGATTCTATGTTATTATTTGATTTGGATAATATACATGGTTATGTTTTATACCTCATGTGATTATTTATATGTAATTTTTGTATCATTTTTTATTCTATCCATATTATGATCATGATATTGATTAAATGGAATATGTTTTAGTTAAATACCTTTCTATGATTGATTGTAATTATTTATGACATCTTCTATTGTATACATACCCAGGATGATCATTTGTTCCCACCCATTTCTTCTATTTTATTTTTCCCCAAGATTTAATGAATTTTATTATGGAATCTATGCAGGGTTAATATAGGATAATGATGGAGTTCTAATTGTTTTTATTATGTTGTATTTTATATTTTCAATTGTAATGTGATTTTCAAGTATGTATCATGTTTTCCAAAACTAATAAACTGTATGGTCCATCGAGATTAGATTCTTTATATATTATTCTAATGTATTAAAGTAACCAAAAACTATAGGCTACGTAGGTTGGGGATGATATAGTTGGTATCAAATGAAGTTTAGTAAAAAACATTTGAAACTAGATTTAGGGAAGTATAGATTAGAGAGTGAAAACCTATCATATAATTTGTAAATACTCACAATTAAACCAAACGAATGATTTAGATATTTTAAATACCTAAATTTTCAATTTATGTTTTTTATTTTTTAGATTATACCATATGTTTCATAATTTCATGATCTCATCTAGTTTATGCTGCTATTTAGATATGGATCCTAGTGGAAGGATTAAGAACTATATCAAATCTAATAATCCATGTAGGGATTTCTATCCAAATAAATATAATGATTCTGGAGATAGATCTTCAACTGTAGAAGAATATATGATAACTATAATAGGATATTTGACTCAGGTTATGAGCAATAACATTACCCATATAGAGTAGCATGATCCACAATTTGGTGTAACAATGTTCTTTAGGAGATAACAACTACCATCATTAAATGGGACTATAAATCTATTTTTTGCTAATTAAGGAATAAGTTCCTTATTGAAAATATTTCTCACATATGGAATTAATGAAAGTGAGAAGGTTATCATTACAATTTATCATCTCTCAGGGAATACAAATCAATAGTGTTAATTGATTCAAAATACTACGGATTTACAAGAAAAATAAAGCATGAAATGGAAGGATTTTTAATAAATTCTCTTGGAAAAATATTTTCCTCAAGAACAATGCAGTGACATAGAAAGATAGTTATTGAGATTCAGAAAAAGGGGGATGATAATGTTTCTAAGTATGAATCCAACATTACAATGTCATCATAGAATTCCATAGACTTTGTAGGTAATAAAAAAAGTAATATTGGACATTTATTTGATGAGATTAAACCAATAAATTAAAGGACACCGGTCTCCTAAAAATTTTCATCATATTTTGATATAGTATCTTTTTCTATCTAGATTGAGAATGAATTCTCCAATTCATGTAGTTGTGAAGGAAATAAAGAGAAGAATAGGATAGAAAAATGGATGAGGCAAAGAAAAGAAATATGGATTTTCCCTCATGGAATAATTTTGGGAAGAAACACATGGGTACTTGCTTAAAGGGAATGGGAGTTTCCTACAGGTGTGGAGAGAACATCCACAAGGATTGTTATTGAAAGGAAATGAAAAAATCTTCCAATGTGCATTACTTAAAATATAAAGTGATGGGGTACTATGAAAATGAATGTCCAATGCATCAAGGGAATATACCTCAGAAGAATATAAGGAATATAGGTTTATATTATGTTTTTTATATATCTAAATTGGAATGATTATTTTGATCTTGTTTTTTTTCTAAGAAATATATTGTACGAAATTATGATTATAATAATTACGAGTTATATAAGGACTTTACTATCTAACAATTCATTATGTATTTGAAAGAATGTGTCAAATGGTATCAATAAAATGATTTTTTAAGGCATAAATTAAATGAAAACACATGATTGAAGGAAATATAAAACATATTATCTACTCGATCTTGATATAATAAAAAAGAGATGATTATAGAATATAATTGTTTACCATGAATTTGGTTAGTTATTCAATGGTTTATTAAATCTTTTCTAGAGTTTACTACATGTTTTTATTAAAGGAATATATCAACAATATGTGATGTATATAATGAATAAGAAATAATTCATGTTTTTATTAAGTTTTTACAATGATTAAAGTAATTTCCTTGATTTTTTTAAATATGTGATAAATATATTTACATGTGACATTAAGAGATATATTATGGGGGATTAATGATAATTTTATTTAGATACCTTATTCATGAATTTTTTTAATTTTTAATATTCTAAATAATATTTTGGAGGAGGATTAACATAATAAACTTGTGGAATGTATTAATTAAAATAATTATTATTATTGTTTGTTGTTAAATAATGATTTATCATATTAGATAAAATATTATAACCATATTGGATTCAGTAAATATTGAGAATCCTAAGGTATGACTTGGCGATCTTATGAATAATTAAAATTTATTCAGACATGATAAATTCATTTTGAATATCCATATCTATGTGTAAGAAAATATGTGGGGATAGATAGAACCACAACCAAATTATGATATTTGGCATATAAAATGGAATTAATTCAAGTAATTTTATCTTCCTGGGTGATTTATCTAGATAGTAAAACAAATCATCAACTATAAGAAAATGATATTAGATGAAAAATTATTCGTTTAATTTTCCTACTGAAAAATCAGTGGCCCTTTATCCCATCATAGATATACAATTTTGTGATTTTAAAATTTGGAATGACCAAGCTCTCTATCAATCTCCATCATATCCAAACAGATATATTTCATTTCCATGTTCATTATTTCACTTACAACTAATTTTCATCAATAGAGAAAGATATTTTTTGGTGACCTTTGCATTTTCATTTCCCTCTGTTAATAAGAAGTTCCGTTCACACTTTTTGTGATTTGGGATTTCCACAGGCTTATTTTGAATTATCAAATCCATGATTACCAATAAAAAGTTTAAATATCAAGTACATAATTAATTTATGGAAGGAATAATTTAACAACTAGATATTTTAAATGAACACTTTTTTTGATAGCTTATGTTATATAGAATTTTGAGCATAGATGTAATCTGAAATATTATTATTTTTACAGTACCATTATAGACTAGTCGTCAAATTGGAGTGTCTGAATATGATTAACTATATTATTAAATGTATATGAATTTCATATTAAATACTATGTTCATTATTCTCACTAAAAAACACACATAATATATGTAAATAATTACATAATATATGAGTTATTACATTTATAAACATGTGATTAATAATTTTGGAAATAATTATTTTAACCATGAAAATAAATTATTATTTTTTATTTGCACGCAGAACAGATTTAGAATTAATTTTTATCACTTTCATAAATTATATCAAGTAAAATAGATTCCATATTTTGAATCAAGAAGTTAAAATTATGTTATATGGTCATTTTTTATTTTTTGCATAAAAATTTAATTTTGTAAACAAATATATACGGAAGTATAGGTAAAATATTATAATAGGTTAATGTTAAACGGTTAAAGTATAAAATTCCTAAAAAAGGAAACGTTAAAGGGATGTTTGATGTGATTTTCACCTTCAAATACCTTTAAAACATTAATAATATCCCAATTCATGTGTATTAATTCCACCCAAATGTGGTTGGATTTAAATATAAAATAAACATTATTTAGTCACTTAAAACAACCCCTCCACAAATATAAATACCACCCCTCTCCACCCGATTTATCATCAAAATCCCTGGAATTTTTTAAATATCATAGGAACCCTATAATATTTATTTTACCTATGCCCAAGTTCTATTTTTATATCCCAAACACAAATTACAAGTTCTTTTTGGGGTCCTTTAATGAGGTGACATTCAAGAGGTAACTTTCTCAAACCACTTCTCTTAATTTTCTTTCTACTTCTACCTTCTCCACATCTCATTCATCCATCATAGTATAATAAATATAATGTACTATATATACAATGATATTATATGCATAATGTAATATCTTATATCCATCCCATTTCTTATCTTCTCTTATTCAAATAAACTAAACCATTGTCCAAATTACGGTAGCTAACTATCTCCATGAGTAATGATTTTCTTCTTTTTCAATCATAGCCTTTAATTATAGACATAAAATAATTATTATAGCTTAATAAGAATTTAATTATTATATTTATCTCATGTTTTGAAACTGTGATGAACCAACCTAGGTTCCCTGGTAACCTGATAACCAAGTCGGCTATTCCATTGACCGAAGGGGGTGTTTCTGATACCCACAGGTTGACAACTACCACCTGGTATCATACAGCATTCAAGTGGGAATACATTTTCCACAAAACATTATGGATTTAAAATATATATGATAGTATTCATTACAAAATAATATCCATTGGGAGTAATGTACATGAAAAAAATAAGGTCAAAAACACAAAATAATACAGCCCATGTTCCTTAAATAGGGAAACATCCCTATGGTCCATAAAGAAATAACTCACCATGTCCCATTCTTAATATCTTTATCCACCCCCAACAGATCCTTTACCTTTTCATTAACCTAGAAGAATAATGTATACAAACACCCAAGGGATAAAATTAGGGTGTGTGCTTAAGCCCAGTAGGATATCACCAAAGATTGAATAATAGATTTCAAATACTGATAATCCATGTAAAATAATTCAAATTTTAATATAAATTGTTTTTACCATTCAAAAGTATATTTAAAAAACATTATATACATTATTAAAATATTGGGAAATACTTATAAATCAAGGGATTTTACTTTATAAGAGATGTAATATTTAAAACAACGGCTTACAAAAAATAGTTACTTAAATATTTATATTAATCTATAAAAGATATGAAAAGATGTTTTGAAAAATTGACAAACAATTAAATATCAAATATAAATATACATGCCCACAACATGGTCATCTACCAAGTCGGTATGAAAGTATTATCCAGCTATAGGACTCTAACCTCTCTAAGTGATTACAAAAAAGGAGTATACTCATGTCCTCTTAACACCAGAAATGGGTAAATCATCACCCTCTTATAGAGGATGTGACCCGTTGCAGATACATTTTAGAATGTTGTAATAGTGTATAGTGTATCCCAATAACACACCGACTACCTCAGGCACTCATGTGGCCTAACATGATGGGAAAATTATTTTAAGACTTCATAAAATAGAATAAGTCTGATTATTTTATTTAAAAAATCACAATTTCATTCCATTTAAGACTAAAATGGGTTTTAATATAAAAAAACATTCCCTTTCCACAAGATAAAACTAACAGGTTTCTATCAAATCATTTTTAATCCATTTTCACTAGTTTGAAATCCATTCCAAACCAATTTCATTTTTATCTCAATTAATTTCCCCAATAAAATCACTTAATTTAATAGAAATCATTTCCATAAAATCTATAATTTGAATTCAAAAATTTTAATCAGAAAATTTCCATAAACAGGGCCTAATTGAAAGGAATTGTTGGTTTTCCAAATTTTTAATCCTATTCAATTTTTAATCTCATGGTTCAATAGAATTGGGTTTCTATCAATGTAATTAAAATATAATATGAGAAACTAAATTTAAATAAATCATTTAATTAAATCAAGAAATTTAGGAATAATCAATTTGTCTTATCAGGACAGAACCACCTACCTCTTCTCAAAACTCAACACTCACAATGACACCAATCAATGAGAATGAAGGAGGGTTAGATCATGAAACCTAACCAAATGTAAGGATCCAACACCAAAGGAAATAGATCCCTCAATTCCCAAATGATCCATTAAAAACCCAAAAAAGGATAAAGAGGGATACATGAAGAATGATTACATATGATTACCCAGATATCACCCACCAATGAAATAGAGATTGAATGCCAAATGAATGGATTTTAGAGTGATGGATAGATCTGAGATCACCTAGGTAATGAAATAGGTCCCGGATGTTGAGTCATGAGTATAGGTAAAAGAAATAACCTATCACACTTCCTACTTAAAAAACCCAGTCATGTGATTCCATGACGTGTAATCCCAATAAATGTTGTGATCCCTTTAATTTTCATAACTACTGAAAAAAAAGTCACCACAACATATATTTTGATGCTCAAAATTAAAAATTGATCAGTAACTCTTTCATGATGTGAAATGGAGAATTTAAACAAGTACCCATCATTGTGTGAATTCATTCACAACTTGTATATAGAACTATTACATGACATGTATGCCTGTAATATGATGTGTAATGCTCTAGAAGACTATATAATACATTTTTTTCAGGGTAAAAGTCCTAAAAATCTATGAATTATCAATTATAAGTATACTCCCAATACAAACTCTACCCTTACCCCATCAACGGAATGGAATAAAAAAGTACAGGATTAAGAAATACCTATCAGAGTGGTAACATGACGTTACAACATCCCCACCCTAAAAACATTCTGACCCCAGAGAGCCTATTAAGAAGCAACCATTTTAAAATGATGATTATATTGTTCTATCATCAGCCCTTATGTTTCAAAATATTGTGATTATCAAAACCATGCTACCATAGCACACGAACAAATGTTATTAGACTCCAAGAATGTACCTTGGTCTCAGAATCAACCAACCTAACCGATGGTTCAGTCAAAGATAAATCTGCTTCACTCTCAATATTACTCCAGCTCAAAATGTCAGATGGATCATAGTGATAATTCCTCAATTATAATGCATGAAAGAAATACTTTATTGGTTTCCACTGTGTTAGTAGTGTTAACCAGTAAGAAAATATCCATACCTTCTCTACAATATCAAAAGGTCCCATAAAATAAGGATTAAGATTCCCTTGCCTCCCAAGATGTTGATGAACCAACTGGGGTGAAACATTGAAGAACACCTAGTCACCAACTAAGAACTCCAAAGGTCTACAATATCGATCAATGTAAGACATATATCATCTCTTTTCTGTCAACATTCTATGAAGAATTAGCTGAATCTTTTTTGTCATCTCTTGGACGAATCTTGGTCCAACTGTGGGTCTTTCACCAACCTCTAACAAACATAACGTTTATTTACAAGGCTGACCATACATGGCCTCAAAATGTACCATTATGATCATGGAATGGTTATTATAGTTATAATAAGACTAAACCAATCCCAAGTTATCATCCCAAGCCCCACTGATGTCGAGAACATAGGCGTGAACTATATCATCTAAAATTGGTATTTCTCTTTTTATCTAGCCATCAAACTGAGAATTCTAGGCCATTTTATAACAAACATTAGATCCTAGTGCCTCATTAATTCCTCTACAAAAGTGATATGTAAACTAAATATCCCTATTGGAGACAATATCATGTGGAAGTCTATGAAAATGGACACTCTCTTTCACATAGATATTCCCCAACTCCTCAAATTTGGATATATATCGAATGGATATAAAATGAGCCAACATGGTCAGGTTTTCAATCACAACCCAAATTCAATTATTTATACAATGGGTATAAGGAAACCCAACCAAAAATTCTATATAGATTTCCTCCCACATACAAATATGGAAAGGAAGTGAAAATGTAAAGTCGAAGGTTTTTGGTGCTCGGATTTCACCTGTTGGCATGTATAGAAACATGAAAATAACTTATCAATGCCCTATTTCATACCAGAACACCTAAACTACCACTAAATTTCATAGAACATATTAGTGGTTCCTAGGTTCATAACTAACTAAGAATTATAACAATCTCCCATTACATCCCCCCTTGCGGTTAATGGCACAATAATGTAATTCTAATAGCACAAAACACCCACTTTATATAAAAACAACTATGTAACTATCTCCTCACAAAAAATAGAATATATAATTATTTTCAACTGAATGATACATAAAGAAACTCAACCTCATCCTCCTAAACATCAATATGAAACTGTGCAAAGAGAGCCACCAAAATCAAGTCTTTTGAAAATTCTTTCATGACCGGGGTTGGAAGATTCCTACTGAACACCTCCATAATGAAATTCCCCTTCCCTTGGTCATAAGCGATTTCAAAGTCAAAAGATTCTAGGTACTCCACCCAATGCCTCTGGAAAAGATTTGGATATTTTTTATCAAAGATTTACCTCAGGCTTTTGGGGTCTGAAAACATGGTAAACCTTTCTCGATAAATGTAATTCCACCAACTCTTAAGCATGGTAATCATAGCTTCAAGTTAAAGATCACGGGTAGGATATTTATTTTCATCCTTACTAAGCATATGAGATCCATAGGCCACTACATAGTCTCCCTAGATAATAATGAATTCCAAGCCTAAACCTGATGAATCAAAAAAGACCAAATAGGCCTACCCACCCTATAAAACAGTCAACAATAGAACAATAGTCCAAAGACATTTCAAATCAACAAAATAATTATGACATTTATCATCCCAACAAAACTTCACCACATTATATGTAATTGTAGTCACAGAAGATTAATACATTTACAAGTCCTTTACGAACTGACAATAGTATCAGGATAAGCTCAAGAAGCTCCATATCTCAAAGACATTTCATGGTTTCTTCCAATCCATAATAGCCTTCATTTTCTCAGGATCAACTGATATACCCTGTTCAGACACCACATTTCCGGATAATTTCACTTTATGAATCTAGAAAAAACATTTCAAAAGAATGGAATAATTTAAGTGATCTCTCGGCAGCCTCAGAACTATTCACTTATGATTCACAATATCCTCCTCAGATTTATAGTAAACAAGGATTTCATTCACAAAGACTACCATAATGTTATCTAAGTTCTCATGGAAAATCTTGTTCATCAGAGCCATGAAGATTTCATTAGCATTTTTTAGGCCAAAGACAATAACAAGGTACTCATAATGGTCCACCCTTCTCTGAATGGTGATTTCTCTATGTTAAATTATTTTGTTCTCAAGTGGTGGCAACCAAACCAAAGATTGATCTTTGAAAACAACTTCTCACCTTTCAACTGGTCAAATAGATCACCAATTTGTGGAAATGGAAACTTTTTCTTTAATGTAACTCAATTGTTCTTTTAATAGACAACTCATAGGTGAAGTGGACCATCAAAATTTTTGAAAAATTGAATTGACGCCACCCAAGAGGACACACTAGTGTGTATAAATCCTTTCTCAAGAAGATCATTCAACTAGGACTTCAAATCTTTTTGTTCAAATGATCCATTTGGTAAGGGGGAATAGATATTGGTTGATTATATGGTCTTATGTCAATAAGAAACTCAACCAATCCCATCGGTGGTAGAATAGAGAAAGATAACAAAAACACATTGAGAAAGTCAAAAAAATGGAGGGAGATCACCAATCGTTGAATCATGCTCCAAATCAAAAGAATACACAAATATCACTTTCCCCAGCTCTGGATAAGAAGGTCTGGATCTACTCAACCTCAAGTCCTGATCTCCTTGAAAGAGAAGGGATGCACAATTGGGTGAAGTAAAATTGAGCTATTGTAGAAAGCAGTCAATCAAAGATTTATTATAAATAATCAAATCCATACTGAAAATGATATCAAGATATTTCATGTCAATGACCAGAAATCTCTAAGAAAGTTCGACATCTGATAGAGAAAACACACACACACAACTATGGAGACCTGTCACTCTTATTATAACAAGGGGTGTAGCAATATCCATTTCACAATATAAAATATACAAAGAAATGTGAATCCCGAAAATAATATTAAGAAAATTTTACAAAGATGAAGATTCTACGTTAAAGTGTATAGAATTATACAAAATCAAAGTACAAGAATAAGGAATTATAATATAGTTATACTTTCCTCAATAATAAAAATGTAGCAGAAATCATAAAACAAACAAGTAACAAGTAGTAAATCTTGTATCCCAAAGAGAATGGTATCCAACAACTTTGGATAAAGGTCCCTTGATTTATACTTTCATGAATGTCTATCTTACCCAAACCAGGGTAAGCCCTTGATAAAAAGATCGTAGTCTTTTTTTCTATCCCTGCAAGCCCTCAACTACAAGTTAGTTAACACCTCTGTATTCCTCAGAAAGGAAGTCCTCGATCTTCAAGGTAGTCGGGACCTCTGTATTCTTATCCCCAGAAGCCCTCAAATGTACTCAGTAAAATTTGAAGTAGAACGAAAAAAATCTGAACAAGTTGTTCAGTACACACTAAGCATGACAGTCTCTCTCTAGAAATCACATCAATAGCATGAAATCTCTAGAGTTATATAACTAGTTATCAAAAGTTCTGAGATATTTCAAATGAGCTTTAATTTATAGGCACAGATTCAACAGTTGGCTCCCTCCTCCAATGGTAATATTTTTCCTTGAATTTCAAAGGAACCTGTACATGTGTCACTCAAAAAATGGTTAGTTAGTAATGGAAGACATGACATCATTTTATAACCAAAACATGAGTAAACAAAAATATGATTTTTTGAACAAATTCATTTTTCGAAGAGTAAGAAAAAATTAAAGTTCAGAGTCTAACCAAAAAAATCATCCGGTGTCCATAATACAAGGATATTCAGATACTATCTTCAGAATAATTCAGAATGTGATTTCAATAGAATTCTGGAGTTTGAATTTCAAGGAAATTAGGAGTTATGAATTCAGTATAATTCAGAGTCTGAATTCATAAGAGTTCGGAGTCTGAGCATACAAAATATTGGAGTCTGAATTTACAAAATTTTAGAGTCTAAATTTAGAGAAATCAGAGTCAAAACTCATAAGAGTTCAGAGTCTTCATTCAGAGAACTCAAAGTCAGAACTCAGAAGAGTTCAGAGTCATAATTCAGAGTACACAGAGTCAGAACTCAGAAGAGTTCAGAGTCTGAATTTAGAGAAGATAGAGTCAGTACTCAGAAGAGTTTAGAGTCTGAATTCAGAGATATCAGAGTCAAAACTCAGAAGAATTCGGAATCTGAATTCAGAGAACTCGGTGTCAGAACTGAGTGAACTCGGAACCTGAATTCGGATCCTACAAAAAAATGATTTATATCTAAGTATATATATGATTCTGAGGTTTTGGATACAAAACCAAATTTTATAATTAGACAAAATAAACATTGAAAAACATGGTAATGATAAATTTCCTTGGGGAAGGAAAATTTTCCTTATGAAAGTAAAGCATAGGGTAAATGAAATTTTCCTTATGTTACGGTGTTTGTCATTTTCAAAACATTAAGAAATGGTAAAGTCATAAGGAAAACGTATTGACTCAAAAATCTCCCAAAACCCGAAGGAATGGAAAAGTAATAAGGAAACCTTATTGACTCAAAAATCTCCTCCTTTTTGGAAATCACATACATCCTTACGAAAAAGAACATAAGGGCTTAGAAAATAAAACTTATCTCTCTTAACACATGGGAAAAGGCGAATACAAATAACCCCCCCTTAGGCTTTGAAACACTAAGGATCATATTCAAGATTTACGGAATGTGACTTAGCATTTAATTCCATGCGGAAATTTTCATGGATAACAAATCCCCCTTTGATGAACTCCCCCTTACTTAGGGAAATTTATTCTTTACATAGAATTATTTTTCCTTTATCCCCCTTTGTGATTTTCAAAAAGAAATACATGGAATGGAAATGTAAATATGGTACCTGAAATATTAGTACAAAATATCCAAACAAAAATGAGCAACCAAAATTTCATTAAGATTGGAAAAAATTTTACAACAAGTAAAATATAAAAAAATATTAGATTTAAACAAGATCATCCTTCCATTTCCTTGGGCATCATCTTCTTCACTATTTTTCGGAGATTCTTATGATTCTTGTGGTCTTCCTCTACTCGCTTGAGAATCTGATCCTAATCCTCAGTTTCCTTCTCTAGAGCCATGATTCATTCTTCTTGAGCCTTAAGAGCTTCTACCTGAGCCTTCAAAAGTTCTTCCTGCTTGGAAGAATTTTCTTTTAACTCAATCCAATGATCTCTTTCTCTCTTACATTTTTGAGCCACTGAATACGGGTTCCCATTCAAATCCTTCACTTATTAACTCCAAGAATTTTGTTCCAGAGTCATCTTTTCTTCAAAATTTCTTGTGAGATCCTTGATCTTACCATCTTCAATATCAAATGACTCCTTGACACTATCCTGGAACTCATCAAGATCTCTAATATATTCAACTGTCTTCTTTGACCAGCTAACCAGTTTCTTACAAGACCTTTTTTGGGCATCATAGTTAATGAAAAAATTTATGAAATCATCCTCAAGATTTACACACTTATCCATCACTATGGATAATGAATCTGATTTCTAATTCAAGGTGTGTTAAAGCATTTGGCATCTAGAGTCTATACTGGGAATATAAGGCCCCAGGCTTAAACCTTACTTAATCTTGAGTTATTACAAGATTACACATTGATGATCTTTTCGGGTTTAGAGTTTTAGAGAATTAGATCATAAAACTTGCATTACATTCCACATATAAACAAAGTGGTTACATAAAGATAGTATTCTTCATTCGCATCAATGGAAACATATTTAAAATAAACATGGATTCTTTCTTGACACTTCCTTGACACTATCATCATATCATGTACCTTTCCCTTGACCTGTGAAAAACATTTCAAAAAAACTTGGGATGAGCATAAAAAGCTCAGTAAGGGATATAAAAATATGGAAAGGAAACATGGGTACATATATAAATAAGGATGAGATCATACTTTACCCATAAAACATAATCACTTTAACATACCTCATCAAAACATGAATAAATAATAGAAATCATAAGACATAAAGGTAACTTGAGGCATTCATAACATTCTTATGTAGGGAGTAACCCTCTTGGTTACGTTCGGAATACCCATCACAGTATATTCCCTAAATCTATTCGGAGAAACCTTAACATTTCACTCCTTCACGTTACCCAATGCATTGGAGAGCTATATTGGGCTCACCCTCCATTAGTTTATCACAGAACCACCCGTCTTCATAATAATGCCCAAAAACCTCAACATAATCGTATCACATAAAACATGCATAAAGGAAACATAACATTTCCACCTTTCAATCACAAGATATCAATAAAACACATTGATATAAAGACATTATGAAAACCATTTTCAAAACCAAAATAAAATAAAAGTAAAACATGGTAATTATTTTTCTTTTAAAAAGAAGGTATGGCTTGTAGAGGAAGCCGAAACTCAAATAATGGTCAAGGCGGCAGAGAAGTCGTTGTCGCCGCATACGTACGACAAAAACATTCCCTGTTTTCATTTTGTAATACGCTTCGTATAAAAAAAGATACCTTTTGGATAAACATAAAAGTCAAAGGGGTTTATACACCGTATAAAAGAAGGTGGTGTTTAAATCAAAATATGCCTCAATGAAAGGAGATTGAGACGAAGTCCCATACCTCGGGTCTGACTTGACTCGATCGTTCATTAATCTCCTGAATAATAAACTTGAGATAATTTATACTTGTTTAAGAACTTTTCTCAAGTTCATTATTCCTTTTATATCACTTATCGCCATGTCATGAACACTATGTAATTATTTAAGTTAATAACGGTCGTTTTAACGATCATTGGTACTTGATTAAAAAATAAGCCCTTTATAATTACATGTTGTTCATGTATCCATTATATCCAGAATGGTATTCATGATGTAGATATCATATATGTCATATATATCCAGTACATGCATGCATTTATAATATTACATAATCATTTAGAGGTAAGAAATGAAATGCACCGTTCATGGAGACGGTAAGCCGTACGTACGCATGAACGCTACTTTCATTTCTATTTCGTATTTTATAGAATGGAATCATAATGATATAAAGGTATACTATAATTCCAGTATAATATCATATATAATATCATATTTCCATCCTTTATACGTCCCACATATGGTATTTAACGAATCAACTCACTTTGAGGGGGCGGTAGTCCGCACTTCCTTAAATGAAGATATCGTGTTTACCCATTATGGAAACCATGAAGGTATACCCAAAATAAAAAATACATAAGCTTAAGGAAAACATAAAAATATTATATATCATATATAAATATAGTGACATCTTAATGGCCACCTTTGAAGGTGTTAAAGGAATATTGAACAATCATCGTTTTGGGAGGCATAAATTCACCATCTACAGAAACAGTATGTTCGTTAACTATTAGATGTAGGTGTGTGTAAGTGTAGCTCGAATCCTTATTATAACAACATCCTAGTATATTGAAGATACTGGATTTGTTACAAAAGAAAAGAATAAAAAACTTTTAGGGGGTTGGAGAAGAAAAATAAAACAAACGGACTCAAGTGAAGACTTACCTTAAAATCGGGTAACTCCCTTTGGTTTGAGCTCAAAGGCTTCCTTGGGAAGACTTCTGCCCAAAGTGAGGCTTCAAGGAGTAAGATAGGGAAGTGGAGAGAAAAAATGAGCCGGGGTTGGCCAAGCCAAATGCTTTGGGGAGTGTGGGTAAAGAGGTAGAGGTGGGGGCCTTTTATAAGAGGAGAGGAGGGGCACTCTTGGAAAGTAAAGATAAGTTACTTTATTTTAAAATGAGTTTCGGATTCAAAAGGTCCCACATTGATATAATTCTAGGATAAGGTGATAAGGGTTCTAAATACACCCATCCAATAGGTTTTGGACATGTTTAGGTCTTAGATTTTACATTATCATTCCATTTTATTTAAATCGTTAAATAATGAGGTCATCGCTGCATCATCATGATGTCATAAATAATTTAATTTATTTAAAGTATAAAAATAATAAAAAAATACTATGATGTAGGAAATCTTTTTAGATTTCCAATTAATATTTATAATCAAAAATCTGATCTGTATAACCCCATGTAAAAATTGTTTTAGTAAAATAACTCATGTTTGTGTCATTTTTACTTTAACATTAAATAAAAAGTTATTTATGTCATTTCCCAACCAAAGTGGCTCCATGGGGTCCCCAAGTTGACCAATGGCTTGACTGGGTCGGCCATGACACATCAAATAAGGTTAGGACATGTGTCTAGGACATTTCATATTATTAAAGCATTATTTTTACCTTAAACTACACTAATTACCACTAATCGCGATTAAAAACTTAATAAGTTACTATTCACCAAAATATTATTTTAATCTCACTGAACCACATTTTACTTCTTAATGAAAACCATGTATGTCAGATTTTTGAAATTCAAAATACAAAGGTGGCAAAATTTCATTTAAACGAAAAATCAGTTTCTTTAACTACCACTTAGTGATTTCACTATTCATCAAAAATTGAAGTTTTCCAGAAAAATACCAAAACATTACCCTAAGCTATATTTGATATTCTGAATTCAAAAATGATGTTTATTTTACAAAATTCAAAAAATATAAGTCAAATTAATTAATTTAATAATTAATTCCCACTGTCAGAGCAAATAGCATGTTTTATGAAACAATAAGTATCAAAAGATTGACACCAATTGAAGTCCAATTTCAAAGTGAAATTGATTCCAATGACCACCATTGGATTAAATGGTAAAAATATATTCTAATTTCACTTCAAAACCATTTCAAAACATAATCTAATCATATAAATAAATTAGATTAAAAAGTAGTTTTGATGTAAAATGCAATATTTTCACTATTCATTAAAAAAATGAACATTGTCCGAAAAATACCAAAAATTCACAAAAAGTAAATTTTGATGTCCCAATCATAAAGAATAAGTTTATTTTGACAAACATAGTTTATAAAATTGTCAAAATATAGATTCAAAAATGGTTTTCCATCAAAAGGCAGTAAAACAATCTTTTAAAAATTTTAGTGTATTCCATGATTAAGATTGGATTTATTTTCATTTTAAGCCTCTAAAACACTATCTAGTTCATTAATAGACATAGATAAAAATGTATATTAATAATTACTTACTTGGGATGTTACATCCTTCCCCCCTTTATAAAATTGCATCCCCGTAATTTATTTACTTATCGAATAAATGGGGGTACTTATCCCTCATGGCATTTTCAGATTCCCATGTTGCCTCTTCAATCATGTGGTTTTTCCACAAAACCTTTACCTGATGAATAACCTTATTCCGTAACACTTGCTCCCTATGGTCAATAATCTGGACTGGTTGTTCCTCATAAGATAGGTTCTCTTCTAGATGAACTACCTCTGGACTCAAAACATGATATGGATCTGGCATGTACTTTCTCAACATCGAAACATGAAAAACATTATGTACCTGAGATAAACTCGGAGGTAAAGCCAATCGGTAAGCAACTGATCCAACTCTCTCCAGAATTTTATATGGTCCAATAACCCTTGGACTTAGCTTTCCATTCTTACCAAATCTCATCACACTTTTCCAAGGATAAACCTTGAGAAAAACATGATCACCTACCTCGAAAGATAGATCCTTCCTCCGGTTATCCGCATAACTCTTCTACTTGCTCTTAGATGTTCTCATGTGATTCTGAATCAGCTGAACTTGTTCTGCCATCTCTTCTACCAATTCTGGTCCCATCAACTTCCTTTCACCCACTTCATCCCAGAAAGCTGGAGTTCGACACCGCTTCCCATATAATTCCTGAAATGGTTCCATCTGTATACTGGAATGAAAACTGTTATTATATGAAAATTCAACCAAATAAAGATGTTGGTCCCAACTTCCCTGATAATCCATAGAGAAAGAAAGTAGCATAACCTCCAATGTCTGAATTGTTCGTTCTGACTGCCCATCTGATTGAGGATGAAAAGCTATACTAAAATTTTATTCAGTACCCAACAACTTCTGAAGGCCTTTCCAAAAGTTAGAAGTGAACCTAGGATCACGATCAGATACAATGGAGAGAGGAACTCCATGTAACCCGACTATCTCTTCAAGATACAAACGGGAAAGTTGATCTAGTGAAAAGTATCTCGTATAGAAAGGAAATGATCAGATTTGGTCAAGCGATCAACAATAACCCAGATTGAATTATTACGTCGAGATGTCTTCGGTAATCCCACAACAAATTCCATGGATATATTCTCCCATTTCCACTCTGGCACTGGTAGAGGCTGAAGCATCCCTTTTGGTAACTTCCGCTCTGCTTTAACCTATTGACATGTCAAACACTTCATAGTAAAATCAGAAATATCTCTTTTCATTCCTTCCCACCAGTAATACTCCCGAAGATCTCTATACATCTTAGTACTTCCTGGATGAAATGAAAACGGAGAACTATGAGCTTCACATAACAACTCTCTCTTCAACTATGAATCACAAGGCACACACAATATCTTCCCAAAACACAAAACACAATCACTACCAATGTTGAATTCAGGCAACTTACCATTCTGAACCAGCTCTACCTTTTTCTGCAACTCACTATCTTGCTTCTGTACTTGCTTGATTCTATATGATAGAGATGATCTCACTAATACCTGAAACAAAACAGATGAACTTCCGGCACCAACAACTTCTATGCCAATGTTCATCAAATCCTTAACCAAAGGATCACTTTCCAAACACAACATTTCTAATGAAGCATTACTTTTTAGACTCAAAGCATCAGCCACTTTATTTGCTTTTCCCAGATGGTAATGAATTGTACAATCATAATCATTGATTAATTCCAGCCATCTCCTCTGTCTCATGTTTAACTCTTTCTGAGTGAATATATACTTTAAAATTTTTTGATCGGTATATATTTCACACTTTACTCCATAAAAATGATGCCTCCAAATGTTTAAAGCAAAAACAACAGCAGCTAATTCCAAATCATGTGTAGGGTAATTTACCTAATGAGTTTTCAACTGTCGTGAAGCATAAGCAATTACCTGATCATTCTGCATTAGGATGCAACCAAGTCCTTTCAATGAAGCATCACTGTATATAACAAACTCACCATTCCTGAAAGGTAGTGCCAAAACTGGAGCATTTACCAATCTTCTATCCAATTCCTGAAAACAAGCATAACATTATTTTGTCCAGATAAACTTAACACCCTTCCGAGTTAGCTTAGTCATTGGACTAGATAATCGTGAAAAATTTCTAACAAACCTTCGGTAATAGCCTGCCAAACCAAGGAAGCTACGAATCTCGGTTATATTTGTGGGTCTTGGCCATTCTTCCACAAATTTTGTTTTTGCAGGACCAACAGTTATTCCATCTTTAGAAACAACGTGACCAAGGAAATAAATTTGTTACAACCAAAACTCACACTTGCTGAATTTTCCGTACAGTTTCTTTTCTTTTAAGGTTTTCAATATAACCCTTAAATGTCTTTCATGCTCCTCATTACTTTTAGAAAACACCAAAATATCATCAATGAAAACCACCACAAACTTATCCAAGAACTCATGGAAAATTCTATTCATTAAGTCCATGAATAGAGCAGGTGCATTGGTTGGCCCAAAAGGCATTACTACAAATTCATAATGGCCATATCTCGTATGGAACGCAGTCTTCGGAATATTTGCCTCCTTTACCTTCAGCTGATGGTACCCCAATATCAAGTCAATCTTTGAAAAAAACTGAGCTCCCTGGAGCTGATCAAACAAATCATCGATATGAGTCAAAAGATATTTGTTCTTAATAGTGATATTATTCAAGGCCCTATAATCAATGCAAAGTCTCATAGAACCATCTTTCTTATTAAAAAATAAAACAGGAGCACCCCAAGGTGATGTGCTAGGTCGAATGAAACCTTTCTTTAATAAATCTTGCAATTGCTCCTTCAACTCTAAAAGTTCAATTTGAGCCATTCGATAAGGGGGTTTTGAAATTGGCTTAGCATCAGGAACTAAGTCAACAGTAAACTCAACTTCTCGATCTGGTATTATTCCAGGCAACTCATCAGGAAAAACATCAGGATACTCATTTACCACTGGCACATCATTAATATGAATAGTTCCTTTATTTTCAACGATGTGTACAAGGTAACATTCATTTCCATATTTTACAAGTTTCTTGGCCTCTCGATAAGTTATCAACAGTAAGGGTTCATTCTTGTACACATACTGAAAGTCTTTCTGAAAAGAAATTTCTTTAGCTCAATAGTCAATCTTAGCATGGTAAATAGAGAGCCAATCCATACCCCGGATAACATCAAACTCTACTAGATGTAAAACAATAAGGTTTGCAAGTAGGTTCTTTCCACAGATAAGGATAGGAAGATTCTTATAAATTCTTTTTGCCTTAACATTTCCCCCAGGTGTTTTTTCCACAAGTTTAGAAGTCATTTCTTGAGATGGTAATCCCATTTTACAAGAAAAGTTCTCAGAGATGAAAAAATGTGTAGACCCCGAATCAAACAACACACTGGCAGAATCTGAAAAAACAAACAATGTACCTGATACAACTTCATTTGATGGCCCGACATCTACTGAAGTAGTTGCAAAGGATTCCACCACCCCTTTCTGCTTGTAGTCTAACTGCTTCCCATCACTCAAGCTCTTTGTCGGACACTCGTTTGCATAATGACCCATCTCATTTCACTTATAACATTTCACTAACTATAAATCAAATTTGGTCTTACCATCACCCTGATCTTTTTTAGTGAAATCACGAGCCTTATGTCCCATCTTACCACATCGGTAGCACTTTCCATAATTCAAAAGACATTCCCCCGCATCCCTTTTTCCACATTTATCGCAAACTGGAAACTTAGTTTTCTTACAATCAGACTTTTTTGAAGAATTATTACCTTTCTCCTGCCACCTCGGTCTCTTCTTCTACTGGTTGTTATAGAACACTTGGTCATCAGCAAACTCCATTTCCACCTTCTCAACACATTGAACAAGATTTTCATAACTTTTAAACTCACGAGAATCTAATTCCCTTCGATATTTTGGCATTAATCCTGAGTAAAAATGATTGATTTTACTATCAAGGTCTTGGATAAAATTTGGAGCATACCTTGCCAATCGAGTGATCCTTTCTTCATAGGCAGCCACTGAGTCTACCTCTTGCCTCAATTCCAAGAATTTATTTTCCATCCTAAGTCGAATAGCCTTAGGAAAATACTTCTCAAGAAACATACCTTTGAATTCATCCCAGTCGAGAGCATCAATCTCATCAGTGTCCCTGATATTTTTAACCATCGACCACCACTGATCTGCCTCACCCTCCAAATGGTAAATAGAAAGACAAACCTTTTGATTGTCTGAACACCCCATGACATCAAAAATATTCTCCAGTGCTTTAATCCACCCTTCAGCTAACACAGGGTCAGATGATCCTCTGAATGATGGGGGATGTTGCCTCATGAAAGTTCCACCACTAACATGTTCCTCTGCGGTTGATCTGGCTGATCTCGTGCATGGATATCACCACCATTTATAGCATGAGTCAACTGTTCCATCACTGCAACAAACTGTTCAGTTCCAATTCCGACCATCTCGGGATGCTGATTTGGAAGGTTATTTCCTTCTGTATGCCTTCCTAGCACTGCTTCCCTGATACCAACTATAATCATTTAATAGAATTCTAACTCCTAAAGTTATCTAAACTGACCTCTGATACCAACTATAAGGCCCCAGCCCTAAACCTTACATAATCTTGAGTTATTACAAGATTACACATTGAGGATCTTTTTGGGTTTAGAGTTTTATAGAATTAGATCATAAAACTTGCATTACATTCCACATATAAACAAAGTGGTTACAAAAAGATAGTATTCTTCATTCCCATTAATGGAAACATATTTAAAATAAACATGGATTCGTTCTTGACACTTCCTTGACACTATCATCATATCATGTACCTTTCCCTTGACCTGTGAAAAACATTTCAAAAAAACTTGGGATGAGCATAAAAAGCTCAGTAAGGGATATAAAAATATGGAAAGGAAACATGGGTACATATATAAATAAGGATGAGATCATACTTTACCCATAAACCATAAGCAATTTAATATACCTCATCAAAACATGAATAAATCATAAAAATCATAAGACATAAAGATAACTTGAGGAATTCATAACATTCTTACGTAGGGAGTAACCATCTTGGTTACGTTTGGAATACCCATTACAGTATATTCCCTAAATCTCTTCGGAGAAACCTTAACGTTTCACTCCTTCACGTTACCCAATGCATTGGAGATCTATATCGGGCTCACCCGCCCTTAGTTTATCACGGAACCACCCGTCTTCATAATAATGCCCAAGAACCTCAACACAATCGTATCACATAAAACATGCATAAAGGAAACATAACATTTCCACCTTTCAATAACAAGATATCAATACAACACATTGATATAAATACATTATGAAAAACATTTTCAATACCAAAATAAAATAAAAGTAAAACGTGGTATTTATTTTTCTTTTAAAAAGAAGGTATGGCTTGTAGAGGAAGGCGAAACTCAAATAATGGTCAAGGCGGCGGAGAAGTCGTTGTCGCCACATACGTACATCAAAAACATTCCCTTTTGTCGTTTTGTAAAATGCTTCTTATAAAAAAAGATTCCTTTTGGATAAACGTAAAAGTCAAAGGGGTTTATACACCATATAAAAGAAGGCGGTGTATAAAACAAAATATGCCTCAATGAAAGGAGATTGAGACGAAGTCCCATACCTCGGGTCTGACTTGACTCGATCGTTCTTTAATCTCCTGAATAATAAACTTTAGTTAATTTATACTTGTTTAAGAACCTTTTTCATGTTCATTATTCCTTTTATATCACTTATCGCCATGTCATGAACACTATGTAATTATTTAAGTTAATAACGGTCGTTTTAACGATCATTGGTACTTGAGTCAAAAATAAGCCCTTTATAATTACATGTTGTTCATGTATCCATTATATCCAGAATGGTATTCATGATGTAGATATCATATATATCATATATATCCAGTAAATGCATGCATTTATAATATTACATAATCATTTAGTGGTAAGAAATGAAATGCACCGTTCATGGAGACGGTAAGCCGTACGTACGCATGAACGCTACTTTCAATTCTATTTCATATTTTATAGAATGGAATCATAATGATATAAATGTATACTATAATTCCAGTATAATATCATATATAATATCATAGTTCCATCCTTTATACGTCCCACATATGGTATTTAACGAATCAACTCACTTTGAGGGGGCGGTAGTCCGCACTTCCCTAAATGAAGATATCGCGTTTACCCATTATGGAAACCATAAAGGTATACCCAAAATGAAAAATACATAAGCTTAAGGAAAACATAAAAATATTATATATCATATATAAATATAGTGACATCTTAATGGCCACCTTTGAAGGTGTTAAAGGAATATTGAACAATCATCGTTTTGGGAGGCATAAATTCACCATCCACAGAAACAGTATGTTCGTTAACCATTAGATGTAGGTGTGTGTAAGTGTAGCTCTAATACATATTATAAAAACATCCTAGTATATTGAGGATACTGGAGTTGTTATAAAAGAAAAGAATAAAAAGAGTTTAGGGGGTTGGAGAAGAAAAATAAAACAAACGGACTCAAGTGAAGACTTTACCTTAAAATCGGGTAACTCCCATTGGTTTGAGCTCAAAGGCATCCTTGGGAAGACTTCTGCCCAAAGTGAGGCTTCAAGGAGTAAGATAGGGAAGTGGAGAGAAAAACTGAGCCGGGGTTGGCCGAGCCAAATGCTTTGGGGAGTGTGGGTAAAGAGGTAGAGGTGGGGGCCTTTTATAAGAGGAGAGGAGGGGCACTCTTGGAAAGTAAAGATAAGTTACTTTATTTTAAAATGAGTTTCGGATTCAAAAGGTCCCACATTGATATAATTAAAGGATAAGGTGATAAGGGTTCTAAATAAACCCATCCAATAGGTTTTGGACATGTGTAGGTCTTAGATTTTACATTATCATTCCATTTTATTTAAATCGTTAAATAATGAGGTCATCGCTGCATCATCATGATGTCATAAATAATTTAATTTATTTAAAGTCTAAAAATTATAAAAAAAACTACTATGATGTTTGAAATCTTTTTATCTTTCCAATGACTATTTGTAATCAAAAATATGATCTTTATAACCTCATGTAAAAATTGTTTTAGTAAAATAACTCATGTTTGTGTCATTTTTACTTTAACATTAAATAAAAAGTTATTTATGTCATTTACCAACCAAAGTGGCTCCATGGGGTCCCCAAGTTGACCCATGGATTTTCTTGGTCGTCCATGACACATCCAATAATGTTAGGACATGTGTCTAGGTCATTTCATATTATTAAAGCATTATTTTTACCTTAAACTACACTAATTACCACTAATCCCGATTAAAAACCTAATAAGTTACTATTCACCAAAATATTATTTTAATCTCATTGAACCACATTTTACTTCTTAATGACAACCATGTATGTTGTATTTTTGAAATTCAAAACACAAAGGTGGAAAAATTTCATTTAAACGAAAAATCAGTTTCTTTAACTACCACTTAGTGTTTTCACTATTCATCAAAAATTGAAGTTTTTCAGAATAATACCAAAACTTCACCCTAAGCTATATTTGATATTCTGAATTCAAAAATGAATTCTATTTTACAAAATTCAAAACATATAAGTCACATTAATTAATTTAATAATTAATTCCCACTGTCAGAGCAAATAGCATGTTTTATGAAACAACAAGTATCAAAAGATTGACACCAGTTTAAGTCTAATTTCAAAGTGAAATTGATTTCAATGACCACCATTGTATTAAATGGTAAAAATATATTCTAATTTTACTTCAAAACCAATTAAAAACATAATCTAATCATATAAATAAATTAGATTAAAAAGTAGTTTTGATGTAAAATGCAGTATTTTTCACTATTCATTAAAAAATGAACATTGTCAGAAAAATACCAAAAATTCACAGAAAGTAAATTTTGATGTCCCAATCATAAATAATAAGCTTATTTTGACAAACATAGTTTATAAAATTGTCAAAAGATATATTCAAAAATGGTTTGCCATCAAAAGGCAGTAAAACAATCTTTTAAAAATATTAGTGTATTCCATGCTTAAGATTGGATTTATTTTCATTTTAAGCCTCTAAAACACTATCTAGTTCATTAATAGACATAGAGAAAAATATCTATTTTTCATTACTTGCTTGGGATGTTACAGGGAAATATTGGAATAGTCCCAACAAGCTTCTTTAAAGACGAAACTATGATATCATGTCCAAGGGAGGACGATTCCAATTCTGACTTTACATTGTGAGGGATCTTTCTCTATTTCAACTTCATTACTCTTTGATGATACAACAAATTCTTTCTTCTTCACAATAGATTTACTAGTCATATCAACAACCACCTATTTTCCCTTATCATCCATCATAATGTCTTACCCTTGGTTAGGATATTCATGTTCACTATCTAATAATTGAACAATTCTGTCTTCATCAGCCTCTTCCTTCTCAGCTCCTGCCTCAACATCCTCTGGGTATATGAAATCTTTACTGATGATTTCTTCTTTAGATGGTTTGTCTACAATATCTTCAGCCTTCTCTTCATCCTTCCCAGGAGTAACAATCATTGAATATTCAACTTGAGAAGTTTGGAATGATAATTTTTCTGAAGGGATTTCGTTCTCATGAAAATCCTCAACTTGTTTGATCAGATCTTCGGTATCACAACTGCCATCATCATCTACTTCTTCAAATTCTTCAACTACTTTTTCTTAGGCTTTTTTCTCTTGGAATTTTTTTAGAGTCACAATTTTTTTTCCCAGTTTCTCTGGTAAATCATAAACTAATAAGGATTGTGGTACCAGAATATTTTCGATAGAGCGGATTGAACTTCCTTGTCCACGGGAGTTTTTTCATTTTCTTCGACATCCTTTACCTTCCTCTTTCATCCACCCTTTTTACAAGGTTCATACACCTCTGGTTCTTTTGATATAGCTTCAACCTCATCTTCAGGCAAGTCATAGAATTTACTAGGATTGTGTCATCACTCAAAAACGAAACCTTAAAATTCTTTGACTTTGATTTTCAATGGATATTGAGAGATTCTAAACACCTAACAATCAACTTAGAGAGAATGACTGGATACATAATAATCTATTCCTTCAAGTTTCCATTATTAATATTCTCAATCATAATGAGAATATCATTAACTAGATTGGTCTTCCTTTGGTTCACCAAGAAATCCACGATATACAAGTCACTCTTATTCAATTTTTCATTGTCACTTTTTCTCAGAATGATGAATCCTTGGACACATAATTTGAGAATCTGATGATTTTTAGACAAGTCGGTGATCGTTGGACTCTTTACATTATAGAGTCTAAGACATTCCAAAACCTCTCCTTAAAAAACATACTTTGATATCTAGCAACTTATGAGAACAGAACTCAGCTTCCCCTTCATATGGAATACCAACTAAATTAGCTGCCATAGTATATGAAAGAGCATCCGTCTTTCCAAATCTCTTGAATTAAAACATCTCTCTACCATCATCCTTGAAGAAACTAACTGATTCATAAAATTCAACTAGAAAGTCCAGATATAAAAAATCTTGAGCACCTGGCTTCGATATGCAAACATTCTCCCATCCAATCAACTTAATGTCCTTTGAGATAATTGAACCATACTTAGAAAAGAATTTCGGGTGCACAAACCTTTATCTATAGACCTACCACTCCGAGATTGGCTTAACATTAGACATGCCTTTCTAAGAAGATTCTTCAACAGACATTCGAAATTGAGAAACCCTTTAATATCTGGAATGAGCTTATGTATAAGGGAAGAAATTCAGCACGTGAGATTTTGATATTCGTTGTGGGACAACCATCATGCGGTGTTTTATATATGCATTTGATGTGACAGTTCATCTTCCAAACTCAATCCAGTGGCTAAAAATCCTTTTAATCAGATCCGGTGGTTGATATGATAGCCATATGGAAAACATGGTAGAATTGGATGTTTTGAGGTTTTTTTTAAAAAAATTCCAGATTTAAGGAAAAAACAATCTGAAAAATTTAAAAATAAAAGAAACTAACAGAAAGTAAAGGATGACTACGAAAACTCAAGAAAGGAAACATACCTTTCAGATTTCCAGAAAGATTATTCGTATTGAGGAAAAATTTTCCTGAACAACATTAGATTCTGAAAATTTTGATTATGAAAAATTAAAAATGAAAAACTCTATTACGAAAATTTTAAGTACGAAAATCATCATTAAAAAAATTTTAAGTATGAAAATCATCATTACAAAAATTTTAAGACTGCGAAAAAAAATTATACTATGAATAATATAAGACTAACTATATATATATAAACACCATTACAGAAAATTAAGGAAATATTACTACAAAAATTCTCATTACGAAAGATTAAAAAATTTGGCTATGAAAATTTCCATTACATAATATTGGAAAAATATAACTATGAGAACTTTTATTATGAAAGAATTGAAAAATCTAACTAGGAAATATTTGGAACTAACTAACATGAAAATGTACCCCCCCTAAGAATATCAGTCGATAAATGTTAGAAGATTGGTTTCAATAGAAATTTAACAAGGAAGATTACCTTATAGTTATCATTCCTAACTTCTATTTAATGTGTTAAAATCTATCATAGGGTAAAGACTTTGTGAAAATATCAGCAAGTTGATCATGTGTTACGTTAAATTGAAGAATGATATCCCCTTTTCACGTTTGATCCCTAAGAAAATGGTGCCTAATATCTATGTGTTTTTCACAGGATTGGGGTGAAGGGTTTTTACTTAGGGAAATAGCACTAGTATTATCACATAAAATTTTTGTTTTGGTAAAACACATACCATATTCTATGAGTGCGTGTTGCATCCACAACACTTCATCACACCAACATCCAGCTGGTACATATTCGGCTTCAGCAGTGGAAAGTGCTACTGAGTGTTACTTCTTGGATGACCAAGAAACTAATGAATCTAATAAGAAATGACAAGTTCCGGATGTACTCTTTCTATCCATTCTACATCCACCAAAGTTAGCATCGGAAAAACTTTTTAGACCAAAACCATTTCCAGAAGTATAAAAGAGTCCTAAATCCAAGTTCCCTTTAAGTAGTGAGAAATTATTTTCACTACCTTTAAATGAGATTCCTTAGGATTGGATTCATATCTTGCACTTAAGCATCCAAAAAACATTAATCCTAGATGACTAGATACCATGTAAAGTAAACTTCCTATCATACCTATAAAAGATGTTTGATCTACTAGATTCCCAGCTTCATCAAGATCACGTGTGTTTGAGTTACCAATGGGAGTACTAATATTCTTAGTGCTGTCATATACATACATTTTAAGAAGATCTTTAATATACTTATGTTGGGATATATAGATTCTTTCTGGTTTTTTAGAAATTTTAATACCAAGGAAAAATGTTAACCCACCAATCATACTCATTTCAAACTCATATTTCATTAGATCTGCAAAGGAATCAGATATAAATGTTCAGTTGAACCAAATATAATTTTATCAACATAAATTTGAACAATCAAAACATTTTTCTTATCTTTCATTATAAAAAAGGTTTGGATCTTCATTTCCATTAATATAATTATTTTGAAACAAAAATCATATAATCCTATCATACCAAGATCGAAGGGATTTAGATCATAGTCTTCCATTGTAAATCTTAACATTTATCTCCAAAAACATCATCTGCTCGTAAAGTCTTATACTGATGTTTAATTAATATAGTCACATATTCTGTCTGATAGGTTAATAATTTTCCTAAATAACCCAAATCACCATATTTCCATAATAAAATCATAGATTCTTAAAAATAAATTTTCAACCATTACTCCACAAATGAGATCCCATAGTATTCTATTTTCCTTAAGCATATAGTGTTACCAAAAGAAATAACGCCTACCAAAATAACTTATATCACTTAATCACCAAATCATTTTCATATACTGATGTTATCCATTTGATAAAAAATAAGTTCAACTTATTCTTTATCCATAAAATAATTTAACTTAAAATAAATATCCATACTAACCAGGGACTTCACGTAGGCCAGTGGTACGTAATAAATCCCAATCACACTTTTGTTGTGGGTTTGATTCCCACAACATTGTCCGATGTGACAGGTTGCCTCACATTCTGTGTGTTTTCCTTTTTCAAAAACAATATTATTTCATAACATTCCAAAAAAATAGACAAATTCTTCAAAAATAACCAAAACATAATTTATCCTCAAATGTTATCTAATACCTTTCATTTTTCACCCAAAAATGTAATAACTATTTATCACCTATTAAATAAATATGACTCTTTCTAATATGATAACCATTATAGTTATGTCACTCATGCTTAAATTACACCCTAACCTCTAAAGTTATCTAAACTGACCTATGATTCCAACTGAAAGGACCCGGACTTAAACATTGCATATTCTTGAATTATATTAAGAATTCACATTGAGTAACTTTTCATGTTTAGAGCTGTAGAGAATTAGGTCATAAAAATACATAACAACTTCAATATTACATGTAGACACATCTACCCAGTTTCCATTTTTTTCCAAAATAAAAATACTTGAAAAAAAGAGTCATGTCTAGTTCTATGTTTTAGATAGAATGTCTTTTCATTTATCTCATCCTTGACCCTATACCACTTTATGTCCTGTGAATTTTTTTTTAAACTTGGGATGAGAAAAATAAAATATGTAAGGGATTCAAAAAAAAAGAAAAACTGTTAGTTTTTTTAAAACAACAAATAAACCATGAATACTTTATCATAAGTAATACTTTTCACCTTTATGAAGTAGTAAATACTCTTCACGTAATAAAAGATCATTGCTTGCCCTTTTGTAACCAATATTTCCATAAAACCCATATAATGAACACATAACTTATAAAGGTATCTTGGGACCCAGACATTCTTAAATATAATAAACATAATATCATCTTCAGCACATATTCACTAAATGAAATATCCATATGTCTGACTTCCATACCCAATACATTAGAAGTTATAATGTAACCACCCATCCTGGTTTATCACGACACCACTCGTCATTTCGTTTATCACATAACCACCCGTCAAATGTCCAAGAACCATTATAAAACAATAACACATAAAATATATAAAATTTAATCATTTCACTAATAACATTTAAACATTGAAATTACTATATATCATTTCAATATATTGATATAATCAATTCTTAATCAAACCATTTAAAAAAGTTAATAAAGATATTTTTGAATCAAAGTGTCCCATACCACTTTGAAACTTTTAATGGAAATAAAGATTCAAAAAATTAATTTATATATAAATAAATACTAAAACTAATTTTGAAAACATGTACTATAATGATAAATATGTAGAAGAATAATTCATTAATGCTTTTAAAATGATGTTTTATTTAAAGTGTCTCGCAACACTAAAGAAACACTTGACCAAATATAATTGAAAAAAAGAATAAAACAAAACTTATAATATCATTAGAATAAGGATATTCATTATATAATATTCAAAAGGGTAGTATATACACCATATAAAAGTGAATTGGTGCATAACAGCAATGAAGTCTCAAGGGAATGTAAATTGAGACGAAATCCATTATTAAGACAGTATCCTTATATTAAGGATAAATCAACTACATTATTATGTGTGAAAAATAATAATATAATAAATATAAGTGGATATTATGTTTGAAACAATAATAGGTCTTTCTCACATATATTACATAATCATGAAGTATAATTTTAACCCATAGAATTGAAATTGGGTTAAGAAGATCCCTTACAAAAATTCGAAAACCTAACAGCATCAAATTAAAATTCGGAAAAATAATGAGATGAGAGAGTAAAGGGTATATCATCACATGGAAATAAAATTCACATAATTAACAATATATAAGAACAAATCCTAACATTATAATATGTAAATTTAAAGACATAACAAAAATAAGTCTTTAATAAGAGGTTGGTTAAAGGTTCCCTTAACGATATGGTAAATTTTGAAAAATTCACCATATGAAAGAAGGATCATAAAATAAATATTTAATTACCATAAATTAATGTATATCACACTATTAATAAAATAATGGGAAGTACATACATCACACAAATTGAAATAGTGGCAATATAGCATGAATCTCATGGGAATAAGAAGTGAGACAAAACCACCTTACCCAATTGTAATCAAACGATTCATATGAACAGAAGTTAATAAACACAAAGTGAATCATTGAATACCATGAATATAAAGATAATAATGATAATATATATCAAATTTTAGTACACAATACACCACATTCAATAAATAAGGGGAAAACAGTGGAAATGTCATGGAATTAAAAGTGAGATAAGAAACCTCTTACCTCATGTCAGTGTCGACCTGTTAGTTCGTTAATATCGTGAATAATAAATTAAAGTTAATTTATAATTTCATAAGAACCTTTTTCAATTTTATAATTACTTTTAAATCACTTATTAACATGTTATAAACATTATTTAATCACTTATGTTGATAATGGTTGTTTTGTCGATATTTGATACTTGAGTCAAAAATGGACTTCTTATAACTACAAGTTGTTCATGTGGTCAAAATTTTATTATATCCTGAATGATATTAATGATTTATATATCATATAAATCATTTATATCTAGTATATAAATTTATTTATAATACTACATAACAATTGGAGATATGAAATGAAATGCACCATTCATGGAGACTGTAAGTCATACATACGCATGAATGCTACTTCCATTTCTATTTCGTATTGTAATGGAATAGAAGATTAATTATAAATAAGTATATTATAATTCCAGTATAATATCATATATAATTTAGTTAACTCTACCCATTATATATTCCACCTAAGGCATTAATGAGTCATATCACATTGAGGGGGCGGTAGTCCGCACTTTCTCAAATGAGATTATCGTATTTACCCACTATGAAAACCCTAAAGTTATTATATAAATTAAAAATAAAGAAGCATAGAAACAATATAAATATATATTATATTATATATAAATACATTTTCATCATAATTTCCACCATGAGGGGAGGTTGGAGATATTTGAACAATCATCATTTCGTGAGGCAGTGGTTCGTGGTCCATAGAAACCGTATGTTCTTTACCCATTAGACTAATGTGTGTGTAAGTGTGGTTAAAATAATTCTCATAAAAATAACCTAGTATATTGAAGATACTTGTATTGTTATAAAATAAAGGAATAAAATGTTTTTATGGGGTAAGAGAACAAAAATACAAGAAAAAAATTCAAAAGAAAATGTTACCTTTAATTCTGGTAACTCCCTTTAGTTTGAACCAAAAAGACTTTTTGATGTGCCTTATGCCTAAGGTAAGGATTCAAGGATGAAGATATAGATCATTATAGGTTATTTTATTAGGGTTTGGTTGATACAAGGGGCTTGAGAAGTCTGAGTAATGGGTCAGAGGTTTGGGATTTTTATAAGGGGGAGGGGTTCTTTTGGAAAGTGTGAAAATATTATTTTATTATATAATGATTTTAAGTTTTTAAAGGTACAAAACTAATTAAAGTCAAGGATAATATGACTCATGGTCTAAATAAATTCATCAAATGATAAATGGATAGTTTTTGGATGTTAATTTAATATCTATAATCTTATTTATTTAAATAATTTATTAATAAGGTAAATACTACATCATTTTTCTGTCATAATTAATTTTATTTATTCTATGTCTAAAAAGTATAAAAAAATACCATGATGTATGAAATATTTTTATCTTTACAATTAATATTTATAGTCCAAAAGATAACTTATATAACCCCCTGTAAAAATTACATTACTAAAAGATATTTGTTTGTGTCATTTTTGTCTTTACATTAAATTAAATAATCTAAAGTATCATGATAACTCTCATGTGGCTCCATGGTGTCCCCAAAATCAACCTAAGGACTCTCATGGTCTTCTATGACCCATCAAATAAGTTTATGAGAAGTTTCAATATAATTTTGTATTATTATAATATTCTTTTAACCTAGAATTCCCATATTTACCATTAACCGCAGTAAATAAAAGTTAAAAGTTACTTTTCCCCAAAAATTATTTTCATCTTATTGAACCACGTTTTACGTACTAATAACATCCATGTGTGTCGGGTTTTTGAAATTCAATTCACAGAAGTGGTAATGTTTCATTTAAATGAAAAAGTCGTTTTTTTTACTACTACTTAGTGGTTTCATTATTCATCAAAAATTGATGTTTTTCAGAAAAATACCAAAAATTCATTCTAAGATATATTTTATATTCCAAATTCAAAAATTGTTTTTATTTTACAAAATTAAAATCATAGTTGTTTTATTAATTATAATTTAAATTAATTAATGTTTTTGAAACAAATAGCGTGTTTTTAAGAAACAATATCTATCAAAACATTGAAACTTGTTTATGTCCAATTTCAAAGTGAAATTAATTCCAATGACCACCATTAGATTAGATGGTAAAAATATAATCTAATTACACTTTATAACCAATTAAAAAGATAATATATCCATATAAATAAATTAGATTAAAAAAAAGGTTTGAATTACAATACAATATTTTCACTCTTCATTAAAAAATAAATTTTATCAGACAAATACCAAAAAAACTACCCAAAGTAAATTTTGATGTCCCAATTCTATAGAAGAATTTTATTTTGTCAAATAGAACATATAAAAGTGGCCAAAAATTTATTTAATGAGGTTTCGTCGTTAAAAGGTAGTAAATCATCCTTGTAATGTGAGTTCTGCTTAAAATTAGGTTCATTCAAATTTTATGCATCTAAAATTTATTGAATAAATGTAGAAACATTTAAATAACATGAATAATCATATTTTAGTCAGTTCTGTTCATTCCTTCCAGTACAATGGTGAGGCATTAACTACCTTTTAAAATAATAATATTATATTGTTAGTGTGAAATGTATGATTTCAAACAAACTCATTGTTGCGTATCAGGTATGTCATCGAACATAGAAACCCCATTAAAGTAAAATTAATATTTAATTAAAAATGCTAATAAATATGAAAATGTTATATTAATTATTTATCTAGGATGTTACACTAAAACAGTTGAGGGTAATTTGGTTTCATCACATCTTCTAGTTCCCTCATTTCCTCATCGAACTTACAGTTTCACAATACCTGTATGACCAGTTGTACGGTATTATTTTGTAGAACTTTTTCTCCACAGTCTAAGATCATCACAAGCTTCTTCTCATATGAAATATCATTATGTAATGGGTCCACCTCTTGATTAAGTACATGTGATTATTATGGAATGTAATTCCTTAATAGCGACACATGTAACACATCATGTACATGACATATGTTTTGTGGGCGTTTTAGTTTAGAAGAAATGACTCATATGCAGCCAAGGATCTCAAAGTTACTAATTTATCTTAGACTAATATCTCCCTCTTTCCAAAATATCATGACATTCTTCTATAATGATATGTGATGGAATATCATGTCTCTAACCTCAAGCACTAGATATCTTCGATGATTGTTATCATATATCATATATCGACTCTGAGAAGCCATAATGTGTTGCTGAATGTTCTTGATTATTTCCACAGATTCCTTGACCATTTCATGTTCTAGAAGTTTGTGTTCCCCAATTTTATCCCAGCATGCATGTGTTATGCACCTATACCTATAAAGGCTTTGTAGGGGATATTTTAATGACTGAGTGGAATCTATTATTTCTTGAGAACTTGACTAGATGATAATATTGATCCCTTTCTCCTTTAAAGACAATTTATTATGCTCCCAACATTTCCTCGAGTGTTTAGATATTCTGCTCAGATTGGACATCAGTTTTAGAGTGATTTTTCATGCTGAAGTTCGACTCAGTTTTTCGCACCTGTTAGTGAATCTTCCAAATCATAGAGGTAAATCTTGGATCTCAATGATAATCAGTCAATAGTGTTGTTTTGGGAAGACTCACCACTTATCTAATGTATACCCTTGTAGTTTCATCAAGTGATAAGTCCCCTATAATTGCAATGATGTTAGAAGCATATGTTACAAAATCCACCATAACCAATGTATAATTATTTCCTTTAGATATCTTCAGAAGACTCATGAAAGAACCCATGTTTAGTTTTTCCCATTTTCATATAGTTATGGGTAATGGTTTCATCCTCCCCTTTTATATTTTTCTTTTATCCTTTACTTTCTAATATACAAGGATGATGATATATATTCTCGAATATCCTTATTCATATTTCCCCACCAATAGTGCACTCAAAGATAAAGATATATATTTTTGATCCCTAGATGCATTGAGATATTTTATCTATTCACATCAACAAATATCTTCTTCTTTAACTTAGTTTTTTATAATATGCATAGTCTTTACCCAAATATTACATATCATTCTTCATTAATTTTAAACTCTAAGGATTTTCCTTTTTTATAGTTTTCACCTTCTTCTGAATTCCCACATCAAATCTTTGAGTATTAATTTTATTATCTTGAAGGGATGGATTAAAATTAATTTAAAAAATTATTTATCATGATTCTTACTTTATGATTCCCATGTCTATACTTTTTATGTCTAAGATGATCTGATCCTTCTCAATTATCATCAATGGTAAAATTATTGATCTTCTCTACATAGAGCATCTTATATTTTATTTTATTTCTAAGGATGGTAGTGGATTGAGAAATCATGGTCCTTAATCTATTCTAACCATCTTTGATGGCTCATATTCTGCACTTTCTAGGTGAAAATATTCTTTTGGCTCTTATGATATGTATATATTGAACACTTCTCCCCAAAAAGATAATGCTGATGTATTTTCAACAAGAAGATAACTATAGATAACTATAAATCTTATGTTGGGTATTTATAATCATCAAAAGTCAATTTCCTTGAGGCATAGGACTTCACTTTTTAATTCTTCATTAACTCATAGCCCGGACCCTTCTTCAAAACATTGTTTTATACCATGAAAAGATCCCCATAATTCGGTAGCATAAGTACAGGTGGAGTGGTCAGCCTCTTTTTTCAATTATTTTAATATATCTTAACATTTATCATTCAAAACGAATTGTGCTCCCTTCCTAGTTAGTTTTGTTATAGGGTTTGAAAATTGTGTGAAATTTTTCCAAAAACGACAATAGTACCAAGCCCATCCTATGAAACAATGGATTTATATCACAAATGTTCACCTCATACATCCTTTAATTGATTCTATCTTTTAATGTCCCATCTATATCCTATTTCTTTAGCTAATATTACACTATAATGAGCCTTACATCAACCATAACTAACATTTTATGTACTATTCATCAAGATTATCATTTCATAATGTATTTATCATAGTGCTCAAATGCACCTCATGATCTCTTTTATTTTAGAATATATTAGAATATAGTCCATAAATACTTCAAAACATTTGTCTATGTAATATATGAATAATAAATTCATCAATTCTAAGAAGATTTTTTTTGAGTTAGTGAGTTCGAATTGCACTATTATGATCTAATAGTTCTCTTAATGTATATGGAAAGAAATATTATGGATATCTTCTTTCTTTACTCCTACTACATAATACCCTATCCAAAGATCCACCTTGGAGAAGTATTTGGGTCTATGTAACTAATCAAACATGTCATCAATCTATTTTGGAGGATAATTCTTCTTTATCATGATTTGTTTTAGATCATGATAACCAATGAAAAGGCACAAAGACCAATCATTCTTCTTGATGAAGAGGACTGGTGCACCACAAGGTGAAGAACATGGGTGTATAAACCCTCTATACAGATTATCCTATAGTTTTTTCTTCAACTCTATAAGTTACAAAACTACCATTCTATATAGATTATTGGATAATTGTAATGCTCAAAGAATATTCCTAATTTAAAATTCAACCTTTTGGTTTGGAGGAATATCAGGATATTCTTTGGGAAACACATCAAGGTATTCCCTCACAATGGGTGTGTCATAAAGGATTATATTTTTTTATAATCAACCATTGGAGAGAAATAAACTTTAACATAGGATAATAATCTCCATGATTTAGATGTTGGTGCTAAAGAAGTTTCATCATCCACCCTGAAATTGTACAGAATCGGAGGACGATTCACAACATGGATTGTGATTTCCATCTCATGGAAATTTATTTTGGATCTATAGAAGGAAAGACAATATATTCCTATAATTTATTAAAATACCACTAAAGAGAGTATCAAAACGTTCACTAGGTAGTTTATCCAATATATTTTGGTAGGGTAGTAGTTATATACATGGGATACAGAAATATAACCATTTTCCAATTTCACAGATAACTCTACTTCCATGGATTGTGGTGGTGTTGGAATATTTCTACTAAACTTTTGTGATATAAAGGAAGGAATATAAATAAAATCAAGAAGTATTTTCACTATTTTTGATTGAATAACCGCCATATCTATCACATCTTCATTGTTGGGGTCCACCTAAGAAATTGTGATGGAATATTCTTTCTCTTTCCACCTTGGAGTTTTTTATAGATTTTCTCCGACAAAACATGTCTTGTGGAGGTGGTTCTCATAGTATCCTTGTTCCTTGTCATTGAAAATTTGATAATAGGTTGGGTTTTGGAAAGATAATTCTTTTATTCTGTTTAATTTGTGGGTTTCTCTCATTGGTAATTTCTATATAGGTTCACTTATTTTCTACACTTAAAGAATTTCTTCGTCCCCCATATGTGATTTATAAGGTTCTTACTTCCACACTTTTTACAAGTGAGATGTTGAAATTTCATACCACCATCATGTTTTTTTATATCCACACCCAAATTAAACTCGACATTCAGATTCTTACCTCATGAGACCCTTGAGATTAACCGATATCTATTTTATATTTTAGGGAACACCGAGAAATTTAATCGTAGTTATCAAAGTCTCTGAATTCCATCTATTTTCATATACTATTTTTTATCCCACAAAATTAGTGGAGAAAATTTCATTCAGGGGTATTTACAAAGATGTAGTTTTATCATTCAAGTTTTTTGAAGTTTCCCTTGTATTCCCCAATGGATTCATTATCTTTTTTTCTTGAGGGAAATAAATACCTTTCTATTTTATGTCATAGAGTGAAAGCAATATATTTTTTGAAAAATATTTTCCAAAATTCCTTTCATCCCATCACATCAATTTATTTTCAAGCTTCATATTCTTGTTAAATGTCCACCACAGATCATCTTCTCCCTCCATGTGATAAAAAATCAATATAACCATCTCTTTCATGAATATTTAAGGATAGAGAAAATATATTCAATGGATTTGATCCATTATTATGAGATTAAGGTATCAGATGATCCATTGAAAGGTAAATGTCTTTGCAACATAAAGGTCACAAATCCAACTTGTACATTATTAAGGGATATGGGATTCCTCATGGTTTATGTTTCTACTCTTCACATGAGTCAAAAAATAAATTATCAACATAGTTTTATCAATTTCTCCTTCCACCTGGATGGGAATTACTTTGGGGAAGTCATCACATTTCCCCCCACATTGGTTTTTTACTTAGTTCCTCCTATATTTTTACCATTGGATTCAATAAATAAAAATTTAAGTATAGGTATTTTTAAACTATTAGACTCATAAATAGTTTTGAAAAAACATTAAATGAATTATTTATAAATGAAATTTTTCCTACACTTATGAATTTCAAGGCTTTAATCAATGTTATCCGTGATATAATCTCTATAATCGACACTTATGGTAATTTTTTGTTTCTTTAATAATGGTTCATAATAAGCTTTTGAATTTACCAATACATAACCCTTGGGAGTTTCAAATTTGGTGTGCATCAAGGCCCACTGTGTTTCACCAGTTCCCAACCAAGTCTAGCTTATTGCAGTATTTTTATATTTTACTCCTAGGAACATTTATACTAGAGCAACATATACTTGTATTATCTAGACAGAGATGTATTTTCTTGTAAAAAAATTATCTATATTTTATCAAAATTTATAGATTTATTCTTAAATTTATCTTTATGAATAATTATTTTTCTAGAGTTTTGTAATCCTAATCCCAGAAATAACTAAACATTCCTTTGATACTGATTATGAAAACCTTACTCTTTGTTGAAGATTAATTCAAGATTTATTACATAAGAGTATACATAATAAAACCCTGAAGATCAAGAATCATATTTTATTTGTGTAATGATATACAATACATAAAAAATTAATTAGTAGGTGCATCGACATTATCAAAAACATCCTTAACATTATAATAATATTCTATCGTATATAAAACTATGTGGGATAACGTAGGGACATACATAAGAAAGGGGTGAGATTTAAATTCATGTATGTAAAAAAGAAAAGAATAACATGAAAAATTTATTACACGTAACAAAATATTAATATTAATGGGAAAAAATGGATGATAATAATAAACCTGAACAATGAAGAATGATGTAACATGATATCATAAAGGAAACATGGTAATGTGGAAACAAATTTAAATATGACAACATAAGAATTAGTAAATGTTGGCCACCAAGAAAACGTAACATAATGTGTTTAGTATAACCTCCCATGCACCCTAAATGGAATCACATGAGTCTAAAACATTATCCAATTCATTGGAGAGCTTTCTGGATCCACCCATCATAATCATATCATATACATGCATAAGTGTTCCACATAGATCATATACATAAGAAAATATGTCATCACACATAATCCCATGATAACAAATTTTTCGATTAAAACTTTTATGTACAAATAAAATAATTATAGTTGTATAATGTTGAACACCCTTGATTGAAAATGGTTATGGGAATTTACTACACAATTCTTTGTCTTGGGAAATCACAATGAAATTTCGGCAGCGTAACAGGGTCACATAAATGATCATGGGATGTATTTATGAAAGTTAAAGGGTTATCTCATCATTTAGAAATAATAATGGTAGTAAGGTATATATGGAATAAAATACAACAACATTATTAATTGGAGATAAAATGCATAAGATAATGAAGATTCTTGTATAAAGATGATGAGGAGATGATCTATTATAATTCGAGGATGATTCCAAAATATTGGGAGGATCTTCTTAAAAGCTTGGGGGAACCTTGGGAAGAATCTAGTGAAAATAGCTTAGAGTAAGGACATTCTAAAATGTTTTTTAGTGATGAGTAATGGGATATTGGGACTGTTTATATTGGAAAAATTAGGAGTTATTTATTATTTATCGGATGTAGGTTTGGGACTCAATATAATATATTAATCAAAATGACAAACATTACTATGGTTTTTTACCTTTTTTTAAAAAATGTTTTTTGGTTTCATTATATTATAATTTAAAGATCCAAAATTATAAAAATACTACCATTTGTGATGTGGAAGTGAGTTAGGATCCTAAGGAAATGATTTTAAAGCCTTAAAATATATTATATGTTTTAGAAGATTCATAAAGGATTTATAAAATTAATAAAATAACCTAAAAAATTAATTAAAATTTTAAACATATATTTGGCCATGTATACCCTTAATTGAAGTTATTATGTCACTTTTGGGTAAATATGATGTCATAATACACACTATATATTTATAACATATTTAATTTTTACTTGAAAATTTGACTCCCTTAGAAAATAATGAAAAAATAACTAGCGAAAAATTTCAACACTCTTATTCCATGAATAATATTTGTTTTATCAAAATAATTTCCTAAATTAGTTAACTTTAACTAATTAGATAAGAATTTATATTTATTAAAAAATGATTGATTTTTGAGAATAACAGTTTTCAAACCCTTTTATAAAATATTGTTGACATCATAAAATTATATTATCAACAAAGTTAATGATTATTGTTTAATAATAATATTTTATTAAAATGGAATTTATTTCAAAAATTCATTAATTTTTCAAAATAATTCCTTAATTGAAAATACATATGACCGAAAAATATAATTTGGTTTTTATAAAATCAAAAACAATTATAATGTAACAATAATAAGAAGTAATTATTACCATTAATCCATTGAAAATAAAATATAAATATCCATATTATTAGGGTCCTTATACATAGATCTTTATTACCCTAGAACTTTGCGTAAGGGTAAGGTGTGTGATAATGAGACTTTAATGGGGTGGTTTGGAGTATATATTTTGGGTCGTGATCTCGATGAGCTTGAACTTCTCTGGTAAATGGTTTGGCTCTTCATTTAGTTATTAGATCTCGACTTGGGAATGGTTAAGGGAAAATCCTAGGGATGTTATATCTCTCTGAATATTTGATAAATGGTCTTAATATGGTATGATCCTACTAGAAGTGCCCATCACTTCATTTTTCTATGTCAATTGGATTTGTCAAGACCATTTATATATACTAATCTTATGATCATTATTCAATTGCTATATTATTAATGGTTATGATGATTAATGGTCTTTTAAATATGATATGATATAATAAAACCAAGTGCATGTGTTTTCCATAACCATAATACATAATAATACACTTAATTAAATAACACATGGGCTTTTATTTAAAAAGGTTCATGTTATTGAATACATATCATGTAAAAAAAGATTATTTTTTAGATAAATAAATGATATTATTAGTCATTATAGGTTGAATAATTCAATTTCGTTAAAATTGAAATTAATCTTAATTTTCATTATACACATATTTCATAAATTGGTTACTACAATTCATTCCTACTAATTCAATGACTATGTTTTTATGGTTGTATTTAAATATTTATATTTTATCTAAATATATAAATTTTTCATTTATGTTCAGTGTTGTGGGTATTTCAAGTTATAAAACATGTTTGTCTATTTTAAGGGGAGTAATATATTAAAATTTTATTTGGTACATTATTTTTTGCAATAGAGACTCAAATAAGCTAATTACAACAAATTTAAACATCATCAAGTAAGATGAAAACAAAAAAAATAGATTTTAAACCTTTCAAGATGAGGAAGAACCTATAGGGATAGAGGTCGAATTAGTTTATATACAATCAAAAGATGTGAACAAATAGGCTTGAAACATGAATGTCAAATATAATAAGAAAAACATTTATGAAATTTATTTTAGGGAATAAGATTGAGCTAGAATTAAGATTCAATATACAGGGTAAACTTCTCACATAATAGGATATAAAGACCTTGTCACATACATCATGTTTTAAATAAATATTATTATATGATTTTGAAATTATAATGGCTAAATATTTTTGTCTTGAGGAAATCCCAAATTGGTGATAATGATTTAATGTAAAATAAGTTATTATCGGTAGAAGGTATTAGTCATTACTTACCATTATTAACTTAATTATGTGACTTTGAAAACATGGTTTTGTTCAACAAGAATATTTACACTATCTAAGGGGGTGGAGTAATTATTTTCAATTAAATCATTACAAGGGGAACCTTTACCTAATTAGAGAAGAAATTGGGTTTTTTTTATGAATAAGAAAATATGTTATGGAATAAATTGTTTTTACATTTGATCCAAAAATATTTGGAGGAATTTGTTGAAAATGGAGGTTCTGAAGATATCCCTAATCACTCATGTGATCTCACTCACATGTGTGATACTTACTAAAAAGGGATTATTTTTTTAAATATAAAAATGTTGCAAAGTAATAAATCATCATGGTTTATGTAAATGGTATATTTTGACATATTTTGGCCAATAACACCCAAATCTATGGATAAGAAAATATTATATTTCTAGTTTAATTTTATAGTAGGTTGGCATGGTTATAGCCATTTATCATGAATATGAAGTATTAAAATGTTTTAATAATTATCTATGGTTGGTAAATAAGATTATTGGGATGAAAATTTATAACAAACAAATGGATAATGGTAAAAAAATTATATTTATAGGTGGAAGATTATATTAAGAATAATGGGATAAGGAAAATTATTAGTAGTGTCGTCTAAAAAAATGAATTCACTGAGTAATGTAATTGAATTATAAAAACATGGATCATAAAATTCTCATCAAAAACATTGTTAGATATGCATTTAAAGGATGCAGTTCTTACATCAGTATATCTCTCAAATATGGATTTATTATGTTTGAATAAAGATAAGTCACCATATAAAATATGATTTTGAAATAATATGACATTAAATTGTTTTTAAATATTTAGAATAAAATTATATATTCTTAATAGGTAGATGAACTGTTAGTTTGAATATTGAGGGGATAAATTCACATTTTTTGGGATAGTCATATAATATAAAGGTGTATAAATTCTAAAAAAAGATTCGAAAATTATTTGAATTCCAATATGTGATTTTTGTAGAGAATGAGAAGAATTTGAAATGTAGAGATAATTTTTCATCAAATAATAGAAATTGTTTTGAAAAAGAAATAGATGATGAAATATTTAGATCATATGGAGAATAGAAGTCTTTATAAGAATCTGAATAAAACATAAATAATGAATAACATATTTGATTTTTGACTTCTAGAGATGAGAAATTTTTTAATGATGTGTATGAATAACATGACAAAATTGAATTAAATTGAACATAAGAAGAATTTCTAAATCCATAAGGAAATAATTCCTTCAAAACCAAGTTGGTGTACCAAAATAATCTCAATGAAGATGGAAATGTAACACATAACAAAGAACATATAGTATAAAATAGGTATTCTCAAATTAGGGGTATTGATATAGGTAATACTTTTTTCTCATGTGTCTCAATTAGAAGATATATCATTGTTTGTTGATATGGCATTAAAAAGAGGCCTAAAAAGATGTAAATTGGTGTTAAATTTACATTCTTTAGTAGATTAATTGAGTTGGAATTTTAAATTAAACAGCCAAATTTGTTTCTTACAGATGAAGATGATAATATACTATGTTGGTTGAAGAATACTTTGTATGGAGTAAAATAAGTACCCAGGGCATAGTACTCTCACCATGACTAATATTTAATTATTCTTGTACTTAAAAGAGGAGTAGTTGATAATAAATTTTACATTAATGAGGAATAAGATCAAAATATATTAGTTCTTATCTATTCAAATGAAATAATTTGTAGAGGCTTGGATAATGTATAATGTAGGTTCTTTTTAGAAAATATGACATGTGAGATGAAAATTTAATTTATTAGAGAGATAAAATCATTGCTTTCCTGAAAAGTGACTCAAAATAAGGAATGAAACATTTATTTCTCAAAAACAATCCATGGATGTTATCAAAAGGATCTAAATGGAGGATTCATGGATAATGAACACATTTTTGGCTACCTGGATGATATTTTTGATGGATTGTATTGGAAAGGAACTCAATATGATGGTGTATAAATATATTGTTGGGTCTTTTTATATCTCACAAGAAAATGAATTGATATATTTTATGTTACATTCCATCTTTCCCACTACTAAATTCATCCAAAAGAGATTCATAGTAAATATGTGAATTTTATGCAATGATATATGCTTATTATAGTCTATTTTGGTATTTTTTTATCACTAAAAGTCATTATAGAAGTTATTAATATTTATAGATGTATAATGGGAAGGTTCATATGATGAATGGAAGTTAACATTAGGTGGTTCTTTCTATCATGGAACCACAATCATTTCAGTGATGAGTAAGAAGCAAAAAACATTCCTTAATCCCTATGAATGAATAATATATTGAGGCCTCTCATAAAATTACACCATTGATATAGATAAATAAACTTATTGAAGACATATAAGTGGATATGATATCTTCTATTATAATAAAGTGTTACAACTCAAGTTCTATCAATCATAGAATAAAATATTATTCATCATTCGAGGTAAAATCTCGTAGAGATAAAATAAAAATTCGTCACAGAGAAGAATGGAAAATTTCTGGTAAAATTAGATTATATGACCACACAAAATCATACTTCAAATGTCTTAAAAAATATAATAACCCAAGAGGATTTATAAGGAAATATATTATTTCATGGAGTTCAATGGAACTCATCTACTTGGTTGTTTTTTTTAGAATACCCCACTCCACCGTGGACATTTCTTCTTGAAACATGGTATGGTAACTCTCTTAAATTAAATCTCTAAATTTATAATTCTATTTTGCGAACATTCATTGATGTTATATTTGGGTTTTTTAGAAATGTGGGAGAATAATTTATAAATAACTACTTGGTAGATTCATGTGTTTAATTGATAAAGAAGGAATGGTGACAGATTTACATTCATATTTACAATGGGGGGTCTATATCATGTTGATATTATAGAAAGTATGAAAGTATTTATTTTATGATTAGGTGGAAGATATTTTGGGATAGGAGTTCATGAAGTTCATAAAGGTAATGTTTTTTCTTGAGGATATTTTTATTAAAATCTTTCTTATCATAGGATCTTGATGTCTGGGAATAGAATTAGTGGATAGTGAATCATTCATACCCAACATTTAAGTCCTAATGTTTCTAAAATTAAAGTATTATAGTCCATTTTTAAGGGTTTCTATCAATCCTATAGGAGGTTCATCTTAGAAAAAACACCAAATCATTTTTTGGATTGTGTTTATTAACAATACTTTGTGGGTGGTGTTGAAAAAGTGGTGTAAGACACTAAAATTATATTACATGGTTATGAAGAAGAATTAATGAGATTTAGAGACAACTGAAAAAGTTATATTTGTGTGATAAAAATCATTCCTCAATAGTTCATATTGCATCGTAACCCATTTGAGATTGACAAGTTAGCTCTTAGTGTGAATCCCCTCAGAAACGATTTCACTATGGAGGAACAATTTAGGTTGAAAACATATTAACTATAACTTCAATGGTTCAACAAAATTTATTATATTTATATCATGGTGAAGAAACTACACTACAAAGGCTTGGCATGATTGGTTTTGTGTTTTTTCCTAGGTGTTTAAGCCATAAAGAGGTGTTCCATTTTTCAAAGAGTTTTGAATAATTTTTGTTGATCTTCCATTTTGAGTTGTTAACACTACTGATTCTATCATAGTCATAACAGCATCACTCAAATATTTGGACACACTAAAATATGAAATCCATTCCATAAATGAGAAATAATAAAATTTCATTGGTTCGGGTTATTTCAAGGTCTCCATTCCATGGAGAATGGGTTTCACCACAAATGGAGTGAGAAATAAAGGATTTTGAGAAAATACCTTTGAGATCATCAGTGAATTCAAATAGAATATATACATTGTATTTCATGGATCTTTTATTTTACTGAATAATAGGATGTTGAAGGGTGGTTGTCACATTGGATCTATAGAGCTTATACACTCAACATTATTATGTATGGTGCTATGACATTGTCCATGTTTTTTCTATGTATGTCTAGAATTAAAAACTAAATGAGATTAATTAGTTTTTAGGTGTTTACTCATATTAATTAGAAAATAATAACCACATCGAAATATTTATTACACATAGAATTACGTGAATATATTAGGAAAAATGTCAATTAATTCAATCCTAGGGATTAATGATTGGATTCCAAGGAGTTTACAAAAACATATGATAAAAGTATTTGAAATCAAGATCAAATATTAGAAAGAAGGTGACATCTAGAAATACCATCTCTATATGATAATTGTGAAGTTATTCAAGTGAAATAAATAGTAGAAAATCTATCAAGAACCATATCTAGTTGTCATCAAAACCGGCACCCGACCCGGTCCATGACAAGGCCTGAAGGGTGTTATCTATCCCCATGGGCTGTCAAAAGTACCTGAGTATCATGAATAATTGTTTTTTAATGATTTACCTGAGTTTAGAAGCATTAAAAATCCAAGGAAATAAATAAACAAAAACTGAAAATTTTGTCCAAACAAGTATTAAATTAAAAATCAGAACTGAAATACATGGTTTTGGACAAAGACAATGAAGGACATAACCCAAAAGTAGTAGAAACTAAAAATGTATAAAAACACATTTAAAATGGTCATCATCCCCAATCTATCTTCATAACACAGTGTCAAGGATGGAAGAAAACAAACCGAACTGTCTTCTAAAAAGAACTTGTCCTTACCTATGTCAAACATGACCAAGTCTACTTACACCCAAAGGTGTAAGTAGCGTTTGAGCCTAAAACCAATAAGAAACCCCACCAAGTATTCCATGTTCATAACATTATAAGATAAAAAATCCTTCATGTTTTTATAAACAAGGAATTTTGGAAATACTTTTTGAAAGAGGTTCAACTTTTAAATGAAATAATTTTCACAGGAAGCTTTAAAAAAGTACTCTTTTAAATAAAACAATTATTATGCAGAATTGTTTCATCCAAATACACCACATTCTAATTGTAAGTACCAAATATTCCATGAAAACTAGTCACATGAACACCCCTTGGAACTAGCTAGTTGTGGGCCCTATGTACCGTGTATCTCAGTGTAAAACCAACCATAATTCATACCCTTCTCTTATATGAGCAACTAGAAGAGGAAAATCTAATGGCCTATTGTTCCCTAACATCATAATAGTTTAGTTAGTGTTGTCATCATCAACTTGCTAAGTGAAACGAGGATGATACCACTCTATATCACTATCATACTAGTCGTAGTCCGCCCACCTAGATATCCGGGTTCCCCTCTCTGTTCTCAAAAAAGTTCTACATGACATAAAATACCATTTACACATAAAAATACATGTTCTATCCTTACACACTTCAAATTTTATATGAACATTTTTTTCACCAATTGTGTAACTCAATAAATAATTTATTGATTTCATAAACCAATTTCAATAAGTTTAACAAATATTTTCACATGAAATTCATTTAAAACCCATCATTCAAAGTATAATGCACCCCAATGTCACACCAAACTAGAATAGACCACCATAACACCATTTAATAAAACCCCTATGAGACCCATAAAACATCCCCAAATAATATAACATAAACTACACAATAAAAGCCTACTTTTTTACAGAAAAATGCTACTTTAAATTCAACCACATGATCAATTCTACCAAAAAATGGGGTTTTCACCAAGAAAAATAGAAGAGGAACCTGATGAAAACGAAAATTAATAAAATCTAACTTGTTAAAGAATTCTTACACATGTAATCACCTACCATATATGTCAAAAACCTCAAATACTTGTGTAAAACATTAACCACACCACAAGGTAGTGAAAACAAACCTAAATAAACAAGATTGGACTAGGAAAACCAAAATAAACTCCTAGGTATGAATAAATTATTTCAGAAAATATTTAACTTCATGGAAGAGGGAATAAACCATATGGAAATGGAATAAAAAAAATAGGAAGTTGCATACCTGATGATCCTTTCTGTTTTCCAATCAAAAACTCCTTTAAAAATGTATTCTACGTGAGGTTGAGGGAGTTTGGGAAACTTCCATATATACTAGGGTTTAATGGGAGAAGAAATGGGTGGATTATGTCAAATTCCAGTAGGGAAAATTTGGAATTTCAAAATATTTTTAATGAGTTGGAAAGGTATGAACAATATTCCTTCATGGTTTGGTAAACCGTGCCCCCAGTTCTGTCCCATAAAAACATGTCCAAATTCTTCAAAATTCAAGTGGGGATGAAGGAAACCCAGGGGTAAGTTAGTCCAATAATATAAGAGAAACATTTAACATAAAATAATTATATGGATGTGAAAATTCTACACACCATGAAAACTTCTCACCCCAGAAAGTCAACCTGAAGCTTGAATAGAAAAAAAAGAATGGGTACTCTTGCTCGACCCACAATATTCACTCACTAGTATCATGTACATCATTACCATTATTCCAAATTACCCATAAAAGTGGAATAGACTTTCCCCTGAGCACCTTCCTTTGAAAATCCACTATTCACACCAGCCGCTCAAACACTGATAAATCGGGATCTATCACCAACTCTTCCCAATTCAGCACAAGTGACGGATCTAGATTTTACATCTTCAACTAGGATATATGGAATATGTCAAAAATATATGCCACCTAAGAGGGAAATTATAACATGTATTCTACATTTCCAGTGAGCTTGGTTATCTCAAAAGGTATGGTATACCACACAGTTAGCTTTCCCTACCTTCCCAAACATCTATGACCCAAGTGAAGGGAAACCTTCAACAATACCCAATCACCCACCGAAAACTCTAGATAATGAAGCCTCTATTCAGAATAATTTTTTTGGAGAATTTGATCTTTCAATAACCACTATTTGATCAATATGAAATTATCATATGTCTCTTGCATAAGGCCCAGCCCCAACAGTGATGTCTCTACCACCTCATCCCAAGATAGGGGGACCGATAAGGATGACCATAAATCTCCTCAAAATTATATATTCAAATCAAGGATTGGTAAATATTGTTATTAAAAAACCTCAAAAAATATGAAATGTCTATCCCATGAACCACTGATGTCTAAGACACATGCACAGAGCATGTCTTCCAGAATATGATTTTTATGCTTTGTCGGATAATCCGTTTGAGGATGGTAAGTCGTGCTCATCTTTATCTATGACCCCAAATCCCTCTAAAGGGCTTCCCAATACTGAGAGGTGAATTATGGGTCTCTATTAGACACGAATGATAAAGTAACACCATTATGACTTACCACCTCATGAATATACAATCTAAACAACTCATCCACTTTAGTTGTATCTCTAATCAGAATAAAGTTGGACAATTCGGTCAGATGATCAATCACCAGTCTAATAGTTTTATTACCTCATGGTGTACAAGGTAAGACAATAATAAATAACATGGATAACTTGTCCCAATTATTAGTAGGAATAGATTGTGTCTGATGAAAACCAGAGGTCCCCTAATGCTCTTCTTTCACCTACTGACAATTATAACACCTCGAAAAAAAATCAGCAATATCCCACCTCATACCTGGCCACCAAAACTATCGAAGAACATCATAGTACATTTTTGTGGCTCTCATATCAACGACCCACTAATATTGGTGGTTTTCCTACATCACCACCTCCCTTGGAGATAATGACACAACTGAATGGCCCTTGAAGCACAAGATTCCCTTGTATATGAAGACCAATTTGAAGACGTCTCCCTGCCATAAAGAAACTATATCGACCACTAACATAGCTCTTCACTAGGTTGCTCCCACCGAATCAACTCTAAATGATTAAGAGTCAACGGAACCATTTCTACGAATAAACCTCCATTGTGCTCATTTAAAACCCAACCTTAAATATTACATAATCATGAATGAAGTTAATAATTCACATTGAGTATCTATTCAGGTCTAAATATTTAAAGAATTATGTCATAAATTATACATAACAACCTGAATATTTCATATAGACACTACTAATCACTATCCATTATTTTCATAATACAAAAACACATTAAAAAAGACCTATTTAGTTCCATGATTTCAGTAGCATGAGTTTTTCTTGATCCCATCCTTGACCCTATTTATATATATGTCCCATGAAAAACATTTCAAAACATGGGATGCGCATAAAATGATCAGTATGGGATACATAATGAAGGAAAAATATTATTTTTTTAAACAATAAGTAAACCAAGAATACTGTATCATAACATAATACCCTTCACCTTTCAGAAGTAGAAAAAAAACTTCACTGAATATATGCTCTTTGATTACACTTTTTGTAACCAAAATATTACCATAAATCCCATAGAATTCAACATATAACATATAAGGGTAACTTGGTAGATAAAAATACTTAAATGGAATAATTAAATAGTCGACTTCAACACAAATCACTAAATGTAATATCCATACAGCTGACTTTCATACCCAATGAATTGGAGGTTATAAAGTAACCAACCTTCCTTGGTATATCATGGAACCACCCAAAATTTGGTTTATCACATAACCACCTATCAAATTACCAAGCACCATTATATAATAATCACATATAAAATATTTCAAATATCAATATTTAACTAATAAAATTTCATTTTCAATCACTAAAATCATTTCAATATATTCAAATAATCAATCCATTTCAAAATAAATCAATATGAAAACACCCAAAAATGGAATAAGGGGTTTATTTTCCTTTTAAAAACATTAAGGATTGTAGAGGAAGACAAATAATGATTACGGTGGTGGAGAGGTCATTGTCACAACAGATGTTAAAAAGAAACATTCCATATGTCATTAATAAAACTCTACATAAGAAAATATTACCTTTGAATAAAATTAAAAGTCAAAGGGGTTTATACATCATATAAAATAAGGATGATTATATTATCAAAACATGCCCCCAATGAAAAGAGATTTAGACGAAGTCCCTTACCATGAGTCTGAATTGTTTCCTATGTTCTCTGTTCATCCTTAATAATAAACCTATGTTAATTTCTACTTGATTCAGAACCTTTTTCATGTTTATTATTCGTTTTTTATCACATATTACCTTGATTTTACAATTATTTAATTATTTGAATTCATAACAGTCATTTTTTCGATGCTCAGAACTTGAGTCAAAAATGAACTTGTTATATTTACCAATTGAACATGTGGTCAAAAGTAAATTATCCCCATACTGATATTCATGATTGAGATATCATATATATCTAGTATATATGTATTTAGAATAGTATATATCATTTTGATAAGATAAATGAAATTCATCATTCATGGTGACGGTTAGTTGTACATATGCATGAACACTACTTTCATTTCATTTTAATATTTGAGGGAATGGAAAATAAATGATAAATAGGTATATTATAATTTATGTATAATATCTATGTTATATATGTTACATATTTTCATTAATTCTATCCTTTATACATTCCATTTATTGCATGAACGAGTCATATCTCTTAGAGGGGGTTCTAGTGTGGACTTCCTCAAAAGAAATTATAATGTTTATACAACCTGAAAAGCATAAAAGAATGTCCTAGATGAGAATTATGGAAGCATAGAGATAAAATAAATTTCATATATATCATATATAATTATAGTTCTATCATAATGGCCTCCGTAAGAGGTGGTAGGGGAGGACTGAACAATCATCGTTTCGTGAGGTAGTTTTTCTTCGTCCATAGAAACAGTATGTTATTTACCAATTAGATAGAGATGTGTGTAAGTATAGTTCTAATACTTCTCAAAACAACATCCTCATATAAATAAGATACTATTTTTGTTATAATTTAATGTTATAAAAAGAGTTTATTGGGCTGGATATTGAAAAAAAATGAGGGAAGCTTGAGAAAATACATTACCATCCATCCAAAAATACGATTTTAATTTAAAGAGGCAAACCAATGTAATAAAAAATGGTGACCCATCCTAGGGAGGAAAAAAATAATGTATCCCAAGGTAATATCTATATATTAGGTTCACCCCCTCGGGTTTAAACTAATAATCATTAGATAAAAAACAAACAGAGGAACGTAGAAGTTCAAGAGAGGCAAGATAGTCAGCTACATTGTTCCCCTCTCACCACGTATGAGTGAATCTATGTTTGATGTTAAGGAGAAACGTTCAATTTATCATGGTGTAGAATATAGAATAGGGAATGGTTCCTTTACCTTGTAAGGCATCGTGAATAATCATGGAGCCAATTTCCACCTGATCAATGATAATGTCCCTGTCGCTGCAAATGGAGAGGCCAGTGATGACCATGTTAGCCTCCGCCCAAATAGGGTTACCACTGCCATAATGGGCCGTGAAAGCCATCTCCACACACCCTTGGGAGTCCCTGATGTCCTCTCCTACTTGTATAACACCCTACCACACGAATCATCTGCGTTGAGTTTAAGTCGGTCACCCGGAGGTAACCACGAAATCTATCTCCCTGGTAAACTAGAAACACTCTGAAAAGCTGCACTCTGTGATCAATTAATTGCACAAAGAGATGGTACCTCCATCCGGATGCTAGAAAGACTGATCATGTCATTCAAGAGGTACCTTGTTCTAGACACAATAGACATGCATAAGGAAGGGATCCCTTCAAACCTGACTTAATTACTTGATTTCCACAAACCCCAGCAACCCGCAATAAAGATGATACACCATGACACTATTTATATTGGAGATCCATTGGCCCCTGGAACCATCACTCTGTGAAAATATCATTTCTAATACCTGAGGAAGATTATTCCATGATATCTCCGAATAAACTACATTCCTGATGACCCCATTCTCCCATGAAGTAAATGAGAATCAAGGTCTCTTCATTTTTATTCATGCAGTATTGGCAATCGGAAGCCATGCTTATACATCAACGTTTAATATTATCATCAGAAGGAAGAGCATTACTATGAAACCTCCAGGTGAAAAATATTGGTTTAATGGGATATTTTTTGCACCATTCCATATCACTCTACTGAACATTATGCCCATGAGGAATGTTCATCCTACAAAAATCATTGTAACTGATTTTGCTCGTAGGAAAAGGGTGTAAACACACCTATCCTACTCAGAGTTCCTGCTAAGAGAGTCAAAAAACTCCTTCTGATTTTATTTCAATAGATATTTGAAGAAATGAGGGTACATGATAGCCTCCCAAAATGAAATGGTAGGGGCCAGGCCTCCCAGGTACCCAAACACATATCCCAACCAATTATTATGCCAGAAAGAAATAAGCCCCTCCCTACTAATCCATTGGGAGTGCAGACGTAGAGTCGGAATGATATTAATCACCGAAGACCATAAAGATGACCCACTAGATGAGGGAGTAAGAACCAATGCCATGTACCACTATAGCATATGCTTCCCCCAGAGGGTATTGTCTTTAATGATTTCCCATGAATTCCTTGCATGAATGGTATGGATAGTGGCTTCCAGACTCCTTACATTGATCCCTTCTTGGATACTAGGCTGAGCCATCTTTAGCCACAACACCCACTGCCACTTTCTTTCATCCATAACATCCCATATAAAACATGAAATTATCCTATAAATAGACTGAATCACTCCTTTCGGCACACTTACAAAGGCCAAAGCATGCACTAGAATTGCTGAAAGAACACCATTGATAAGAGTGATCCATTCCCCAAAGGATAGGAAATTAATTTTCCAATTTAAAATGTGATATGTAATCTTCCATACCACCTTGTTGAAATCCTTGGTTTTCAATATTATTGGAGATATAGGGGTACTGAGGTATTCGGTGGAGAAAGAACCTTGTCCCATGCCCAAAATAATGCCCATCCTGGCCACCCTACTCATGTTGCAAGACATTGGAACAAAGAAGTTACACATATATCTATTAACAATTGGTCCACTCTAGTGGTTGTACTCTGTAAGGATCCTATTCACCGCATGAGGTTACCTCCCTCCCGCATTCATGAAGATAACTGTGTAATCAGCAAACATTAAGTGCAATTCCAATGGGAGGCCATACTTCCTCTGATATGGAACTGTGTCCCCAATGGATATTCCCATGTTGATCAGCCTGCTCAGAGCATCTATAATAAGGATGAAAATACTTGGTGATAAAGGATCCCATTGCCGAAGACCTCACACATACATAAAGAACCCATGAGTCCTCCCCGTGAAGGACAATGTCATCCTTGGAGAAACAACACACCTAAACATAATATCACAGGCCCAGTTTGTGTACCCCATCATTTCTAGAACCCTGCTGATAAATCCTCACTCTATACTATCATAATCCATATTCGAATATAACTTAATAACCATGTCAGTTCCATGGGATTTTTGGTTCAGGTCTCTCAACATCTCCTGTGCCAGTGACATGGTACCCTGGATCGACTTGTCCTTTACAAAGACGTGTTGCTCCATGGATACTCACTGAGGGAGAAGGCATGAGAACCGTTTGTTGAAGATACTCACCAAAATAATGTAACAGACATTAAACATGCTCACAGTCCAGTAGCAGGAAAGAGAATTGGGATATTTGATCTTCTATCATAGACCCTAAGTAGTCACTTCCATAATCTGAGGGATTGCACCCCCGTGGAAGAAATCCTAAATTGAAAGAACAAAGTCGTTTTTAACTACCTCCAAAGATCCCCTGTAGAAGGACCCGGAGAAACGGTCAGGACCCACTACAATATCAGGGTTCAAATTTAAAATGGACACCTTCACCTCCTCTTCCTCTAAAACACCTTCACGAAACCCATTCTTGTGTGCAGTGACAATCTTCAGAATCCACTCCCAATGTTTTGACTCCTCGAAGGATACCCCCATTCCATGTTCTCATTCATGCCAGCAAGGAGTTTTTTAAAAAATGATAAGGCCATGCCCTCGAACACTTTTCTATCATCTGTGAAAGAACCATCTTCTAAGGCATGATTAGGTCTAATTTTGTGCCTCCTCTCCCTCATGCAATCATGAAAATAAGCGGTATTCTTACCCCCCCCCCCTCTTTTATACATTTAACTATTGATCTTTCCCTCACATTTCTTTCTTGTGAGAGCACCAAGACCATGAGGGAGTTCCTATTCTCGGATAGCTCCTCAAGGACCCCATATTTCAATCTCACATATAAACTAGCCTCTAGACTCTCGATATCCTATTTGAGCACTGCCAACTCCTGATCACATGGTGGGATATTCCCAGACCACGAATGGAGTGCATGCTTCAGACGCCTAAGCATGGAATGAATAGCCACCCAAGAATTACTATGAGAAATTTCCTTCCAAATATTCATAACCACATTGTGGTGGTCTAGAAAACACGCCCAGTGGCTATAAAACATGAAGTGGTCCAGTGTGACCTCTTCCATGCACAGAGACAATAGTAGCAGCGAGTGGTAAGAGATACATTGAGTCAACTGGGAAACCTTCGCACTTGGAAATGTAGAGATGGTGTGGACATTAGTGATACATTGACCAAGCCTTCTCCAAAACTGACTCTCACCCCTCCAATTATTACACCAGGTGAAAGGATATCCAGATAAGCCCATGTCAATTAGCCCCTTTCCCACCATAAACAACAAAAAGTCCATACTATACCTCCTCGGGAAATATCCTCTCCCCATCTTATCATCTGGTTGCACTATGATAATAAATTCCCCCCACCACCCACTGATAGTCCACTGGGTTGAAACCATTCATCTCAGACCACAACAATTCTCTCCATTGGGCATTACAGCTCTGGTAGATAAAGGATACAACAATAGAGACACCTTCACTTGAGACCCTCGTTGTGATATGCTTGTCTCCCTACTAAATCAAAACCAATGAGACCCTCCCCCCCAAACCCTTTCTAGAATAACCATATTTGGTTCTTAGTTAGAGTCACCTGCATGGCAGCATGCATTTTAACCCTATGAGAAAACTCTTTAATTTTTGTGATGTTATGCTTGTGACCAATTACCGAAAACATCTTTGAATTGTTTGTCTATCATTCTGAGAAAATTAAATCTATTTTAACCCTAATTCAGATCCCTTTGGAGTTCTAGAAAATGATAGGAATCATGGAAAAAACGGTGGTTTGTCTGTGGACCTAGGCACCCTAGTCTGCTTTGAAATGGAAGTCGAACACTCTTTAAGTTGTAACATCTTCGTCATGTACCTTGTACACACTCTCGAGCTCATTACTGGAATAATTGAGGATGATAAAGGAGGCTCAAGTGATACCAGATGGGGGAATCCCCCTAGTGATATTATCTGAGCAAACCTGGCCATCTTCTTGCATAGAGCCCTGATCCCCACTAGCCCCGGTCATATAAAAACTACCACTACCAACCAGGGAAACATCCTACAATATATCTCACTCATCAGGGGAAATAATCCTCTCTAGTCAATTCATGTGAACCCACTCTTTTGAGAATGCATGGAAATCCTTACAGATGGTCCTTGCCTCCAGGACCCCTAATGCCATGGCCATATACTCAACACTGGTACCAGAGACCAAAGATGTAAGAGTAGGGGGAAAACTGTCCTTAGGCACCCTTACAAATAAATATAGCAAAGCTCCGTCCATCAACAACTACCCAGGAAATCATGAGAAATCAATGGAACACAAATAACTTGACTGAATACTATGGGAATTCAAGGGTAACATGGACTTACTGTAAGTCCCCTCCATGTATGAGGAGGGGGGTGCCCACTGTTTTCCTGACGACCATTATGGGGGATTGAAAAGGTACCAAGGGACGAGGACAGGGGAAGAAACAAGAGACATCCTTGAGTAGAGATGATTCAGATGTATGGGTGGCCTATTATCGAAGGCATTATGATGGCCACATAGACTATGTCTTTGGAAATTTTGTAGGGAATGGCCCTCTAGTAAACAAGAGGAACAGTACCTCAGAAAACTAGGTAAACTATATCCCGATACCAGTCAATAGTATTCTTCACTTTCTATGATATCTTCTCTAGTATCGAAATAGAGAGTTTGAGCTTGATGCAAATCCAGTAGACCATGGTCTCTTCCTCATGGAGTGTACACTCATCCATGCATAGATACCCCCCAGGGAGTTGCCAATGGCCTTCAAAAAGTCACTGTTCAGGAAGGTTAAAGGCAGACACGATAGGCTAATCCAAACTGCAACACAGGGGGTATTCCTTGCCCCTGTGGACCTCCATCAACTAGCATGATAAAATGAACCTCCATTGACCCAAAGAAAATGAGTAATTACACCAGGTAGAAATGAAATCCACTTCTGAATCCAGCACCAAGAAGAACGAGCTCCGGTGAACCACTGAGACGCGAACCTCCCCCTGTAAACCCCAAGAAGCCAAAAAACATTTAAATACCTCAATAAAAGGATTCACAATACCAAACCGCACTACGAGCGTAAATTTTAGTTCAACTATGGATTCATTCAATGCTGATTCAGGCACCACTATAGACATAAGGGATCCTTCCCTTGCCACTGAGTGAGAAAATAGGCCAATCTTTGGGAAGCACACGAGCGAAGAACCAGGAGCCTTGCCTCATAGAACATCTCAGAAAGACCTCATCGGGAGCCCTTGACAGGGGGCATAGCATGAGACCCCCAAAAAGAAGGGCTGCCATCCACCGGTGGACCTAATCTGGGATCAGACATTTCTAGAGACGTGGAGATCGGGGATAAGAGAGGCGTGGGCAGCGCAACGGTCGGATGGGTTTGAAAAATGGTAACACCTTTTGATTTAAGTAAAAATGCATTATTGAATTTCTTTCTACCCAAGGTAAGGATTATAAGAAGAATTGAGGAATTATGGGAGCTTATTAGAGAAGATTTTGGAAGATCCAAGGGGATTGACGGGTTTGATAAATGGGTTAGAGGTGTCGTCCTTTTATAAGAGGAATGAGAGGAACTTTAGGAATGTCTTGAAATATTATTTTATTATTAATTGATTTTCAAATTATAATAACACAATAGTGATAAAATTATAATATCATATGATAATGGGTAAAAATACTATCATCCAATGGGTTTTATAAAAGTTTACGTCATAAAATTATCCTTATATTTCAGTTTTAACGCTTTGTAAACTTATTTGTCTTTTATGATGCCTTTTTGTATATTCATAATACATGGTTACCATAGTTACTATAAAATTACTAGAGTCTAAGAAATAGATCATTAATGACATTCTTAACATCATATATTTCATTGGAATGAATCATATATTTTTTGTACGGTTATATCATTTAATAAAATATTAATTGATTTAAAAACTCATTTATGTCAACATTTATAACATTCAAATCATGACTTTTTAAAAATCCATAAAAAACTTCATTAATTCTAAACAACATCATTAATTAAAAAATAACAAGTCATAATTATCCATAAAATTCGTGGATGGCATGAAACGTTTCAAAATAAATTTATTTTTATATTTATAATCTCATTTATTTAAATATTTCATTAATATGGTAATCAATAAATCAACATTGTGTCATAAATAAATTTATTTATTAGATGTTAATATATTATAAATAAAATACCATGATGTAATAAATCATTATATATTTCTAATTAGTATTTGTAGTCAAATATATCTCTTATATCACCCTCTATAAAAATTATTTTAGTAAAAGCTACATGTTTAGGTTATGTATTCCTTAATATTAAATTAAAAGTAATTAAATGACATTTTCACACACAAGTGGCTTCATGAGGTCCTAAAATCAAATTAAGAATTCCCATGGTCGTACATATCTCATAAAATGGGGTTATTACATGTGTTAGGGTAATTTAATATTATTATAATATTATTTTTTCCCCTTATTTTCTAGATTTACCTTTTAACCATGGTAAATAAAATATTTACTAAAGTTACTATTCGTAATGACTAAAAATAAAACATACATATTTACACAATATAGACCTCCTGGTTTCAAATATGGAATCCAATTTTCCAAATTCCAAACACATAAGTGGAAAAAAATTATTTAAAATTAATTCTCATTGTCAAAACCAAAAGAAAGATTTTTTAAAGTAATGACTATTAAAAGATTGACATGTGTTTATGTCCAATTTCAATGTAACATTGATTAAAAGTTCCAAAATTAGATTAAATGATAAAAATATAATCTAATAAATTTTTAAAACCAATTTAATGGACAATCTAATCATATAACTAAATTAGATGAAAAAATAGTTTTGGCTTAATAATGCAGTATTTCCCACTATTCATTAAAAGTGAACTTCATCAGAAAAATACCAAAAATTACCCAACATAAATTTATATGTCCCACTTTTATAGAAGAAGTTTATTTTTTCAAATGTAACATATTAAAGTAAAGAAAACTATATTTAAAAAGGGTTCTACATCAAAAGGCGGTGAATCGATCTTTTAATAGAATTTAATGTATTTACTGCTTAAATTCTGATTCATTATTATTTGAAGCCTCTGATTTTGATTGGATAAATGTAAAAAAATTAACAATCATGTTTAATCATAATATTTTCAGTTCTGCTCATTCCAGCGAATACAACATCTTGGAATTAACTACCAAAATAATATTATATTATTATTATTTTGTATATCTCAATGTTTTGCGCAACATAAGATTTTGGATAAACCCCTTGTTGTATGTCGAGTACACTATAGGAAAAATCATCCACATTAACATAAAATTAATATATTATTCATAAGTATTAATTGAAATTATAATGTATTATTCTATAAATATTGGGGTCCTTACATCATGGTTCTCCACGTGCATCTGGGAAAAGAGCCCCATCATAGTCCACTCATCACTGGACATCCTCAAAGTCTGCATTGGAACACTTCTACTCAAGGAATCAGCCGCCACATTATTCTTTCCTAGTGTGTAGAAAATAAAAATTCCAAACCCCTGTTGATATTTAATCCAATGACACTGCCTCTGATTTAGATCCTTCTACGAGAAAATGTAGGCTAAACTCTTATGATCTAAGTAGACCACGAACTTCTCCCCAAAGAGGTAGGGACACCAAGTCTTCAAAGAATGCACCACCACTGCTGACTCCAAATCATTGTTAAGTTAATTATTTTTATGGGGTCTGAATTTGCGAGATCCATACTCCACCACATGATCACCATACATAATCACACACCTAAGACCCATACTTAAAGAATCGTAACATGTTATATAACCCATTCCTAATTCTGGAAAGATCAACAGGGGGTTCGTAGTAAACCACCTCTTCAAATACTCAACGGATTTTTGACACACTAGGCCCCATTAAAACTTCCCCCCTTTTAGGGTGAGCACTATTATGGGCGAAGAAAGTTGAGAGAAATCCCAGAAAAAACCTCATGTAGTAACCTTCCAGGCCTATGAAACTCCTAATCGGAAAACAAATTCCTCATCTTCTCCCATGACATAACTACACTAATCTTCTCGATATACACTAAAACCCCATTCCCCTAGATCACATGGACCAAAAAAATCACTTCCTTGATCCATAATGTGAATGAGGACAAATTTTCATAAATATTATTTTCCCTTAAAATTCCCAACATGATTTGAAAATAATGCTCATTCTCTTCCTCATATCCATAGTAAAAGATGATGTCATCCAGGAAAATCATAATGAATGATTCGATATATTGGTAGAACACCCTATTCATGAGCACCATGAAAAACACTTGATTATTGTTCAATATGAAAGGCATGAACAATTACTTGAAGTGGTCGTACCTACCATGGAATGTTTTCTTCTCGATATCTGCCTCTCTCACCCTGACTTGGTGGTAACCCGAAAACAGCTCTATCTTCAAAAACCATTTTCCCCCTTAGACTGATCAAAAAAGTCATATATTAAGGTAAAAGGACACTTTTTATTTATGGTTACCTTATTCAAATTCCGGTAATCGATGCACAATCCAAGGGACCCTTCGGACTTCTTCTCAAAAAAATTGGAGCTGCCCAAGGAGAGACACTCTGGTGAATGAATCATTTGGATTACAAATCATTCTGTTGTATATTTAACACCCTCATCTCTCTATGGGATATAAGATATTATGTAAGATATATAGTATGTTTTTACAATTCCAAATTAATTGAAAACTCAACATCCCAATTTGGGGGAAAGCTAGAAAAATCAACTGAAAATAACTCTGAGAACTCATACACACATTAGGTAATCCACCCTCATGATAAAAACCATTGTACTCTAGAAAGAATAACGATAACTATAAGTAATGTTCCCCAAACTCTTGTAGTGTAGGTCCTTGACGACCTGACCAATGATCCCATTCCCCGTGAAAAATAGGATTACTCCCGTCAGGTTCTGTGAAACTCACTTGCTTACTGTATCAATCGATATGCTCTTGAAAGTGCACTAGATAATCCATGCTAAGGATTATGTAAAAAAAGATCCATATTTAAGACCATGAGGTCCCACTCCATCTCATCCCCTGACATGGTAAGAACATAGGAAGGGAACCTGATACCTGGCTCCTTCCTCTTAACCAACAGCATCACAAACTCCATCGCAATGGGCAACAACTCGATTGGAAGATTCATAAGGTTGAAAATATGGGAAGATATAAAAAAAATATAATCACCAGTATCAAAAAATAATGGAATCTATAAGATATGAAATCAAAATGGTACCTTTAACTATCGAAGGCCCATCATCTGACACCACCGGTTCCTGATCCACCACATGAAGATGCCTTGCCTCTACCTAAGAATAGAAACATTTATATGGATCTACCAAGAAATAGATTTTCCCAGAAGATAATCTAGCCCTACCACTATATCCACCACACTAAGATGCCCTGTCCTCAATGGATCTGATTGAGTTGGTACTCGCCTAGAATCCACAGATCCTACACCACTCTAAATTGTATGTTCCACCTTAAAATATCTATATAAGTTTCACATAGTACCACACTGATAAAAAGGCTTCCGAGGAGATGTGCATGAAATTTGGGTGCTCCCTTTCCTCCCACAATGGTGGCACACAACAGACCTTGCATTAGAATCCATATATGAGAACTTACTAAGAGGATGGCCTGAATTAAAACCTTTATTCTTCCCTACTCCTCTGGATTCCTTTTCTTCTCAGATGATCTTCCACTGGATGTAGCATACAAAACTCTATAAGACCTATAATTTCCTTTTAGATCAATATTGACCATGAAATCATGATTAACCACCTCATCATAAGTTTCCATATTGAACAAGAAGGTCTTAGAGTAAATTTCTGGTCTTATCCCCTTCCCAAACATCAAAGTGTTCAGAGACTCTTTAGAAACAATCTCAGGGGCATACCACACTAGCTCAACAAAATAGTTAGCATATTTCATCACTGGTAGATCTCCCTTGGAAAGATCTATGATCTCTTAGGATCTGGAATAGTCTTGGACCTATGGGAAATACTACTTCGTGAATATGGCCTTGAAGTTGTTCCAGCTCATCTACGCATTCTTCCCATTTTGAAATAGTGATTACCACCACCTATGATTACGACCCTATACCTGAAATGAGACACATTTTACCCTAACCTCCTCAGGTGTGTCCAATAAATCGAACATATGCTCTATCTTCTCAAGACATTCCTCTGTCTCTTCAGGTTCGAAGCTACCTCAGAATAAAGGGGTTTATTCTTTAGAAATTCCTGGGATTTATCCTTCATGGTACTATACTCATCTTCTCTGGATAGATTAGGACCAGGAACTGCTCCCTATCCTAGATCATGGACATCTCAAACCACCAATTCTACCAGACAATGATCTTGTAGTGAGGTAGAACTCTCTTTCGTTTCCTCCTGTGGGTGTAAGGGAGGTCTTCGTGGAGGCATGTTTCTACAAAAAGCAATAGTTACTAAAGAAAACATTAATATAATAGTTATAAAAAATTTGCGTAATAAAATCAAATAAAAATAAGTTGATCTCTTCAGAACAATGAAGTAAACAACCACTTCATCCCCACCCAATGTCTATGTGCAGTCTACAGCCCACACCTCTCACTTGGAAGTGATGTCAAACATAAATCATAATCTCCCATGGGGACGTGAGGTCTATAATGATAGGTACATGCTAGGTACCTACTCTCAAATAGAACTCTGAGCCCTGATAGTCCTATATTTTTCTATCTGGACTCATCCCAAACAATAACATAACCTAAAGAGTTTAACCTTCCTCTGATACCATTTCATCAATAACTTGATCGGATTTCCATAAAAATTGGCACCTGACCCAGTCCATGACAAGTCCGGAAGGGCGTTCCCTATCCCCATGGTCAAAAATAAGTTTCTTTTTATCATGAATAATGGTTTGGGAATTATTTACTCAAGATTAGAAGCATTAAACAACCATAAGTTTTAAATAATTTTAATCTGATTTTTTTTTTCCAAAAATGCCTTTAATAAAAATTAAGATATCAAATGCATTATTTTAGACAAATCCCAATGGTTCGAAAAATATAAATTTTTATCAACTACAGCTCTATAACCACCAAATGGAAAGGGTCCATCATCCCCAAGCCTTCTCCACAAAACTACATCAAGGATGGAAACTAACAACATGACCCACCATCTCCAAAGACCTTGTCCTTACTAGTGTAAAACATGACCAAGTCTAATTACACCCTAATTTGTATGTAGGGTTCTATCCATATCCCAAAAGGATACAACAAAAAATATTTCATGTGAAAAAATTATAAGATAAAAAAAGCTTTCAGGTTTTTAAAAACAAGGAAATGCAACAACAATTTTTCAAAGGGGTGAAACTTTTAAATGAAATAGTTTTCAAGGGGAAGCTTTAAAGAATAAACACATTTAAATTAAACATTCATGATTCTGAATTTTCCATCCAAGCACACCACATTCCAATGGTATGTACAAAATAGTCCATGAGGACTAGTCATTAAAACAACCCTAGGAACTTGATAGTTGTGGGCCCTAGGTACCTTGTATCTCAATGTAAAAGAAAACATAATCCATAACCTTCCCATGGAAGAACCATTATAAGGGGAAATTACAATGGCCTAGTGGTCCCCAACATTCTCAAAGTTTAGTTATTGTTTTCATCATCAACTTGGTAAGTGAAATATGGACGATACCACTCTAGATCACTACCATACTACTCCTAGTCCACCCACCTAGATACCCAGATTTCCCTCTTTGTGCTCAAATAAGTTCTACATTCCATCAAAAACCATTTACACATAAATTTATCATTTCTGTTAATACACACTCCAAAAAGTATTTAATCATGTTTTTTACTATTTCGGTAACTCAATAAACCATCAAAAATTTTCATAAACCAATTTCAAGAAGTTTAACAAATATTTAACATGAAATCCATTTAAACCCCCTCCTTCAAAGTAAAATGCACACCAATTTCACACCAAACAAGAATTAAAATCACAAACACCATTTAATAAAACCCTTTCAGGACCCATAAAAGAACCCCAAATAATAAAGCATGGAATACAAAATAAAACACTCATTTTTAGGCAAAATTGCTTCTTTAAATTCAACAGCATAATCAATACTACCAAAAATGGTTTTCGCACCAAGCACAAAGAAATAAGAACATGATAAAATTGTAAATCAAAAATTTATAACACATTAATGAATGATTACACATGGAATCACCTACCATATATGTCAAAAACCTCAGATCCCTATGTAAATCTTCAACAGCACCACCTCACCCCCTAATGGGAGTGCAAACGAACCTAAATCCACAATATTGGACAAAGATACACAAAATCAAACCCTATGTATGAATCCCTAGTTTATGTTCATCTGGAAATTCAAGTAGAAAGGAATAAACACTAAGGAAATGGAATAAAAGAAAAGATGAAGTCAGTTACTTGATGATTTTTAAATTGTTTCCACCAAAAACTCTTTTCAAAAATGAATTCGAAGATAGGTTGAGGGACCTTGGGAGACATCCATGGATCCAAGGTTAGAATGGTGGAAGCAAATGGTGTATTAGGATTAATTTAAAATGGGAAAACTTGTAATTTTGAAATATTTTTAATGATCTGAACAGTTGTGCATGGTTTATCTACACGGTTTGGTAAACCATGCACACAAATAGTGTGCCCAGTTCAGTCAACTAAAAACATATCCAAATTCTTCTAAAGTCAAGGGGTCATCAGGGAAACTTATGGGGGGGTTTATCCAAGAATATTAGATAAAAATTGTAACACCCCAAGCTTCCACGGTATGATTCCCTTTGAATAATGCAATAGATTGCATTGTACACAACTTCAAGATTCTAACACACATTGAACAGTCAAACTAGCCGCTATGAATAAAAATACCCACTTTTTGAAATTTTATAAATTTATATTTCAAAATGGAATTTATTTTTGGATTTGGAATATCAAAATTATCTTAGAATAAATTTTTGGTATTTTTCTGAAAACATTCAATTTTTGATTAATAGTGAAAAAACACTGTGTTATTTGCTAAAACTGACTTTTTATTTAAAAAAATAGTTATTTTATTTTAATTTATTTTAGGTCAAAATAGATACATAATACATATATATTTTCAATGTAATTCATTGGAGTCATTTTATAATATGTTTAGATATATAAAATTTTATCTAACTATTTACCATATTTTACCCACCTCCTTGGAGCATTTGCAAATTTGTATAAAACTTATTTCTACCACTTATGTGAGTTTAATTTCAAAAATACATAAGACATTGTTGATATCAATAAGTACAATTTTTTTCAATAAGATGAAAATAATTTTTTTTAATAGTAACTTTTTAATTTTATTTACCACCGTTAAAAGTAAATAGGGGAATTTAGGGTAAAAATGATATTATTATAACCCTAAAACATGTCCTAATTCTATTGGATAAGTGTAATTCAACCAAAAACAACCTTAGTAATTAAATATTATCCTCTAGGTCCACTTGGATTAGATAAGGACATTTATTAATATTTTATTTAAAGAAGTGTTAAAAGAGTTAAAATCAAAGTATAATAACTAAAAAAATTTAATATAGGGTTATACATAAGATAAATTCGACTATAAATATTATTTAGAAATATAAAAATATTTCCTACATAATGGTATATTATTTTTAATTTTTATACATTAAATAATTCAATTTATTTATGACACATGATGATGCAGTAATTACCTTATTAATGAAAGATTAAAATAATTGATATTATAAATATCCAAATAAATTTAATTTGAGACTTTTAATGAATAAAACTAATTTTATAAGTTACTATGACATGTTTTGGTTGATTAGAAGAATTTTGTACAATGTAATATTGCTGTTATGAATTTAACAAAAAAATAAAAAATAGTGTCAAAATTGACTTAAAAGAGTTTTTAAAACAAATATTATATTATAAATTGGTATTCTATTCCTAAAAATATAAGGTTTCTCCAAAGGGCTTAAATATTTTTATATATTTCATCAATTAGGAACTTGGGGTTATCTTGGATGTCTATAGTAATATTATTAACCATTTAATATAAAAATACTAAGAGACATGGTAAATGTCAAACAATTTAACTAATAGTTAAATCTAAAAGGTAATGTTAATTTAGTGACCCCAACCTATCTAAAAGCTATTGGTTGAGTGGTTTACAACCCATACCCACCTTATCCTTTAAATAATTCATTTTTAAGCCATTATAACCCAAAAATAATTTTATTATAAAATAATATTTCCAGCTTTTCCCAAGGTGCCCCTCACCCCTCCTATAAAAGGCCACTTTCCCTTCTCTCAAATTCACACCTTAAAAGACATTTGGCTCCACCAATCCCTGAAAAAATATCCTTCCAATATAACTACCTTCATCCTAGAGGCCTTCATTTAGTCATAAAGTCATCTTAATGATCCCTTTTGATCAAATCAAAATGAAGAACCCGAAGAAGAGGTAAATATTTCATCACCTCTTTCAAGTTCTTTTCTTCTTCCACTTCCTCTTCCATTGTTATATCCATTGTAAAATAATAAATCCAGTATCATCTATATACTATGATGTTATTATAAAAATGGTACAGTCATATTCATTATTCTATCCATCCTATAAATGACAAAGTCACCATACGTGTGTACGTATGGACTACCGTCTCCACGTCGTGGTGTAGTTTGTTTTTCAAATACTTCATCATTTGGATGGGTTTAATAATGATTATAAATGATGTAAATAATAAATATACCCTGATAATGATTCTGTATATATGATAGAACGTCCAATTATATATTGTTTTAATATAAAAAGAATGATATTTTTCTCAGGCGTACATACAGATTACCGTCTCCACAAAACTGATGAGATTCATTCACCATCGTATCCATTCAAGGACAATTTTCTATTGATTATTAAAATTAATTTCTAAAGACTTAATATCATTATTAATATGAATAACATACATCTTATCCATAACAAATATTATTTACGTAACAAAGCATATAAAGTAAAACGAATCAGTTAACACGCGAAACAATGATACTATGATATCATATTTATATATATAGTTCTTGTATAATTTAATAACAATGATTTAACTATTATAAATGAGGTAAATGTAACTTTGACAAAGGAGAAGTACAAGGTTTTTTTTAATTTCACAATCTCTTCATTATTTGAGGTTGTTTTTACCTAAGTATCTACTGGGACATATTTATTATCCATGTCCATGTTTCAGAAAAGATTTTTCAAAGGGATTCTTTTTATGGGAATTTTTTACTAAAACATCATTTTAAATGTTTTAAATATTTATTCTTCTAAATCATTCTCCTTAATTCTCATATTTTAAAAATGGTTTTTATGTATTTATTTATATTACCATGAATGTTATTAAAATGTAAATTCCATTTAGATGTTTCAAAGTTGTATGGGACACATTGATTCAAAAATGTCTTTAAATTTCTTCCTTTATAAATTGTGTAACTTTAAAATATTTTTATGAAAAAGGGATATTTCACACACAGAGTTTTACAAATCATTTTCATTTATATCAACATCACTGGATGGATTTTAAACTTGTTTGAAGCTGATTTATTATGAAAAAAGCTTCAATATTCTATGGAAGGTTTTCTGATATGTTTGACTGTCGATGTGTTATTTTTATACCATTCATGGTTTTTGGATAAAGTATTGACATTTTTGTATGCTAGTTTTAATACAAATGTTTATGTTATGTTTAATCCTTTTAATATGAGGAATGCATTGGACATAGTAAGTGACGAGTGGATCCCGCTATAGCTCCTCAATGCATCGGTAGGTCTCATGAGACAAACTAGTGTCTTGGAACAAGGCCTTGAAAAAATATTATTTGTAGTCTTGGCACAAGGCCTTGACTATGTGGTTATGAAGTCATGTATTATGCATTTCATCATTATAAAAGTGGTTGTTGATATTGCATGTGATTTTTTTGAATAGTACAATATCAATGTGAATAAGTTAATGGAATTATATGATTTTATCTTTTCCATATTATGCTGATGTTCAATTTTAAAAGGCTATTTTTAGTCTTACATTACATTAAATGTTTATGCTTATTTATGAATGTTTCTTCTATATTGTTATCCTTAATGGGAATCTAATCTCACCCCTTTCTATGATTTATTTTTTCAAGGATTCGAAGATGTATATTATGACTGACTAGAAGGGATATAATTGTATCCTATGGAGACTATGTTGTTATAGTTTTTCATTTTATAATGTAAGGTAAAACTTAAGAATATATCTAGTATTTTCAAGGCTACGAAACTAATCGGTGTTTTGAGATATGATCTTTTTTGATCATGCCAATGTTATGTAATAATTCACCGACTCTAGGTAATGAGGGTCAGGGCATTACAGTTGGTATCAGAGGATGTTTAGTACAAACCTTGGAAGCTAGTTTTAGAAAAACTCTAATTAGAGAACATTACCCTATGATAGACTTTGAGGATTAGTATAGAAGAACATCCTAGAATATTTGTATTATAGTGATTTTGTGAGTTTTTCAAGCAATAAAACCCTGTCTGGATATGAGAAAGTAGAGACAGCTCTGGCACATATATACCTAGGGGTAAAACCTAAAAACTCCGCTTTGAACTAGACTCGAATGGGAACTGGTGAACGAGAATGGTCCTTGCTTCACTCCTAGTTACAACAATCCCGGGGGATATGCGTAGAATAATTCTCGTTTTCATTAAAACCCATTATAATGGTTTTATGAGTATATACTTCCTCAATGAAAACATTTTTATGATTATGGATTATATCCGTAAACTATTAAATTTATGTTAACTGTTTTACGTGTTTGGAATTATGTATTGTGATTCAGAAACTAATCTAGTGTATGCTATTGTGTAGAAATGACGCCTAGTGGAATTAATGGAAATTTTATCAACACACATAATCCATTTATGTATTTACCTCCTACTCAAGATAATTATATTGGAGCTGGGGATGAAACCGGTGATTAGCAGCTTATCACCATACTGGTACAACTAACTCAGGTTATAAATAATAACTTTACCCGTATAGAGCACTCTAATCCACAACACAGAGGATCAATGTTAAACCGATTCATGAAGAAACAACCAGAAATATTCAATGGGAATATAAATACATTTTTAATCGAGCAATGGATAAGTTCCATAGAGAAAATATTCCATGCTTTGGGGAGTAGTGAAAGGGAAACGGTTGTCATGGCAGTTTATCACCTCACAGGAGATGCAGATCAATTGTGGTCATTTATTAAAAATATAAAAGGAAGATGATGAAGTATAAAATATGGAATAGAGGGAGTTTAAAGTTATTTTATTAGAAAAATATTTTCCTCCTGACCATCGAGTGGATATGCAATGGAAATTTCTAGGTCTGAGACAAAAAAATGATGATAATGTCATAAAATACGGGGCAAACTTTACAAGGCTAGCAAGCCATGCTGCATATTATATACGTAACCCAAGAAGTAAGATTTATCATTTCTCTGATAGGTTAAAACAATTTCTCCATCAACCATTATTCTCACAATCCTTCTCATTTTACGATGATATTGTCTCCTGTGCTATCAAGATAGAAAAATAATTCTCTTGGTCTTATGACATTAAATCAAAGTAGGAGAAAAAGATATCTTTTGAACACTCTAGAAATGTAAATAAGGGGAATAAGGGAAAAGTTGAACACCCATCCTGAATTAAATGTGGTAAGAAACACCCCGGTAATTTCTTGAAGAGAATGATAATCTGTTTCAAGTGTGGTGAAAAAGGCCATCAAGCTTGTGATTGTCAGGGGATGAAAAAGGTTGTTAATGTTGAATTCTATAATTGTAGAGAAAGGGGTAATTCTGTAAATGAATGTCATAAGCACGAAGGAAACATAACTCAGAAAATTCCAAGGGATCAAGGTCAAGCATATGTTATAAATACTACTGAGGTTGAATCTCAAAAAGACGTGGTAGAAGGTAATTTAATGGTTTCCTCAATTTTAGAAAATGATTTATTTGATTCTTGATCATCGCATTGTTTCATAACTTCCCAGTTTGCTATGAAAATTAAATATTTTCAATTTGAATTAACAAAGGAGTTGTACGTCTAAACACCTAAGGGAAGTATCATTGCAACAATGTTTTGTGAATCATCTCCCATTATGGAATATAAATTTTCTTTATCTGCTAATCTCACCATCATAACCACGATTGAATTTGATATAATCCTTGGAATGGATTGGCTTTCAGACCACAATGAGAAAATTTATTGTAAGAATAAGAATGTTACAATTATCGATGATGATAAGGAGTAACATATCTTTGAAGCAAAAACTTCACCACCTTATTCTCATCTAGATCCACCACTGGTAGCTCAACTAAATTCAATTATTAGGGAGGAAGAGAATTAAATAACTATGGGTGATGAAAGTAATCTTCCAATAGAGTTCATACATATTGTGCAAGAATATATTGATGTGTTTCCCGAATATTTACCTGGACATTCTCCAGAACAAGAAATTGAGTTTTCCACTGATTTAATTCCTATTTCAAGGCCCATATTGAAGACCCCTTATAGAATTACCTCTGTGGAATTAGTTGAACTAATGAAAAAACTATTCAAATAGAGTAACAAGGTATTTATTCACCCTAGTTTTTCTCCTTGGGGATCCCCTATTCTTTTTGTTATGAATAAAGATGGGTAAATGAGTTTGTGCATTGACTATAGGGAAATCAATTCTATAATAATAAATAAAAAGTATCCCCTACCTCGCATTGATGATTTATTCTACCAACTTCATGGAGCTCAATATATTTAAATGATTAACCTTTGTTCTGGATATCATCAGTTTTCCGTGAAGAAGGAAGACATTCTAAAAACAGCATATCGAACTAGGTATGGGCATTACGAGTTTACAATAATGCCTTTGGGTTGACTAATGCACCTTCTGTCTTCATGGATCTAATTAATTGAGTATTCAAGGAATATCTTGATGACTTTGTAGTGGTATTTATTTATGATATCTTGGTATAATCCAAAAGCTCCAAATATCATGAAAATCACATGAGCATTATTCTAAAGACTCTTATAATAAATGAATTATATGGTAAATTTAGAAAGTGTGAATTCTGGTTTCATTAGATTTATTTTATTGGAAATATTGTCTCTAAGGATGGAATCTCTGTTGTTCATTCAATGAACAAGGCGATCCATGAATGGCTAGCACTGATAAGTATAATTGAGGTATGCAGTTTTATTGGTTTAGCAGGTTATTGTCAACATTTCGTCCAGAATATTTCTCGGTTGGATAACATATTAACAAAGCTCGAACATAAAGGGGTTAAATTTATTTTTACAAAATAGTGTGAAGAATGTCTTGAAAACTGAATAGAAGATTATTCAATTCTTCTATCTTGACTCTACCATTGTGGAATGATGGGTTTGTTATTTATAGTGATGCTTCAAAGAAAGCACTTGGTTGGGTCTTTATGTAGAATGATAGAGTTATTTCATATACATCACGATAGATAAAAACTAATGAGAAAAACTATCCTACTCATGATCATGAGTTATAATTTATAATCATTACTCTAAAAATTTGGAGACACTATCTCTATGGTGGAATATGTGAGATTTATACTGATCACTAGAGTTCAAAATATATTTTCTCACAAAAAGAACTCAACATGAGGTAAAGGTGGTAGATTGAACTACCCAAGGATTATGACTTCACAATACACTACCTCCCGGGGAAGGAAAATAGGGTGGCATATTCTTTTAGCAGAAAGAATCATGGAGTTTTGAAAAAGTTGAGAGTTGAAAGGGATCATATTTTCATGGATCTAGTGAAAATGGATATGGGAATAATCATGGAAGGTCAAACAGCAATTATTTTTCAAATGGTTTCCAAACTATATTTATTAGAAAGGATAAAACGTATTTAAACTGATGAATAGGAGTTTCAAAATAAAATTTATGTTGTGAATGATTGGAGATTTAGTGACTTCATATATGAAGATGGGATTTTGAAATTTGGGAAGAGACTTTGTGTTCCCGATTTACTAGATCTAAAAAGGGAATTGTTGGATGATTCTCATAGCTCCAATTTCTCTACACACCCTTGGAGTCCTATGATGTATAGATATTTGAAGGAATATTTTTGGTGGGACAACATGAAGAAGGAGATTTCTAATTTTGTGTCAAGATGTACGGTTTTAAACAAGTGAAAGATATAACGAAACAGCCTAGAGGATTCATGAAACCACTTCCCATACCATAGTGTAAATGTGATAATATTATGATGGAACTTTTCATGGGGCTACCAAAGACTCATAGAATGAATGATGCAATATGGGTCATTATTGATCATCATATCATGTAAACACATTTTTTTTATAAGAGAATATTTACCACTTGAACTTCTAGCAAGACTACATATTAATGAAGTTTTAATACTTCATGGAGTACTATTATCAATTGTTTCTGATTGAGTTCCCAAATTTACATCATGATTCTGGAATGTCTTCAGAAGTCCCTGGATACTGAACTTCATCTGAGCACTGCCTACCACCCTCAAAATGATGGACAATTAGAACGGACTATTCAAAAATTAGAAGACATGTTGAGATCTTGATCATTTGACTTCCAAGGTATGTGGGATAAATAAATATTTACCTCTGGTAGAATTTTCCTATAACAATAGCTTTCATTCAAGTATTCAGATGACACCATATGAAGCCTTATATGAGAAGATATATTGCACCCCAACTTGTTGGCATGATGTTGGTGAAAGAAAACTCATAGGCCCAAAACTTGTTAAGGAAATGATGGAAAAGGTGAAGGTTATCCAAACAACATCAAAGTAGTAAAAAAGTAGGCAGAAGAGCTATGACGATAACCGAAAGAAGGATTTGTAATTTCAGGTAGGATATCATGTTTTCTTGATGGTATCTCATTGGAAGGGAGTTATACGATTCGGTAAGAAGGGTAAATTGAGTCTCAGGTACATCATACCTTTCAAAATTATAGAATGAATCTGGGTTATAGCTTACCGTTTGTCAATGTCGCCAAGTCTCTCTAGAGATCACGATGTGTTCATCGTATCACTATTGAGAAAATACAAGCCTGACCCAAGAATGTACTCACCTATAAGAAATTTGAACTGGAACCCGGTATATCTTATTGTGAAGAACCTGTCAAAATTCATGATACAAGGGAACTAGTGCTGAGAAACCGGACGACTCCTCTGGTAAAAGTTCTATGGAGAAACCATAAGATGGAAGAGGCAACGTGGGAACCAGAGGAACTTATGATGGAGAACCACCCGAATATTTTTTTGTCGTAGTATTATAGAAATTTTGAGGATGAAATTATTTGAAGGAGGGAAAAATGAAACACCCCAAGCCTCCATGATATGTTTACCTTTGAATAATTCAATAGCTTGCATTGTACGTAACTTCGAGATTCTAACACACTACGACCAATCAAACTAGCCATTATGAATAGTAATACCCACTTATTGAAACATTATAAATTTTATCATTCAAAATGGACTACATTTTTGGATTTATAATATTGAAATTATCATAGGGTGATTTTTTGGTATTTTTCTGAAAACATTCATTTTTTGATTAATAGTGAAAATCCATTGCGTTATTGGTTAAAATAGAATTTTTATTTAAATAATTAGTTATTTTATTTTAATTTATTTAAGGTTAATATAGATACATAATACATATATATGTTCATATTTATTCATTGTAGTCATTTTATAATAATTTTAGATATAAAATATTTTATCAAACTATTTACCATCTTCTACCCACCTCTTAAGAGAATTTTGAAATTTGTATAAAACTAAACTTTACCTCTTCTCTGAGATGAATTTAAATAATCCAAGAGAAACCATTGATATTTTTAAGTAAAATTTGTTTCAATAAGATGAAAATAGTTTTTTTGAATAGTAACTTTTTACTTTTATTTACCACGGTTAAAAGTAAATAGGGTAATTAAGGTTAAAAATGATATTATTATTACCCTAACCCATGACCTAATTATATTGGATACGTTTAATTCTACCAAAACAACCTTAGGAATAATATATGATCCTTTAGGTCCAATATTATTATATTATGACATTTTTTATTATTTAATTTAAAGAATAGTTAAAAGAGTTAAAATCAAAGTTTAATAACTAAATTATTTTTAATATAGGGATATACATAAGATAAATTCAACTATAAATATTTATTAGAAAGATAAAAATATTTCATATATAATGGTATATTATTTATAAATTTTAGACTTTAAATAATTAAATTTATTTATGACACAATGATGATGCTGTAATTACCCTATTAATGATAGAATAAAATATTTGATATTAAAAATATCCAAATAAATATAATTGGAGACTTTAAATTAATAACACTAATTACATAGGTTAATATGACATGTTAAGGTTGACTAAATAAATTTTTTTCGAAGTAATAATTCTATTATAAATTTAACAAAAACAAAATTCCAAATAGTGTCAAAAATGACATAAAAGAGTTTTTATAAAAAATACGATATTATTAATTGGTATTCTATTCCTAAAAATATATGGTTCGGAAATTGAGCTTAAATACTGTTATATATGTCATTAATGAACCACTTGGGGTTCTCCTGGTAGTTTACAGTAAGTTTATTAACTATATAATATAAAAAGAAAAAGAGACATGGTAAATGTCAAACTATTTAACTAAGAGATAAATCTAAAAGATAAGGTTAATATAGTGACCAAAACCTATATAAAACCTATTTTTTGAGTGATTTTAGACCCATACTTGCCTTATACTTTAAATAATTTATTTTGGAGCAATTATAACCAGAAAATTATTTTATTATAAAATAATAATTCATGCTTTTCCTACGGTGCCCCTCACCCCTCTGATAAAATGGAACTTTCCCTTCTCTCAAATTCACACCTTAAATGCAATTTGGCTCGGCCAAACCCTGTCCAAATATCCTCCCAACATTCCTCCCTTCATCATAGATGCCTTCCATTATCCAGAAATCCATCATAAAGAACCCGTTTGATCAAATCCAAAGGAAGAACCCGAATAATAGGTAAATATTTCATCACCTCGTTCAAGTTCTTTTCTTCTTCCACTTCCTCTTTCTTTATTGTTTCCATTATAAAATAATATTCCCAGTTTCTTCTATATACTGGGATGTTATTATAAAAATGGTGCAACCATATTCATTATTATATCCATCCTATAAATGAAAAAGCCACCATACGGGCGTACGTACGGATTACCATCTCCACGTTGTGGTGTAGTTTGTTATTCAAATACTTCATCATTTGGATGTGTATAATAATGTGTATAACTGATGTAAATATTAAATATAACAAGATAATTATTATTTATATATGATATACCATGAAATTACATATTATTTTAATATCAAAAGAATGATATTATCGCTCGTACATACGTACGGATTACCATCTCCACGAACGTGATGAGATTCATTCCCCATCGTATCCATTCAAGAGTAATTTTCATTTGATGATTAAAAATAATGTTTAAATATATAATTTCATTATTAATATTGATAGGATACATCCTATCCATAACAAACATTACTTATATAACAAATCATATAAAGTAAAACGAACCAGTTAACACCCGAAACGATGATACTAATGAAATATCATTAACAAAAAAAATATTATAAGATCATATATGAAATCATATTTATGCATTTAGATCATGTATAATTTAATAACAATGATTTAACTATTATACAATAGGTTACATACCCTCAACCAAGGAACAATACAAGGTAAGGGTAAATTTTACAATATCTTTATTATCTGATGCTGTTTTTATATAAGTATCTACTGGGACATATTTATTATTCATGTACATGTTTCATAAAATTGTTTTAAAAGGGATTATTTTCTATGGATTATTTTACTTAACCATCATTTTAATTGGTTTAAATAATTATTCTTCTAAATAATTGTCATTAATTTCCATGTTTTTAAAATGGTTTTTAAGGATTTATTTATATGGACATGAATGATTTTAAAATGTTAATTCCTTTCAAAAGATTCAAAGTGGTATGAAACACATTGATTCAAATAATTATTTAAATGTCATCCTATGTATATTGTGTGACTTTTAAATGTTTTTATTAAAAAGGGATATCTCTCAAAAAGTGTTTTTCAAATCATTTTCATCTATATCAACATCCTTTAATGGATTTTAAACTTGTTTGAAGTTGATTTATTATGATAAAAAACATACATATTGTATTGAATGTTTTGTGATATGTTTGACTCTGGATGTGTTATTTTTATACCATTCATGGTTTATGGATAAAGTATTGACATTTTTAAAGCTATTTGTAATATAAATGATTATGTTATGTTTAAACCTTTTCTTATGACGAATGCATTGGAATTAGTATGTGATGGTCGGAGCCTGCTATAACTCATCGATGTATCAGTAGGTCTCATGAGACAAACTAGTGTCTTAGAACAATGCCTTGAAAAAATATTATTTTTAGTCTTGGCACAAGTCCTTGACTATGTGGTTATGTAGTCTGGAATTATGCATTCCATCCTTATGAATGTGGCTATTGATATTGCATGTGATTATTCGACTAGTTGAATATCCATGTGAATAAGTAAATGGAATTATTTGATTTTATCTTTACTATATTATGCTGAAGATCAGGTTTAAAAGGATTTTGTTTTTGTCTTACATTGGATAAAATGTTTATGCTTATTTATAAAAGTTTCCTATATATTGTTATCTTTACTGAGCATCTGAGCGCACCCTTTTCTATGTTTTATTTTTTCTAGGATGCGAAGAAGTATATCATAACTAAACTACAGGGATAGTCTAAGGGATAAGAGTGTGGCCTATGGAGACTATGTTGTTGTAGCTTTTAATTTTATAATGTAATGTAAAACATATGAATGTATCTAGTATTTCCAATGGTAAAAAACTAATTGGTCTTTCAAGACTTGATATTTTGTGATCATGCCATTGTTATGTAATAATGCACCAACTCTGGGTAACTAGGGTCGAGGCGTTACAAAAAGTATCTTAATAGAAGGATATGGATGTGAAAAAATTGATGCACCATTGTTGGGGTTTTCTCATTGTTTTTCCATGGATATCAAAGAATAAACATTTAGAGGAGCTACATATTCCTTGAATTTTTGAGATAAATGTCCATTCTTTATTTTGAATGTTTTAAATATGAATATTCAAAGTTTTAACTCCAAAAATGTAATAAAAATTGGCTATATTTAGTGTTTCAGGTTCATTAACACATTAAATCAGTATGTTATATGAATTAACCCAGTTAGGGTGAACTAAGAAAAAAATTCTCATATTCCATTCCTCCACTCATTTAATCACCTCATATTTTTGGTAAATAAAATGGAGAAGTGTTCCTATAAAAATTAAGCAAGATCATGGGTGTAATAATTTTAAAAAATATTGTACTCTAATCTACCCCCTGTACTCTTAGTGTATTAAACTTGTTTTGGACTAATAGTAACCCTCAAAAAGTGATCATTAGATTCATTGAAAAAGTGTTTCTATTATATAATATGATTTAAGGGGAGACTTATTTTCTTCATAATAATAGTTAATATTATTTCCCCAGATGTGTTTCATGGTGGGATAAATATTTAAAGAAGTATTAGGGGATAACAAATGGCTTTTTGACAAAGGGGATAATATGATAGTGCAAAGTATGACAAGTGGGTTTGATGCATAAGGATAATAAAGTGGTTTATTAATAATAAGTTCATTAACTATTATTTCACATTAAAAGAATAGATCATGTGAAATAAAATTGAATATTTATTGAATCATAAATTACACTCTCAATAATATAATGATGGAATTAATGTATGATGAAATCAGATATGGGGTAGGGGTGAGTGTTTTGAAGAGTACATGGGTTCAGTAACCCTCTTAACAACACATCGAAGTTTGGGCATGGGTCTGTTGTATATTTATATAGTAGGAATACCACTCTTTTGTTGAACATTTCACATAATGAGGCATGGGCCTTTATTATGGCATGGGGTCTGTAATCCCTCAATCCCAACAAGGAACCATACCCAATACTACATGTGGAGTCGGTACTCTCTATATGATGGGGTAAAGGTATAACACCCTATAACATAAACATCAGTGAATTTCATGATTTACAACAAGGGTTTCAATTTATTACATTTCTAGGATTTTTTAGGTTTATAGTTTTAGATAATTGGGTAGACCCTTACACTATGTAGGGAACAATGCTGTATAATGATTTTTTCTAGAAAACCCGGATTCTTAAGTTCATATTCTTATTACATTCATGACATGCTTTATTTTTTATGATAAATTTTCCTTATTCAAATATAAAATTCATAATAGTTCCTACTAATCCTTAGTACCTGTGAAAAATATTTAAAAATTTGGGATTGGAAAATCTTATCTCAATAAGGATATTAATAAAATGAGTCTTGGAATTATAGTTAACAACATGAGAACCCCTGATAATGTATACCATTTTCATAATAAAATAATAATGATAGAAAAAAACATATCAACAAGTGAAAATAAAACATTTCACAAATAAAACCGTCAATACCCTCTATAAATCATTTGAAAAAAAAGTTGACCGTAAATGTTCTAATAATGATCTATTCTAATCAAGGATTTGTAAATATTATTATAAGAAACATAAAACAATACGAAATGTCTATCCAATGAACCACAGAAGTCTAATAGACATGCACAGAGCATGTCTTCCAGAATCTAATTTACTTGCCATTTTGGACCATCCGTATGAGGATGCTAAGTCATGATCATCTTAATTTGTAACCCCAAATCCGTCTAAAGGCCTTCCCAAAACTGAGAGGTGAATCATGGGTCTCTATTAGGCATGACTGCTAAAGGAACACCATGAAGACATACCACCTCCTAAATATACAATCAGAACAACTCATCCACTTTAGTTGTATCTCTAATCAGAATAAATTGGGCTGATTTGGTTAGATGATCAATCACCACACAAATAGTTTTCTTACCCCATGGTGTACAAGGTAAGACAATAATAAATAACAAGGAGACCTTGTCCCACTTCCAGGTAGGAATGGGTTGTGTCTGATGAAAACCAGAGGTCCTCTATTGCTTTGATTTCACCTACATCCAATTATAACACCTCGATAAAAAATCATCAATACCCTTCCTCATACCTGGACACTAGAACTGTCGATGAACATCATAGTACATTTTTTTAGCTCACATATGAACGACCCACTAATATCGGTGGTTTTCCTACATCACCACCTCCCTCAGAGATAACGATACCACTAAACAGTCCTTGAAGCACAAGATTACCTTGGGATATGAAGAACAATTAGAAGATGTCTCCCTACCATGAAAAAACAGCATTGAACACTAACATAGCTTTTCACTAGGCTTCTCCCACCAAATCAGTTCTAAATGAGTAAGATTCAACTGAACTCTATCTACGAATACACCTCCATTGTGCTCATTTAAAGACCTAACCTTAAGCATTGTGTAATCTTGAATTAAGTTAATAATTTACAATGAGTATCATTTCATGTGTGTATCTTTATAAAATTAGGTCATAAATTATATATAACAACTTGAATATTTCATTTAGACACTTCTACTCACAGTCCATTATTTTCATAATACAAAAACACTTTAATTAAGAGACAATTTTGGTTCCACGATTTCAGCAGCATGAGTTTTTATTGATCCAATCCTTGACCCTATGCATCATTAAGTCGTGTAAAAAATATTTCAAAACATGGTATGAGCATAAAAAGATCAGTACAAAATACATAAAGAAGTAAAACTGTCATTTTTTCAAAAACACAAGTAATCCCTAAATACTTTATCATAAAGTAATACCTTTCACCTTTAAAGAGTAGCAAAAACTCTTCAATAAATATAAGCTCATTTATTACCATTTTTGTAACAAAAAAATTAACATAAATCCCATATAAAGAAACATATAACATATAGGGGTAACTTGGTACATAAACATATTTAAATGGAATAATCATACGGTCGACTTCCACACATATCAGTAAATGTAATGGCCATATGACCCACTTTTATACCAAATTCATTGGAGGTTATAAAGTAACCAACCTTCTTTGGTATATAACAGAACCACCCATAATTTTTTTTATCACATAACCACCTTTCAAATTCCCAAGTATCATTATATAATCATCAAAAATAAAATATTGCAAATAACAATATTTCACTAATAAAATTTTATTTCCAATCACTAGAAATTATTTCAAAACATTGAAATAATCAATCCATTTCAAAAGATGTTTTCAATATGAAAACACCGAAAAAGGGAATAAGGGATTTATTTTCATTTAAAAAACATTAAGGATTATAGAGGAAGATAAAAAAATGATTACGGCGGCAGAGAGGTCATTGTCACCGCAAACGTTAAAAGGAAACATTCCATTTTTCATTTAGTAAAACTCTACGTTGAAAAATATTCCCTATCAATGAAATTAAAATTAAAAGGGGTTTATACACCATAGAAAATAAAGAGGTTTATATTACCAAAACATGCCACAATGAAAGGAGATTAAGATGAAGTCCATTACCATGAGTCTGAATTGTTTCATATGTTCTATTTTCATCCTTAATAAGAGACATAAGTTTATTTCTACATGATTCAGAACCTTTTTAATGTTTATTATTCATTTTATATCACATATTACCTTTCGATGAAAATTATTTAATTATTTTAATTCATATCAGACATTTTGTTGATGTTCAGAACTTGAGTAAAAAATGAACTTGTTATATTTACAAATTGTACATGTGGTCCAAAGTACATTATCCCCATAATTATATTCATGATTTAGATATCATATATATCATATATATCCAGTATATATGTATTTATAATAGTAAATAGAATTTGGATATATGAAATGAAATGCATCATTCATGGAGGCGGTAAGTCGTACGTACACATGAACACTACTTTCATTTCTTTTTAATATTTAACAGAATAAAAAATAAATAATACATAGATATATTATAATTCCTTTATAATATCTATGTTATATATGTTACATAAGTTCATTAATTCTATCCTTTATACATTCCATGTATATCATGAACGAGTCATATCACTTTGAGGGGGTGGAAGTGCGCACTTCCTCAAATGAAATTATAATGTTTATACAACCTAAAAAGCATAAAGGAATGTTCTAAATGAGAATTATAGAAGAATAGAGATAAAATAAATATCATATATATCATATAATATTATAGTTCCATCATAATTTCCACCATAATAGGTGTTAGTGGAAGACTAAACAATCATCGTTTCGTGACGTATTGGTTTTCCCTCCAGAGAAATAGTATGTTCTATACCCATTAGTGAGAGATGTGTGTAAGTGTAGTTATAAAACTTCTCATAAAAATATCATAGTATATTGAAGATACTGGTGTTGTTATAAATTAATGTAATAAATAGATTTTAGTGGGTTGGATAAAGAAAATAAATGAATGAAGCTTGAGAGAAGACATAACCATCCATCCAACATTACGATTTTTATTTGAAGAGAGAAACCAATGAAATTCAAAAAAGTGACCAATCTTAAGAAGGAAGAAATTAATGTTTCCCAAGGGAATATCCATAAATTAGGTTCTCCCCCTATTTTTTAAACTAAGAATCATTATAAAAGAAACAAACTAAGGAACAAGGAAGTGAAAGAGAGGCTAAATAGTCCGCTACTTTGTTCCCCTCCTGCCACTTATGGGTGATTCTTAATTTCATGTTAAGAAGAAACTTGAAATTTATAATGGTGTAGGATATATAATAAGGAATGGTGCCTTTACCTTGTAAGGCATTGTGAATAATCATGTATTCAGTTTCCACTTGATCAATGATAATGTCTCTCTCGTTGCTAATGATTAGGTCACTGAGGACCATGTTAACCTCTGCTCAAAAAGAGGTACCACTCCTATAATGGTTGGTGAAAACTAGCAACACACTCCCCCAGGAGTCCCAGATGACCGCTCCTCCTCGCATAACCCCCATACCATAAGAACTGTCTATGTTGAGTTTGATTCTATCACCCGGAGGTAACCACCGATTCCATCTCCGTGGTAAACTAGCAACACTATCTAAAGCTGCACTCCACGATCCATAAATCGCACAAAGGGATAGTACCTCTATCCTAATGCCAGCTAGACCTATTAATTCATTCAAGAGGCAGCTTGGTCTAGCCACAATAGAAATTCCTTAGGAAGGGATCCCCTTAATCCCGACTCGATTTCTTGTTTTCCATAAAACCCAGCAACCAATAATGTAGATGATAGGTCATGCCGCTATTTTCATTAGAGAGTCATTGGCCCCTCAGAACCACCGCTCCATGAAACTATATTTCTTTCACTTGAGGGAGAGTACATCATGAAATATCAAAAGAAAATTCATTCCTAACGATCCCAATCCCTGGTGAAGAAAATGTAACTCAAGCTCTATTAGTTTTTATTCACTCAGTATTGGAAACAATAATCCATGCTTATACCTAAACGTTTAGTATTATCATTAGAAGGAAGCACATTATTATGAAGCCTCCATTTGATAGAGTAATGTTTAATGGGTGCTTTTTTTCACCATGCCATATCACTCCATCGATCATAAATCCCATGAGGAATGTTCATCCTACAGAAATCTATTAAACTGAATTTACTCTAAGGGGAAGGGGTGAAAACGCATCTATCTTGCTCAAGGTTCATGCTAATAGAGTCAAAAAACTATTATTGATTTTATTATAGAATAGATCTAAAGAAATTAGGGTACATGATTGCCACCCTAAATGAAAGGGTAGTGGCCAGGCATCCCAAGTACCCCAACACACTACCCAACTAATTATTATTCCAAAAAAGAAATAAGCCCCTCCATGATGATCAAATGGAAGTGTGGAAATAGAGTAAGAATGTATTACTCACTGAAGACCATAAAGACGACCCACTAGCCGAGGGATAATGAACACATGCCATGTACCATTGTATCATATGTTTCCCCCAGAGGGTATGATCCTTAATTATTTCCCATGCGTGCTTTACACACATGATATAGATAGTGGCTGTTAGACTCCCTACATTTATCCCTCCTTCACTGCTAGGTCGATCCATCTTTTTCCATGAAACCCATTTCCCCTTCCATTCATCCACATAATCCCATATAAAGTGTGAAATTATCCAATCAATGGACCTAATCACCCCCTTCAGAACACTTATAGAGGCCAAAGCATGCACCAGAATCACTGAAAGAACGCTATTGATGAGAGTGATCCATTAACCAAAGGATAAGAAATGATTTTTCAAATTCAAAATGTGATCTATGATCTTCCTTACCACTTTTTTGAAATAACTCGTTTGCAATATTCCTAGATTTATATGGGTACTGATGTATTCCATGGGTAAAGAACCCCATCCCATTCCAAGATTACTGCCCATCCTGGCCACCCTACTCAAGCTACAAGATATTGGCCCAAAGAAGTGACACTTATCCCCGTTAAAAATATGTCCACTCCAGTGGCTGTACTCTTCAAGGATCCTGTTGACCACATAAGGGGACCTCCCTCCCACATTCTTGAAGATAAACATGTAATCCGAAAACATTAAGTGCGATAACGATGGGAGGCCATACTTATTTAGATATGGAACTATGTAACCAATGGATATGCCCATGTTGATAAGCCTGACCAGAGAATCTAGAATGACGATGAAAATACATGGTGATAAAGGATTCCATTGCCGAAGACCGTGCACATACTTGAAGAACCTTTGAGTCCTCCCAATGAACGACAATACCATCCATAGAGAACATACACACCTAAACATAATATCATAGGCCTAGTTTGAGAACCCCATCGAAGCTAGAACCATATTGATAAATACTCACTCTATCCTATCATAAAACATATTCATATCTAACTGAATAACCATGTTAGAGACACGATATTTGGTGTTCAGGTCTCTCAACATCTCTTGTACCAGTGTCATGGTGCCCTGGATCGACTTGTCCTTAACAAAGCCATGTTTCTCTATTGATACCCACCGAGGGAGATGGCATGACACCCGTATATTGATGATACATGCCAAAATAATGTAATGGACATTTCAAATTCTTAGATGACGATAGTGGGAAATAGAAGTGGGGTCTTTGATCTTCACTAGTAGCACTAGAGTAGTCGCTTCCGCAATATGAGGGATGACAACCCTGCGGAAGAAATCCTAGACTGCAAGAACAATGTCATTATTAAATACCTCCTAAGATCCCCTGTATAAGGACCCAGTGAAACCATCAATACCCACTTCACTATCAAGTTTCAAATTCCAAATGGTTGCTTGCACCTCCTCTTCCTCAAAAACATCTTCAAGAAAACCATTCTCGTGTGCAGTAAAAATCTTCAGAATCCCCTCACAATGGTTTTACTCACCAGAAGGATACCCACAATCCATGTTCTCATTCATTCTAGTAAGGTGGTTTTTAACTAATAATAAGGCCATGCCCCTGACCACCTCCCTGTAATCTATGAACAAACCATCATCCAAGGCTATATTAGGTTTAGCTACGTGCCTCATCTCCCTTATAAAATCATGGACATAAGAGGTATTCTGATCCCCCTCCTTGATCCATTAACCCTCGATATTTCCTTCTCCTTTTGTTCTTGAGAGAGAACCAAGAACTCCAAGGAAATCATCTTCTCAGATAGCTCCTCAAAGATCACATCATCCCACATCTCCTATAAACAATCCTCTAGACCCTAGATATCTTGTTTCAGCACTGATAACTCTTGATCATAGTGCGGGATATTCCTAGCCCACGAATGGAGTGCATGCTTCAGACACCTCATCTTGGAGTGAATAGCTGACCTTGAGAAGGTTCCTTCAATATATTAATAACCAAATGGTGGTGGTCTGAAAAACACACCCACTGGCTACAGAACATGAAATGGTCATGCGTGACCTCTTCCCTGCATAGAGACAACAGTAGCAGCGAGTGGTCAGAGATACTTCAAGTCAAGTGGGTAACCATCATACATGGAAACATATAGATGGCATGGAAATTAGCGATGCATCGGTCAAGTCTGCTCCAACACCGAATCTCACCCCTTTGGTTAATACACCAAGTGAAAGGATCTTCAGAGAAGCCCAGGTCTATTAGCCCCTTTCCTGCCATAAACTGCACAAAGGACATACAAGACCTCCTTAGGAAATCTCTTCACCCCTTCTTCTAATCTGTCTTTTATATGATCTTAAAGTCCCCCCACAACCCAAGGATAGTCCCCTGGGTTGAAACCATTCAGCTCAGACCATATAAATTCTCTCTTTTGGGCATCACATCTCTCATAGATTAAGGATACAACCACATAGACACCTTCATGTGGGACCATTGTTGTGATATGTTTGTCTCCCACTGGGATCAAAACCACTGAGACCCCCCCCCCTTTAGAATAACCATATGTGGTTATTATATGGAGTCGTGTGCATGGAATCATGCATTTTAACCCTACGAGAAAACAATTTAAGTTTAGTAATGTTCTCATTGTGATCAATTACCGCAACCATATTGTAGGTGTGCTTCTTAAAATATCAGGAAATTAAATATGTTTTACCATCAGGCCAATACCTCAGGAGTTCCAGAAAATAATAGGAATGATGGGGAAAATGGTGGCATGTCTTTGGCCCCAGGCCCCCTAGTCTCCTTCGAAATGGAATTCTAACACTCCCTATGTTGTAACATCTTCTTTATGTTTATTATACACACTCTCGGGCTCACTACAGAAGTAATTGGGGATGAGAAATAAGGATCTAGTGATACTATTGGGGGGATCCCCCCCCCCTCACGTGATATTATCTATGAAAACATGGACATCTTCTTGCACAGATCCCCAATCCCCACCAGCCCCTGGCAAAGAAAAACCACCACAACCAACCAAAGTAACATCTTATGAGAGAGTTCGCTCATTAGAAGAAACAATACCCCCAGGTTGAGAAATGAAAACCCACTCTTTGAGCCTGCAAGGAAATCCTTACATATGGTCCTGGCCTCCAGGACCCCTAACTCCATGGCCATATGCTCACCACTAGTACCAGAGAACAAAGATGTAAGAGTAAGGGGAAAATCGTGCATAGGCACCCTTAGAAATAAATCTATCAAAGCTCCTTCCATAAATAACTACCCTGTAAATCATGAGAAATATACGGACCCCGAAGACATTGACCGAATACTATGGGAATTAAAGGGTAACATGGATTCGCTGGGAAAACCCACCATGCATGATGAGGGGGTGCCTTCTGCTAGCCTGATGACCAAGCTAGGGGATTGGGACGGTACCTAGGGAAGAGGAGAGGGGCCGAAACTAGAGTCATCCCTAAGAACGAAGGATATGGATGTATGGGTGGACTATTACCGAAGGCATTATGATGGCCACTTAAACTATGTCTCTAGCCATTCTGGAGGGAATGGCCATATAGTAAACAAGAGGAATAGTACCTCAAAAAACTAGGTAGAAAATATCCTGAGACCATTCAATGGTATTGGGGACTTTCTTAGATTTCTCTCTATTATCGGAATAGGGAGGTCGAGATTATCGAAAATTTGGGGCACCGGGGTCTCTTACTCATGGTGGGTACACTCAGCTATGTAGAGATACCCCCAAGGAGTCGCTGATGGCCTTCAAAATGTCATCGTTCTGGGAGGGTAAAGGTAGACCCAGTAGGATATTCTAAACCGCAGCGCGAGGGTATTCCCTGCCCCTGTGGAACTCCATCGACTAGCATGACAAACTAAACAAACATCGACCCAATGAACATGGGGAATTACACCAGGAAGAAATGAAATCGTCTTTTCAATCCAGCACCAAGAAGGATTAGCTCCGTGAATCACTGAGATGCGAGCCTCCCCCTACAAAAACAGGATGCCAAGAAATGTTTAAATACCTCGATAGATGTCTTCACGATGCCAAAACATGATTCTTGAATCCATTTTAGTCAAACTAATGCTTCATTGAATGTTGAATCATGTGCCACTATAGATAGAAGGGAACCCTCCCTTGCCACTGAGTGAGAAAACATGTCAATCTCTAGGAAGCATAGGGGTGAAGAACCAGGATCCTTTCCTCGTAGAAAATCTCCGAAAGACCTCATTGGGAGACCTGGCCGGGGGGAACAAAATGAGACCCCCAGGAAGAAGGACCTCCATCCACTGGCAGACCTATGCCTGGATCAAACATTTCTAGATATGGGGAGACTGGAGAGACGAGAGGCGCGTGGGCGCAACAGTTGGATGGTTTCAAAAAAGAGGTAACTATTTTTTGTTTTAAAAAAAATGCCTTATTGAATATCTTTCTGCCCAAGGTATGGTTTCTTGGAGGAAGGTAGGAATGTTTATAGCTTATTGGAGCATATTTTTGATGAGACAAGGGGCTTTAGGGGTGTAATAAATGGGTTAGAGGTTGTTTCCTTTTATAATAGAGAAGAGGGGCACTTTAGGAATGTCTTGAAATATTATTTTATTATTAATTGATTTTAGAATTATAATAACAAAAAAAGTGATAACTTTTGAATATCATATGAGAATGGGTCAAAATACTCTCATCCAATGGGTTTTAGACAATTTTAGGTCATAAAAGTAACCTTATCTTTTATTTTTAACCCTTTGTAAATTTATTTAACTTTTACCATGTCTTCTTGTATATTCATAATATATGGTTACCATAGTTACTATAAAATTACAAGAGACTAAAAAATGGATCATTAGTGACATTTTTAACATCATATATTACATTTTTATGATTATAAGATATTTAGAACTATTATATCATTTATTAAATTATTGGTTTATTTAAAAACTCATTTTTAAGTCAATATTCATACTATTCATATCATGACTTTTTAAAAATCCATTAAAACATTATTAATTCAAAAAAACTTCATTTATTAAAATATAACAAGATATAATTATCCATAAATTTCGTGTATGGAATGAAAAGTTTTAAAATAAATTTATTTTTATATTTATAATCTCATTAATTTAAATAGTTCATCAATAAGGTAATCAATAAATAACCATTGTGTTATAAATAAATTTTTTTATTTGATGTCTATAAATTATAAATAAAATACCAATATGTAAGAAATATTCATAGATTTATAATGACAATTTATAGTAAAATATATCACTTATATAACCCCGTATAAAAATTATTTTATAAAAGATACATGTTTAGGTTATATTTTCTTTAACTTTAAATTAAATGTAATTAAATGTCATTTTGACACAAAAGTGGCCCCATAGCATCCTAAAATTTACTTAATGATTCCCATGGTCAAAAATAACTTCTAAAATGGGGTTATGAAATGTGTTAGGGTAATTTAATATTATTATAATATTGTTTTTACCCTTATTTACCGGATTTACCTTTTTACCATGGTAAATAAAATATTTACTAAAGTTACTATTCATAATGATTAAAAATAAAACTTACATATTTACACAATTTAGACCTCCTAATTTCAAATATGGAATCCATTTATCTATATTCAAAACACAAAAGTGGAAAAAAATTAATTTAAAATTAATTCTCGTTGTCAAAACCAAAAAGAAGATTTTTAAGAAATAATAACTATCAAAAGATTGAGATGTGTTTTTACCAAATTTCAATGTAACATTGCTTAAAATGACCAAAATTGGATTAAATGATAAAAATATATTATAATTAATGTTCAAAACTAATTTAATGGACAATATTATCATATAAATTAATTAGATGAAAAAATAGTTTTGACATAATAATGTCGTATTTTTTCACTATTCATTAAAAAATGAACTATATTAGAAAATACCAAAAATTACCCAAAGTATATTTTTCTGCCCCAAATCTAAAGAAGAAGTTTATTTTTTCAAATGGAACATATAAAAGTGAAAAAAAATAGATTTAAAAAGGGTTCTCCATCAAAATGCGGTAAATCGACCTTTTAATGAATATTAAAGCATTTCATGCTTAAAATCAGATTAATTATTATTTTTAGCCTCTAAATTTTATTGGATAAATGTAAAAAAAATTAGAAAATATGTTTAATCATAATATGCTCAGTTCTGTTCATTACTTTCAATACGACGGCTAGGCTTTAACTTCTATAATAATATATTATTATTATTTTTTAGTATATCTCAATGTTGTGTGCAACATAAGATTTCGGAGAAACCCCTTGTTGTGTGTCGAGTGCACTATCAAAAAAAGCATCCCTTTTACAATAAACTTAATATGTTATTCATAAGTATTAATAGAAACTAAAAAGTTTTATTCTATAAATACTTGGGTCCTTACATCATGGGTCTCAACATGCATGTGAGCAAAGAGAACCATCAGAGTCCACACATCACTGTACATCCTCAAAGCATGCACTGGTACTCTTCTTCTCAAGGAATCAGCAACCACATTACCCTTTCTTGTGTAATATACAATATTTATGTGAAAACCCTACAGATATTTGATCCAATGACACTGCCTCAGATTCAGATCCTTCAATGAGAAAATGTAGGCTAAACTCTTATGATCTAAGTAGACCACAAACATCACCCCAAAAAGTTAGTGATGCCAAATCTTCAAATAATGCATCACCAATGCTATCTCCAAGTCATGGATGAGGTAATTATTTTCATGGGGTCAGAATTTGTGAGATCCAAACAACACCACATGATCTCCCTTCGTAAGCACACACCTGAGACCCATACCTAATGCATCGTAATACACCATATAACCCTTTTCAGATTCTGGAAAGATCAACATGGGGGTTGTAGTCAACCTCTGCTTCAACTCCTCAAAATATTCCTGACACTCTAGTAACCATTAAACCTTCACCCATTTCTGGGTGTGCACAGTCATGGGAGACGCAGTACGAGAGAAATCCCAAAAAACCTCTTCTAGTAACCTGCCAGGCCTAGGAAACTCTTTATCTAAAAAAATTATTCGTCTTCTCCAATGACATAACTACCTGAATCTTTTTAAGGTACACTGAAACCCCATTCCAGTAGATCACATTTCCCATAAACATCACATCCTTGATCCATAATGTGCATGAGGATAACTTTTGGTAAAGATGTTGATCTTACAAAGTGCCCAACATGATCTGAAAATGATGCTCGTGCTCTTCCTCGGATCCATAGTAAACCGTGATATCATCCAAGAAAATCATGATGATGGATTAAAGATATTGGTGGAACACCAAATTCATGAGCACCATTAAAACCACCGGAGTATTGGTCAATTATAAAGGAATGAATAATTACTCAAAGTGGTCGTACCTACCTCAGAAAGATGTCTTCTGGATATCCACCTCTCTCACCCTGAATTGGTGGTAACCCGAACGCGGCTCCATCTTGGAAAACCACATTACCCCCCTTAAACGGATCATATAAGTCATCAATTAATGTAACACCCCAATATTCCATGGTATCCTTCTCTTTGAATAATACAATAGCGTGTGTTATATGCTACTTCGAGTTCTAACATACCACAACCAATCAAACTAGCCTTTATGAATATTATTACCCACTTTTTGAAATTGTATAAATTTTATGTTTAAAAATGGACTTCATTTTTTGATTCGGAATATCAAAATTAGCTTAGGATGAATTTTTGGTATTTTTTTGAAAACATCCAATTTTTGATGCATAGTGAAAATTACGAAATTTTAATTAAAAACAACTTTTTTAATCGAAATAATTAATAGTGATAAATTATGAATTTGAGTGTATTTAAAGTATAATTAGTTTATATTTTTACCATTTAATACAATTTTGGTCATTATACATAATTTCACATTTAAACTGGACATAAGAAAGTGTCAATCTTTTCATAGTTATTGTTTCTTAAAAACATGATTTTTGTTTTGACAACATGAATTAATTTTAAATTATTTTCTGCTACTTATGTGTTTTGAATTTAGAAAAATGGATTCTATATTTTTAATTATGAGGTTCAAATTGTGTAAATAGGTAACTTTTATTTTTAGACGTTTTGAATAATTACTTCGACAAATATTTTATTTACCATGGAAATGGGTAAATTCGGTAAATAAGGGTAATACATAATATTATAATAATATTAAATTACCCTAACGCGTGTCATAACCCTATTGGATGATACATGTTCGACCATGGGCATCTTTGGGTTGATTTAGGGACCCAATGGAGCCACTTGTAAGTGATAATGACACCCTATATTAATTAAGTTAAAGTTAATACAAAAATGACATAAGCATATGTCTTTTAGTAAAACAATTTTTACATAGGGAAATACATGTTTTCTCTTCGACCATAAATTTTTATTAGAAATATAAAATGATTTCATACATAATGGTATTTTATTTATTATTTTTAGACATTGAATAATTAAATTTATTTATGACACAATAATGATGCAGTATTTTCCATATAAATGAAAGAATCAAATACTTGGTATTAGTGATGTTATAATAAATATAATTTGAAATATTTGATTACATAAACGAATTTTATAGGTAAATAAGACATGTTATAATTTCTTTAAAGAATATATTTCGAATTAATAATGTTGTTAGGACTTAAAAACATTATTAAATAGTGTCAAAATTGACATAAAAGTGTTTTTAAAAATAATATTATATTATTAATTGATATTATATTCCTAAGAATCTAAGGGTCAACCAAAGTACTTATATAATGGTAGGTTCATCATTAATGAACCACTTTGGGTTTGTTTGGAAGTATATAGTATGTTTATTAACTATATATTATAAAAATACAAAGAGACTTGTTAAATGTCAAACTATTTATCTAAGAGTTAAATTTAAATGTTAAGGTTAATATAGTGACCTAAACAAATCTAAAATAGATCGGTTGAGTGGTTTTCGACCCATAACCACCTTATCCTTTAAATAAACCATTTTTGATCGATTAGAAACCGAATATTATTTTATTATCAAATAATATTTCATTCTTTTCCTAAGGTGGTCATCACCCCGCTTATAAAAGAGCACTCCTCCTTCTCTCTAATTCACACCATAAAAGCCTTTTGGATCGGACAAACTCTTCCCAAATACCCTCTAAACTATCCTCCCTTCATCCTAGAGGCCTTCATTTAGTCATAAATCCAACTTAAGGATCCCTTTTTATCAAATCAAAAGGAAGAACACAAAAAAGAGGTAATAATTTCACCACCCCCTTTCAAGTTCTTTTCTTCTTCCACTTCTTCTTTCATTGTTGTTTCCATTATAAAAAAAATAAATCTATCATATTATATATATTGTGATGTTATTATAAATATGGTACAACAAAATCCATTATTCTATCCATCCTTTGAATGACATGTCACCATACGTGCGTACGTACGGCTTACCGTCTCCACGTCGTGGGGTAATTGTTATTCAATACATTATTATTTGGATGGGTATAATGATGATATGTAATTTATGTAAATAATAAATATAACATGATAATGATTCTGTATATATGATATACCATCCAATTATATATTATTTTAATATCAAAATAATTATATTGTCGCTCATGTGTACAAACGGATTACCGTCTCCACGAACGTGATGAGATTCATTCCCCGTCATATCCATTCAAGAATAACGTTAATTAGATGTTTAAAAATAATGTTTAAAGGCTTGATATCATTATGGATATGAATAATATACATCCCATCCATAACAAATATGAATCACATAAAAAATAATATAAAGGAAAATGAGTCTGTTAACACCTGAAACGACGATAATACTAAGATATTATTAACAAATCAATGTTAAAAGATCATATATGATATCATATTAATGTATATGATTATTTTATAATTTAATAACAATTATTTCACCATTATACAGGAGGTTAACCTACCCTCGACCATGGAAAATTACAAGGTAAGGGTTAATTTCACAATCTCTTTATTATCCGAGGTTGTTTATACGTAATTATCTACAAGGATCTTTTTATCATCAACATCCATGTTTCTTAAAAATGTATTTCAAAAAAAATTTAATATTTACAAGACTATGGGTTAAAGTAATTTATATACTTGTTTGACTCATTATAAAATGGTTTGAAAGTAATCTTTCTTTCATTTTCCAAACAAGGTCCTTTTAAACCTTTTCAACAAAATTATGGTAAGAATGTCTTTTGTAACTTATACAGTGGGTGCGGCTATTTTCCGACGTTAAAAATTATTGAAGCTTCCCTTACAAACTTATAAAAAAATCAATGTAAATGTTTTATTTTATAATTTTGTGACTTTTAAATTATTTAAAAAAAAGAGGTATTTCTCTCAAATAGTTTTGATTTCAACTATGTCAACATCCTTTGATTGATTATAAGATTATTTGAGGTTGATTTATTAGGATACAAAACATCCATATTGTATTGAAGGTTTTGTGATATTTTTGACTGTGGATGTGTTATTTTTATACCATTCATGGTTTATGGATAATTTATTGATATTTCGTATGCTAGTTTTAAAACAACTGTTTTTGTTTTGTTTAAACATGTTCATATAAGAAATGCATTGGACTTAGTAACTGATGGGTGGAGCCCGCTATAGATCCTCGATGCATTTGTAGGTCTCATGAGACAAACTAGTGTCTTGGCATAAGGCCTTGACAAAATCTTATTTGTAGTCTTGGCACAAGGCCTTGACTATGTGGTTATGATAGTCTGGCATTATGCTTTCCATCATTATGAAAGTGGATATTGATATTGTGTGTGATTATTCGATGAGTATAATATCCATGTGAATAAGTAAATGGAATTATTTCATTTTCTTTTTTCCATGTTATGCTTAAGTTCAAGTTTAAAAGGCTTTTGTTTTAGTTATAAATTTCCTTAAATGTTTAGGCTTATTTATGAATGTTTCTCCAATATTGTTATCCTTACTGAGAATATGAGCTCTCCTCTTTCTATGTTTTTCTTTTTCCCAGGATGTGAAGAAGTATTTTATGACTGACCTACAAGGATAGTCTGAGGGGATATGAGTGTGGACTATGGAGACTATTTTGTTGTAGTTTTTCATTTTATCATGTAATGTAAGACTTATGAACGTATCTAGTGTTTCCAAGTCTACTAAACCAATCGGTCTTTCAGGACTTGATCGTTTCAGATCAAGCCAATGTTATTTAATAATGCATTGAATCTGGGTAACGAGGGTCGGAGAGTTACAATTGGTATTAGAGGATGTTTTGTACAAACCTAGGAAGATAGATTTAGATAAACTCAGATTATAGCACATATCCCTAAGATAGACTTTGAGGATTGGTATAGATGAACTTCCTAGAATTTTGGTATTGTAGAGATTTTGTGAGTTTTACAAGAAATACATCCCTGTATAGATATGAGAAGGTAGAGGCAGCTCTGGCATAGATGTACCAAGGGGTAATACTCGAAATCACCGCTTCGAGCTAGACTTGAACAGGAACTGGTGCATGACAATGGGAGTTTTTGCACTCATGGTTACAATACTCCTAAGGTATATTCTTAGGATAATTATCATTTTCATTATAACCCATTATTAAGGGTTTATGAGTATATAATTCCTCAAACAAAACATTTTTATGATTGTGGATTATATCCATAAATTGTTCAATTTATGTTAGGTATTTTACAAGTTTTGAATTATGTATTTCGGTTCATAAACTAATCTAGTATATGCCATTGTGTAGAAATAAAACCTAGTGGAAGGAATGTAAATCATATCAATGCACGTACTCAATGTAAGGATTTCCCTCCTACTCAAGATAATTATAGTGGATCTATTGATACAACTGGTGTTGATCAACTTATCACCATACTGGGACAACTCACTTAGGTTATGAATAATAACTTTACCCGTATGGAGCACCCGGATCCACAATGCGGAGGATCAATGTTAGATTGCTTCATGAGGTAACAACCACCAACATTCAATGGGAATACAAATCCATTGGTATTTGAGAAATGGATATGTTCCATAGAGAAAATATTTCAGGCTTTGGGGAGTAGTGAAAGAGAAAAAGTTGTTAAGTCAGTTTATCACCTCAATAGAGATGTTGATCAATGGTGGTAATTGATTCAAAACAAAAAGGAGGATGAAAAGGTATTAAGTATGGAATTGAGGGTGTTTAATGATGTTTTCTTAGAAAAATAATTTCCTCATGACCATCGATCGGATATGGAAAAACATGTTCTTAGTCTGAGGCAAAAGGAGGATGAGAATGTTGCAATGTATGAGGATAAATTTACATGGATAGAAAGGCATGATGTAGATTATATACATAACCCATGATGTAAGATTGATCGTTTCTTTGATGGGTTAAAACCATTTCTCCATTGAGCTTTAGTATCGCAATCCTTCTCATCGTACGAAGATATTGTCTCATGTGATATCAAGACAGAAAAGGAATTGTCTAAATATTATGACAATAAAGTAAAGAAAGATAAAAAGTTAATGGTGGATCAAGAGACAAGTAATGGTAAAAAGGGAAATAATTATTTTCCATTATGTGACAATTTTGGGAAGAAACTCCCTGGTACTTGCCTAAAAGGAATGGGAGTTTTTTACAAGTGTGGTGAAAAAGGCCACCAAGCTCATGATTGCAAAGGAAAGAAAGTTGTTGTCATCATTGAATGATATAATTTTTGAAAAATGGGGCATTATGAAAATTAATGTCTTAAGAGACAAGGAAAATCAGCTCAAAAAATTCCAAGGGAGAATGTCCAAGCTTATGTTGTTACTACAGTTGAAGTTGAATAATAATTGTATTTGTGTTTTTGGATTCAAGAACTATATTGTGGTTATAAAAACAATGTTATATAAATAAGGATAGTACTAAATTAATTGTTTTTTTAATTAAGGATTTAATATTACTAAGTTAATCATATTTTTTGTATGTGATAATAAGAGAAACATTACATTGTTTGAGAAATCTGATGTTACAATTGATTTTGGAATTTAGATACCTTTTACAGAGAATCTGGATAGAGGAATTTTGGATAACTATAATTTTTGTAATGGATTAAATTGACATTGGATAGTATTGTTTAATGATAAAACATTTATTATGATTATTTTTTGGAATATTATAATTCTAGTCTTGGGAAAAGAACAACCTGCAGGTCGGGCGATAACCTGTTGCATCAGATAAAGCTGCATGAATCAAACCCACAATAACATTGTGACATGCCTTTATTTCCTACCACTAGCCTACAAGAATTATATGGTTGTTATAAAATAATTTTCATCATTTAAATGGTACATTTTTATATTTTTAACCCTATACGATTAGGATAAATAGAGTATTTTTGAGTTCTATTATGTTTTGGAGTGAAATAGGAGTTTGTAGTAGAAATTTATTAATGGATAAAACTCTAATTATAAAGTAGGTATATCTCCTTATGATGTTATCCAATCTCATAAATAAATTCCTTAACATTAATAAAAGGAACTTAGAACATAAACATTGTCCATTTACTTTTCTTACAGTGTAATCAAAGTCCTTTCAACCCATCACAAGTGTATGGCTTTCAGATCGTTAACTTTCTCGTAATAATATTATCGATCACCCTCTATCAGAACATGATGATTATATTTATCCTCCATATCCAATTTTCCCACAGGTAACCCTATTATGTGTTATTTTCTGTAACCTTCATACTTACCATTCAATATTTTAAAATATAGGCCACTTTATTCCATTTTTCGATGTGGGATTTCAACTAAGATATTTTGAAATGTCAACCCCAAGTTTCCAATACTGAGCATAAATTGTGAGAATGCAATTTATTGAAGGAGGGGAGAATTTAGGACCCCATTCTTCCCTAGTACTCTTCTCTTTGAATAATACAATAGAGTGTGTTATAAGTAACATTGAGTTCTAACACACCACAACTAATCAAACAAGCCGTTATGAATAGTAGTACCCGGTTTTTGAAATTTTATAAATTTTATCATTCAAAATGGACTTCATTTTTTGATACGGAATATTGAAATTATCTTAGGGTGATGTTTTGGTATTTTTCTGAAAACTTCCACTTTTTGATGAATATTGAAAATTACTAAATTTTAATTAAAAACAAAATTTTTAATCGAAATAATTAATAGTGATAAATTATGAATTTGACTGATTTTAAAGTATAATTAGATTATATTTTTTCAATTTAATAAAATGTTTGTCATTGGTAATAATTTCACGTTTAAAATGGACATGAGAAAGTGTCAATCTTTTGATAGTTATTATTTCTTAAAAAACACGCATTTTGTTTTAAAAACAAGAATTAATTTTAAATTAATTTCTAAAACATCTGTGTTTTGAATTTATAAAAATGGATTCCATATTTGGAGATAGGAGGTCTAAATTGTGTAAATATGTAACTTTTATTTTTATACATTTTGAATAATTACTTCGATAAATATTTTATTTACCAAGGTTAAAGGGTAAATCTGGTATATAAGGGTAATAAATAATATTATAATAATATTAAATTACCCTAAGACATGTACTAACCCTATTTTATGACACATTTCCTACCATGGGAATCTTAGTTTCGATTTAGGGATCCCATAGAGCCACTTGTAAGTGATAATGAAACTTTATATTAATTAAGTTAAAGTAAATACAAAAATGACATAAGCATGTATCTTTTAGTAAAGAATTTTTTACATAGGGCTATACATGTTATATCTTCAACCAAAAATTTTCATTAGAAAGATAAAAATATTTACTACATAATTTTATTTTATTTATTATTTTTATACATTAAATAATTAAACTTATTTATGAGACAATAATGATGCAGTATTTTCTTTATTAATGAAAGAATCAAATAATTGGGATTATAAATGTTAAAATAAATATAATTTGAAATTTTTGATGACATAAATGAATATTATAGGTTACTCTGACATGTTAGTATTGCTCAAATGAGTTTATGTAGAATTAATAAAGTTTTTAGGACTTTAACAAAAATCAATTATTAAATAGTGTCAAAATTTACATAAAAGAGTTTTTAAAAAAAAATATTATATTGTGAATTGATATTATATTATTAAAAATATAAGGATCAGCCAAAGGACTTATATAATGATAGGTTCATCATTAATGAACCACTTGGGGTTCTTTTGAAAGTATATAGTATGATTATTAACTATATAATATAAAAATACAAAGAGACATGGTAAATGCCAAACTATTTAACTAAGAGTTAAATCTAAGAGTTAAGGTTAATATATTGACCCAAACCAATCTAAAACCAATTGGTTGAGTAGTTTTAGACCCATACCTACAATATAAATTAAATAAACCATTTTTGATCCACTATAAACCGAAAGTTATTTTATTATAAAATAAAATTTATATCTTTTCCTAAGGTGCCCCTCACCCCTCTTATAAAGGGGCAGTCCCCCTTCTCTCTAATGCACACCTTAAAAGCCTTTTGTCTCGGCCAACCTCTACCCCAATGCCCTCTGAACATTCCTCCCTTCATCCAAGAGTCCTTAATTTAGTCATAAAGCCAACTTATGGAGCCATTTTGATCAAATCAAAAAGAAGAACCCAAAGAAGAGGTAATAATTTCACCACCCTCTTTCAGGTTCTTTTCTTCTTCCACTTCTTATTTATTTGTTGTTTCCAATCTAAAATAATAACTCAAGTACCCTATATATAATTTTATTTTATTATAAATATGTTAAAACCAAATTCATTATTCTATCCATCCTTTGAATGACATGTCACCATACATGCGTACGTACAGCTTACCGTCTCCACGTCGTGGTGTAATTGTTATTCAATACATTATTATTTGGATGGGTATAATGATGATGTGTAATTTATGTAAATAATAAATATAACATGATAATAATTCTGTATATTTGATATTACTTCCAATTATATATTATTTTAATATCAAAATAATGATATTGTCGCTTGTGTGTACGTATGGATTACCGTCTCCACGAACGTGATGAGATCCATTATTCGTCATATCCATTCAAGACTAACATTCATTAGATGATTAAAAATAATGTTTAAAGACTTGATATAATTATAGATATGAATAAGATACATCCCAACCATAACAAATATGACTCACATATCAAATAATATAAAGGAATGTGAATCGGTTAACACCCAAAACGACGATAATACTAAGATATTATTAACAAAGAAATGTTAAAAGATCATATATGATATCATATTAATGTATATGATTATTTTATAATTTAATAACAATTATTTCACCATTATACAGTAGGATAACCTACCCTTTACCAAGGAAAAGTACAAGGTAAGGGTTAATTTCAAAATCTCTTTATTACCCGAGGTTGTTTATAGGTAATTATCTACTGGGATCTCTTTATCATCCACATCAATGTTTCTTATAAATGTTTTTTCAAAACATTTTTACTATTTACTAGTCTATCTTTTTAATTCATTTATACCCTTGTTTTAATTTTTATAAAATGTTTTTAAAGCAATCTTTTTGTCATTTTCCAAACAACATCCTTTTTAACCTTTTCGACAAAATTAAGTTAAGAATGTCTTTGATAACTTATACGGCGGGTGCGGATATTTTTTTCCATTATAAAATCATTGAATCTTCCCATAAAATATTGTAAGAATATTTTCAAAGTAAATTTTATATTTTATAATTATGGGAATTTTAAATGATTTCAAAAAAAAGAGATATTTCTCTTAAATAATTTTGATTTCAACTATGTCAACATCCTCTGATAGATTTTAATATTATTTGAAGTTGATTTATTATGATACCAAACTTCCATATTGTATTGAAAGTTTTGTGATATGTTTTATAGTGGATGTTTTATTTTTATACCAATCATAGTTTATGGATAAAGTATTGACATTTCGTATGCTAGTTTTAATACGAATGTTTATGTTATGTTTAAACCTGTTCATATGAGGAATGCATTGGACTTAGTAAGTGATGGGTGAAGCCCGATATAGCTTCTCGATGCATCGGTAGGTCTCATGAGACAATCTAGTGTCTTGGAACAAGGCATTGACAAAATCTTATTTGTAGTCTTCACACAAGGCCTTGACAATATGGTTATGATAGTCTGGAATTATGCATTCCATCATTATGAAAGTGGTTGTTGATATTTCTTGTGATTATTCAACTAGTAGAATATACATGTTAATAAGTAAATGGAATTATTTCATTTTATTTTTTACATGTTATGCTTATGTTCAAGTTTAAAAGGCTTTTATTTTATTTATACATTTCCTTAAATGTTTATGCTTATTTATGAAACATCCCGCTATATTGTTATCCTTACTGGGCATCTTAGCTCACCCCATTATATGTTTTATTTTTTACTAGGACGTGAAGAATTATTTTATGACTAACTTGCAGGGATAGTATAAGGATAAATGAGAGTGGAATATGGTGAATATGTTTTTGTAGTTTTCTCTTTTACCATGTAATGTAAGACTTGTGAATGTATCTAGTGTTTCCAAGGCTACTAAACTAATCGATCTTCTGAGACTTGATCTTTTGTGATCATGACAATGTTATGTAATAATGAACCAAATCTGGGTTACTGGGGTTGCGTTATTACAATTATGATAAAAGGATACTTTTTGTTGATGGTTACCTTATTCAGCTTCTGGTAATTGATGCACAATCAGAGGGAACCATCGTCCTTCTTCACAAAAAGAATAGGAGCTGTCCAAGGAGAGACCCTCGGGTGAATGAATCATTTGGATTACCAATCGTCCTACTGTATCTTTCACTCACTCAACTCTATATGGGATATAAGATATGAGGTAAGAGATGTTGTATGTGTTCCCAATGCCAAATTAATTTAAACTCCACGTCATGGTTTGGGGGGAAGTTGGAAAATTCATCTGGAAATACCCCCAAGAACTCATCCATACATGAGGAAATACACCCTTAGGAGAAAAACCATCATACTCTAGAACAAGTGATGATAACTATAAGTAAAGGTCCCTCAACTCTGGTAGTGGAGGTCCTGCATTACCCGACCGAGGATCCCATTCCACAAGAAAAACCTGAGGACTCCCTTTAGGTTCCATGAAATTCACCTGCTTCCTGTAGCAATCGATATACACTTAAAAGTGCAATAGCTAATCCCTGCCAAGGATTACATCAAAAAGATCTATATTTAATATCATGTGGTCCTACTCCATATCATCCCCTGACACGATAAGAACACATGAAGGGAACCTAAGACCATGCTCCTTCCTCCTAACCAACGACATCACCAACTCCAACACAACAGACAACAACTCGATTAGAAAACAGAGAAGGCTTAAAATATGGGAAGAGATAAAAGAAACACAAGAACCAGTATAAAAAATGTTGGAATCTATAATATATTCAATAAAAATGGTACCTGAAACTATCAAATTCCCTACATCCATCCCCACTGGTTCCTAATCCACCACAAGAAGATTCTTAGGATTGGCCGAAGAATAAACACATTCATATGGCTCTACCAAGAACTAGATTTTATCAGAAGATTATCTGGCCCTACCACTACATCCACCACACTAAGACCCCCTATCCTCGATGGATATGACTGAACTGGAGCTCCCCTATAAGCCATAGCTCCTACACCACCCTAGAGTGGTTTTTCGACCTTAAAAAAGATATATAAGTGTCCCATAGTGCCACACTGATAATAAGGCTTCAGAGGAGATAAACATTCATATTGGGGGTTCCCTTTCCTCCTGCAATGGTGGCACACAAATAACCTTGCATTAGAATTCATATATGGGTACTGCCTGGGAGGATGGCCTAATTTACCACCTCTATTCTTATCCAACTCTTCTGGATTCCTTTTCTTCTCATATGACCTTGCACTGCAAATAGCATACACAACTATATAAGACACATACTTTCCTTTCATATCTTTATTGACTATGAAATCATGATCAACCACCTCATGATAAATTCCCATATTGAACAAGAAGACCTGAGATTATTTTTTGATCATATCCCCTTCTCAAAATTATGATTTTTCAGGGAATCATTGAAGAAAATCTCAGGGGCATACCACACTAGCTCAGAAAAATGGTTATCATATTCCACCACTGGTAGGTCTCCATGGGGATGATCACTGGTCTCTCAGGATCTATAATAGTCTAGGGCCTATGGTAAATACTATTCATTGAATAAGGCCTTGAAGTCCTTCCAACTCATCTACTCATTCTTCCCATTATGAAACAGTGATTATGACCACTTATGATTGGGACCCTCTACCTGAAATGAGACACATTTTACCCTAACCTCCTCAGGTGTGTCTAAGAACTCGAAAATACACTCTATCTTCTTAAGACACTCCTTTTCCTCTTGAGGTTTGGAGCTACCTCAGAATAAAGGGGGTTTATTCTTCAAGAAGTCCTAAGATTTATCCTTCATGGTAATATACTAGTATTTTATGGATAGAGTGGGATCAGGAACTACTCCCCGTCCTAGAGCTTGGACATCTCGAACCACAACTTCTACTGGTATTTGATCTTGCAATGAGGGAGAAATTTTTCTGGCTTCCTCTCGTGGGTGTAAGGGATGTCTTTGGGGAGGCATGTTTCTACAAAAAAAACAACAGTAACTAACGAAAACAATATTTTAATAGTTATTAAAAATTCAGTAATAACATAAAATAGAAATAATTTGAACTCTTTTGAATAATGAAGTAAACAACCACTTCACCCCCACCCAATGACTATGTGAAGTATGTAGCCCGCACGTCTCACTTGGAAGTGATGTAAAAAAAAATCATAATATCCCATGAATACTTGAGGTCTATAATGACAAGTACATGATAGGTACCTACTCTCAACTAGAACTTTGAACCCCAATAGTCATATATCTTGTCTAATTAGACTCATACCAAACAAGAACATTACCTGAAGAGTTTAACCTTCCTCTGATACCATTTTTTCAGGAATTGGTTCTGATTGCCATCAAAATCAGCACCCAACCCAGTCCATGACAAGTTAGAAAGGGTGTTCCCGATCCCCATGGGCAGATACAAGTTCCAGGGTATCAAGAATAATGTTTTAGGATTGATTTACCTGATATTAGAAGCATTCAACAACCAAAAGTAATAAATAAATTGTATCTGAAAATTTCGTCCAAAAAGCCTTCAATAAAAATTAAGATGTAATATGCATTGGTTTAGACAAATACTAAGGTAAAAAAAACTCTAAATTATTAGAAACACCAACTATATAACCACCACATGATAAGGGTCCATCATCCCCAAGCCTTCTCCACCAAACTACATCAAGGATGGAAGCTAATAAAATGACCCGCCATCTCCAAAGACCTTGTACTTACCTTTGTAAAACATGACCAAGTCTACTTAAATCCTATGTTTTAAGTAGGGTTTTATACTAATCCCAATAGGATACCACCCTAATGATTTAATGTGAAAAACATTATAAGATAAAAAATCATTCAAGTTTTTAAAAACCAGGAAATGCAACAACATTTTCTCAAAGGGATGCAGCTGTTAAATGAAATAGTTTTCAAGGGGACGCTTTAAAGAATAAAAACAATTAAATAAATCATTCTTGATACTGAAATTCCCATCCAGACACACCACATTCCAATGGTATGTACAAAATATTCCATAAGGAATAGTCACGGGAACACCCCTAGGCACTAGATAGTTGTTGTCCCAAAGTACCTTGTATCTCGGTGTAAAAGCAAACACAATCCATAACCTTCCCATGAAAGATCCATTAGGAGGGGAAATTATAATGTCCTAGTGGTCCCCAATGTCCTTAGAGTTCAGTCATTGTTGTCATCGTCAACTTCTTAATTGAAATAGGGATGATACCACTCTGGATCACTAGCATATTAGTCCTAGTCGGCCCACATAGATACATAAATTTCCCTCTTTGTGCTAAAATATGTTCCACATTCCATCAAAAACCATTTACACTTAAAATTACCATTTCTGTTCATAAACACTCCAAATAGTATCTAATCATGTTTTTTACTGTTTCTGTAACTCAATAAACCATTTAAAATTTTCATAAACCAATTTCAATAGGTTTAACAAATAATTCACATGAAATTCATTTAATCCTCCTCTTTCAAAGTCCAATGCACACCAATTTCACACCAAAAAATAATTATAATCCCTAACAACATTTAATAAAACCATTTCAGGACCCATAAAACAACCCCAAATAATACAACATGGAGTACAAATTAAAACACTCATTTTTACTCAAAAATGATTCTTTAAATTCAACAAAAATGATAAATACTACCAAAAATGGTTTTCGCCTCAAGAATAATGAAATAGGAACATGATAAAACTGTAAATCAAGAAAATATAACTTATTAATGAATGATTACACATGGAATCACCTACCATATATGTCAAAAACCATAGATCCTTGTGTCAATCTTCAATAGCACCACCCCCCCCAAAGGGAGTGAGAATGAACCTAAATCCACAATATTGGACTAAGAAACCCAAAATCAAACCCTAGGTATCAATCCCTAGTTTTTGTACATCTGGAATTTCAAGGAGAATGGAGTAAACAATAAGGAAATGGAAGAAAACAAAAGATAAAGTCAGTTAATGGAAGATCCGTGAATGTTTTCATCCAAAAACTCCATCAAAATTGTATTCCAGGACAGGTTGAGGGAGCATGGGAGACATACATGGATCCTAGGGACAAATGGTGGATGAAATGGGTGGATTAGTTTTAATTATGTATGGTAAAATTTGTAATTTTAAAATATTTGTAATGATCAGAATAGTTGTGCATGGTTTTTCTACACGGTATGGTAAACTATGCACACAAATAGTGTGCCCAATTCTTTCCACTAAAAACATGTCCAAATTCTTAGAAAGTCAAGGGGGCCTAATGGAAAACTATGGGGGGTTAGGCCAATAATATTTGATAAAAAGTATCTTAAAAGAAGGATATGGATGTGACACAATCGATACACCATTATTGGTGTTATCTCATTCTTTGTTCATGGATATCAAAGAAGAAACATTTTGAGGATCTATATATTCCTTGAATGTTTGAGATAAATGTACTTTAATTATTTTTTATTTATTAAAAGTGATGATTCAAGGATTTAACTCCAAAATTGTAAGAAAAATTGGCTAGATTTAGTGTTTCAGCGTCATTAACTCATTAATATGGTATGCTCTACGAATTAACCCAGTTAGGGTGAACAAAGAAAAAAAGTCTCATATTTCTTTCCTCCACTCATTTGATCACTTCATATTTTGGGTGAATAAAATAGATAAGTGTTATTATAAAAAGGAAACAAGATCATGGGTGCGAAAATTTTCAAAATATCTATACACTAATCCACCACCTATACTCTTAGTGTATTAAACATGTTTTGGACTAATAGTAACCTTCCAAAAAGTGATCATTGGATTCATGGAAAAAGTGTTACTATTACAAAATATTATTTAAGGGGAGACTTATTTAATTCATAATAATAGTTAATGTTATTTACCAAGATGTGTTTCATGGTGGGATAAATATTTAATGAAGTATTAGGGGAAAAAATGACTTTATGACCAAGGGGAGAACATGATAGTTCACAGTATGACAATTGGGTTTGATTCATAGGGATAATATAGTGGTCTATTAATAATAATATCATTAAAAATTATTTCACATTAAATTAATAACTCATGTGGGATCAAATTGAATATTAATTGCATCATAAATTACAGTATCATGAATATAATGATTGGAATTAATATATGATGAAGTTAGATAAGGGGTGAGGGTGAGAGTGTTGAAGAGTACATGGTTTTAGTAACCCTCTTAATAACACATTGAATTTAGGGTGTGGATTTAATGTATATTTATTAAGTAGGAATACTAATCATTTGTTGAACATTTCACAAAATGAGGCATGTGCCTTTATTCTAGCATGGGGTCAGCAATCCATCAATCCCAAAAAAGAACCATACCCAATACTACAAGTGGAGTCGGTACTCTCTATATGATTGGGTAAAGGTATAAAACCCTATAACATAAACATCATATGATTGTATGATTTACAACATAGGGTTTCACTTTATTAAATTTCTATGATATCTTAGGTTTAGAGTTTTATATGATTGGGAAGACCCTTACACTATGTAGGGAACAATGATGTACAATTATTTTTTCTAGAAAACCGGGATTCTTAAGTTCACAATCTAATTACATTCGTGATAAACTTTATTTGTTTATGGAAATTTTTTATTATTCAAAGATAAAATTCCTAATAGTTCATACTAATCCTCAGGACCTGTGATAGATATTTTAAAATGTTAGATTATAAAAATTAATCTCAATAATGGATATTAATAAAATAATTCTTGGAAGTCTAGTGAAAAACATGATAACCCCTTATAATGAATAACATTTTCACAATAAAATAATAATGATATAAATAAAACATATCCACAAGTGAAAATAAATCATTTCACAAATAAAACCATAAACACCTCATATAAATCATTTGAAAACTATAAAAACCTCATTATGACATTTCCATGGAAAAACAAAACATCACATGGGATAGTTTAGAAACATTCCTTACCTTATTAAATCAAAATATTTCCCTAAAAACATTTTCAATTATAAAATAGTTTTGTGTCAAAATCCTATTCATAACCTATGTTCACTAATATTTAACTCGTGTCAAAAATAGTTGAGGGTCAGTTAATTTCATTAGATTAACCCACCTAGTTATCTCATTTATTTTTCACCTTCTAATGCTAATCATCGCTCAAGGAATTGGAAATCTATATCGGGATCAACCTTCATTATGAGCTACATCAAACTCAACTAACCTAATTTATAACCCCCAATTAGAATATCATGAAGAAAAAAATTTATAATATTTTATTTTTCTCATCATAAAAACCTTATAAACTCAATTGAACCAATAAAAATATCTCATTCCATTTTTTTCATTAAATATATAGAAATGTATCTTTTCTTCTGAAAAAATATATAAAAAAGAAAAATTACCCAAAAAATGGAATTTATTTTACTTTAAACACCAATTAAAATAATAAAATTAATATTTATAATGAAACAAATAAATGAAAGAGGAAAATCCACATAATTTGTATATGTTGAAAAAATTATTTTCACTTTCATAATAAGGAATCAATAGTGAACCATTTTAAAAAAAATAAAATATTATTTTTTAAAACTTTTCAAAAATTAAAGGATAGATTATAATTTTCTCTAATAATATTTTATGTTCAAATTAAAACATTCTTGAAACATTTTAAAGAACATAGACATTAAAAATAAATATTTTTTAAAATATAACTTTAAAAAAGGTTTTAAATATAACCAAATACTGTATTTGTAACTTTTTAATGAGAAGGACAATGAAGAAGAGAATATAAAAAGAATATATAAACTAATTTAATTTAACTAAATTATTTATAAAACAAATTTATATTGAATTTAATACACAATTTAAGAATAAAAAAAATGTTTCAAAATGACATAAGTTTCAAAGAAATGAAATTGACATGAGAAATCCCTTACCTCAGGTAGTGAATAATTTCATACATTCTATATATACTAAATAATAAAGATAAATTAGTTTTATAATCAATTAAAACCATTTTTCATGTTCATTCCATTATAATTATTCCTTTTATTTCGTTTACTATCTTGATTTATTTATCTACAAAATCTATTCAGTTCATGTCAGTGGTTATGGGGATGTTCGGTCCATAAATCCAAAATGATTTTGGTAAGTTGACTATAGTCAAAGAAATCATGGGTCCATTGCATATTGAATAATAATTAGTAAAAATTATTATATTTTTATATTAAATAATTATATCCATCCATGGAAGGTGGATATGAAAAATGAATCACATCGATTTATGGAGGTGGTAGTCCACACATATGCATGAGCGACATTATTATTTTACAATTATTGGTAGATTAAAAAATAAAGTAATAGTTTTGAATTATAAAATCATATTTATTTCATGAATATTTAGTATATTATTTTTTTCCATCATTTTAACCATATATATGATCTAGTTATCAAAAATTAAATGTGTTGCATTTGGATGTTGTAGTCTCCATGTATGGATAAGCGACATTTTAATTTTTTATGGGATGGAAAATGATATGAAAATATAAAATTTAATTAACATAATTACATTTTAATACATGTAATATTATTATTTTATTATACCATTATGGTTATAAAATATTTTGAGTTGGTAGAATAATAAATAACCATAGAAATAATCAATTAAGAGTCATACCACTCCTTTTGAAAAACTATTTTGGATTACACTTTATGCCTTATATGCTGGTCTTTTGGTGAGACCCAAACCTATAGGAAATAAATAGGAATGATTTGAATTTATTTTGTAATATCTCTATATAGATAAATGGCTCAAGAATGGTGAGGAAGATAGGAAAGGATGTACCCTTTTATAAGTGGTTTGGGTAGAAATGTTGTAACAATAATAAATATTAATATAAAACATATTTCTAACTCATATAAAATGGATTCAAAGATATATATATTTTTTAATAATGTTAAAATAATGTTTAAATAAATTCAAATAATAATATTTATAAAATTTTATGTGTAATTTTGTGTGTTTCTTTTTAGTTAACCCCCCCCCCCCCATTAACCCTTTTAACCATAACTATAGTAAAAAAAATTTAGCCACGAAGGGCTATGAATGTAATTTTAAAAAATATAAGTATAAAATAAATTCAAAATTCATGATATTATATAAAAGTTTCCAAAAATTTGAGTTTGTATTGGATTTTTATGATTTTCTGAAGATATAAAAAATTAAAAAATTAAATACAATTTAAAGTCATTTTTATAACAACACATGAACTTTAAAATTAAATACATCTATACAATATTTTAATTTGTATATATACTCTTTAACTATTAATTATATATTATAAAAAAATAATAAATTTTTTTAATAAGGAAATACAACCAAAAAAGTCACTTTTAATGTTTTTTGAATTATTTAATTTCTTTTTCTACTATTTTCAAATGTTTTGTGTTAGAATTCTGTAATAAATATTGGTAATTATACCATAACATGAAATTTAAAATAATTTAATATAATAAATATATTTTAAAATTAATAAATTATATCATATATATTAATTTATATACCTTTCTTATATACATTCATATCCTGAAAAACATAGCAAGAGGGACTGGCATTTTGTAATTACTCCAAACATAAAATAATATAATAGTTTTAATCCAAGGAAATTGGCACTAAAATGAAATATTTTTGAGTCTAGGATGATAAATTTAGAAATAATCTAACCCAATATTAATTAATATGATATTATGTGACCATATAACAATTTTTGAACTTTAATTAACATTTTTTACACATTGTTGTGGTAACAAATTTTTACCATGGTTACTATTCATTATGACCAAAAATGAAATTAAACTCATTAATAATTTTGATCCCACTGATTCAAAATTTGAGATAAGTTTCTTAATATTTAGTTCACAAAATTTTAAAAAAACTCTCGTGTTATAAGTTCAAAAAATGCAATGAAGAAGTATTTTTCAAAAAACACCCTTTTAAAGCATAAAAATGATTTTATAACAAATTCATGTGTAATTTATATTCTCATATAATTAGTTTAATTATATTTAAAAAATTAAACATATTTTAATTTCAAATAAATCTTCCTCAAAATTGAATATTTAAATTTCATTGAATAAAATTAATGTAATGATATATTTTGGAAAATATGTATTTTTCAATATTTAGCAAAAAAACAAATATTTCAAAAAAATCAAAAAATAAATAACTGAATATTATTTAGATGTTATTATTTCACTAAATATTTCAATTTTATAAATTAAAAATTCTAAAAATGTAATAAATTAATCATAATATCTATGAAAAAAATAAAATTAAAATCATATTTGATGAGATTTGTTTTATTGAAGTATAAAATTTAAACTTATTCATTATCTTGTAAACAATTTTAGATGAATGATAATTTATTTAGGAAAATATATTATCTATAAATTTTAATAAAATCATTTATCTATAGTTATTAACATAATTTACATTGATAAATATACATTGTGCACATAGATAGTTTTCCTGAGAAAATAACTCTTTTAATCTTGTTTGATTTTATTTAGAATTTGTTTTATTTCTTAGGAATTAATTAATATATTTTTATTAAAAAAATAATTATATTCCATAATTAGTGTACTCTTGTTCAGGAACTCCAATCTAATGGGTAGGTTATAATTTTAATATTTAAATAATAATATTTTTATTATATATTGAAGATCATTTTAGGCTTAATATTATGTATGTGCACGAAATTGAGCATAGTATTATTTTAAAACTAAAATATTGGTGTGTAAAATTAGGTCCATCACCATTAGAGATAAATTTATTATTTAATATTTAGGTTATGGGTTTCTCTTCTCGTATGAGATGGCACACCCTCGACTAAAATGTACTCCTCAATGAGGTGTGGTACCCCCAATACATTTACAGAGAAGTATCCTAGAATTTATATGGTCTGGATAGTTATTTTGTTATTTTATTTAAATATTTGTAGAATTGATATTTTGAAATCATAATTACATTCCTATGATAGATGAATTATTGTTTGATGGTGACTTTGGGATTTAAGAGAATACATACTTTGGTATCCTTGGTTTCTGTGAGATATGATATTTCATGGAGTTGAGATGTGAAGAATGGGTTTATTTGTAACCTATAGTTGTCTTAACCTTAGATAATATTTGTTCTCTTTCAATTTACCTTCAGATTTTCCATGAAAATTGGTTTTTGGGATGACTTTTTTTTACTTAATATTTCACTTCATCCAACTAGGTATATTTATACTCACCCATTCAGGAGATCTATTCTCACGCATGTTGTGGCAGTGAAAATAGTAGACATATTGTAATTACCAATGGAGAATTTGGATTTTGGGAGAATGTGGAGATGATTCATATTATGAGATTGTGATATGTAGTGGGGGATAGTTACTAGTGATGTTTTTTCTAGGATACCATTTAGAAAGGAGGCATCGTCCCTTTCCTAGGGTCAGTTTCACATGTTATTTTTCTACTATATTTTTATTTTCCATTTGAATTTTTACCATTTTGGTGATTTATTAGATATTCATTTTCTCATTCATAAATGTTAATATAGTTTAATTGATTATTTATATATATATATATATATTTATAATGTTTTGGGGTGTTATTATATATTAGAGATGAATAAATGTTATAGATTATTAGGAGATAAATCCCCCCAAGTATATATATCATTTCATGGTGCTAGTCTTCATCCCCTACCCTATTAGAGGTATTGTTGGGGTGTCAAACTCATCTTACATCAAGAATGTGTGGGTTCTTGGTGGATAGAGTCACTTCACATTAGTATCAGAGTGGTTTGAGTCCAAGGTATGGTATGGAGTTTAGATTTTTTTGTCTTCTAAGAATTGCTTTGGGATATTAGGGGAGTAATGATAAAGGGGTTTTGAGTTCAATTATCAAGCCTAGGAGAGCATAATTTTCAATTAATTTTGAATAGTTTTCATCTGATTCTTTGATCATAAATCCAAAGCTTAATATATTTAAAAATTTTAACCTTTTCACATCATATTTGTTATTATTTTTTAAAATGCATTAATTCTCGGCCCATATAACAAAACCTCATAAAACATTATCTATAACTAAAATAAAATTTAAATTCTATATTTTTTCATTCAAATTATGAGGAATATGTTTTTTCATTTTAATGTAATGGAATATTCAAAAAGCAAGATAGAAATTTTTTCTATTGAATCCTAAAATTTAATACAGATACAATTAACCTCCAATTCACTAAAATAGTTGAAGAGCTTATAATTCTCATCCAAATAAGATTAAGATTTACTAAATATATGATACTTATTGAGGAACATTTAATTGAAATATTTACTGTGTTTATTCTAGAATTTTGAATTCAAAAATATCTAATGTAAATTAATCAACTAATTTTAATATTATTTAAGAACAATCCTATGGGTCCATATAAGTGGGATAATCTTACGAATATTGAAAGGGTCCAATAAATTATGATCTTATTCTTGAAAAAATACATAAAAAATAATTAAATATTGGTTTTATTTTATATAATAATAAACCACATATGGTATAAATTGGTTATCCCATAATAATGAATACTTATATTTGGAAAGAAGTGGGCTGATTGCATTCTCGATTTGGTCAAAATTATCTAAGATGATTATGATTCTGAATCAGATGTAGTCTCCTCTTTCGGGACACTTGAAATAATTAACTCCTTTATAACAGATGTTTAGGCCTCTAAAATGGTCGATCAGTGTTACGGTCTTCTAAATGGTGATCTTAAAAATCATCAATGGTGTTATATGAATTTGATTCAAGAAAGATAGTAAAATTTCACTCCTGTGAATAAAGGAATTCTGTATCTAATTTAGATAAACATCCTTCAATAATTACTTAATGTTAATCATATTAACATTCAAATTTCAATAAATAATTCTTTTCAGGAATCACCTCATTATAACTAATTTAATATATAATATTATAAAAGTTGTGATCGATTCTCATGCATCTAAAGGTTATGGGCATGTTTTCATTCCTAATTCAAATGACTGTGTCATATTATTTATATGAAGGGACCACTAATGATGATGGTGATTTGGTCCATGGAACCTAAATTTTGATTAATTTTATGGATAATGAAGTGAACATGGAAAATTAAATTTTCAACATTTACCAAAACATACTTTAAGATTCCCTTAGGAACACAAACACTATTTTTTTCATGTTAGAGAGTGAAAGATGTGGGTTGGAGCTCTTCAAGCCCTAATTGAAGATATATGGTAGATAGAATGTGTTTATTGTTGGTTTATATATCACAACGGTATTTTAAACCCATTTTATCTCGAATTAATACATTGACCTATGGACAATTGGGGTCCTTTAACTTAGTAGGTGTGGTTCCCTGGATGGTGTTTCTCACATTAGTAACCAAATGGATATGGTTTTTCTAATAGAATTGTAATGACCTAATTTTTTATCAATAGAGATTACCTTCATATAATTATTTCACATAAAATCACATTAGGAAAAATAATGAAAAATCATTATTAAATAAACTACTAAATTCTATGTGACCTTTATAGCCTAGTCGTTAAACAGAATTTCTCCACTTCAATGTTTTGAACTTTAAAAATCTGACATACATGGTTGTGATCAGTAAGATATTTTGAGTATAATAGAACTAACATAATTTTTGGTGAATAGTAACTTACCCTTATAAATAGTAATATAACCTTTATGAATTCTAAATTTGACAACTAAATAATAAAATTTCTAATGAAAGTAAAAAATAAAATTTATCCATGTTATAAGTGATAATATAATATAATTATATCTTAGTATAAGTAAATAAATATTTTAAAATTTATTAATTAAGTATTGAAAATTTTTAATTTATAAATATTTAATTAAAATTCTATGAGTAATTAAATATTTTAAAATAAAATTTATTCATAAATTATTATTTGTTGTCTTATAATATAATGATACCCTATGTAATTTTTTAAAGTGTTATAAAATAAGATATAATATTAAAATCTGTATTTTCCATGTAAATGATTATTTTAATTTAAAAATAATTTTCCCAATTCCATAAGATTATTTTCATAAAAAAATAATTTTTTAATTATAGACATCTAAAAATGGTTAGGGTGAATTTTTGGGATTTTTCTGAAATACATGAATTTTTGGTGAATAGTAAAATATGATAATTCACGATAAATGCTAAAAACCTAATTTTTTAATTAATTATTGAGTAATGAATGTTGTAAGTGACCATTAGTTCAAACTCACATAAACTAATTACTATATCTAGTGATAATAATTCTACATATTACTTGTCTTGATAAAAATAATAAACTAATGATTAAAATAAAAATAAAATACCACTCTCCAACACAATAAATACAAACCCTCACACCCTATTCTCCTCAAACATCTAAATCTTTTATCCTTGACTAAATTATGTCCAATAATCTTCCTTATCCCCTACCCAATCCATTATATCTTATACCTTTCAAAATACCAAGCCTAGTAGCCTTGAGGAGGATCTCAAGAAGATAATTCAAGAGGTAAATCCTTTCTCTTTTTCTTTTAATTTCCTTTCAATTTCAATTTTTTTCTTATTATATATTCAAATGAATTAATAAAAATTTAATTATAACTATGATACCTAAAATATAATAAAATTATAACCTGTTTATGGAAGATCAAACATTAAAATTCTCCCTCTCTCTCTTAGCTTAAAAAGTAAATCTTCACCCGTGATGTGTCAATTTACTGACATCATTGGAGATGAACTTTAATTTTCCTTAAACATATCATGGATATTAATAATACCATTAACTGTTTTAGAAAATATTTTAATATGTATGTTATAACCCTTTTTATTTTATTTAAATAACTTATACTCACAATACTAAATAATAAAACAAAAAGAGATCATTGGGTTCGACAAACCTCCAGAATTAACCTAAAGTGATCATCATTAAATTTTATATAATGAATATCCCTCATGGTATTTAACATAATACATTTTAATATAATTTATAATTATATATGATCATTAGTAACATAAAATAAAATTTCAATATATTCAAACTCATTTTAAAAAAACATCCATTCATGTATACAAACAAACTGATTATGAAAACCATGAAAATGAATGCTCTTAAAGGTTGATATTAAAATCTATAACTAATAAAAAGGCCCATAAAAACATAATCAAGCAATAATGAATAATATTAATGTATAAAACATTCCTTAATTCTTAATTAATTAATCTAATTTGATTATACAATATATTAATGTGAAGAATGCGTTCAGACATAAGGTAAGGGGAATTCTTGAACACAACTCTCTTTCTTTGGGTTTTCCCTCTTTAACACTATTTTTAGTATGATTATTCCATAAAAAATATTCATTCATAATTTTTTTACATTTTAAAGGATATACATGTTTTCTAATTTAGTTAATTACAATAACCATTTATTCCAAAAGAACTATTCTTTCAAAAAATACACCTTTTACTTCTCAATATTGTTTCGTTCACTCAAGGTTGATGATTCTTATATCAAGTATTTTATTACCTATTTAATTTGGGAACCCAAATTTGATTAATGTATAAAAATTAAATTAAACTCATTCCATTACATGGATTAATATATGTTCCAGATTGATATGTGTTCTATGTGGCATGCATGATAATGTAAATTTTGTGATGTGACGGGTGTTCCAGAAATTATATAGCACTATATAAATTTTATGGTATGATGGGTGTGCCCAAAATTATATAGTTCTCCAATGAATTGGGTAATGTGATGAACCTCATGAGTAAAGTGAAATATATGTGATCAAGATGCTAGTATTACTTACCACTATGTGTGGTGGTAAACCACTAAGACATGATGTTTCATTTTTATACATCGAAACATTTCATACCATTATCTAATTTATCCTCTCATGATCATGATAATATGAATATTTTATGATGATAATGAATAAAATCTACCCCTGTTATATTACTTCATGTTGTTATCTACCCTTTTACTAGGATTTTATCTCTCCCCTTTTGATGTATATCCTCAGGTGACTACATGTACTAAATATAAGTCTAGGGGAAATAAGAAGCTAGAGAATAAGGAATTAAATAAAATTTTACGCTTTATTTTGTATATTTTATGTAAGGTCATAATTTTACAAAGAACATAAAAATTTGGATCCTCATTGTGTAATGATTTTATGTTTTTTTCCTTTAAAATAACATAATAGTATTGTAATAAAAACCAAGGTTATTAAAGTTTCTATTAGAGGAAGATTTAGTTAATTTGGGAATTAGGATTTGAGAGCCTTGTTGAAAAACATTAGTAAGAGACTATGTATAAGTGAGAACACAAGAATCATTGTTTTAGAAAATGATAAACATAGGGATCCCACAATAAATTCCTTTAGACTTCATTACACAAAGAAATAAATTATATATTCCAACATTTTTTACTTCTATTATTTTCTAACCTTTTAAATTTTAGAAATTTTTGGGAACTAGGAGAAACCATTCCCACAACCCACGTGATGGAGAATGCAGCGATTCCCCGAACGAAATCCCCAATTTATTGGGAGGTGGAGTTAAAAATTTCATAGTGATGCTTACTTAGTAGTCTTAGGTTATGAAAAATAACCTAAAAAATGTGGAACATCCACCTTCACCTTAGATGGATCAACTGGAAATTGAGTGTTTTATACAATAATGACCATCAACGTTTAGTGGATAAAATCAATAAAAAATATCTTTTCTGTTATGAGACAGAGAAGGTGACCCTGGTTATTTGTCATCTAGAAGGAGGGGCCATCCAATGGTGGATTTTTATTAAGAACAAAAATCATATAGATGAAATTAAAGGGATAGATTGGTAATACTTTAAGATAATGTTTCTTAATAAATATTTCCCTCATACTCTTCGAACAAATATGGGGATAGAATTAATAGAACTGAATCAAATGGAAGGTGAATCGTTCATGGCCTATGAATTAAATTTCACAAGTCCCGCATGGTATGATTTGGATTTTTTTATATAAAATTATTGAAATATAGATATATTCTTTAGTTTATTAACTCCACACCATGGAAATGCTCTTGCAATTCGATAATCTGGGAGTTATGAAGTTGTTGTTTGATGTGTTCTCAAACTGGAGCTGGAGTTTTCAAAAATGTTCCCATAGATATGGTGATAAGAAACTAAAGATTGAGTTCCATTATGATGGACCTAATGTGAAATGTTTAAAGAAGACTCAACCACCCACATGTCAAAAATTTGGGGAGAATGGGAACTTCCTCAAAGGGATAGGGAAATGATTCAAGTGTAGGAGATAAGGAAAACAATCTCTTGAATGTCAAAAATACATGATGAAGTATGACAATGTAGTGGAGGAAAGGGGAGAAATAACCATGGTCCAATGCTACAGTTATAGGGATAAGGGGCACTAGGAAAGACTATGTACTAAACATTGAGTTTTCAAGGGTAATCGGTGTCATAAGCCACTGAAACCAAAGGAGAAAGGGAAGGCTTTGGACATCACTAGTATATAACTGGAACAAGAAAATGTATTCGTACATGGTAAACTTGCTATTTACTCAAGAGTGGAAAACATATTATTTGAATCTGGTTCTAAACATTATATTAGATCTTGAAAGATTTCTAGAATTATTTAATCGAATCCTTGAAACCTTTAAGTATAGATATATGTAAAAACACTTAGTGGTGTAATCATTGAAACCCAATTGTTGGACTCTTCTACTATTGGAGTATATTTGAAGATTATTCCATCAAATCTTGTAATAATTCACTTAGTGGAATTCAATGTTATTATAGTAATGGATTGGATCTCATTATATATAGAAAACATTAAATTTCATGAAAATAAAATATCTTTTTATATTACAAACATTACCATTATTCTCTACAAATTCAAGGAAGATCACGAATCTCCTTTGGAAAATCCTTCAATGGTATGAGTATTGATTTACAATGATAAAGCATACCTCACTCAAATAGTTGAGTTGAAGGAAAGGGTAAACCTAGTGAAAATTCCCATAATGATGGAATACAATTATGTAATTCTTGAAGACATACCTATACTAACCCTAGATTGTGAGGTAGTGTTCTAAATTGAACTCTAACTCAGAGATACTTTCATCTCAAAGTGCCCCTATAGTATGGATCCTATCGAACATGAGGTGTTAAATAAGTATCTTAAGGAGCATTTGGATAAATGTTTCATACACCCTAGTGAATCTCCTTGGAGTTCTCTAGTGCTCTTTGTCAAGAAAAAGGATGGATAAATGCATATGTGTATCGATTATCGGGAACTGAACAAGATCACCATAATGAAGAAGTATCCTCTTACAAGGATTGATGACTTTTTTGTTCAGTTGAGAAGAGATTAGTTTTTCTTAATGGTATAACTATATTCAAGATATCATCATATAATGGTGAAGAATTAATATATTTAAAACACTGCCATCTATACACGGTACGAGAACTATAAGCTTTTGTTGATTCCCTTCGGACTAACTAATTCCCCAGAAATCTTTATGGGTTTGATGAATAGATTATTTATACATTACCTTGAAAAAATTGTGGTAGTGTTTATAGATGATATTCTCATATACTATAAGGGAAGGGAAGAACATTATAAGGATCTAAGATTGGAGTTAGTGACATTAAGAAAGGATAAGTTGTATACCAAGTTCAGCATGTGTGACTTTAGGATGCATCAAGTAACATTTTTTGGACATATAATCAGAAGTGAAGGAATATTTATGGAACCTTCAAAAAAAGGTGATTGTGGAATGGCATAGACCCTCTAGTGCCATAAAAATATATAGTTTCTTTGTCTTAGCAAGTAATATCAATATTTTGGGTGATATTTCTCATGATTTTCTATCATGCTAACTATGTTAACATGGAAAGGGGTAAAGTATGACTAGATGGACGAATGTGTAGAAATATTCAAGGAGAAAAAGAGAAGGATTATCACTTAAACATTACTCATATTACCAAAAAGTGCAGAATGTTTTGTGATATATAGTGATAATTCCATGAATGTCTTGGGTTTTGTACTCATGAAAAATGATAATGTGATATACTATTCCTCATGGCAGTTGAAGATCCATGAGTAGAACTACCCGATACATTATCTAGAGTTAGTAGTTGGGATTTTTTTTCTTCTTTAAAATCTAGCAGAACTACCTCTATATTGACAATTTCGACATATATATCGATCACAATAGCCTAAAGTATATATTCACACATAAATAGATCAACATGTGTCAAAGGAGATTGTTAGAGATAATCAAAGACTACGATTTATCTATTCATTATCATCTTGGAAAGGCGAACAAGTTAGCTAATGATCTTAGTCGAAAACAACATGATGCTCTATCTATGTTGTGGATTGATAAAGTATCTATCTTCTTGGACATGAAAAGGATAGATTTTGAAGTCATAAATCCTAGGAATACATCCTACCTTAACAAAATGATTTCCCAACCATCTATCTAGGAGAAGATTAAGGAGGCCTAAAGGGATGATTCTAAGATTCAAAAGAGGGTAAATTTTTTAATGGATGGGAAGTAGTAAGAGTTCTATATTGATTATGATGGTATAATTCGGTTTCAAATAGGGATATGTGTTCTTTAATCACCTTGGATAACGTATGATCTATTAGATAATGAACATAGTTCAACTTTATTTATGCATCCTAAAAGTACCAAGATGTACTATGACCTCTGAGAAAACTTCTTGTGGGATAACATGAAGATGGAAATTGTGGAATATATCTCAAGGTGATTGATATGTCAGCAAGTTAAAGAAGAGTGTGGAAAGTCTAAAGGGATGACTCTACCATTTCCTATACCCATATGGAAATCAGAGAATGTCACCATGGGCTTTGTCATGGTTATCTAGAATACATTTTAGGAAAATAATTCAACATAGGCTATGGTGGACCGACTCACCAAGACTACCCATATTATCATTATTCCAGAAGATCTCTCTCTTTAATAACTTGAAAAGATATATGTCTAGAAAGTGTTGTGACTACATGGGTTTCCACTCTCAATTTTCTCTGATTGTGATCTTAGGTTCAAATGTAAATTTTGGAGGAGTCTTTAACATGGCTTAAGTGCTAAATTAAATTTCTACACAACCTATAACAACTAAAATGATTTCCAATCTGAAAGGACTATTAAGACACTCAATGATATGATAAGAGTCTACTCATTAGAATTAAATGGTGGTTGGGATCAGCATCGCCGGTTATTTTTTTCTCTTACAAAAACTAATTCCACTTGAGTATTTAGAAGAATCCATATGAAGTTTTGTGTGGAAAGAGGTGTAGAGCCCCAACCTATTAGGATAAAGTTCGATAAAAAATGATACATGGACTGGATCTTGTGAAAGAGATGATAGAGAGGCTCTAAGCCATCTAGAAACACAGGAAAGCTTCTCAAAACCCGCAAAAGATTTATGCAGGCAACCGTCTAAGGAACGAGGAGTTTGAAGTTGGAGATAAAGTCATCCTATGAATATCACCATGGAAGAGAGTCATGCAGTTTGGAAAGAGAGGGAAACTAAGACCAAGGTACATTGTTCCCTTTGATATCTTTGATCACATATGATTTGTGGCTTATTAGCTTTGACTTCCACAAAATATAGCTCAATTTCAAGATGTTTTCCATGTATCACTCCTTACAAAGTACTTATCGAATTCTTCATTTGTACTAATCTAATAGGTGGTATAGCTAGAAGACGATCTCCCTTATGAGGATAACCCAGTAAATATTTTGGACTAGACAGATAAGGATCCATACAACAATATAACCCATCTTTTCAAAGTGTTGTGGATGAACTATAAGTATGAAGAAAAAACTTGGGACCCAGAGGAGTCGCTGGAGGAGAATTACCCTCACCTGTTTCTATAATATGAGATTTTGAGGGTAAATTTTCAAAAGGGGGTAAGAATGTAATGACCCAAAGTTTTATCATTGAAAATTCCCTTTTTATAATTATGTCACATAAAATCACATTACGAAACACAATGCCACATCATGATTAAATGAACTAATAAAGGAAATGTTACCATTATAGCCTATCTATTAAAGATAATTTTTCCACTTTTGTGTTTTGAATTTCGAAAATCATACATACACAATTGTGATCGGTAATATATTTGGAGTCTGATAAGAAAAATGTAATTCTTGGTGAATAGTAACTTACCCTTATGAATTGTAATGTTACCCTTATGAATAGATATATGAACATTATGAATAGTAAATCAGCCAAGTAAATAGTAAGATTACCAATGAGAGTATAAATAAACTTTATCCATCATATAAGTGAAAATATGATATAATTATATCATTGTATAAGGAAATAAATATTTTAAAAATTAACAGTTAAGTGTTGGTATTTTTGTAAGTAATAAATATTTAATTACAAAAATATGAATAATTAAATATTTTAAAATAAAATTAATTCATAAATAATTCTTTATATGTCTCTTGATTATAAGATAATTTTATGAGACTTTAAGTAATTTTTTTAAGTGTTATAAAAGTAGTTATAATATTAAAATCTATATTTTCCAAGTAAATGACAATTTTAATCAAAATTTCAATTAATAATATTTAGAAATTTATTTTCAAAAAATGGAGTTAATTTTTTGAATTCTACATGTTGAAAAATGATTTGGGTTAATTTTGGGGATTTTTCTAGAATACTTGAATTTTTTGTGAACACTAAAATATGATAATTTATGATAAATGCTAAAAACCTAATTTTGGAGACATGATTGAGTCATGGATGATGTGACTGGCCATTATTTAGTACTCAAATGAACTAATTAATATATTAATTAACAATAATACTCAATACTAATTTTCATGAGGAAAATAATGAACTAATTATTAAAATAATAAGAAAACACTTCTCTCCCCCGCTATAAATACCACCCCTCACACCCACTTCTCATAACACCTCTAAAGATTTGGGAATTGCCTAAATTATTACCAATACTCTTAATTATCCCCTCTCACACGTCTAGTAGTTCTTGGTCACATCAAAACACTGAGCCTTTGAGCCTTGAGGAGGATCTCAAGAGAATATTTCAATAGGTAAATCCCTTATTTTTCTTTAAATTTCCTTTCAATTTCAAATTCTTTTCTTATTATATCGTCACCTCCCTTCATAAAAATATAATGGTAACACTATGACATTAAATAAACTATAATTATATCATTTTAATGAAATATCCAACATTAAACTCCTCTTTAACTCTCTTTTATCTTAAAAATTAAATCACCATCCATGATGTGTTAATTTTCTGACTTCATAGGCAATCCACTTTCATTTTCCTTAATAATATTAAAGGATGTTAATAAGACCATTAAATGGATAAAAACAGATTTTAAATTTTATTTTATAACCCTTTTGTTATGGAAATAACTTATACTCATAATACTAAATGATAAAACAAAATGAGTTCGTCGTGTTCGAAAAACCGCCAAAATTAACCTAAAACGATCATCATTAACTTTTATAAAAATGTATCATCTTGATGGAATATAACCAAATATATTAAAATAAAATTTGGGATTTTTAAGGATCATTAATAACATTTCATTACAATTCTATATACTCATCCTCCTTTTAAGGAAAAATTTACTCATGTTATACAAACAAACAGATTATGAAAACCTAGAAAATGAATGCTCTCAATAATGATATTTAACTCAATAAGTCATCCAATGTCCCATAAAATAAAAAAAACATATTGAATAAAACTCTTGTATAAAAGGTTCTATAATTTTTAATTATTTAATATAATAATATTATTTAGGAAATTAATGTGAAGAAAGTTTTCTAACACAAAGTAAGGGGAATTCTTGAACCCAACTCTATTTCTTTGGGTTTTCTATATTTCACCACATTTTTAGTATTTTTATTCTTTAAAAATAATTTATTAATAATTATTTTACCTTTTCTGGGATATATTTTTTTTCTACTATAGGTTATGACAAACACAGTTTTTTCCAAAAAGAACTCTTATCTCAAAAAAACACGCCATTTACATGTCACGATTATTTCCATCACTCAAGGATGGTGATTCTTATATCTAGTACATTATTCCTTATTTAATTTTAGAACCCAATTTTTGTCAATGTATGCTCATTAAATGAAACCCATTCCATTCCTTGGGTTATTATATTCTCAATATTGATATATGTTCTATGTGGCATGCATGATAATGCAAATGTTGTGATGTAATGTGTGTGCCCAGAATTATAGAGTGCATTGTAAATGTTATGATGTGATTGGTTCACTCAGAATTATATAGTGCCTAAATTAATTGGGTATTAACAAGAACTTAATTATTCATGTGAAATATTGATGAACATGTTGCTATATTTTCTCACAACTATGTGGGGTGGTTAACCACTAGGACATGATGTTTAATTTTTATGAATTTCTACATTTCATGCCTTTATCTAATGTGTATTCTCATGGTTATGATCATATTCTTATTTTATGATGATAATTATTATTCTCAACCCATTTTATATTGTTTCATGTTCTTATCAACCCCCATACTGTGTTTTGGGATCATCTCTTTTGATGTATATCCTTAGGTGACTACATGTAATAAGGAGAATTAAAGGGTCAATAAGAAGCATGAGAAGAGGGAATTAAATAAACGTTTATGAATTCTTTTGTAAATTTTATATATGGTACTGTTTTTTTCAATACATCAAACCATTGGATCCTCATTGTGTAGTGATTTTATGTTGTTGGACATTAAAATGTTGTAATAGTAATGTAAAAAAAGAAGGTTCACTATAAGAGTTTCATTTTTAATGTACAGAAGTTATTAAGTTGATTGAAGTATGTTTTCATTTTTTGGATTGTGTTAATATGGGAGATATTTATTTTAACATGAGAGAATATTTTTCTCAATGTTTCACCCATATCATGTTTGGATTCCCACTTTATTCTTTGAGGGAATGGATCCTCTTATTGGATTATTTTAGGATCTAGTGGTTACTCTATGTTATCCTTACACTTATAAAATTATTGATGTAGTTTTCATGACCCCATTCCCAGAAAGTGTATCCCTAAAGGTCCAGAAATGTGAGAATAGTGATAATTACCCTCAACTCTTGCCTCCAAGAGGCCCTAGGTTGGCGACTAGCACCAAGGTATATCAAACACACATATGGGGGGCATTACCCTCTACGATAACACATGTGAAGAGCGAGATAAGATAGACACCAACCAACTCCTACTCAGATTACAATATAAAAGAAACCCAATTTCACATAAGTAATGTCTTGTAATAAATACAACAACTAAAAGCGAGAAAACGAAAGTACCAAAAGAATGTAAAATAGTAGCGACCACAAATCGCATACAGCTTCTAAAAAACCCCAAATCTAGTTGTAACCAGCTTAATCTCAAGGTGACCTAAATAGTTTTTTATATATATACATATGGTGACTATAATAGTATACTTAGTTGGATCCTCACTTTAGCCTCTTGTGCAAATGTAAAGAAATCATGCTAAGGCACAGTGAACATAAAGTGAAACTATCTCGGCACCTAATGTAACAGCCCGAGATTTTATGGAAAATATTCTTTTTTTATTTTACTAATGTCTTGTGTTATACGCTACACCAAAAGGAGATTGCACAACACGCATCCTTGACTTTCCTTACATTACACGCAATCGCAACCTCCCTCGATAGCGTGTGTGGTAAGTAATCCTGAGTTTCACGAAACAATGATATGCTATTAAAATATTATTAAAACTAGCCATTATGAATAGTAATAACCAATTTTTAAATTTTAGAAATTTTAACTCTCAAAATGGACTTCATTTTTGGATTCGGAGTATCGAATTTAGCCTAAGGTGAAATTTTGGTACTTTTCGGATAACTTTCATATTCTGATGAATAGTGAAAATTACTAAATTATAATTAAAAAACAACTTTTTTAATCGAAATAATTAATAGTGATAAATCATTAATTTGAGTGGTTTTAAAGTATATTTAGAATATATTTTTACAATTTCATACAATGTTGGTCATTGGATGTAATTTCACATTTAAACTAGACATAAACAAGTGTCAATCTTTTGATAGATTTTGTTTCTTAAAAACACGCTATTTGTTTTAACAGCGGGATTTAATTATAAGATTAATTAATGCAACTTATATGTTGGGAATTTTGTAAAATAGAAATCATTTTTGAATTCGGAATATCAATTATAGCTTAGGGTGAAATTTTGGCATTTTTCTGAAAAACTTCAATTTTTGATGAATAGTGAAACCACTAAGTGGTAGGTTAAAAACTGAATTTTGCATAAAACATAATTTTACCGCTTCTGTGAATGGAATTTCGAAAATCCGAGAGACACGGTTAATATCAAGGACTAAAATGTGGTTCAATGAGATGAAAATAATTTTTGGTGAATAGTAACTTTTTACCTTTTTTTTACCGCGGTTAATAGTAAATAGGGTAACTAAGGGTAAATATGATATTAATATTACCCTAACACATGTCCTAATTCTATTGTACAAGTTTAATTCGACCAAAAACAATCTGAGGAATACAATATGACCATTTAGTCCCACTTGGATTAGATTAGGACATTTATTATTAATTTATTTAAAGAAAGGTTAAAATAGTTAAAATCAAAGTGTAATAAGTAAATAATTTTTAATATGGGGTTATACATAAGATAAATTCGACTATAAATATTAATTAGAAAGCTAAAAAGATTTCCTACATGATGGTATTTTATTTGTAATTTTTAGACATCAAATAATATAATTTATTTATGACACAAAGATGATGCAGTAATTATCTTATTAATGAAATATTGACATAATTGATAATATAAATACCAAAATAAATGTAATTTAAGACTTTTTATGAATTCCACTAATTTTATAGGTTACTATGATATATTAGTGTTGATTTAATCAACTTGGTTCGAACATATAATTCTGTTATGACTTTCACAAAAATCATATATCAAATAGTGTCAAAATTGACACAAAATAGTGTTTAAATCAAATATTATATTATTAATTGTTATTTTATTCCTAAAAATATAAGGTTCGGCCAAATGACTTATATAAGGATATATGAATTAATAATATACAATTTGGGGTTCTTTTGGCATGTTATAGTAAGTTTATTAACCATATAGTGAAAGAAAACAAAAAGACACGGTAAAAGTTAAATTATTTAACTTAGAGTTAAATCTAATTGATAAGGTTAAAATAATACCCTAAACTTGTCTAAATCCTATTGGTTGATAGGATTTAGACCCATCCCCACTTTAGCTTCGAAATAAGACCCTTTGGAACCATTATAAACCGATTTTGACTTTAATATAAAATAATATTTTGAGATATTCCTAAGGTGCCCCTCTCCTCCCCTATAAAAGGACACCTCCTCCCCCTCCTCCTCACACCAATTTGAGCACTCAAGCTCGTCCAACCCCTGCCAATTTCTCCTCTCCACTTCCATAGCAACATCCTAGAGGTTCTGGTCTTCCTCAAAGACCAATTTTAGTGCCCTAAGAGGAGGTCTCAAAGAGGCACTTCAAAGAAGAAGTAATTACCGTTACCAATTCTTTCATCTTTATTTCTTCTTCCACTTCTTCTTCTTAGGTTTTTTCATTATGAAGTAATAACATCAGTATCACTCATATACTGATATGTTATTATAAGTATGAAACAACCCTATTTCACCATCTATCCATCCTACGGAAAAAGAAATCACCGCCCGTGCGTACGTACGGAATACCGTCTCCACGCCGTGGTGTAATCTATTTTCCACCACCACCTTACATGGATGGGTATAATGGTGTAAAGAATAACTATAAATAGTTATTAAAACATCATATTGATTCTGATATATTGTATAATCCACTCCAATTCAATTCAATATTTATAGAAATGATATCATCGCTCGTGCGTACGTACGGAATACCGTCTCCACGACGCGATGAGATTCATTCTCCATGTTAACCATTTAAGAATGATTATAATGTATATATAAGAAATAATAATGAAATATATGACATTATAAAGCAACTGGATTTATGTATATATATACCTATGTATGTCATCTACTTACTTCCATTTCAAGACAATAAGGAAAGGAAAACAGCGTTCATGCGTACGTACGGACTACCGTCTCCATGAACGGTGTTTTTCATTTTATTTATCTACCTATTATATATATATATATATACTGAATATATATGATATATAAATCATATTTTATATTCTGGAAGTAAGTAAATCATGATATAAGTAATAATGATGTCAATAACAACAAGTCAAAACACCTACGATAAATGAAACGATTTTACCCAAAACGCTTCTTTAACATGGAATTTACAAAAGAACGGGTAATATAATGTCATAAGTGAACCATATATGATATCATAACAATGAATATGATTCTTTAATAAGTCAATAACATGATTTAAATCATTATACAGGAGGTTCGGACACTTACAAAGCAAGTCGGACCTAAGGTAAGGGAAATATCACAATCTCATTTTTATCCGAGATTTTTTATTCGTAAGTATTTACTGGGGTGTATTTTATCATCCACATCCATGTCTCATTAATATGTAATATTATTTCCATCCACCTACAATTGTTTAAATCCATTTTTACCCTTCGGTGAGTTTTTAGTAAAAGAAAGGAAAGGAATCTTTTGTCGTTTTTCGTACAAGGTACTCTTTGACTTTTTCGACAAAAGTACGAAGAATGTTTTTTTTAACTTATACGGCATGAATGGATTTTTAAAACATTATTTCCAAGAAGCTTCCTTTACAAGTTTTCAAGTTTATTTTTAATCAACTTCTTTTATTTTAAAGATGTATGACATGTTATGAAAGGAAGAAATGTTTTTGAAGAAGAAAGGATATTTTCCTCAAGAATGGAGTTCAAGTGTTTTATCAAAATTATTTTCCATCTAAGATAATAAAGGGTTCTGTTTTTATCCCTATTATTAAATTGATTTGATCATGTTGTGATGGAATTATTTTTATGAATTCCTTTATCTTATATGAATTGATTTATGATGTCATGATGTTTCAAGAATCCCATTTTTGTTACATGTGTTATGCGATGATGTATGTTTTATGATTATGTGGCACACATAAGAAAGGATTCATTATAAGATGGGTGGGACCTATATCTCCCTCCAATGCATTGGGTAAAGATTTTATATCTCATGAGATAGACATGGCTGGAATGGTAGGTTATACCGGTTCAGTGAAACAGGACTGAAACGAGGGTTACTCGATTCAGAAAGGGACTTTGTCCACTAAGATAGTCTTGGCAATGAGTCTTGACTAACAAGAAATGATTCTCTATGATTATGTGTGTATGCCACAATGAGTAATGTTTTAAGTTATGATTTCATTTCACTACTATGATTTATCCCATGTTATGAAATTATGCTCTCTTTTGCAGGTTAAGATTTCCAAAAAATGTTATGTTCTTATGAAAATTATGTGATTGATATTTCTTTTGTTTACCCTTACTGAGCATTTGAGCTCACCCTTTTATGTTTCCTTTTCCCCAGGATATAAAGAAAGGTTTTAGGTAGAAAAAAAAAGATCTTTATGGGAGATATTGAAGATCTTTCACCACGATTAGAAGATTACGTTCTGAGTTTCCAAAGACACTAAACTATTACGATCCTTGTGTGTGTGTTTTTGTTATGTACTAAGTATTCCGCAAAAGTAATGTAATGTCCATGTACGATAAGCTTAGGGTCTCTACAGTTGGTATCAGAGGAAAGGTTTAGTCAACCTTTGGAAACTAGGATGCGAAAACGTTAGTGAGATCCCTAGAGATATTTCTAAGGTATGTCTAGGGATGTCTCTAAGGTTAAGTATACGTATAGGTTATAGTAATAGAATTACGCTAACGATCATAGAATTAAACCTAAGATGTTGGATATTGAAGGTACTCCCCCTTTATTATGTTGTTTTCCCTAGCATGATTTTTGCCTCTCACACTATTCTTTATGGGTTTTAGACGATGGCTGGAACCCGAAGGAACCGTGTTGATCAATGCAATGGACAATGCAATGAATGCCCTCCTGAACAAACAAATGTTATGGGAGATGGAGTGCAAAATCTTATTGCTATACTTACACAAGCTATGAATCATTCTGGACTTCCAAATGAGCAGAGAAGGGAACAATATTCTATTGAGTCCTTCATGAGGCAACGTCCACCTTCTTTCAGTGGGTCTACTAATCCATTAGTTGCTGAACAATGGATTAGTACTACTGAAAAGATATTTTCAGTTCTTCAATATTCTGAACATGATAAAGTCATCTTAGCAGTATATCGTTTGGAAGGTGAAGCTGATCAATGGTGGAATATTATCAAGAATACGAGGCCAAGAGATGAAATTGAGTCCATGGAATGGGACGAGTTCAAGAACTTGTTTTTCAGTAAGTACCTCCCTCGTATTCTTCGAACAAAGATGGAGAAAGAATTTCTTGAACTGAAGCAAAGGGACGATGAATCTGTTGGTACATATGAAGCAAATTTTACAAGACTTGCAAGGTATGCTTCTGGAATTATCATCCAACCTGAAAGTAAAGTTGATCGATTTTTCAGTGGCTTAAAACCAAGTCTTCGAAGGGCATTAGCTATAAGAGACTTCAGTAGCTATGAAGAAATTGTGCGTTGTGCTATCAAGGTAGAAATGGAAGTTGGTGTTACATATCCATCTCATGGTTTTGACAAGAAACGAAAGATGGAGTTCAAGGAGAAATCTCAGAATAATGGTGAAAAGAAGATGAATGTTTCCTTATGCACAAAGTGTGGAAAGAAGCATGGTGGAGATTGTCTAAAAGGGACTAGAAAATGTTTTAAGTGTGGAAAAGAAGGTCATCGAGCAGCTGAGTGTCGAAGTAATGGAAAAAGGGTTTCTAATGATGTGAATAAAGCAAACACTGCAGAGAACGCACCGCCAACACTTCAATGCTTCAAGTGCAAGGAAATGGGGCATTATGCTAATAATTGCCCTAATCCAAGGGTTAGTGATGATCAACATGAGCAATCACTGAAGGCAAAGGACAAAGGGAAATCACATGCGATCACTATTGGCAATGTTGAATATGACAACGATGTGGTGGAATGATTAAGTGTTTATGTAATGGGATTCCAAAATAATGTTGTATCATTGAGTATTGCAATATTTATTGATGTGGTATTCAAAGTGATTGAGATATTTTTTGGAAATAAGATGATATGCGAGAAAATGAAATGTTTAATAGTATTCATGAGCTCATGACTGATATAAGGACTAAGTTTGAGTATATAGAATTTTGAGGATTTTTGTATGTGAAAAGTGTTAACTTTTAACTGCATTCATGTTTTCACTAAGGTATTCAAGAGAATACATGATTAAGGACTTTGAATGTTTGGAATGTGACCAACAAAACATATCTTATGATATATGGGGATCGACGATGGTGTTAAATCTCTGGTAATCGTTTTCACTATATTATGAGAGTCGACTGCAGTATTATGGATAAGCCTAAAGATTAGACTGGATTATGTTGGACATAAGTTAGTATTGTTTAAGGATAGAAGATTTTCGATATTATTGATGGGATGTTATAATAACGTAGTTTTAGAAAAAGGGACAACCTGCAGGACGGGCGACAGCCCATCGCTTCGGACAAGGCTGTAGGAATCGAACCCACAACCGAAGTGCGACTGGCCTTTATCGCCTACCACTAGCCTACAGGAAGTCCCTGATTAGTAGAAACTAGTTTTATTATATTAAGCAGTATGATATATGAAGTATAAGTCCATTTTAGGAACCATATGTGATTAATCTCACTATAGAATGACTTATGTATATTTAATAACTTTTTCTAACCTTTTGTTTGAGACAGATGGAATGACCCATCATTCTATCACATAATCTGCTAACACTTCACAAATAACAAATTCAACTTCATTTATTTAAGAGATGAAGTAGAAATTGTTCAAGGCATGAACAAAAGTGAGATTGTACCAAAATAAAGTAAGTATTTATTTTAAGCAAATTTTCAACTTTAGGGAAATGATCTTGAAAACCAAAAATGTTGTCCTAGTGATCTTATACCTGATGAATCAGATGGTACCTTATATCATCACAAATATATGGATTTGTGATTACTGGCTTTTCCATAGCCATGTTCTCTACCACTCTCCATCAGAACATGATGGTTAGATTTCTCTTCCATATCCATATTTTCACCTATGTGGAAACCCAGTGATTAGTTTATTTGGGTAATCGTTACATTTCATACTTTAGTTTTTAAAGCCAAGTTTTGGTATTCCCTTTTATGATGTGGGTTTCTATTAAAGAAACTTTCGAATAATAAACCATTTATAACCCCGACGAATTTCGAGGGCGAAATTCATTTTAAGGGGGGTAGAATGTAACAGCCCGAGATTTTATGGAAAATATTCTTTTTTTATTTTACTAATGTCTTGTGTTATACGCTACACCAAAAGGAGCTTGCACAACACGCATCCTTGACTTTCCTTGCATTACACGCAATCGCAACCTTCCTCGATAGCGTGTGTGGTACGTAATCCTGAGTTTCGCGAAACAATGATATGCTATTAAAATATTATTAAAACTAGCCGTTATGAATAGTAATAACCACTTTTTAAATTTTAGAAATTTTAACTCTCAAAATGGACTTCATTTTTGGATTCGGAGTATCGAATTTAGCCTAAGGTGAAATTTTGGTACTTTTCGGATAACTTTCATATTCTGATGAATAGTGAAAATTACTAAATTATAATTAAAAAACAACTTTTTTAATCGAAATAATTAATAGTGATAAATCATTAATTTGAGTGGTTTTAAAGTATATTTAGAATATATTTTTAAAATTTAATACAATGTTGGTCATTGGATGTAATTTCACATTTAAACTAGACATAAACAAGTGTCAATCTTTTGATAGATTTTGTTTCTTAAAAACACGCTATTTATTTTAACAGCGGGATTTAATTATAAGATTAATTAATGCAACTTATATGTTGGGAATTTTGTAAAATAGAAATCATTTTTGAATTCGGAATATAAATTATAGTTTAGGGTGAAATTTTGGCATTTTTCTGAAAAACTTCAATTTTTGATGAATAGTGAAACCACTAAGTGGTAGGTTAAAAACTGAATTTTGCATAAAACTTAATTTTACCGCTTCTGTGAATGGAATTTCGAAAATCCGAGAGACACGGTTAATATCAAGGACTAAAATGTGGTTCAATGAGATGAAAATAATTTTTGGTGAATAGTAACTTTTTACCTTTTTTTAACCGCGGTTAATAGTAAATATGGTAACTAAGGGTAAATATGATATTAATATTACCCTAACACATGTCCTAATTCTATTGAACAAGTGTAATTCGACCAAAAACAAACTTAGGAATAAAATATGACCATTTAGGCCCACTTGGATTAGATTAGGACATTTATTATTAATTTATTTAAAGAAGGGTTAAAATAGTTAAAATCAATGTTTAATAAGTAAATCATTTTTAATATGGGGTTATAAATAAGATAAATTCGACTATAAATATTCATTAGAAATCTAAAAAGATTTCCTACATGATGGTATTTTATTTGTAATTTTTAGACATCAAATAATATAATTTATTTATGACACAAATATGATGCAGTAATTATCTTATTAATGAAATATTGACATAATTGATAATATAAATACCAAATTAAATGTAATTTAAGACTTTTTATGAATTCCACTAATTTTATAGGTTACTATGATATATTAGTGTTGATTTAATCAACTTGGTTCGAACATATAATTCTGTTATGACTTTCAAAAAAATCATATATCAAATAGTGTCAAAATTGACACAAAATAGTTTTTAAATCAAATATTATATTATTAATTGTTATTTTATTCCTAAAAATCTAAGGTTCGGCCAAATGACTTAGATAAGTATATATGTATTAATAATATACAATTTGGGGTTCGTTTGGCATGTTATAGTAAGTTTATTAACCATATAGTGAAAGAAAACAAAAAGACAGGGTAAAAGTTAAATTATTTAACTTAGAGTTAAATCTAATTGATAAGGTTAAAATAATACCCTAAACTTGTCTAAATCCTATTGGTTGATAGGATTTCGACCCATCCCCACTTTAGCTTCGAAATAAGACCCTTTGGAACCATTATAAACCGATTTTGACTTTAATATAAAATAATATTTTGAGATATTCCTAAGGTGCCCCTCTCCTCCCCTATAAAAGGACACCTCCTCCCCCTCCTCCTCACACCAATTTGAGCACTCAAACTCGGAAAACCCCTGCCAATTTCTCCTCTCCACTTCCATAGCAACATCCTAGAGGTTCTGGTCTTCCTCAAAGACCAATTTTAGTGCCCTAAGAGGAGGTCTCAAAGAGGCACTTCAAAGAAGAGGTAATTACCGTTACCAATTCTTTCATCTTTATTTCTTCTTCCACTTCTTCTTCTTAGGTTGTTTCATTATGAAGTGATAACATCAGTATCACTCATATACTGATATGTTATTATAAGTATGAAATAACCCTATTTCACCATCTATCCATCCTACGGAAAAAGAAATCACCGCGCGTGCGTACGTACGGAATACCGTCTCCACGCCGTGGTGTAATCTATTTTCCACCACCACCTTACATGGATGGGTATAATGGTGTAAAGAATAACTATAAATAGTTATTACAACATCATATTGATTCTTATATATTGTATAATCCACTCCAATTCAATTCAATATTTATAGAAATGATATCATCGCTCGTGCGTACGTACGGAATACCGTCTCCACGACGCGATGAGATTCATTCTCCATGTTAACCATTTAAGAATGATTATAATGTATATATAAGAAATAATAATGAAATATATGACATTATAAAGCTACTGGATTTATGTATATATATACCTATGTATGTCATCTACTTACTTCCATTTCAAGACAATAAGGAAAGGAAAACAACGTTCATGCGTACGTACGGACTACCGTCTCCATGAACGGTGTTTTTCATTTTATTTATCTACCTATTATATATATATATATACTGAATATATATGATATATAAATCATATTTTATTTTCTAGAAGTAAGTAAATCATGATATAAGTAATAATGATGTCAAGAACAACAAGTCAAAACACCTATGATAAATGAAACGATTTTACCCAAAACGCTTCTTTAACATGGAATTTACAAAAGAACGGTTAATATAATGTCATAAGTGAACCATATATGATATCATAACAATGAATATGATTCTTTAATAAGTCAATAACATGATTTAAATCATTATACAGGAGGTTCGGACACTTACAAAGCAAGTCGGACCTAAGGTAAGGGAAATATCACAATCTCATTTTTATCCGAGATTGTTTATTCGTAAGTATTTACTGGGGTGTATTTTATCATCCACATCCATGTCTCATCAATATGTAATATTATTTCCATCCACCTACAATTGTTTAAATCCATTTTTACCCTTCGGTGAGTTTTTAGTAAAAGAAATGAAAGGAATCTTTTGTCGTTTTTCGTACGAGGTACTCTTTGACTTTTTCGACAAAAGTACGAAGAATGTTTTTTTTAACTTATACGACATGAATGGATTTTTAAAACATTATTTCCAAGAAGCTTCCTTTACAAGTTTTCAAGTTTATTTTTAATCAACTTCTTTTATTTTAAAGATGTATGACATGTTATGGAAGGAAGAAATGTTTTTGAAGAAGAAAGGATATTTTCCTCAAGAATGGAGTTCAAGTGTTTTATCAAAATTATTTTCCATCTAAGATAATAAAGGGTTCTATTTTTATCCCTATTATTAAATTGATTTGATCATGTTGTGATGGAATTATTTTTATGAATTCCTTTATCTTATATGAATTGATTTATGATGTCATGATGTTTCAAGAATCCCATTTTTGTTACATGTGTTATGCGATGATGTATGTTTTATGATTATGTGGCACACATAAGAAAGGATTCATTATAAGATTGGTGGGAACTATATCTCCCTCCAATGAATTGGGTAAAGATTTTATATCTCATGAGATAGACATGGCTGGAATGGTAGGTTATACCGGTTCCGTGAAACAGGACTGAAACGAGGGTTACTCGATTCAGAAAGGGACTTTGTCCACTAAGATAGTCTTGGCAATGAGTCTTGACTAACAAGAAATGATTCTCTATGATTATGTGTGTATGCCACAATGAGTAATGTTTTAAGTTATGATTTCATTTCACTACTATGATTTATCCCATGTTATGAAATTATGCTCTCTTTTGCAGGTTAAGATTTCCAAAAAATGTTATGTTCTTATGAAAATTATGTGATTGATATTTCTTTTGTTTACCCTTACTGAGCATTTGAGCTCACCCTTTTATGTTTCCTTTTCCCCAGGATATAAAGAAAGGTTTTAGGTAGAAAAAAAATAGAAGATCTTTATGGGAGATATTGAAGATCTTTCACCACGATTAGAAGATTACGTTCCGAGTTTCCAAAGACACTAAACTATTACGATCCTTGTGTGTGTGTTTTTGTTATGTACTAAGTATTCTGCAAAAGTAATGTAATGTCCATGTACGATAAGCTTCGGGTCTCTACACCTAAACAGGTGTACTATTTTCCCATCCTCACCATGGATACTCTCACTAAGTATCACAAAATATAGTATATAAGATAATAAATAATTTCAAGGGTACCCCGCTACCACTTCCCCACTGGTTTGCCTATTTTCCCCAACATTTCATGTTCTGAGCGTCTCTCTCCTAATAGGCTTACCCACGGACACTTGGGTTAAGCACCACAATATGCAGCACCACAATATGCACCTCATGAAACTCATCACCACAACCACAAAACACAAAGTATACAAGTAGTTTATAGTAGCCACCACAGCTCAAAGATCATGTATCATTCATAATGTATTGTACCTCAAGCCATTACAACCCATGCACTAAGTAAGGATCCGAAATCCATCACACCCAAAACACGTTACACCTATAGTAGTCCATTAGAAACTATATCTAGAATATATGTGTTTAAAGTAACCACAAAACATTACATCCCTCTATGCATATATATGGGTAAAACTAACATTAGTGCATAGTGAAACTAGTATGTACCAAGAGAAGAGAGTGGGGCCAAAGAGGGTAGTCATTCATCCATCCTTCCACCAGGATGTTGGGGAAAACACCCCCCCCCCCCCCCCCCGGGCTCAAAATCCTTGGGGTGTTATTAATCCTAACCGACATGGTGGGGTAGAGTATAGTAACACAAAAAGTATATGATATAATATATCTCAATACTAGACCATGGTAAAAACCTAGTCTTAGACTCAACTGTAGATAACATCTCTTAGAATCACAGATTCCACTACTAATACTAGATATACTACAAGAACACAACCATTTAGAGAGATAAGTTAGGTAATATTACCTATTTTAATCAGTTTTACTTTATGTTAATTAATTACTTTACCATTATCATTTCTATATTACATTTCATTTGAATCACAACAAGGTTTCATGCCCTCTAGGTATAACCAAAATGAGTCCACAACTTCTCAAAGTCATAACCTCAACATTGTATCCTGACACCCACATGCATAAATTGATGCATTTCACCACTCCTAGTGTCAACCACTGCCATAAACACTGGCCCTCCCTTCCCCCACTTACCACAAATTTCCTCTAGGATTATCCATCCTAGGATCACACCACAACAGAAGAAGCAGGAAAAAAACTACATAGAAATTGGGCTCTTGTCCCTAAACAAAGTTTCCATTACACACAACGATCACTAATAGATCTAAATAATATAGTGATTGTACTTTATATAAATTGGGTAACTCAAAACCCTACATGGAATTATCATTAACACTCAACTAGTTCCTTATTCCATGTTGAATTAACTGATTCAATTAAACATGCATACCTTCATCCATTTGATTATCATCAAGCACAACAAAAACAACCGATTCATTAAACATTCCAATTTATCTTTAGAAATTTAATTTATAATTAATACCATATTTCAATTCTTTACCAATTTCCATCCATAATGAATACTAAACAAGAAAGTTATTAATATAAAATTATCTCCCAAAACAAGAGGCAATAACATCGCTAAGAAATTAATACCAATTCATTATTCCAGTTCAATATTTATTATGCCAATCCCAATGTATTGTAGTGGGATAAATCATCCTAACTCTACTAATGCACATGAAAAGAATATAGAAACATCGAATCCCCTACTTTCAAAAGGTTTCTGATGTTATTCGCATTAGAATGTTCCAAAAAAACGTATCACAATCACCTGTCCTACAATGATTGCATCCACCTAAGGACACAAAAACACAACCACATCATCCAGAACCCATGAAAACTCCATTATAAACATGGAGATCACATTCAATCCCATGGAAAGGAGAAAAATGAGGAAACATATTGAGTAACCTAGAAGAACAGAGCTATAACATACAATATATCTAAGAAAGATCGACTCTTTCAGTTTGCTCCAGAATAGGGGGTGCACATACACTAGGAAAAGATCTAAGGGGAAATGATCCAAGGATATAACAATAACACAAATCATTAGGAAAAAAAATTTGTGAGACTCACAACAAGAGAAACAAGAAGGTAGAAGATGTGTTGAAGGTATCTCGGACATTTTGAAAATCTATACAGAGCAGTGATTTAAATACAATTTAGATTTTCCATAATAGATGGATCTAGTAAAGACTAGAGTTTGACAAATTGAATTCATCGCGACCCTTAGGAAAATTAAGATAGGAGTTGTGGGATTTGAATTGGCCTTAATTCATTTAAAACAGGTCTTTGAATGCATTTTACGCCAATGAAACAATCAAAGTGGTTCAAACTACAGGAATCTCGAAACATTGTACACCTACAAACCTAGAAACATTATACCACCTACCGATAGATGATCTACCAAAATGACCAACCAAAATGGCCTAACAATGCATGTTATCGATAGATGTCTTACCAACGTGACATACTAATGTCAGTCACCCATAGGATTCACTGATGTGAATCACCGATGTGACTCATCGATGTGACTCACAGACACAACTCACTAACACTAATCACTAATTCAAGTCACCATAATTCCTCATAGACAGAAGTCCCTAACTCAACTCACTGACAAGTGTCAATGATGTGACTCTCTATTCCATAAAATCTACTCATATAACTTGAAATTTTGTAATGTTTTGGGAATAAGTCACCTTAACCTCCCAGAACACCTCAAACACTAGATTCAACAGAGGAATGGACCAGAGATGTCTGTTCCATTACATTAGATTCTACTCAAAACATTCTCATCATCAACAATCCAAAACCAACCCATAGAGGAAATAGAAAAGTGGCATGAACAATCACCCTTTAAGCTACCTTCCAAGGCACTCTGCACCAAAAGAGCACAAATGCTTCCTCAAAAGAACAATAAAAAACCATGTGGAAACCGAAACCACAACCAGCTCTTAAAAATTATCTTCTAGGAGATACCTCTTAAAAAAGATCTCGCCACAAAAATTAACAAAAAACCCTCTCAGAGAAGAAAAAGATTACAAAAAAAAGAACAGTGTTATAAGAAAAGAGATTAACATCAAATAGCTCAGGGTACTATGCATGTATCTATGAATAATGTTCCCAAGTACTCTCTTACATGCCATCATGCTTCCACAATACATGAACCAAGGGGATTTCATAACCATGCAACACCTTCTCCTGGCAGTCCTAGATCTCTACAGGTCGCTCCTCAAAGGTCGCATCATTTCCATCATCAATCTAACCCCAATAAATGATGTGAGAGTAGTCATGAAGATAATGATAGATTTGTGGCATTTGAAAAACATTGTTTATCATGATCATCTATTGGGGAAGTGCTACCTGATATTCCATGGATCCCAACCAGACAACAACTCAAAATTCCCAAAAAAGCAAGGAGAAAACATACTCCAATCACTAAACCTTCACTTCCTACGATGGGGATTCACCTTAAAAAACACATGACCCATGACATAAATCTACAAAGGTCTCCTCCTATGATAGTAATATGGTTTCTAATGATCATGTGCTACCTTCATCCTCTCACAAATAACCTGAACCATCTCTGTCCTGTTTTGTACCACTTCCAACCCGAGAATTGCTGAATCTCCAACCCCATTCCAGCATTATGGAGAACATAATGGTTGTCCATAAAAGGCTTCAAATAGTTCCATATTGATGGTGTATTGGAAACTATTATTGTAAGAGAACACTACCATGGGCATGTGCCTCATCCAAGAACCTCCAATGTCTAGGACACAAGAGCACAACATGTCTTTAAGAGTTTGAATGGATTGTTCTATCTAACTATCTATATGCATATGAAAATTAGTGTTAATCCATATCAGAGAACCAAATGTATGTTAGAGACCTATCCACACACTAGAGGTAGAAGAATTATCTCGATCAGAAATAATCATCCTCAAGACTCTATGGAGTGTCACCACCTCCTCCTGATATTTTCTCGACAAAACCAACACTAAGCTTGACTCCTTGATTGATATATCGTGGGATGATTTCTTCTAATGATCCACCACAACACATATAGCATCATACCCTCCCTAATCTTGAGGAAACCGATAATAAATTCCATCGAGATGTCCTCCCACTTATACTGTGGAACATCTAACGACATGAGAAAATCATCAGGAAAATGGTTCTCGGCCTTCACCCTCTGGAATACCAAACATAAGGACACAAAATCCACAATTGTACGCCTAAAAATAGGCCACTAAAACTAACTTCTCAAAGCTGGATACATCTTTGTCACTCCAGGATGTACCGCTAAGGGATAACTATGGAACTCAAGGAGAACCAACTCACACATTTCCAAAGGATGAAAAATACTTCCCTGAAACAACACCCAGTTTTGTTCATCCTTAGACCATCCATTAAGGCCCTCACCATAAACAAATCGGTCACTCTAGACCTCCACTTTTAGATCCCCCAACTAGGATTCCTCAACCTCTTCTACCAGACATGGTTTCACCGTAATCTAAAAAAGACAAGATCTACCCCAACATCTCCCATATCAAGATATAATGCTAAAATTTATTACATTACTTTAGATGAATGACCTAATTCACACAATATATCATTACGTGACTACCTTCTCAGCGTATTAGCTACAAAATTCTCCTTACCAAGTTTATATGAGATGTTAACATCATAATCCTATAAGAAGTCCATCTACCAATGTTATTGCATGTTCTGGTCACACTGGGAGAAAATGAACCTTAGTCTCTTACGATTGGTGAAGACCATGAAACACTCACCAATGAGGTAATATCTCCACAAAATTAGGATAAACACCACTTCCACAAAATCCAGATCAAGGGTGGAATAATAACATTCATGGGGACGTAACTACTAATACCTATAAGAAATGATTGGTCTGTACTTCATCAAAACAAATTCTAACCCCATATGTGAAGTATCACAGAAAAATTCAAAATGAACTCCTTCTGATTTCAGAAAAAGAACTAGAGAACTAACCAACTTCTCCTTCAGATACTCAAAATCTACCTGACATTGATCTGTCCATATGAGTTCCTGATCCGTTCTGGTCAATGTTGTTAGAGGATTTTTTACGCAGTACAAATCATCAACAAACCTCCTATAATATCATGTAAGACCAAGGAAATGTCAAACTTATGCCACTATCTTTAGGGATTCCCATGAAAGAACTACAAATATCTTCAACGGATCCACAGATACTCCCGACTGGGATACAAAATGCCCCAATAAATAGACTTCTCAAGCCCAAAAATCACACTTCGAAAACATCCCAAACATCTTATATCGATGAAGAACTCCCAAAATAGAATACATATGTCTATATGATCCTACTCATAGACAGAGTACCCAAGGATATCGTAGATAAATACCACCATGAACATGTCTAGGAACTCATAGAACACATCATTCATTAACCCCATGAACACGGCTAGAGCATTTGTCACACCGAAGAGAATCCCAACAAACTTGTAATGCCCATGATGACAATGTAAAGTAATCTTTGGTATATCCTCATCTATCACACGCATCTAATGATATACTGATCAAAAATTTATCTTTGAGAACAAACCTTAACCCATCATTTTATCGAATAAATCATCAATCCACAAAATAGGATTGTGGTTCTTCGCTATTACTCAATTCTAGCAATGATAATTGTTACACAACCATAAACATTCATCATCCTTCTTCAAGAAAAAAAATGGTTCACCCCAGGGTGACATGATCACCTAAAAAAAATAGTACCACAACAGACAATCAAGCTGTATACGTAGAAATCACAACTATTAAGGTGTTATCCTATACATAGACATCGATATAGGAGATGTTCTTGGCTGTATCTCAATCCTGAACTCAAACTCTCATCGATGGGGTAGTGCTACAACCTCTTCTATAAATGCATTAGGGTAAAATTCTATGAACCTAGGAAATACTAACTAATGATCCTCCAATGAACTCAAAATCAGATCAGCCATCAAGGATGACAAGGAAGGGACACCTTTCAGACCCATTTGAGGGTATTAATCACCAAAAAACACTAATGGCCCTCCATCACCATCAAAGAACATCACCTGCCTCCTAAAGAAATACATGATAGCCTAAAATGAATAAAATAAATCCATGATGAGAAAAAAATCAAATGGTTCTATCAGTAAACATAGTAAATCCCCCCAAGAGTAGTGTTACCTTATCACTAGCCCATAGTCTCTACATACATCAATCAAGCCTGTTCAGCCTCTAACTAGATAATTCAATGCCAAGGGAATTGGAAGCCTCTCTACCTCATGTTCCAAAGAATAGAAAAGTGCAGTTGATATGAAGGTGTGTGTCTCTACTGAATCAAAAAATACAAGCACCGAAGTTGAAAACAATAAAAGGGTACCTCAAATGATGTCTGGCTCTCCTGGCCATGGAATCACTAATTCATGAAGCTGACCACGACAATCTCCATAGCCTCCCAGACCCTGATAAAGACCACCCCCATGTCCACTCTCTAATCTCTAAAGATGATGAGAATCCTTAGGTTGTCCTCTTGATACCTCATCTTCTCTCATCTAATACAAAACTTGTATAACCTTGTTCTGATATCATGGATAGAACATCCTCAATGGAGGAACCTAAAGAGGAACACCTGATTCACACTAAATTATTATAAATTTTGAGCACTCTCGATGCTGATGAAATTAGACACAAAACTAAAAACAAACACATGATCCCTTGGAATAAATCATAGAGCCACTACCCCAAATATATGATAAACATAGTGGTGGGAACTACCCCTGGATAGTTGTAAACTATTCTTCTTGAAATACTATGAGCCTCGAACCATAGCTCTTCTTTGAGATGAATAATGATGACTCACCTCTTTTGAATATCTGGTTCTATGTAACATCCTCTAAATGACCTCGACTCTAAATACCTCCTAAAGATACATCTTCAGTGTAAATGGGGTGACCTGGCGCTTGATCTCTAGATGAAAGGCCTCAATGAAATTTAATTCCCTAGCCTCCTCATTAGAAAATAGGTCCAAAGCCTATCAAAAGAGGATTCTGAATTGGAATCCAAATAATCACACACTGGAGCTCCCCTATGGAAGTGTAAGAAACACCAATGACTGGCCTACTTCTCGGTCATAGAAAGAAACTCGAATCTAAACTTGTCTCGAAACTCCTCCCACAAGACTACAGAATCCTCGTGATCCCTAGGGAATAAGAACCACCACTACCTCACTACCCCATGTTGCATTTTAACAACCAAAGATACCCAGTTCTCCTTCAAAGCATGAATCAGACTAAAATATATCTCAACCTCCTCAAACCAGTCTTCCATGATAGCATCTGAAATGAATCCCTCATATTTATATAGACAATGGCATTGAAATTATGATAGTGAAATACTCTATGTTCAATTGTCATCAACTTCTACTCAGTGGTGATCTATTGGCGCAACATGCTGTATATATATTTAGCAAACCTAATGAGGATGTTGACCTGGATCCATACATACATATTAGAAAACCATTAGAGATCATAAACCTAAAATATGTAAGACTTTATCAATAAATAATTGTTTTCTTTTATTTATTTTAGGTTAACCTGTCCCAAGTTCTACCCTTTAAAACACAATAACAAAGAATATTAATGCACGAGCCTTTTCAAGGTCTCTACACTACAACCCACATCACCTCATTTAGTAGTGATGGAAAACATAAAGGTTCATGCATCAGATCATAGGAGGGCCTAAATACCCATGTCTCATCCAATATTCTGAGTTTATAATACTTTATAAGCTTAGATGCCCCTTTTTCCCTACCAACCCATGAAATATCACCTGTGAGTAACTCCAAAATCTATCTTATCAATCAACCATAGCATTGATACCACTCTATCATGACCCCACCCCAAAAAGTGTACCCCTCCTGCGCCAGAAATTTCATAAGAGAGATAGTGACCCCCGAGTACCACCTCTATTAGGCCCCGAGTTGGTGACTAGAACTGAGGATATAACAAACATACTAATTAGAGGCATTATCCTCTTAGATAACAAATTAAAATGATAGAGATAAGATAGAAACAAACCAAATACTACTCAAAATAAAATATAAAACAATACCAGGTTTAAAATTTTAATTTCATGTAAGAACTACTACAAATGAAAGGAAAAAACTACATGTTCCAAAATAAAGTAAAACAGAATTGACCACGAATCCCAAAAAGCTCTTCTGAAACCCCCAAGCTAGTAGTATCTAGCCTCATCTACAAGTTTCCTGAAAAAATAGTTTATATAAATATAGGGTGATTAATATAGTATACTAATTAGGATCCTCCCCATATCCTCTTATGAAAAAGTAAAGAAAGCATTCTCAAGAACACAGAAAAACAAGTGAAACTAACTCATCACTTAAATAGATATACTATATTCCTATCCTCACCATGGATACTATCCCCACGTATCACATACAAGATTATATAATGTAATAAATAAGTTCAAGGGTACCTTACTACCACTTCCCCACTAGTTTTCTACTTTTCCCCAACATCGCACGTCCTAAGAATCTCTCTCCAAATTGGCTTTCCCACAGACATCGTGGAAAAGCACCACAACTTCCACCTAAGGTAACTCACCACCACAACCACATAACCAACAATATCCAGGTAGTTTCCTAGAGCCATTATACTTTACATAGCATGTATCATACATCAGGTATTATACCACAATCCATTATAGCCCATACACTGAGTAAATATCATCAAGCCTTCATAGCCTATACACGTTACACCTATAATAATACATAGGAAACTATATACAGAATATATGTGTGTGAAATAAAAACAAGCCATTATAGCCTTTTATGAAAATATATAGAAAAAATAACCTCCTAGAATACCATCACTAGTAACTACCAAGATAAGAGAGCAGGGTCAAAGGGGGTAGTAATCCATCCATCCTCTTACTAGGATGTTGGGGAAAACACCCCCCAGGTCTCAGAGTCCCCAAGGTGTCAATATCCCTTATTGTCATAGTGGGGTAGAGTATAGAAACACAAAATGTATATGATATAATAAATCTCACAACCACACTTCGGGGAAAACATACTCTTAGACTCAACTGTATCTAACGTCTCCCGGACTCCTGGCTGCCACATCTAAAACTAGATATCCTCTAAGCACACAAGCATTTAAAGAGCTACATTACGTCATCTAATCACTTTTAATTAGTTTCACTTTACGTTGATTAACTCTTTAACCTTTAATTAACCATTAAAAATTCCACATTACATTTCATTATCATCACAACAAAGTTTAATACCCTCTAGGCATAACCAAATCGAGTTTATATCTTCTCAAAGTCTGAACCTCAGCATTATATCCTAGAAAAACAAAATCCCATGGGTTAAAAAAATTATTCAATTATTTATTAACATAATTATAACTTTTAAATAATTCTATGTATTCTAAGAAATCATTCCATGCTACCAAACTCAAGGGGCTCAACAATATGAGTAGATGAACAATGCGTTGAGTCTTGTCAACCAATATCAAGAGCACGGGACAATACATCCCCAAGTATCTAAAAACAGAAAGCACATTTCATAACCCATGTTTATTACCCTATTTTTGATGGAGGGTAATTAAGATCATTTACCTCAAGTAGTGGGGAAATTAAATCATATAAACAAACAACCTATTCAACAAGAATTAAACATTCACATCCAACCTGTTTCATCATCTATGGTGTCCTACCTGACACCCACATGAATAAATTGATGAATCTCACCACTATAGGCATCAACTACTTCTATAACCATTAGACCTCTCTATCCCCACAATATCCCTCCATGCTTAACTATCCCAAGCTCACACCACAACATAGGAAGCAAGAAATAAACAACATTGCAACTTGGCTCTTGTCCCTAAACTAGGTTTTTGGTCTTCACACATAACAAGCACTCACATCTCCATAGCATAAGGTACTTGGAATTTACAACAAGATGGTAACTTAGAACCCAAAAGGTCATTATCTTTATCATACAACTGGTTCCTTATTCCTTAATGAATTAGCCTTTTCAATTAAACAAGTGTAACTACATCAATTTGATTATCACCAACAACAAAAACAACAACAAGATTCATTTGACATGATTATTTATCTTTATCCCATTAATTTATAATTAATCCTGAATTTAGGTTTTTTACCAATTTCCATCAAGAACGAATGATAAACAATAAGTTCATAGATATCACACTATCTAGAAAAATAATAGGTAATAACATCGCTAATCAATTAATACAAATTCTTCAATATGGTTCAATATTTATTATGCCCATTCCATTGTGATCCAATGGGATAAATCATGATAACTCTAATACTTCACATAAAAATAATAGATATTCCACAAATCTCGTACCTCAAAAGGTTTCTAATGTTCTTCTCATGACAATGGGACTACAAAATAGATCATGATCTCCTCTCCTGTAATGACTGCATCCACCGGAGGAATCCAAGGCACAACTGTATTGACCAACACCCAATTAAGCTCTATTAGAAACAAGTAGATCACAAACCATCACATAGAAATGAGAAAAAAGAGGAATTATATTGAGGAACCCTTAATAACGAAGGTAGAACATACCTTATATCAAAGACAGATCGACACTTTCAAGTTGTACAAAAATAGGGGATTCACATACACTGGGAAAAGATCTAAGGGTAAATGATCTAAGGAGAGCACAATCACACATCTTTTTAGGAAAAAAGTTTTGGGGAACCTCACACCAAGATAAATGAGTATGAAGAACAAGGGTGGAAGTTATATTGGCCCTTTTGAAATTCTAAACAGATCAATGGATTAGATATGATTTATATTTTCCATTAAAGGCGGATCTAGTGAAGACTACACATTTTGCCTAAGTAAAGGCATCCTGACACTTAGGAAAATTATGATCGGAGTTATAGGTTTTGAATCGGCCTTATTTCCCTTAAAACAAGGCTTTAAATTCATTTTACATTCACGAAATCAGAAAAGGGTAGAATCTATTGGAATTTAGATATGTTGTACACCTACAGACTTATAAACCTTAGATCACCTACCGAAAGATCACCTACCAATGTGAGTCACTGATGTGACTCCCTGAAGAAAATCACTAACATGACCTACTGATGAGACCTACTGATAGATTTCCTACTAACGCTACCTACTGATGAGAGTCACTGATGTGAGTCACCGAAACAACTCACTGACACAGGTCACTAGTGTGAGTTACTAACACAACTCGCCAATGTGACTCACCAATGTGATTCACTGACGTGACTCACCAACGCGAGTCACCAATGTGAGTCACTGACATGACTCACTGATGCTACTCACCTATGGGATTCACTGACACGACTCACTGATGTGAGTCCCCTATGTGACTCACCAACACGATTCACCGACAAAACTCATTGTTATGGAAACACTGTTTAGAAAACTATAATTTTTTTAATGTGTTGGGAATAAGTCACCTTGACCTCCGAGAACACCTCAAACACTAGATTCAGTAATTTAATGGACCAGACTAGTCTAGGCCATTATTATGGTTTTCTAATATGATTATTAGTGGTATAATCCATTATTAGTTTAAGAATGGTTGTTTAAGGTTTTAAAATGACTTTTTGACTCCTTACAAAATTCATTACATTGATTTTTTTATGAGATGTTTTGAGTAATAAAAATATCTACATAATATTGAGTATGGGATATCATGATTATTCATGGGTGTATTAATAGTTTTAATTTTATTAAATTTATATTTTCAGGATAAAACCTCAAAATTAATTTTTTATATTCAATTACACAATTTCTCATGTAATTGTAGAGGAATAGATTTGATATGTTTTTGAGATTATTTGTTTATCCTAGGATAGTATTTATGATTTTGGATGAGTTGTTTCAATGGTTTTAGTAATTCATTTGAGGTTTTTGGAATTGGATTGATTGAGATTGAAACTGCTTATGTGTAGGAAAAGTTTATAGAGGGCATGGATCAAGACCCTATAGCTAATTAGGTTGTTGATTATCACTCCAATATAATAATAAATGGTTATTGTGCCATGCATTGAAATTATTTTTGTACTCTATCTTAAAAAAATTAGATCATTGACCTCTAAATATAGTCCTTTAAAAAGTACCTCCTTTATTGAAGGAATTATTGGGAAATTATCAATCTTCTAGTCATGTTTTTCACAAAATGTGAAAACATGGTCAATATATAAAACATCATGGTTTTTTTTAAGGTATCTATAATCGACCTTCTAAGTGAGGGATCAAAGTTTTTCATTTATCCTTTAATAAAACCTACAACTGTTCATACCACTGTATATAGGAGGCTTCTCATAATAGGGACAGGTGAACCATGTTTCATTTTGTTTAGAATGTTCTTTAAGATACTCATAATCATCACTGGGGGATTTTTTTAAAGGTTCCATTAAATATCATCTCAATTAATTTTTTTTTTCTTATCTCTAAAAATCATAAAATGTTTGAATATATTTTGGGATTTAAAACCCATGGTTAGGTACCATGTATACAGTATCCCTAAACTTTTCCCAAGTTTAACAAAAATATAATATCTCTTTTTTCACAACGATTTCAATTCTATGTTTGAGTGTGATTGTTTAATGGTGGGGATTTTTTTTTATAAAAATACATTTTTAATTAGTCCCATGAATATATGGATGTTATTTTAAAATTATTTAACAGATTATTTGGTTGAAATTATATGAAAAAATGGAAGAGTTTTTTATGGGATGGTTTGATTTGATGAGGGGAACATGGTCCTAATAATTTCATTAAACTCCTTAACATGAAAATAAGAAATCTATGAATCCATGCCATGAATTTTTGGAATCTGGTTTATGATATAGGGTTAGAAGACATAGTTATCTTTCCTTTTAAAAATATATCAAATGTAATAGAAGGTATTGTTCTAGGTCAGAGGGAGGTAGTCATTCATGGTTTGATCTGTGATATTATCCATGTTATGGGGATACTTCATTTGGATTATCAATTTCATTCCCAATAATGTTTAATATGAGGTTTTATGGAATTCCATCCATAAGTTTGAACTCAAGTTTGGATACTAGAGTCTCAAAAAATTTGGATCTAATGGCAGATGATCAAATCATTCACTTGATTACCCACCCATAGTGTTATCCACCCTAACTAGTGAATATTAATGGTTCCAAATGTAAAAGGGCATGGATTAATAGATATGGTAAAATTTAAGGTAAATAGGGGTAATGATAAATAAATGAGTGTATGAATAGAATGAGAGTGTCTGAGATTACTTACTTGGGTCCCTGAAAATGGATCTATCATTAATGGTGTGGCATATAATTTATCCTTTTACCAGGACTCTGATAACCTATTAGTCAACCTATAATTGTAAGGCATCATTTTTTGGGCATAAATATGTTGGTACATGTATAATACAATGGTTATTTATGATATTTTTCATGTCCTTCCAATTTTGGATCACCTAGATAAACTCTAGTCATTTTGGGATTATATTAATTAATAAGGATTGTTACCCATAGATATCCAGCTCATATTCATAGGAAGGGACATGATGTTCTCGTGCTAATTATTGAACCTATATTTTTTTATTTGTCAAGGAGTCAATTTGAAGATAAATTTAGAGGTATATATCTTACCTGAAATTATAGGTCATATCCACCAACATTTTTTATTTGTATTGAATTCCCTATGGAGTTTTTAGTAGTTATAACTATGTTAGTCAACACTACATGTAGTTTGAATGTGTTTTGTGTGTATTAATGAGAGATTCCACATTTTGTTTCAAGGAAATTCCAATCCTTGGTTGGTAAAGGATTATTTGGATTCCATGACATAGATTTCCTATCTGGTTAGGGCACCTACTAGCCAAATATTAATTCATACATTAGATTTACCCTTTGTAGTTTAGTGAACCATTAGTTGATGTGAATATACACTCTTGATGGTATTTCCCTATCATGGTTTGTGTTGGATATGTTTCTCAAAATATTTTATTTAACATGTTTAGGGATAGATTGAGTTTGAAATATAATGGACCCTTTTAAGGAAAACAAGATTCTGGTTGAGTTTGTGATGAGGATTATGGATTGGGTACTCTATTAACCCAATTCTAAATGCATTAATATAAACTATAGAGTTGATTTGGGGCCATTAGTGTGAGTTTTTTCAGAACATATTTCATTCCATGCCTAATTTGAATACATTAAATAAGATTTAGTAGTTTATATCATATGGTATGTGAAGCACCTTGGATTTTAGAATGAGAAAATGATTACCTATAGACATCCATAGTGGTTTCATAGATAGATCTTTATGTTATACAACTTTTAGTTAAAACAATTTCCATATTCTAGGAATTCTTACCCTTTAATTGAAAATATTAGAATATTTTTTTGTGGTGTGGGAGGGTTTAGATATTTATAATGTTTTAGGCCATCATTGTCACTGCCTTATGGTAATCCTCAACAATACCAAAGTGTTGAAAGCTTACTATGGTTTTTTATGAACGAAAAATGGATACATGTGGTCATTACACAAAAAGGTTCTACATTCAATTTGTGTTTCACTTACGGACACACATACCCATTAATGTTTAAATCAGACATTTTTTCCTATTAGTGTTGTTTTATTTGGGATAGAGATTCTGGTGGATCTGCAAACCAAATATGTATAGTCAATTACTCATATTTATGGTTATCACATTTTTCTCAAGATGGTTGAAAGTGTACAATTTCCCTTTGGCTGGGAAGAGTTTTTTGGAATTCAAACTTGATTCGTTGAAACATTATGTCATAACCCTTAGTATGTATTGGCTGCTTCATGATCACTGTAAGATATGTAATGATTTGTAGATATGAGATTCCAAGGATCATAGATAATTAACCACTATTTGTAATGTTTATCATGGAATATTATTTATATCCTGAATGGCTATATTAATTTCTTATAGGGCAACAAAAATTTCATAATTTATAAAACACATTGAGCATAAATAAAAATTCAGTATTTGAGAATTTTGAGTTTTGAACCCATAGGAATGATTTAAATGTTATAAATTAATTTAATAAATTTCAATTTTAATTGATTTATTGATTGGAGAAATAAAAAGAGTATAGTAAGAATCACTTTTGAAATCAACAGAGATGCATTCCAGGCTTAGTGAAAATATGATTAATTTTCTAGAGATTTAATTAATTATGGTTTTATTAAATCTTGGTGTTAGAATAAGGTTAGAAGGGATCCTTGGTTTGGGTTCTATACCCTAATCCTATGATTACATCATTTGAATAGTCATCTTTTAGGTGAAATCAAAATACTAGGAAATCCAAAACCCTATTAAAACATAACTAACCAATATTGAATAATGGTCATACACAAAATAGGCTAATCAACTAATGAAATAAAATGAAAAACCTCAAATTTCATACAATTTTATTTCAATACAAAAATAATATTAACTCTAATTTATAAAACGTGTTTCATCAATCCAAAATAAGAATATAAAAAAATTAATCCTCAACAGCACTTCACCCAATAATCATGTCACCCATCATAAATAAAACTACTCAATCATACTAGGTGGGATGAGAACCATAATAATTGATACTTGAGGAATAATTGTAGTAAATATTGGTGGTGAAGAAGGGCTCTGTGATGGCTCTCATTGTATGGAAGTGGACTATAAGCTCCTTATAGTCCCATACATTCACGTTGTGTATAGTGTACATGGTGTCTAACTTCTTTTCATTACATGTATTTTTTCTTGAATTATTTTAATTTATTGCAGCTTCTCCAAAATCTCACATCAAGTATTGAAATAATTGACTTTAAAATAGTCTTTTTTTCAACTCTGATGCATCCTAAAAAATCTAGTGTTGTGCCACTTCACTTCTCTCACCACGCAATGTGTATTCTTGCTCCTAAATTCTTCTCTGTTCACTCATTTCTGAAGCATCATTTTTTCAACCATAAATAAAAAAACAGGAAATTTTTTCCATAATTTGGAAAGAATAATAAATTTAATATTAAAATTAATGTATTAAAATATAGGAAAATAACTGCATGAAATACAGATATTAGGGATGTTTTTATTTGTTCCATACAAAATAGGGATGAAAATTTGAATCAAAACATTAAAATTATCACTTTTTGAGATATTATATTATTGAGGTGAAATATTAATATGAATCTACATATTATAGAGTGTTATGTGGATTTATATTTTTTCATCTAGTGGATTTTGGGTTAACCATTATAGGTATAAATAATAATTCTCATCAGATCAATTCCCTATTTTATGAACATTTATAATGATTGCGTTTATGGTTTATGGTTTTCACTTTAGGCTATAAATAATGGTAAACTATGGTTGGAAAGGTAGTAAAAAATAAATCATAGAGGTATTCATGTTAAGTGGGATTAAAATTTGTTTTAGGATTTTTAAGAGTGGTCATAAACTGATCTAACCCTATGAGTGAGTGTAAATCTAAGGAAGGAAATTGAAATTAAATTTGTAAATTTGGTGATTCATTTATAGTATGATTATCTGTAGAGTTTACTTAGATCCTGGACTATCTAACTAAAATAATGTGTGTGTGGTAATTGTTTTATTTTTCATAGGATACTGTTGTAGGAAGTTCTTGATCTATCATATTAGGTTATTTGTTTTTGAGAAAGAAATGGTTTTAAGGTTAAGAGGTTATAGTGATACAAATTTTTTCTAAAGCTATATTTAATTATTCTTTTATTATCTAAATCATGGGTCCCCTAAAGTTCTAAAATAGTATATTTCCCATGGATGTTGACCATATAAAAATTTTATAATAGTTTTTTTGAACTATAAATGTGGTGTTTTCTCTTGGAGTGAATATTTGTGAGGTTTTGATATGGTTGAATTTTAAGAGATATTTAATATTTATATAAAAAAAATATATTTGTCACATAAGAAAGTATTATTGTGTCTTACGAATAAATTATTGCGTATAATGTTTTATAATTTTGGTGTTTCTATAATTAGAATTTTTTTCCTTATGTGAGGTGTACGTTTTTTGTTTGGGCCTTTGTCTCTATACTAGGTCATTCCAGGTCCTTAAATAAAAGAACTAGTTAACCACTTATTTGTAAGATAATATATCTATTATGGTATTTAATTAGGGTTAGTGATTTATGTATTAACCCTAGGAGGATAGTTAAGTGAAAATTTTCTTTATGGGTTAAATGCATTAGAGGTTTTGATATTGAAGTGAAGGAACAATGGAAGATATGTGAGTGAGTGCCAATTGAATTTCTAATCATTGGCTTAATCTCCATCAAGGTAGGACATTTCATTTTTTATTTCTACCTCATTATTCAATCCCCCATTCAATCATTTTATTTTTATATGTTCTATTAACATTATCATGAAAAATACTTTAAATTAAAACAAATAAAATATTCTCTATATATTCCATTTTCTTGAGAATGAGGATTATTATTACATAGAATATTAATATTTTTATGTTATATATTTCTTGGATTAATTTGTTTTACATAAAAAAATATATAATATATTTAGAATTAAATTCTATTTTACTAATTTCTTCTGATGATTCATTGATAGTTTTTGGGTTAACGAGTTATTCGATTCTTGATTACTCAACTAATGAATTTGTTATTTTTTTTGTTATCCCTTTTAAATTATTATTATAATGATAATGTTATTATGAATATTACTATTCATTTTAGAAATTTTTATTGTCATGTTATGGATATTATTAGTTAATAAATAATCCCTGATTTTTTTATCTTCAAGTTTATTTAATGATTGAAAAGTAGAACATGATTTTGGGTGGTCATATCTTTTCAATTGGATACTATTATTTGATTATTCACCCCTATTTATCATGCTTCAAATAATTTTATGTTTTTCGGGCCAAATATGCATTATCATTGTCTTGATTTCACCCAATGCAGTGGGTGTGCAATGAGGGGAAGATGAAAATGTTTATGTATGGATGTGAATGGAAGGAGGAATTGATTACTAAAATAATGAAGGCCACTTGATGATATCTTCGTAATATATGGCTACATCAGGCATGGGAGACATGTTAGAAAACCATTAGGAAACATTGTGTGTGAAAATAGTGGAATTATTTATTAGTGAAAAGAAAATAATTAAATGGAATGAATATAAATTTTTTTGTAAATACATGGTATGTAGTTCATTAATACTCATAATTTAATTTTTCTATTATGGTGGATAAAGTTTATAAGAAATCAAATCACAGGATGTATAACTTCAATGAACATGTCTTTTATAGTCATTAGTGGATACATATTTTTACTTTTAAATATTTAAACGTTGTATGGAATGTATTATATATGAATATTACATGTAATTTTTGGCCACTAAACATCGTGTGTACTTGAGTACACACCCAGTAACCCCACATGACCTACATAGTGTGTTTTCTAAAAGTACATGTTATGTAATTTTGTGTCATTTTACATGGAATGTAGTGGATTACATTCCCATGCACCTTGATCAGAGTATATGGTGTCTAAGTTAGATGTATATGTTATGTATCATTCCATGATATGGTATTTTCAAAATTAAACAACTACTTAGTCCATGAGATAAAAATATCATATACTTAAAAGTACATTCCTGGTAGTTTTACACCACATAGAATATTGGTGGAAATACTTGAATAATGGGACCACACTATGTGTATAAAAAATTATATGTCAAATAATACGCATCATTTTTCATTTTCATATCATCACCTTTGGGAGAAATAATAATACATGAAAGTAATATATTTTGAGAATTTTTCTATGTAAACTACGATGGTATAATTCTCTAAGTCATTATAGGACATTTATAAGGTTTTTTATAGATTATTTTTCTTAACTTTATGGAGTTGAAGATGGGGTGAGGGATAGAGATTTCAATCATACATGGGTAAAGTAACCTTTAGTGACACACTAATACACGGTGTGTGTCTTATAGAATTTTATGGAGTAGGTGACCCCCTTAGGAAATAAAAAATTCTCATGACAAGGTGTGTGTGCTTTATTCTGGCATTGGTTCATAGTCTCTCATTACTGATGTGGTGTAGGTATCCCATACTATAGGTGATGTTAATTCTCCCCCACATAATAGTGTACGTGTCTTCCAACATTAGAGTTTTGTGGATTCAATAGGATTTATATTATGAGTTATTCTTACAAAATCAGTTAATACTATCTTTACTATCATGCACTCTTTATTGATTTGTTGTTCCCCTAGAATGTTTACAAAGAGGAAGCATGAAAATTATGAGGTCTAGGTAGTTAAGATTTTGTGTGATTTAGATATATTGAGTCTTGTGATATGGAGGGTTTACTTGGTTTCCTATGAGACAATACTTAAATAAAGATGTCAATTTTGGGATTTATGAGACTACATGCTATGGTATATTTTGTTATTGTTAAATATGTTCCTTTTTGGATTTTATCTATGGATAAGTGAACTATTCATATCTCATGGCTATATAAAATTTGATTATATTTCTTCCATTGGGTTTCTCCTCAATATTTTTACTTTTAATTGGGTACTTATTTAATCTATTATTTTATATTTACATCATGTTTCAAGGCAGCACGTTGGGAATGTTTATACTTATGTAGGTAAGGGCTTTAGTCATGTATGTGTTTTCCTGTAGATATGATAAAATTATAGTAATTTTCAATAGAAAATGTGGAACTGGTGGAACTAAAAAATCTAATGAATATTAACAAATAGGGGTACCTCGTAGGGGTATGTTGTTAATGGGGTTCATTCAAGAAGACCATGTCATAAAGAGGTATCATCTTCTTCTTAGGGTCAATTGAACATGGTGATTTTCCTACTACATTTGTATTTCTCTTTTTTTGGTTTATCCATTGTAAGATTATACTTGATATATAATATCTCCTTCATACATTTCATTATATTTCAGTTGATTATATATATACATGTATTATATATGGTTTTGTATATTATTTTTTATTAGATATTCACATATGTTAAAAATTATTATAGGTTGAGGCCGACCTTGTATATTTATGTCTCCTTGGTTCAATTCGCTATCCCCTGGACTATTTTAGGTAGTCTTGGGGCCCAAAATAATCATATTTCTATCCAATGTTGGGTATTTTTTTCGGTTTATGTCATATTAAAAATAATTTGAATAATAACTCCCACTTTAAACATAATTTAAACCAGTGTAAAAAATTAATTTTCCTATAAAAATAAATAAGAAAATAAGATTTTAGGTTTCGAAATATGGTTAAATGCATTCATGAAAAATTAAAGAATAAAATTTAATTATTTTTAACAAAAAGAAATTTGGTCACAATTGTTTAACCTATCACATGTGGCATCGTATAAATTAAATCACATGTGTATCCATGTACCCACACTGACATCCAAAGAAGTAAATCAACCATATGTCTACAAAATATATATTCCCACAATAGGGATAGGTTCCAAATATTTTTATAATATAGATCTGGGCAGCCCAACTATAGTTTCCTATAAAAGGAACCATCCACCTCCAAAAATAACCCACAAAGATACATAGATGTTTTGTTGGGACACTATTGAACTTAATAGCATTAGTTTGAGATCAATTTTCATTCATATACTTGGTAGGTGATCTCTAAATCAAAAAAATATAGAATTTAATGGAAAACAGGGATATTTGTGTCATCGTAGGGAATCATATGTAAAAACCACTATAAAAACAACTTTTCTCAAATATTTACAAACAATAGGGTGAAGGGACCCCTTAAATGAGATCTCTATGAAAAAAGGGTAAAATTAGATGTTTCTAGGGTCATTTTAGTTTAGACCTAGATCACCCAACCCATAATGGACCACTTGAGAACACCTACTCTGGACATCTACCTTTGTGAAGCTTCTCTATTTCATCCAAGTGGCTTATAAAACCGTGATTGAATTATTTTATCAAGTCCCACCACACAAATGAACAATTTTCCTAGACCAAAACCTTCCCCACTCGATATAAAATACTAGTCCATTTTACATATTTGTATAACACTTGTAATCATTTGATACTTTGATAACGGGAATATAACATCTTATAAAAAACCCCTGTGTATTTATCCTCCTTTCAAGGATCCTCAGAGTATTTTCAATCATTTACTCATTCAAAACATGATGACTCCCCATGTTTAGGAAACTAGTGGAATCTATCTTAGCCTAGGCCGCCCATCATGGTGGTTCCTCATTGGTACCTACCTCACTTAGGTCCAATTTCTAATTCAAAGATGAAAATAAGCTGAAATTATTACATAAGTCCCTTCATGGCTTCGCTTGACTCATCTAATATAATAAAATACTATTTATTTTTCATGCATTAGTTCCACACAAAACCATTACTAGAGAAAATTCTTCTAGTGATACAAGTTTTATGACCTTAAACTATTAGACACGTTGGTCCATGATGAATAGACTTAAAATTAAGATGATTAGTTCTTGTCGCATAACCTGAAATAGTATATCCTTATAATTATATGTATCCAAACTATGTGGGATTTAATTTATAATTATATAGTGATATACTATATAGTGTTTTACTATATGCCTATATAAAGTAACAAAAAAACATATATTAAACTATGCGGAAACATAATTTCCCTATGCAGTGTTCATTTAAATTAATTAATGTCAACAAATCGATTTTAAAAAATGGGTAACCAGTACTATTAATGGAAAGTATTTCATGAACCTGAATTAGATTTATAAGGGAGTCTTTGAATAGAAAAAAAGTATCTTCATAGGATGAGTTTTCCTATCATCCCCTCAATTTCAACATGTATACCCAATGAAATCAAACTAAACAAGACATGTAAGGGAATATAGAAAACATAAAAATGATTTATCTAATGTGAAATACATTACCTATAAAATATATTGATGTAACATGCACTTTGATTAGTGATAAATCACTAATGGGACATTTTTTTACCCATAGAATATTAATTTCCACCTTTGCTAATGTACTACAATGAATTAGATTCCTCATAAATCATGGAGATAATTACATGGTGGTTGGGTTTTATATGAATAATTGAATAGTGGAACCCTAAACATATGTAGTAAATACATTTTTAATTACCTCCGCTCTAAGGTACCAATAGAGATGATCACATACCCAGTTCATACAGCACCAAGTTGGGAGTTTCATGGTCCAAGAAAACCCCATTATGGAATATTTATTATATTAGAGATAACACATTACATTTTAGAGGGACTATGTAAATAAATATAGAAACAAAATTGATTGACTATTAAGAGATTGGGGGAACCCATCACAAAATCTGACTCCTCTAGAAGTCTTTTCTTAGAGTGATATAATTATCATCTTCCTTAACTAGAATAAGATAAAGAGGCCACCTTTAATATTCAAAAGACTGCCCTAGATCTACCTATGATGGATCGTTATGAGCATGATATTCTTAATCACCACAGAACACTAATTACCATGGAAACTATTAAAGAAGTTGTATCATATTTAACCATCCAAAATTGGTTGACCAAAAGGGAACTCGTTGGGGGAAGTCATCAATAAGGGTTCAAGAGAAGATTCATACTCATGTCAACATTCATCCACAAGAATTGTTTTCAAGTCCTGGTAGAGGAATAAGGGAAATTTCCATTCACTATTAGTAATTTTTTTGAAAATTTTCAAGGTGAATACGGGAAAATATATCGATTTATTATCCCCACTATGAGTGAGAGAAACATTCAATGTTAACATACTTCCAGTATTATTATATCAGATGAGTATGGAGATCTTCAAAATAGTACTCTTTGTGGATATCTTCCCTATTATAATATAAAGAGAAACCATATAGACCCTCATTATGGTAATGCCTAATCCAATAACCATGGTGGTCCACCCCATGGTATTATCTATGGAGGTATTCCCCATAATAAAACATTTGATCAATAAAAAGATCTTACCTAATTTAATAAGATAAAAATAAAAAACCATAGAGGTTTATTCTACAGTATGATTTCTGAATATTCTCACCATAAATAAATAATCAATCAATATGGAGTTCATCCCCTTACTCACAATCTTGCAAGAAATAAATTTGGAAGTCATCTGTATAATACTTTTAATAAAGGTATTACCAAATGAAAAGGGTGATAACTAATATAGAAATAATCAGAATACTAATAATATATAAAATCCTAAAATTTGAGGTGACTTTATGAAACAATCCTATGTTATCAGAAAAAATTAAATCCTTCGATAAAATGTATTGTGGTGGTTTCTTTCTTATTATGTCACGAGGAGGAACTTGTGTCTAGTGATTAATGTGTGTTTATGTGTCAAAATATTGATGAATACTTTCATAAAATATTGTGACCTCTAGAGGACAATATTTGAGTAATTTGGAGAAATTTAAAAAAATTAAAACTATAGATAAATAGTATCCTTACCACTGTTATTCCCCAACACATCCACTCTATAATAATTTATTCCTATGTATCATAGTCTTATTTTCTCCACAAATGGATAAAACCATAACTTTTTTGTAACAACCCAGGTATTTATAGAATAATACTTTTTGATTTCTATTAATACATATGAATAAGAACTTCATTTTATGTTAAAGGGGATGCTTCTTCTGATAGAGTAGTCGACTTGCAATAATAGGTTTCTCTAATATCTTATGTTTCCACACCTTGAGGTATACCGAAATATAATACAATAATATTATTAATATTTTAAATGGTAGTTAACACCTAGATATTGGAATAGCGGGTGTGAATAGTATCCACTGGTTTTGGAAATATTTTTTAGATATGTTTCAATAATGATTCATTGGATACCAAATTTATTAGAAATGAAAATAAAAACGAATTGAATATAAAGGTTGTGTTTTATGAAAACCTATTTAAAAGAGAATAATTGTGTTTTAAAATCACTATTTATGGATTTTTATTTAATAAATAATATATGATATATATTCAATTTAGTGTTTTAAATTCATCTTATATTTTTATAGATATGATATAAGAAAGAATTAAATTTTTGGGATAAAAGACGTGTTTTTTTAAAAATGATATTTTACCACTATTTGATGGATAACCCTTTTTAAATCTAGTTATTTTTGGATTTAAAATATTATTTTTGAAAAAATAAACTTCTTTTATAGAATTGTGTCATATAAAATTACTTTGGATGAAGTTTTGGTATTTTTCTGATAATGTACCTTTTTAATAAATAGTAAAAAAAATAATGCATTTTAATTCCAAATAGTCTTTTCATCTAATTTATTTATATAGTTATATTGTCCGTTTAATTGGTTTTAATGTATAATAGGATTATTTATTTATCATTAAATTAAATTTTGGTCATTTTAATTAATTTATCTTTGAAATTGGACATAAACATATGTCAATCCTTTGATAGTTATTACTTCTTAAAAACCTATTTTTTTGGTTTTGACAACGAGAATAAATATTAAATTAATTATTTCAACTCTTGTGTATTGAATTTGGAAAAATATATTCCGTATTTGGAATCAAAATGTATAAATTTTGTAAAAAGGTACCTTTTATTTTTAGACATTATGAATAGTATCTTTAGAAATTATTTTATTTACTGTGTTTAAAGGGTAAATCTGGTAAATAAGGGTGAAAAAATAATTTTATAACAACATTAAATTACCCTAACATGTGTTATAATATTATTGGATGAGATATATTTGACCACGGGAATCCTTGAATAGATTTTGGGACCCCATAGAGCCACTTTGAGGTGAAAATGACATTTTATAAGAATTAATTTAAAGTAAGGGAAAATGTAACATTAACATGTATATTTTCGTAAAACACTTTTTATATGGGGTTATATAAGTGATAAATTTGACTATAAATATTAATTAGAAATATAAAAATATTTCCTATATCAGGATATTTTATTTATAATTTTTAAACATCAAATAAATAAATAACTATATGAGACAATGATAATGTGTTGATTACCTTATTAATGAATTATTTAAGTAAATGAGACTATAAATATTAAAATAAATTTATTTTGAAACTTTTTATTCCATCTATGAATTTTATGGATTGTTATTACTTTTTATATTTTAATTAAAGAAGTTTTTAGAATGAATAAAGGTGTTATGGATTTTTTTAAAATTCATGATATGAATAAGTATAAAAATGACATTAATGATTTTTTAAAACAAATACTATTTTATTAAATTATATAATTGTCCTAAAAATATAATATTCAAAAAAATGACTTATATAATGTTTCAAATATCATTAATGAACCACTTTAGGTTCGATTTTATTTTTATGGTAACTATTTTAACCATATAATAGGAATATTGAAGATAATATGGTAAGAGGTAAATTAGTTAACTAACGGTTAAAGCTAAAAGATAAGGTTAAATTTGAAATCCAAAACATTTCTAAAACCTATTGGTTTTGAGTATTTAAAAATATACTCCTCTTATATTCTAATTAAATTGGTTTTTGGTCTTTTGATATTGGAATTCAGTTTATAAAAAAATTATCATTCAAGACATTCCTAAAGAACTCATCCTCCCTCTCAGAAAAGGCCCCCACCTTTAGCCCTTTCTCACACCTCTAAATTCCCATGGATCATACAAAATCATCTTAATAATCTTAAAACATACCTTCCTTCCTATTATAAGACTTATCTTAGGAAGAAGTAAATTCAAGAATTCCTTTCGGATCAAACGAAAGGGAGTTACACGTTTTAAGAGATGACATCTTCTGTAAAGTTCATTTCCATTATTTTACTTCTCCAATCCCTAATCTATTATTATTATTTGGTTAAATAAAAACATCAGTATCCTAAATATACTAGTATAATGTTATGATATGGATTCTAACTACAATTTTACACACCACCATCTAATGGATACGAACATATTGTTTCTTTGTACGACGAACTACTGCTTCACGAAACGATGATTGTTCAATTTTCCCCAAACACCTCTCATGGTGGACATTATGATAGAACTATATTTATATATGATATATATTTTATTTATATTTTCTATATTATACTTTTATTTTTCTTTAAAAACATACCTTTATTCTTTTTATGATGTTTAAATATGATAATTTTATTTGAGGAAGTGTGGACTACCACCCCCTCAAAGTGATAAGATTATTTCATTACATACATGGTGAATATAAAGGATGGAGTTAATAAACATATTTAAAATATATATCTTACTATATTTTAATTTGAATATAATCTACTTATTTATCATTTAGTTTTCATTTCTTTAATATGAGAAATAAATAAATGTACCATTCATGCATACGTACGACTTACTGTCTCCATGAACGGTGCATTTCATTTATTATCTCCAAATGTTATAGAATATTATAAATATATATATCTTGGATGTATATGATATTTAAATCATGAATACTATTCTGGATATAATTTACTATTGACTACTTGAATTTTTTTATTTATAACAAGTTCATTTTTTACTCAAGTACGTAACATCAGCGATAAGACTGCTATGAACATGAATAAATATATGATTGGTATAACAATGTAATAGTTGATATAAAATGAATAATAAACATGAAAATGGTTATCAATAAAGTATAAATTAACTTATGTTTATTTTTCAGGAAGAACAACGAACCTATGTGACAAATCAGACTCAAGGTAAGGGAACCTTTCACCCTCCTCTTTTAGTCAAAGACATATTTTACGTTATGTCATTTAATTTCTATTTTCTTATGTTTGGATATGTTCTTATATAAAATTATTTTTATCCATTTTATTTACAAGTTATGTTATACCCTTTTCTATCTCATCAACTCATTTTCGGAATTTTTAAGTGACATCGTTGGGCTTCCAAACATTCATAAGGGAACTTCTTAACCTAATTTCTATACTTTGGGATAATCGTCTACTTCTTGATTACATCGTTATATGAATATGTTTGAATGGCCTCTGATTTTTTTACAATTAATATCCACACATATTGGGTGAATTTATATTTTTCACACATAACTATATCATCGATTTATCCTTAATCTAATTATATGATCTTTGTAGGGAACTTCATCTCAATATCCATTCATTGAAGAATAAATTGATGTTATACACCATTAATATTATATAAGGTTTATTGAATCCATTTTTACATGGTATAACATGAATTAATATATTCTAATGGTATTTAATTTTGTAATGATGTTATTCTTCAATTATTTTGACTCATGTTTTCTTCAATTGGAAATTTATTGTTTAATTAGAACATTCTTTTTAAATGTTTTAAATATTTATTCTTATGAAACATTATATTTATCGTCCGTGTTTTCTAATGGTTTTTTAATATTTTATCTATATGGAAATGAGTGTTTTAAAATGTTTATTTATTTTAGAAGTTTCAAAGTGGTATGGGACACTTTGATTCAAATTCTCTTTATTAAATGTTTTAAATAGTTTTAGAAATTGGATGAATATTTTAATACCTTGAAATGATATCTTATTACTGAAATGTGGAAATGTTATTCTTCCTTTATGATTTTTTATGAGTTATGGTTGTATAATTTTACATGGACATTTGATGGGTGGTTACATGATAAACCAATGACGGGTGGTTACCTGATAAACCAAATGATGGGTGGTTACTTAATAAACCAAGGATGGGTAGTTACGTTATAACCTCCAATGCATTGTGTATGGAAGTTGGATGTATGGCTATTCCATTTATTTATATGTGTGTAATTCAATAGTATGGTTATTCTATTTAAGTATGTTTATGTCTCACATTACCTTTATTTGCTATATGTGGATTTCTATGGGATTTATGGTAATATTTTGGTTATAAAAAAGTGTAAATAACGAGTTTATATTCAGTAAAGTATATTTACTACTTCTTAAAGGTTAAAAGTATTAATTTTTGATAATGTATTCATGGTATTCATGTTATCTCAAGACTAACAGTTTTCTTTCTTTATCTATCACATACTGAGCTTTCTATGCTCATCCCAAGTTTAGAAATGTTTTTCACAGGACATAAGGATG